>CM052441.1:24187081-24302151 GCA_028533085.1 Varecia variegata | reverse complement strand
GGAAGAAAATTTACCAGCAAGTTAATTAAATGTATTTATGATTTTTCCACCATTTAGTATTTTCCTGTGGAGAGAAATGTCTCCATTATGGAAGAAAAAAGTGCTAATTCCCCTTTTGCATCAGACACTGGCAATCAGGATTATAAACCTAAGAGTTCACGAGTGATCAGCTGCTTTACTCAGCTGAGTGCCAGCCCCCACCAAGCTGAGCATTCAGTTACCGGAGTCTGGTAGAAATAGTTTCACTCCAGTTTCTTTTCTGCGTTCTGGCACACACTGAAATCATTTGACACTCTTGATTGGAATTTCTTCTTTTTCTTCTGCGGTTGAAAGACCATGAGGATGTTATGTAGGGAATGGGGGGCGGCCAGGCCACAGCTGTCCCCCATGATGCAGGTACCACTCTGGAGAGACCAGGTGTCCTTGTACTAGGGGCTCGTGGGCATATACTTTATAGTCTGAGCTAATAAAAAGGCCTCTCCGGGGGGAGCAAAAGGGCAACTGATATGTCATAGACTGTCTCTCCAGCTTATAAACAGTGAATTACTGACTTCCCCAGTGACTCATGGAACTGAGTGACCCACCTTTCCCTACACTCCATAAGCCATTGCAACTGTACCTTCTGAGATTCATGGCTTCACAAGAATATTTATGCAGTGGGACACAAAGGCGGGGTTCTGGAAAACAGGCGGAGGGTGGTACTTATAAATACTTAGACAGGAATGTAGCCTGAGAAATGCTGGAGGAAATACGAAGGGAGATGAAGTTACCTCTACGGGAAAACTAAAATGTTTAGAATAAAGACATCAGGGAGCAAAATTCTGAAAAACCCACAGTGATACAAATAGACTGAATGCTGGATTGTTCAGCCAGCCAGCCTGGAACTATTATTATTATTATTATTTTAACAGGTCCACGACTCCAAGAAAGATGCAAGAACTAATTTATATAATTAAGTTTATTCAAAATGTCAGAGGTCATTTGCAGCTATAGCTAATTTAAATGCAGCTTTTTTCACACAACCAAAAAAAATAAAAACCAAAAATCAAAATAGACAAACCAAAATTTATTCTCAAAATGATATGCCTACTGTTCCCTCTTCCTCTTCTCTGTCTGAACAACTTGGTCTAAAACTACTAGGTGAGGTTAAAAAAGGCAGGTGCCACAGGCCAGGGGTGCACAGCAGGGTGTCAGAGCCTGACCACGTGTGCAGGCTGTCCCCATGAGCGAGTGGCTGCTTGGTGTGTGCTGGGCCTGTGTGAGGCTGGGTGTCCCGGGCAGGGGCAGCAGGAACAACAGGATCTAGGTTACATCTGGGGAGTTGGGCAAATGAATAAATACGGGAGAGATAAAGAGAACAATTTTCTTATGGCTGGAGCAAGATGTTATAAATATTGACTGGGAGAAAACAAGAATGAACTTAATTGGAATTAGAGACATCAGTGTAAATTCCTGGTTTTTAATGCACATAAGAGAAAGAGTCATTCTGGGAGCAGTGACACCCCAGGACCCAGCAAACAAAGAGCACACTTAGCACTCAATCTTAGTTTCCAAATACCACTCTCCACTAAAAGGAAGCAGGGCCCCTTGGATTCCAGGTCTAGCTCAACATCTTTTCTTGCCAGAAAGTAAAGCAGTGCTCAAAACACATGGGGACATGTCAAAAGTCCTGAGAAACCAGATTAAAAAGTACTAAAGAATCACATATCAAATATGGGGCAATTTGAGTATCTGAATAAATAAAGATAGTAACAGACTATAATATTTTAAATAAAATAATAAGTATGTCCTGAAATAAAGAAACAAATGAATGAACAACTTGAAAGTCTGATGAAGAATAGGATATTTACGTAGACCCCATCCCCCAAAAACTCATCAATTATAAGGAATAAAGTGGAATAACTTTACAGCAGAGAACGCTAGCAGACCCACCTTAAGTGTTCAAAGGTAACATTATTAGTAATAGGACAGTTTGAAATTGTGTGTCACCTGATAGAGTGCAAAGAGACACAGCATCATTTCTATGATATTTCTACCAAAGAGGTATAATCTGAATTTAATTATGAAAAAACATCAGACAAACTGACACATCACAGGACATTCTGGAAAATAACTGGCCTGAAATTTAATAAGTCAAGGTTACAAAAGGCCTCCTTACTAGAGGAACTGTTCCCGATTGAAGAATATTAAAGCAATGTGACAACTAAATGCAGGATGTGATTCTGAACAGCATCCTTTTGCTATAAAGGGCATTGGAACAAATGGCAAAACTTGATTGGGATCTGAGGACTAGACAATAGTAATGTATCTGTGTGAATTTCCTGATTTTGATGTTTGATTGTGATTTTGTAGGAGAATGGCTTTGTTTGTAGGAAACATACACTAAAGTATTTGGGGGTGATGGGGTAACGTGTCAGTCACTCTCAATTAATTTAGAAAAAAATTTTGGGGTACTTATTTGCAACTTTTCTTTAAACTTGAGATTGTTTCAAAAATGTTAAATAAAATAAAGCAGAATGATGCACACAATGGCCATACAAAAAGAGTTCTTCTCTCTTTTAGTTGTCCAAGGACTGTCCAGAGGTTAAGCAGGAAAGCTTGAGTAAGACAAGTTTGAGCAGAGATTATAGATTAAGTTCCTAGTTTTAAAGACGGGGGATCAAGCTCTCCAGGGAAAACAGACTTGCTCAGGACCCGACTGGCTTTGGGTTCCCTTCTCTGCAAAGGTTTTAAAGTTTTCATCCCCTTGTCTCATTCTGTTTCACACATGTGACAATGGAACAATTTCTCTCCTCTTTATTTTGCCAAGCTATGAGACTTGCTTTGCTAAGGCCAAGCTATGATCAAACATTAGTATGAAAACAACTTTTCAAAATTAAAGACCAAAAGAATCTGAACGTACAATTTTATAACATTGGTTAGCCCCCGCAGTAAGTAGCTTTCCACTTGTAAGTAGCAAGTACAAATGAGGTGGAAAAGAATGAAGACTATACAGTGTGCAGTAGAGTGTCATGGATAAGAAAGAGCCCAGATTCCAGAAAGAATCTCTCAAGGACCAAATTCTGGTTCCGTCATTTCTTAGTTATGTGACTTGGGACAATTACTCACCCTCACTGTGTCTCAGTATTCTTACCTGTAAAGAGGGATCCGATAAAATACTCTCCTAACAGAGTCTATGAATATAAAGCACTTGGATAACTGTTAGATAGTATTTCCTCCATAAATATTAACTACTATTAGCATTATCGATTAACATTTTAAATATTCACACCTGATGACTTAGCAGTTCCCTCTGTAAGCTTCAACTCAGAGAAACAGTAGAATACCCATGTACAAAGATATCCTTTGCAGCAATGTTTGTAATAGAGAAAAATGTAACAACTCAAATGTCCATAAGTCAAAGATTAGCTAAAATATTAATATGATGACCTATTCCTACTTCTATGGTTTGAATGTATCCCTCAAATTTCAAGTGATGGAAATTTAATTCCAATATTCATATGTTGATGGAGGTGGAGCCTTTGGAAGGCAATTAGGATTAGATAAGGTCATCAGGACGGGGCCCCCGGGATGGGACTGGCGACTTTATAAGCAGAGGAAGAGAGACGTGCGCTGACAGGCATGTGCTTGCTCTGTCTTACCCTGGGATGCCTCCCACCATGTTACAACCAGCAAGAAGGCCCTCACCAGATGCTGGCGCCATGCTCTTTCCAGCCTCCCGAACTGTAAGAAACAAATTTCTTTTCTTTATAAATTACCCAATCTTTGGTATTCTGTTATAGGAACATAAAACAACCTAAGACCTACCATGATTTTTTTATGCCTAAATTTAAAAGAGTAAAACTTCATGTCATATTGTGAAGTAAAAAAGCAAGTTGGTAAACATACTTTTAATATAATAATATTTACATGGAAAACAACACTAAGTCATACTATATATTTTTATGGCTCTACAAAAATATATGTAGTGCTTAGGAAAATACCTGGAAGCACAAACAAAAAATTGATAACCATTTATTATCTTTGTGGGAAAGAAACTAGATTAGGGACATGATCAAAGGGGATTTAGCTTTACCTGTAATCTTAATTTTCTCCAACAGTAATGTGTTTGTATTATTATCTATATATATAATTAAAGATTGGTAGTAAAAAATCACATTAAAGTATTTTGATGCCATAGACTTAAGCCTTTTAAGCACATGACCAATTCTTGGTTTGTGTCATTAAGGGAAGAGACCAAAATACTTCAATCCAAAATACTGAGTTGGAGAGGAATTTTAACATAGTTTACTCTGGGAAATAATAAATGTTATTTGCTTTACTTTTTCTCCTGCAGATATCCAGCTCTGTGTTTTATAGAGATTAAGAATAAAAGTTGTCTTCATTTCCTAACTGTGCACCAACATATAACTTCTAGACCAGCTGGGAAGCGACCCTGATCTGGGGGCAGTAAAACGTGCTGTAGTTCATTCATAAGCTTTAGCTGAAAGTCGACAACATCTTTCTTTGCTCTTTTTTTGTTGTTGCTGGTGTCACAACCTGAGCCACTGGACTCATAAAAGTTTTGTCCCTGGGGCTGGGTGTGTTGAATGACTCTTGGAATAAAGTGGATTGGGCTTTCCCTCCTCTCTGCTCCTTGCACTGTGAATACATATTTTAGAATTGAAACAAACTTGTGGTCATGAAGGATTAAAGTTCAGAACTGGTCTTACTTGTGGGGTGCATCGACCCCTCACATTCTGCAAGTTCATCTGTAGGGAGGGAAACAGGAAGCCCTGGTGGGTAAAATAGAGCTGAACCACCAACCGCAATAGCTGCACATCCTGGCTTGGGAGGCGACTTGCTCTTGGGCTTTAGGACATTTAATGTCTCACTTTTCCCAGTCGTAAAATAGGAATGACAATCGCATCAACAAATGCAACCCAATACCACATTGCACAGCACTTAATTGGATAAAAAACAATTTAGAAAATGTCTCCGCATGACTCATTGGGATAATGGACCAGGAATACACTTCCTTTGCAAAAGTTAAAACATTTTTACTGGTTACTTGACCTCAAAAGTTGTGCCAAATGCAATGGAGATAACACAATTTTATGTGCTGCTTACATTCTTATTTCTAAGCCACAGAAAGTTCAAGATCAAACCTCTATCTATTTTTGGAGATGGAGGAAAGCAAAATAAAATAATTGTCCCTATATCCATAACAGAGTTAAAAGGTTTGACGTCAAAGAAAACACGATACTTATTTCCATTTAATCGAATGCTTTGAAACAAGACTGGTTTAAAGGGCACAGAGTTAAAAGAGTTGGTAAAAATTACAGACAACTGAGGAGGCCAGATTTCCTGATGGGCTTCAAGGAGAGGATGGAATGGAGGAAGCTGAAAGCCAAAGAGGCTTCAATGTGAAGCAGACATAATCCATCCATGGCAGGTCTCAGAGAAGCTGAGCTTGAGGGACACTGGCCAGTCTCTTCAGTGCACCTGGCAATGGTACTGTGTCCAGAATCCACTGGCCCTGCCCCTCCCTGACCCTAAGGAATTATCCTAGGTTCCTGGGAGTTTGTTTCTGAAAAGTTTGGATTTGGAAGTTGGTTCCCATCAGCTAAGGGTCACCAACAGTTCATTTTCTTTTTTCTGTCCAGAATTTGGGGGTACCTCTGCGCAATTGGTCTGCAATTTTAGTTACGTGCAAGGGCTGGTGTGAACTGCTTCCAGAAAGACTGCTGTGCACTTGCCATTTGCTCACCTGCTATAAAATGTGGAGGACTTGAGTGCCACCTGAGTCTAGGAGCTGCCTCCTGTCAGCATCAAAAGACATTTGCACCTGCAGTGATTTATTTTACCATGACAGGGTGATCCTTGGTTTTGATGACTTTTCCCTAAGCAACCCAGATGTGGGTCCTGGGACCCACAGAAGTGGTCCTGCCCTCAAGGCCTGCCTTAAGTCACCCCCACAAATGGGAATCTACCCTATTTGTTTTAATGATCACTTCTAAGGAAGGTTTCTATCTTCAGCCATCCCCCAGAATGCAGTCCAGAGTTTGCTAACTCACAGTTCACACTGTCGGAAATTCTCCAGTGTAATGAGGCACATACCCTGGCACTTGCGAATGTGGGTGGGGTTGGGGGAATGGAGTGGGGAAGGCAGAGAGAATGTCTGTCTCCAGGATGTGCCCCCAGGCTCATTTGACAGTTGTTGTCATACTGGTTTAAAATGAATGTTATGAGCTTTTCCCAGAGAACGCCTTAATCCTAAATTCCCTGAGGATTCTCCTGTGAAACATCAGTGGCTGAAATAAACAGTCAGAATTTAAGGAGAACAGAGTTTGTTCCCCTTGTTTCCTCTGGAAGTAGCTTTTCCAAGCAAGTGAACTACAGACATGGCATTTCTATATTATTAATATGATTCCTTAAAATAGCCAACTGAACGGTTTTTCCATTTTATTTAAATCTTTTTTTTTTTTTTTTTGAGACAGAGTCTCACTCTGTTGTCTGGGCTAGAGTGAGTGCCGTGGCCTCAGCCTAGCTCACAGCAACCTCAAACTCCTGGGCTCAAGCGATCCTCCTGCCTCAGCCTCCCGAGTAGCTGAGACTACAGCTGAGACTCCCGAGTAGCTGAGACTACAGACATGCACCACCATGCCCTGTTTTTTTCTATTTTTAATTGTCTGGCTCATTTCCTTCTATTTTTAGTAGAGACGGGGGTCTCACTCTTGCTGAGACTGGTCTCGAACTCCTTTACCTCAAGCGATCCTCCCATCTCGGCCTCCCAGAGTGCTAGGATGACAGGCGTGAGCCATCCTGCCTGGCCCTAGATCTTTTTCTTAGTTATTTCAAAGAACTAAAACTCTTTTCTAAGTAATAAATATAAGTGGTAAAATTTTAATGGCAGATTAAAATAACAGGTTATATATGTAAAGCACTTTTCTACATTCCCAGATGTTTTTATTTTATTCTCAACATCCCTGAAAGACCCTCAAAAGTATAAAATACTTACAGCTGGAAAAAACATAGAGTTACCTGCCCAGGCCTCTACTTGATAACAGGAACTCCCAGTATACCCTGTCCCCAAATAGTCACAGGGCCCCAATATGCTCATTCTAGCTGTCAAGATCTATCTCACTCCGTTGTTGGACATTGGGGAGTGCTACAGATTTTCTCTTCAAATTGCTTCAAAATCTGCATTTCTTTGATTCCTACCCTGCCACATAGCACAACAGGATAAGGTGAATCTCTCTTGCATGCAAAATATTTGTGACCATACCTTATTTCCTTCTGCATAACTTATTCCCTTCTCAAGCTAAATAACATCCCTAAACTCCTCTTTTGCAGGCTAGACACCCAAAGTTTTTGCTTATGGAAGCCAGTTTCAATACCTTTCTCATTCTGCTTGTTTTAATTTGAATGGCTTTCTTGAAATATACTGTGGGAAAGATCTAAACCTTGTTCTCCTGACATTACTTCATCAGTAAAAAATGGAAATCTTTTCTTTTGGGCATAGTAGTTCTACTAGTCAGCCTAAGAGCACATTTGATTTTGGAAACATCATTTGCACTTGACTCACACTGAGCTTGTAACAAATTAAATGCTCTAATTTTCATGTGTGCTGTTAAGCCCAATTTTTTCAATTTTATAGTTGTGAAGTTGATTCTTTGGACTTTGAAACTGTATTTATTACTGGTTTTCATCTTGTTTGATTTTTTTCAATAGGCTTTTGAATTCTGACTCTATTGTATACCATGTTATAGCTTTTTTTTTTGTAAATCTCAAGTTTTAATATCAGTCAATTGATGTTTTCTGTTTGTTTTGACTAATTGATCAATTGACATAGATCGAATATTATCGTCTCTGCTTTTCTAGAGCAGAGATGTTTCCTAAAATGTCTGGGAAGTATTATACAAGTAAATTAGTCATTTGTTCATTCAAGTGTATTGAGTACTTACCATATGCCAGACACACAGGTGCTAGTGAGTTAACAGAGAACAGACAGATAAGGTCTCTGCCCTCGTAGTGCTTATGGTCTAGGAAGAGACAAATGATAACTAAATGAATAATTGCATGGCATGATAGAGGGCATAAATATGTTGTAGAGACAGAATAATTTCCAATGGAGCTATCTTAAAGACAGTGAAGGGGCAGGCACTTCTTCACCAAAAAAGTGAAGGTGAGGCAGCCTTTCAGGAAGAGGGAAGAGCAAATGGAAAATCTCTGACATAGGTAAGAGCTTGATGTCTGGGTCCAGAGAACTTGTGATCTAGTTTGGTTTCTATCTCTCTGGTTCTGACTCTGACCTTGCCCCAGGGCAAGACTTCTTGGGTTTGTTCCTGGCGTTGGGTGCCAGAGCATGGTGAGAAGTTTCTCCCGGAGCACAGCCCTGAGTGCAGAGCCCTGGCCACCTGGCCCAGCCCTCACCACCCCTCACCTGGCAAATTCAGGGACTGGTGGCCATTATAGGCCATTTCATGGCGTTTTCATTTCAAAGGGCACATGGGATCAGGAATTACAGGCTGAGCAGGCACAGAAACAATGCAGGGAAGTCCCTTTTGACGAGTCCCAGTTGTGGTTGGAGCTCAGTACGTGCACTCTTCCTACTATATGGTGTGTGTGTCCCTGCAGGCAGGGTCCTCCCACTAACATTATTATATACTTTCAATCTCCTAACGTCACACAGGAATGCCAAGTCAGCTGAAAAGTCATCTGAAAATCTCCAGGTCTGGTGATACCAGCCTCTTGCCCAGATTAGCTTTGGCTTCCAATTTTTATTCTTTCCAAATCATATTAAACAATGAGAACATGAGCCAAGGAGGAACCGCCCAGTGGGTCCTTCTCAGACGTCCTTGATGCAGAGATTAAAATGACCTGGTCAGAATAAGCTTCAGAATAAAGAAATATTAATAAAAGCTTAGTCCACACGGATTGCCTCAAAAGCAGACAATATAAAATAATGTGCACTTAATTTAACAGACCTGTTTTGATTTTAGTAATATCCTGAGAAGGATCTTAACCTCCCTAACTCCCTCTGTAAAAGTGAAGAGATTGACCTTAGCAGTCGCCAATTTTCTGATGCCAGATAGAGTGAAAATTTATTACTCCCAGGTGACTGGCTATCTTAAAGAATGACATATATCCAGGTCAGAGACAAGCGTGTACTGTGTCCATCAGTCACTGTTCTGGCTGGGAAGTGAAGGAAATATGAGCCTCTGAGGTCAGCAAACCCAACCTGAATCCTGTCTCTACTATTCGCTAATTCTATGGAAAAGTGATTTCTCCTTGCTAGCCTCAGTGCCCCCTTTGTGGCTCCAGGACAACAATATTTACTTGATTAAATAACATAGTGTATCTACAGTGCCTAAAGAATATATAGGTTTTTACTAATGCTAGCTCTTTAATTTTTCCCTCCCTGCTGAGATATTTGAGTTGTGTGTACAAATGTGTATGTGCTCAGTAGGACAGAAAGCTGCAACAACTTTTGATACATTCCCTCTGCTCATACATGTAACAGAGGAATTATCTGAAAGACTGCCTGCATGGCAAGACTTCCAACAATATTGATGAGACTTTTCTGCTAATATTGTATAGACATCCAGAAGTATCCTTTCCTTTTGGTGGTGTGTAACTAGAGACACACTCCAAAGAGTAAAGAGTCCTGGGTTTTAGTTTCATTTCTCCTGTTAATTAGTCACGAGACCTAAGACAGACAATTAACCTTGACTGCCTCCCTCATCGGGCCAATTGGACTTATAACATCTGCCTTAGCTCAACTCTTGGAGCTATTAAATGAGAATTTAGATACAGTCACTGATTGTCTTTGAAATGTGAATAGCTTGTATTTACATTCAAACATAATAGTGTCATATGCTGTGTTCTCAAAACTACTAATTTTTTAAAATTTTTGATCCACTTTTATGTGTTTTTCTCATTGTTTTAAACATTAAGCCCCATTTCAGGGGGTCAGTGCAGTATAAGCAATGCATTAAAATCATGTGGCCTTTGATCATTTAGGTAAATATTTATTAATCACTTATATATCACATGCTGTCATGGCTTTCCCATTCAAGACAGATATTATAATATTATTTCGATTTTACAGAAAATAAGTGACTACCAGGGAGATGCAGTATTTACTGAAGGTCACAAGAACCTTAAGGGACTGCAGGATTCAAATCCTGGTGTTTCTGACTCCAAATTTCACTGTTTCACATGGTTATGTTGTAACACGGAGGAAACTTCTCTCTTCTTCATGCTAATTGTTAGGTTTAAATAAAAGAGCTTCAAACTTCTAGATTATAAAACCTACTGTCCCCAAACACCCAGATACACATGAGGACAAGTTAGAATCTTGCTGATTTACAAAAACCAAAATATTCTCATTTCCTGAGCTAACTGAGGCATCAACATTTGCGTGGTCACTTAATTATTGTGTATCTCTCTCTGCCTAAATTGCAAACCCCATGAAGGCAGAGACCACATTCCTTTTTGTTCATCTTTGTACCCCTAAAACCAAGCGTGGTGCCTAATATTAAGAAATACTCAATAGACTTTTATTGAAGCAATGTGTATGAATGAGTGTACTATAACAAAAAATATTGAGGTGTAGACTGAATTTTAAGTAGAATTTATGGGAAATCAAGAAGAAACAGCTCTCCAACAATATCCCCAGATTTTTCTCCTGGTTTACAAAATAAAAACCCAGGTTGAAATTCTGACAAGGAAAGCTATGCACTGTGGATCATTCCAGTTAAAATATGGGTTCTCTGAAGGCTACACCTTATGGTGAAAAAATAAACAAATAAAATATGGATTCTTGCCTTAAAATTTGACCTTTTTCTGGTCATGACTTGTGTAAATAAAACTCACAGGCAAAAATTCATACAAAAATTTTTATAAATGAAAATCCTTGAAGAAATATATTGAGTGTGAATAAAAGCCCTGAGTAACAGACATGCTATATGATATTGGTGATATTACACCTGAAAACAAGAAAATGCAATAGCGTTCATTATGTGTCCACTGGGTGGCGCTGCAGACTGATGTTGATGTAAACTCGCAAACACCCTGATGTCAGAAAATAATGCAAGTTAGTAATTCCTTATATGTAAAAGTTCCCTTTGTTCATCTGATTCTCACAACAGCTCTGTGAGGAATGTAGAGTATGTATGACTATCCCTTAAACACAGACCTTAGATACCATTACGCATAAGACGCTCCCTCTCGGGAGATTTATGACAAATCTTAACGGAACTATGCACTTTAAAACGGCCCATTCACATTTGAGCTACATGTTCCAACGTTATGAACTGTGGCCTTGGGTTCTTTTCTCCCGTTTCAAGATTCCACCTCATAAAAAGGCAGTCTCTGTGGAAGGGAGACTAAAATAGCTGGCCTATATATTCCTGGCGGCGCCTCCTGCCCTCACTGCTCAGTGACTATGCCGTGACGTTCAGACGAGGCCTGGGAAGGAGAAAAGGCTCCAGGGTCAGAGTCAGTGGCCTCCGTTTCTGGCCCTTCCACTTACGACGTAGGTGCCTGGTCAGTTACACTTTTCAGAACCGCAGTGTTATCAGACTGAATGGAAATATTTCACCCTGTTTGCCTTACTCGTCTGATAAAAAGATAAAATGAGCTAACGTGATCAAGTGTTCTGTGAATGTATGTGGTTATTACTTTTTCTGCAAGCTTGCTCAACGTTCATTAAAATCCTTCCCGTTCTTTGTTAATTCCCACATGGAAGACTCTCTTGGCCTCTTAAAACATAAGATGACTGCCAGCTTCTCTCAACTTGGTGTACTGTCTACCTGTTTATTAATTAACCACGTGACTTGATGTTCTTGGATATTTTCTTCTATTAGCTTTACAGTGTTAGCTTTTGTATTTAGGTCTTTAATCATCTGATGTTTATTTTTAAATGTCATGTGAACTAGGGATCCAACTTATTCTTCTTCATTTTGTAAGACTATTTGCAAAATAATCCAGTTTCTCTGTTGATTTGTGGTGGCACTAATCTCACATTCCATATACCATCTCTTCTATCCTATTTGTCCATTTGTCTGCCCATATACCAATAGCACGCTCTTTTCTATACTGTTTTAATGTCTTTGCAATATGTCTTAAGAGCTGGTAACTCTGGTTTTCCCTCTTTACTATCCATTTTCTATTGTAGGCCAGGCATGGTGGCTCACGCCTGTAATCCTAGCACTCTGGGAGGCCGAGGCTGGTGGATTCTTTGAGCTCAGGAGTTCGAGACCAGCCTGAGCAAGAGCGAGACCCCGTCTCTACTAACAATAGAAAGAAATGATTTGGACAACTAAAACTATATATTAAAAAAAATCAGCTGGACATGGTGGTGCATGCCTGTAGTCCCAGCTACTCAGGAGTCTGAGGCAGAAGGATTGCTTGAACCCAGGAGTTTGAGGTTGCTGTGAGCTAGGGTGATGCCACGGCACTCTAGCCTGGGCAACAGAGTGAGACTGTCTCAAAACAAATCAAAACAAAACATTTTCTATTGTAGTGAATCAATTATTGAAGGTAAATTTTACATGAAATACTAGTGGGTCTTATTTTCATGTACGTTTGGCAACTGATTTTTTAATTCCCCTATAAGTTCTTTTAGGATTTTCATTGGAAATTTACTAAAACCTATAGATAAATTTTGGAAGAATCAATATATTTGCAAAGTTATGATATCCCATCCATTAACATAATATATCTTTTCATATAGCCAATCTCTTTAATAAATCCCTTTAATTTTTTTCTCTACAAAATATTTGTGTGTTCTGTGTTAGGTTAGTGAATTTCTGGATACTTTATAGTTTCTCTGTAACTATAAATAAAATCTTTTTTTTCTCTTATGTTTTCTAATTTTATTTCTGGATGGAAGAGCATTATTAAATTTTGAAAGTAGATAGTATATGATGCTACCTTGCTGAACTCCTCAATTAAGTCTTACAGCTTGTTAATTCTTCTGGTGTTTCTGTATAAATAATCACATGATCTATATCAATGACAATTTTGCCTTTTCTTTCCTTATACTTGTACCTCTTATTTCTTTTTCTGATATTTTTGTATGGCCAAAACTTCTAAAACTTTGTTGAATATGTTCCATAGCAGCAAGGACTTATGTTATTGGGATATCTCTCTCTCTCTCTCTGTCTCTCTCTCTCTCTCTATGTCTATCTCCAATCTTTATATCTCCATCTTCAATGTGTGCTTTTAATTTAAATAAAGGTTAAAGAATGGTAAATAATGATTTGGGTTGTTTAATTTAGAATTATCCTTTGGCCAGGTGCGGTGACTCACACTTGCAATCCTAGCACTTTGGGAGGCCAAGGCAGGAGGATCCCTTGAGGTCAATACTCTCAATAGGACAATCTGTTAGGAAAGTCTTAAAAGACTCCTAAGGGCTTTAAGTCTTCAAAGAGGCCATAAAACCAGGACATGGAATTATTTACTTAAATATTGCCTCTTATCTTTCATTATCTGCCTCTGGGAGCTGAAAAGGTGTGCATGTCTAGGGGGCTGAGAGCACATGGCTCTACTCAATGATTTGAAAGATGTCCACCTGGGCCCAGCACGGTGGCTCATGCCTGTAATCCTAGCACTCTGGGAGGCTGAGGCAGAAGGATTGCTTGAGCTCAGGAGTTTGAGGTTGCAGCGAGCTGTGATGATGCTGCTGCACTCTAGCCCAGGCAACATAGCGAGACTCTGTTGCAAAATAAATAAATAAATAAATAACTCCTGGAGGAGTTCATTGGCAGCAGTGCTGTAGGTTATGAAGCACACAGAAGATTTGAATAGCCCTAGCCCCCAGCTCCCCAGTCGAGTGCTATTATAATGGCACCATTTTTATTTACTTATCAAGTCCAAAACATTTTTCTGCATCCCTGATACATGTTACCTCAGATCCTCTATGGTACACACACACAAAAATTCTCTTAGTACCAATTTTCAAAAGAAGAAACAAAGGTTCATAGAGACTAAGAAGTGTAGCCAGATTTCAGAAGTCAGAGGTTTTCCTAATTTACCCTGTTGACTCCCTCAACGTATCTTTTCTTGGATTCCTGTTCGTTGTAATTCCGAGAGTTGGCCACGCTGATTCCCTGTCCTTTTATGGAAAGAGGGAAAATTCTTCAAATTATTATAAACAATGTGTGATCCATTTTCTCTTGTGAGTGAATGGCCTGTTTAAAAGGGGCCTATCAAATTCTCCTAGTTAGTACACTAAGAACCTGCCTGCTTTCTTTCCAAAACTAGTCATGGAATTCTGATGGAAGTTGGGCCCACCAGGTGTGTGGATATGATTGGAAGCTGGGGACAGATTCTGTTGGCCATCAACTTGGAGGGATGGACTTTGTGTCTCCGATGCCAAATTACTGTCCCTCTTATGAGCCCATTCCTTCCTCACTGGTGCATAGTTGGGAGGAGAAAAGGTTTCAGGCCCCAGTGTTTGGGGTTTTGTTTTATGTTGTGTTGCTCATAGATTGTCCTTGAGCAACAAAGGCAAAAGAAGAGGCTCCTCATTGAATTTTACATAATTGCATATAAGATTAGAGCAGATTATTTGCAGATGTTTCTGGCCACAGACTAATTTCACTTGGCCAAACAGTGGTTTTTTGTGTTTGATTTTCACTATGATTTTAATTTCAGTGCCTTTGAGAGAAAGTGCATTGCCTGTGGCTCTGATTGTCTTATGCTAATGTGATTTACAAGCCTGGCTCCTGAAGGCATTAAGTTTATGACCCTTGGGCCTAGAGGTCTTTTCCATTCTGACATTTTTATGATTCTGTGCAATTGGAAAGGACAGGATAGTTCATAGTGAAAGTGACTTACAGGAATGGTTGAAAGGGAAATATCCCCTAATCAGCAAACTTTTGGGAAAATATTCAGGTATGCCCTAGGCATGTAAAAGCCATTTAGCGACAGGAAAATCAGGATGATTTCAATGCTATTGTAAAAAGATTGTAGCTAGAGTGAAGTTGCATTTTGAAAGACTGCTAGATACTAAAGACTATGTGGGCAAGGCAAAAGTCGTACATAGTTGCAAAGAGCAGCTGCGAACACCAATGCCAGTGTCTCAGTGAGTATCACTTTGTTTTGTTTGCTTGTTTTTTTCTGTAGCAGGAAACCAGATTGCTGTGTCTGCATTCCGCACCAGGTGAAAAGTGGACATGCACCCTAAGAGTTATGTTGCACTGAAAGTCTTTAAACACCGGAGTCACACATGGGAGTTTTGACCTTTTTAAAAATATGAACAATTACAATAACTTTTTTAAAAATCCACCAAACCCCTCCTCTGTTCCCTCCTTTAAAATTTTACACTTTAAGGTGGACATGGTGGCATGTGCCTGGAGTCCCAGCTACTCTGGAGGCTGTAGTGAGAGGATCACTTGAGCCTGGGAGTTCGAGGTTACAGTGAGCTATGATCAGGTCACTGCACTCCAGCGTGGGCAACATAGAGAGACCACATCTGTTAAATAAAATAAAAAATTACACTCAATCTTAGCCAAAAGGCTGAGAAGCAATGCCTTTACATTCTAATTTAGAAGCATCTGGGTTATTGGAAGCCTTTGTGCTTGTACTTACGTACCAAACTTCTGAAAGTTTATACCAGAAAAGCTTAATATTGGTGGTCTCCAGCCAGGAGAAATTGGGATGGGAATGGCTGAGAGAGGTGATTGTGAAATTATTACCACTTTCGACCCATCATATTTTTATTTCTTTATTTAACAATGAGTATGTTATTCATATATAAATAACAGAAAAATGTAAGGAAACATCATTTTATACACATTCTTTCTTCCTCCTTATTTTTTTTTCTTTTCTTTTCTTGTCTTAGCATTAGTTTGGTAAAGAAAAAGAAACCCTCCTCCTTAGTCCATCTTTTGTTTGCTATACTGTATTTTAAAATAATTGTCATATGTGTTTGATTTGAAAAATTACATTTTCTCTAATTGTACCCCAAAGTGTCCAATATTAAGAGGCATGTAATTTAATTCAAACATCAGATCATTTCTGTGTGTGTCTCTCTTTTTTTAATGATCTTTCAGAGGACAATATAATCATGATTTTCAGTTTGGACCCCAAATCATTGTAAGCCTAATTTTAATGATTTATTAAATAAACTTTAATTATGCCAAAACAGATGGGTGCTGAGCTTTTGCTAGCAACACTGTAACACACTTGGAATCAAATGGTCTAGTACAGGTTAGGGAAGGAAATGATTTTGGCCTCTGGAATGCCCTATTGAGAGTCTGTGACTATCAAAGGCAGCATGAAAACAAGAGTGAGCAGCATTGTGTTCCCATCACCCAGATAGCATGAACAAATTGGCAGCCACTCATCTGTTTTATATGTGTATGGACAGTGACATGGCATCTCTATACCGATGACCCTTGGCCTGCCGTTCACAAGAAGTGCTTGTCTGCATGTACATTTTCTTGTGAACAGTACGTACCTTGCATATTGTCATTACAGCACTGTCATCATGCAGGCTGTGATACAGTAGGTGGAGTACAGGACAGAGGACACGGAAAAGAGAAACCAAGAACCCTGCCCATCAGAGTCCATGGTTTCCAAGACACCCAAATACACAAAGATATCTGTCTGAACACAATGTTATAGGTAACACTGTGTAAACATTAAGGATTGCTCCTAGTCTTGCTGCTAACGTCCTTCACAGAAAGCATGTAGAAAGTAGAGAGAAATTATAAATTAAACATGTTCTCCTATAGCAAGTTTATAGTAGCCAAATTAGACTAGGAAAGATCACATGTAAGCCACAGTGAAACTGAAGCAATAATAATTTAATTTTTGATTTGGGTTATTAGTTAACAATTGTCATGCAATATGAGAAAAACATTTAAACAATTTCTCAAATTCCACCTAATTAATTTGGATGTATATGGTTTTCTTAGTAGAAGTATTCTGATTAATACCAGGAAAAGTTTTAACGTCACTATGCTCCTAATACAAGGCTTGAGGCATGTTGAATAGGATTCTAGGAGCGTTAGGGGCTTTTTGATGGATGAGGAGAGATATTATAATACTTAACAGGATGGAGCAGAGATTGACTGCAATGTACATCTGTCAATTAAATTGGTTGATTATCGATTGGCTGATTCATTATATCCTGGGGATGTCACCGAAACTGGTAGGTGGCCTTTGTCCTAGAAGCTATATTGCAGGTGTGACAACCCCTTCAATAATTTAAGTCAATTACATTAAAGAAATGAATTACATGAAACGTACTTTGCTTTGGATTCATCTTACTTCCTCCACTCCCAGGAACTCACTGAGTCTCACTGATTTGGAGACTTTTGAACCATCTCTCCTCTGTCCTTTACTCACCACCACCACTAGGATGACTGGCAGAAGTCTCCTAAGTGGCATTTTTTTTTTTTAATTCCAAAGATCTCTTTACTCTCACACCTCTTAGCAAGAGCCACCAAAAGGTTCTTTTTGATCACTTCACTTTCCTCATAGAAAATCTTCCAACACTTCTCTTTTCTACCTGATGAGATCGAAACTTCTACTCCATGGAGTTTTCAAGAATATGAATGACATGGTCCACCTCCCTATTTAAAATTATTTTCTGCTGCTTTTTTATATCTTTTTCTCCTATTATATAATCTGGTAAAGAGTAGAGGAAATTGGAAAAGGCAATGGGTGGAGAGAGAAGAAATTAATTGGCATTCTTTAAATTCCAATTCCTTCTGGCCTTGTTTTATGAAGAGAGAGGAACTGGCTGCATTTCTCCCCCTGCAGAAATTTAAGTTAGGCAAGATGTGTCTAAGTTACTATTCCCCCAAAGCTGGAAAGCTGGTCAGTAGAGCTGGGATTCTGCCCTAGATCTGAGTCCCTTCTGCTTGCTGACATTCCATTCGTTGTGTTTATGCAAATTGCCCCCACCCCACCACTGCAAGCCTGCACCAGGAATGCTCTTCTTTCTGCCTCATTTTCAAGGTCAAGTTCCTCCAAGACAGCCTACCTGGATCCTCCAGATCTTTCTCAGCATCTCTTTCCTAAACTACCTGAAAACTAAGTGCCTTGCCTGACCCCCAAATTGGGGAAGGTGCCCCACTGTGTGTTCCTATAACAATTAGTTTTTATCACACCGTATATTTTCAATAAACATTGTTGTTATTACATAACAAATATAGAGAACAGTGCATGTATCAGATGTGGATAGCGTGATGAAATATTACAAAGCAAAACCACCAACCAGATCAAAAAATCAACAGCACCCAGAAGACTGTTGCCCTCACGCATCCTCTCCACCATTAGCTCTGCCTCCCTCCTCAAAGGAAAGCACATCTTGACTTCCAAATAGATTCATTTTGTTTGCTTGCATTTAAATTTTATAAAAATCAAATCATACAGTCTGGTTTTTGTTGGTGAGATTTATTCTCTGCTGTTGTATATGGTAATTATTCACTCATTTTCATTGCATAGTTTTCCATTATGTGAAACCACACTAATTTATTCATTTTAACTGTTGGTGGACGTTTTGAATTGTTCCCATTGGGGGGCTAACAGGGATAGTTGTTACTGTGAACACTATTGCAAATATTTTTATTGCACGTATGAATGCTCTTCAGGGTACATACCATGGAGTGAAACTACTAGGTCATAAGTTATACATATGTTCAGCTTTAGCAGAGACTGTCAGTTTCCCAAACTGCTACACTAATTTATACCTTCCACTGCAATGTTTATTTTTGCAGCTGCTCCTCATCTTCATCAACCACTGATAGTGCCTATATACACGGTTTCCCTCTCCTCCCTCTACCTCTCCCTCCCCCCCTCTCTCTTTTTCTAGCATGACATCTCTCTAGAAGGTATCTTCATAAAAGCCTGGTGAATTCATAAATGAATGACTAACAAGCACACAGTTTGCTTTTATATTCTTTTGTCACCTCTTAGGCAGCATAGAGTAATGGTTGCAAGCATAGGCTTTGGGGCCAGACTGACACGATTTGACTTCTGATCTCACCACTTACCAACCAGCAATTACCTTTCTGTGCAGCTTCCCCACTTTTGACATCACAGGGTTGTTATGAAGAGTAAACACATTGAGTATAGAATGCTTAGAACAATGTCTGGCACACAGTAAGGACCCAATAGTACAAGCTGTTGCTGTTATTATCCAGTGCTCAGGGCCTACACCCCATTAGAGTCCCTAGAATCAGAGCTGGTTAGGAAGGATCTTAGGGCAGCCCCTCTGTGAAGCCTCCTCTAGGCACCCGACCCCACAGAGAACCTCTGGACTTCTGAAGTTCTCTTTACCCCTTGTTTTCCATCTGTCATGTATTATGGGTAGGAGTCATGTCTCCCCAAGTAGATGGCAAGTTCTGTAAGGACAGTGACTGACATATTCTTCATGGCAGCAGTGGTTTTAGAGTCTCAGTTGAACTTATGAGAATCCTCATGGAATGAGTCTCCCCAAACTCTTATTGGAGCAGACCCGCAGCTGGAGAGCTGTGGAGAAGCGAGTGGTCACCTCTTCCAATCCATCATGGTGCTCACTCTTGGGCTGGCTGGGGCCCAGGGACAACGCTGTCAGGGACAGGCCCTGCTCCCGTAGATAAAAGATGCCTCTGCAAGCATGTTATCTGCCATCATGGTGCTTAGCAAATATTTGTCACCCATTTATTGATTCCTTGTTCTTTCTTGACTCCCTGTTCTTCCTTGTTCCCTTCCCACCCACTTGTGCTTGATCTTATCTCCCATCCCTGTGACCGGCTTAGGGCTCCTCTGGCACCTTTTGATTCTAGAGAAATGAGTTCCAGACCTCCCGTAGTGACTGACTGTAACCCAATAAACCAAATTTCTACCTTTACGGAAAAAGAAAAAAAAAGCAGCTTTGTAACTCTTGACTGGCCCCTCTGGGTTTCCTATAATTAGGTTGTAGAGTCCTAGCCTGCATGAACTGTGTTCAGATAAACATGTGATTTAAGCACTTTTGTTTGAGGAGGAATTCCTAGCTGTTATTGAGAATGAGGGGGAAATATGCAAAAAAAAAAAAAAATCCGTGTCAGAGCCAGCATCAATTTTGACTAGAAAAATGCATACTTTGGACTCTATTTGTCACTTGGGTTTGGTGGAGGACTTAAAGTGCAACCAGTGCCCGTGGGTCATAACTCAGCTGCAGAGCTCGACCTGGGGCCCGTCTTGAGCAAGAAGCCATTGACTCACTTTCATCTTATTCCTCCTCTGGATTAGGAGGGAGATAAACTAAGTGATCTCTAAATGCCAATTCCGCCCTTAGAAGCCTTGAGGGGTGGGGGAGAGGGCGTGAGGTGAGATGAGGTGAGACCAGGAGTCATAGGAGGACAAAAGGTCACAGCTGTCCCAGGGGGAGATCCTGGGAGGGCAGGGTGGAGGGCAAGACGGGGGTCAAGGCAGCACAGGACCAGATGTTTGGGGATTCCCTGCTGACTTGCTAGCTGTTTCTGTGAAAGGCCTAGAAAAGTGAAAAAGTCCAAACACTTTGGACTGACGATGATGATCTCTGAATATCCTGCCTCCTTCCTTTCTCCCCTGCAGTACATGTCCCGGGAGGGGAGCTCCAGGAGTGGGCTCTGCAAGGCAGCCCCACACCTGCTGGGCCCTCCAGGTGCTGGGTTCACAGTGGCTCGGGAGGCTCGGTCCGAGCCACTAACCTCCTCCAGGTGGCATTCCTGAGGCCGCTCTGGACTCGGGTCAGCTCTGGGTACTCTTAGAAACCAGAAGTCTGGCCAGGTCAGCTTTTTGGGAACGTATCCATTTATTATAAACACTCTTCCCCTCTTTAGCAGCATTCTCCTAAACTTCGAGACTATTCCTTGATTTCCACTCCAATAAACTGCTTTAAGTTGGCCTTCATCAGAGATTTGTCTGCTTTACTCATTGCAATATTCCCAGCACTCAGGACGGAGCCTGGCTCAGAGTAAGCTTTCAAATACTTGTTGAAAGAATGACCTGTTACTGAAGACAGCCCAATGTCAGGACAAACAGTCCACCTTTCCCAGGGCAGGCAATAAATTATAGGGAGCATTACTTCATAGCCATCCCTGCAAGATGAGTAAATTGAAAAGGATTTGTTTGGTTGGACTTAGGAATGACAGGCACCATAAAATGCTAATGAAGCCTGGAACCGAGGCTGGCTTTCAGACCATCCTGTACTCCCTGCAGTCAGGACACCGCTAAGCTGGGAATGACAGCAGGATTTCCATGGTTTTAAATTTTACACTGACCCATTACTGCTCCCTCAACCAAAATATACAAAATAACATGACACGATATATGTAAATATTTTTCAAGGTTTTATTGCAAACCAAAATTGGTTTATCACACACAAAAAAAGTTGTGTGGTAGGAGGAGGGAAGGATTGTACATATTATAACCATGTTAATTACAGTACATTAAAATGGTGGTTTACATTACAAATAAGCCTATAAGTTTAAATATACTAGTGTTATAATCCAATGTACAGACTTTCTTTATACAATACATACAATTATCAGGAATGCAAAAAAAAAACATAAATAATGCCCATTTTACAGGTGACATTTTAAACAATGAAAACACCAACAGCTCTGACTGACAACTGGGGCATTGGTCCATAAAAACCCTTTCTAAAAATAGAAATATTTGTAGCAGCAATGCTTTCTTTAAGCATCTGAATACAAGTCATTGCAAGACCGTTTCAATAAATTTTAGTTATTCACCGTATCTTACAAAAAAAAAACCAGTCTACACATAAATTTATCTTCCAAATATGGAAGAAACAAACAATGTCCCACGTTGTAGTGTCCTGCAAGTGTCACATTGATGCTTATAACAAAATCCATCTGTGATCACGCACACCACACTCATTCCACTGTTCACACAGTTGAGTCCACATGGAAAAATAAAGAACTGAAACACTCTGCAATAGGAAAAGCTTTGGAGCTAACACGATCTCTTCAGAAAAGGCACATGTCATAATATTCATTATCACAGCCTAGATAGACCTGCAGGAGATCCCTCTTAGAACAGCGCCTTCCTTCCAACAAGACTCCTGCATCTGTCTAAGGCGGCGCTCTAATGCTCATTTCAGAGATAGCACCACGTTGGAAGTAAGAATAAAAATGAAAACCTCATGAGCTCACTGAGAGGAGGATGTGCTCTTCGAAAGGCTTCCAGCAAACAGTGTGCAACAAGATTGCTAAGCTTCCAGAGATGTGCAAATTCTCTTTTAAGATGTCCTGTCAGCCGGCAGCTCCGCCAAAAGGCTAACTAAAACATTGAAAACACACAAAATCCTTCAAAAGCAACCCTAAGACTGTTCAGAGGAAAGAGTCCATGGGAGGTGCGTATGAGAAGCCTAGGAAAGCCTCAGCCGCTTCCTTGACGCTGGCTGTGATGAGGATGCTGTCGGGAGACCTGCCAATGGAGTTGGGGACGGGCTCTTCGGTAAACTCAGGATCAAAGTGCCGCAGGTCGCTGGGTCCACTCTATTCCAAGAAAGAAAACACGCTGAGTGTCAAAAATTCACACTGGAAACAGGGAGATCTAGACTAGGCTTTAAATACTGGAGTTCAAATCTTTAGGGCGCTATACAGAAACCATTTATAGAAACCATATACAGAAATCCATTTTAAGCACAAAAATCTCAAAGACTACACATGGTTTAGATAAATGAGGATAATGTTCACTTTTTCTCTTTTTGTACACTAATTGATAAATGTGTTAACTTCTGTAAGCTTTGTTGGGACAAAAATTGTACTCTTTCTCTAGGAAAAAATAATGGCTTTACGGAGAAAACACCTGTCAGTTTATTCCTTGAGCCCCTCCCCCAACGATTCTGCCTTAAAAGAAACGCCCTTTGGGTCTCACTACACTGAGAAGAGAGACTGATACTCACCACATTTGGGTTAAAAGGAGGAGTAATCTTCTTATTAATGAGATCATCCCAGTTAATTAGGGAGAAGAAGACATGACTCTTAATCTCCATCTGTTGAGAAGAAACCCGAGATTAATTTAGACAGGCTTATTCAATAAGGGCAGTGAGGGCTAGTGCACCCCCCAGCCCGCCCAGAAGAACAGGAGAACATCACTCACAAAGTCGTCCTTGGCCCCCAGCCGCTTTGTCCTGTCCTTCTGCAGGAGGCCCTCCAGGAGGTGTCTTGCGGAATTCGTAATATTTGGTTTCAACTGGAGGGGCTTGTTCAGAATGTTGTCGTACATCTCAGCTGTGTTTCGGCTATAAAAAGGAGGCTGAAAGAAGGGGAAAATTACTTTATACTTAATTGGAAGTTTTGTACAGCATATATTACCAATAGAGAAAAAGATGTAAACTGCAATATACTAAGCTGGATTTCACAAAGTCTTGCCCTTGAAGTTTTCTTTTCCCTTGCTTTTGAAGTATCTATTTTGCAAGCCTCATGGGCAGTGGGCAGGGATATGTTAATAAGTCACGGTTTTCACCATCACACAGGTTAAGCGTGGTCCTATCTAGCAAAAATGCAAAATGTACAAAAGAAAAATCTACCAGGTAAGAGATGACTCTTATAAAAAGAATATATTTATAACCAATATGCCTTTTATCAGATTCTGATAAGGGCGAGACACAATGGCCAGGCCTGCGTTTTGGCCTGTGCCCAGACAAGCAGGGACTGTAGCAAGACAGTGTTCCAGGAACAGGGACAGTGCTCCATGGTTCCCACAATGTGCTACTCACCAGGCCATACAGCATCTCATACAAGACGGCCCCCAGGCACCACCAGTCCACGGTCCTGTCGTAGGGCTGCTTATGCAGCACCTCAGGTGCCAGATACTGAAAGACAGACCAGGAAAATGCAGTTCAGAAGCTGAGAAACCAGGCAATCCTCAGACCAGGCATCTACCTTGAAAAAGCTAAGGGACCCATAGCAAACTTGGAGGATATGTATCTTTAGATTACCACCCCATAAAACTGCTATACTTTCTGAGGCTGACTGGCTACCTATGTGTACTGGTATTTAGGAAGCTACTGAACACCCAGATATTTCAACTTGGGGATTTAGAAACCATCATGATGTGGATCTTACAGCCAGTTTTAATTAAAGCAACAGAAGGCCTTGGGGTTTCTCATGTTGCATCAAATGGCAAATGTATTCTATTTGCAATGAACGGTACTAAGAAGTCTGAGAAGAGTTTACTTGTTTGCTAGTTAAAGGCATTACTGCACATATCTCCTAGATGAAGGGGATAAACCAGGCACTTGATCTCAGGAGCTCATACCTCAGGTGTGCCACAGAAGGTAGACGTCGTGCCATTGTGCTCAATGTTTTCCTTGCAGAGTCCAAAGTCAGTAAGGACAATGTGTCCCTGGGAATCTAGCAAAATATTCTCAGGTTTTAAGTCTCTGTAAAATAGTGAATAGGAAAGTAATTGCGTAAGTTAATTTCATTTCATAAGAAATCCTCTGTAAAGATAATTGCTAAAGGTATTAGAAGCATTTTAAATTCACTGCAGTTGCACAGTGAATAAAAAAGGGGAGTCCTTGTTCTGCTCATCTATTCTGGATTAGGCACAATCCTACTTGGCTGGTTCCCTGGTGGCATGAAGTCAAGACAGCTCACATGCTAGGGGATCTGGTTTTAGGTGACCAAGTTGTACAGAAACAAATTACTTTAAGGCTCTATTAAGAGCTAGGGCCAGGAGTCCTTTATACCCATTCCCAGGAAGGTAGCCTGAAGAGCTCTTGCAGCTCACCTATAAACGATGTTCAGAGAGTGCAGGTAACCCAAGGCACTGGCTATTTCAGCAGCGTAGAAACGAGCCCGTGGTTCCAGAAAGCAGCGTTCTCTCTGGAGATGGTAGAACAACTGCAGGAGACAGAACAAAGTTAGTCTGGGTTGCCAAAGCATTTAATTAATCTTGACACATATAGCTAAAGAGAACAATTACGGGAAGCGGCCCTAAATAATCTATTAACTATTTGAAACTTGACAGGTAAAAGGAAATGCTAATTCTGGTAACTCTCCTGCCCTCCAAGTTATCTTTGAAAACTTTCTTCTCAAACTAAAACCCAGTGTTTGTCCCCCTTCTTACCTCTCCACCATTAATGTAGTCTAGGACAAAGTACAATTTGTCAGCAGTCTGGAAAGAGAAGTGAAGGCCCACCAGGAAAGGGTGTTTCACATTCTTCAATAAAACATTCCGCTCCGACATAATATGCTTCTCCTAGGAAAAAGATAATTAAGATTTAGTGGCAAATTTCAACTTGGCACCAAACCGCCAAGGTCAAGATTATTCGAGGAATGTCTCTCTCTCTAACACCAACACATCAAGCAAATCTCATACCTCCTTCTTTTTCAGGATTGCTTTCTTCTGTAAAACTTTGACTGCATAGAACACTTCTTCTGCCTTGTGTCTTGCTAGAAGAACCTGAAATTTCAATTAAAAAATCATTTTTCTGTCTTTATCCAGGATAAGGATGTAAAATGAGTACATGAAGGAGTGTATCAAAAGGTGTTTGGACTTGAAATTACCTTTCCAAAACTGCCTTTCCCAATCACTTTCAAGAAGTGAAAGTCAGATGGTTTAGCATGAGGGTTGGATGATGGGCCAAGGTTGATTTGCTGAGAAGGACTTGGCTAGAAAAGAAAACGTTCTCTTTTAAGATCATTGCTTCAAAGGAAGACATCTATAATAAACTATAGACAATGTAAAAGATATTACATCTACAAATGACTGAGGCAAATCCCCACACATCTTTAAGCACATTCAAAACTACTTTTCATGCATACCAGTCATTATTTCAAATGAGTATGGAAATTGCACACAATGGTCTTATAACCAGATAAACTTTTACCAAATATGCCTTTTAAAATAGTTCTCTGACTCAATACTTAAGTCACTTGTTATGCCATACACTAATGAGGCACCTGCCTTGACACTAATTTCTAGAAATGCTAATTTCATCTATCAATGTAGCAATATTAACCGGCTTATTTGCAATTTTCCCCCACAGATGCAACACACAGAGAAAATACTTACTGGAGGAGAAGGGTTGGCATTCATAAGCTCAGGCTCCTGAGGCTGGGAGATTTTCAAGATAGACTGAACTTCAGGGCTGCAAGGAATGAACGAACAACTTAGAACCTCCAACCTCGCCACTAGGGGGCACACCAACATCAACAGTGAGTATCTGGCTCAACTTTTCTGGGAGAATTCAGTGTTTAAACTGAAAATATCCAAATTACTCAGTTAAAGAAAATGATAAACCCTGCTAAATACAGATATTAGAGTTTTTCATGGAGGGCGTGCATTAGGCAGACATGAAAAACTCTTACATCTTTAGATCAAGCCAAGTCAGCGAATTAATTTTAATGTTTAAGATGTTTCAAATATATTAGAATTTAAGGAGAAAAGAGATGCCCACCCCGCGGGAAGTCTTCACCTTCCCGAAAAACACGGTGACGAGAATGAGTCCTTACTGCTGGTAAATTCAAACCACCCTAATTTGATTTCCTCAAATCTCCCCAAACTTACTGCTTGCATGCATAGGAGTTATTGGCAATCTTCTGAATAAAGTCGTTCAGGCCCATCCTCCTCTGTTTCATGAAAGCTGTGAATTAAAGAGGAGAAATAACATTTAGACGGCTTCATAACGTCCAGCGCTACGCACACTAATCTGATCCGGGACCTTCAAAAGATTTCCACTTTGCGCATCCTGGACTAGAAGAGTCCAGCCTTGTTCCTACACTCACCGATGAGAATTGCCACCATTCCCCTCATTCTGGAGTAAGTGAGCGTGCCCCTAGCAGCCTCGGTTTTCACCGTCATCGCCACGCAGGGAAGATCGCAGGTCGTTACTAACTGGAGACCGGCTCAGCCAACACTGCGCTCAGCCGCGCGCTCGGCCTTATATGCGCTGCGCCGGCCGGGGGCGGGGACCGCGCGACAATGAGGAAGTGGCGCAGCCCGGCCCCGCCCCCGGCCGGCGCGCGGTTTGCAGGCGGCGCAGCTGCCCGCGGCGGGCGGTTCTGCTGCCCGCTGTAAGGCGAGCCCAGGGCGGGGGCGGGGAGCGCGGGGACCCCCCCCCCCGGTGGGGAGGGCCCGGTGTGGGGCTCTTATCATTTGCCTTCAGCCGCCCGGGCCGGAGAGAGGGAAAGCGCGGGCAGAGGGGGCGGGGAGGGACGGGCAGTCCGGGGTAGTTTTCCACCTTTCTCATTTATTCCGCGGGGCATGGAAATCGGGGTCGCGGCACTGAAGCGCTTTCCGCCCGGTGCGCGGCGACCGGGGTGGCTTTGTGCCCGATCACACCCTTCCTGCAGATTCCCTCTCCCCGGCCCTGGCGCCGACCCTCTCCCGGATCCCGTGTCGGCCGCCCCAGCCCCGGCCCGGCCGCGCGCGCCCCGCCGGGGTTATCTCTCCGGCGCAGGGTGGCGCAGCGCGCCGGGACCTGCGGGTCATCGCGGGGCGCGGGCGCCCGCTGGGTCCTCCCCGCCCTCGCCGCCCGGCCACCCCGGCTCCACACCCGGCCCCCAGAGCAACAACAAAAGCAGCCCGGGTCGCCGAGCCCGCGAACCGGGCCGGAGCAGAGCAGCTCTGAGAACACGAGCCAAGTCCCCGGCGGGGCCGGCGGCGGCGCTTACCCAGTCCGCTCAGCAGGAAGGACTCGCTCCGCTTCTGCGCCTCGGCCCTCTTTTTGTGGCGGGGCCGCAGCAGGGACTCGAGCCGGGCCCGGGCCAGCGCGCCCTGCATCTCCCCCATGCGCGGCCGGCGGCGGGGCGCGCGGCGGGCGAGAGCGACCGGCGAGCACTGACGTTTCCTTGAAGGAGCCGCCGTGACTCAGGCCGGGCAAGATTTCCTGCCCCGAGTCCCAAAACAAACAAATGGCCCTTGTGTGCGGCCGAGTCGCTTCCGAAAACGCCTTTTTTGTGCTTTTGGCCAAAACCAAGCAAGGCTGAAAAACCCCAGAACTTGGAAGAAGAGGAAGGAAGGAAAGAAAGAGGGTAGGGGGAGGGAGAGGTCAGGAATGTGTAGGGGAGGGGGCGGAAATAAAATTCGTCTCTGCACCGAAGGAAAAAAAAAGTACAATCTGCATTTCAGTTTTTTTTCCCCTGAAGTAATCTCTGAGAACATTTTGTCCGTTCCGCATGTAATTTTTTTCCTTGCCTTTTAATCCCCGCCATGCCAAGAACACGTGAGGAGGTGGCACGTTAAGGGAGCGGCGGCTTCGCTCTGGGGCCGACCTGGCATGACCCTGGCGTCGCCAACTCCCCTCTCCGGACCTGGTCCTCTCCCGCTGTCCCACCTGAAAACCCCGCATGTCATGTCACATTGTCTGAGGATCCCTTTGTCCTCATCTTCCCTGCCCGTCCTTGGTTTTATCTCAGGGCTGACCCAGGACTCGTCTTAGTTTTGCCACCTCGCTCTTTCTCGCAAGACCCACATAAACTGTGACTCGTTATCCTGAAAGATTAGCCGGGTCACTCCGCTCCAGAAGGCAGAGAAGGGAGGGAAGTTGCAGGCGGCGGCCCCGGCTCCGCAGAGCAACTATGCCGGTGCCTTCCAGTGACCCCGCGGCGGCGGCGGCGAGATGCCCGGGAGCTGCAGTGGGACCGCGGCGCGGGGACGCGCGCCAGCGCTGGCCGGGAAGCCGCAAGCACGACTGGGCTGGGAGCGGAGCAGACAGCTACAAGTTACCAGTATTTGTTTGCAAGGCCGGGTACCTGGCGCTCACTGGTGCTGTCTGCGGTGGCTGCCCTGCCATGACCCCTTGCTGCCAAGGGCCCTGCCATTTTAGAGTTGCCTACTGGCTCTGGCACACTCAGAAATACCAGCTGTCAAACCAGGAATAGTATGTGAAGCGCTTTTTGCTCGGTCGTGGGCAGGGATTTGTTTTACAGGCACAACCACCACATTTGCCCTAATATGATCTCTCAACTCTTTCTCGGTTTGCTCAGTTGCAGCAGCCTCCAGTAGGGAGAAGGGGACGCACATCCTTCCTCCTGGAGACTGGCTGGGAAATTTTGCTCAGTGCCCATCCTTTAAAAAACACTAATGCCTGAAATTGACTCTCCAGCCTAAAGCAAGGTTGGCAATTCCAAATCACACTAACTGGCCCACGTCTGCTTCCTCTTGCATGGATTCTTCACAGAGCATGACTTTGTTACGGCCAATGCCACCTACCCCACATCCCACCGTTCATCTAGCCTAGCCCAGCCCAGCTCTGCTCCCACGACGTTCCTTCCCCTCTTGAGAGAGCCAATTTTGCTCAGACTGCCCAGAAACAGCAACTGTCAGGAAGATTTTTGCTTGCTTCTTTTAAAATATTAAATTAAGAAACCTTCCATCAGAGACCCTTCCCTACACCACCTCATGTGCCTTCCCCATGCCAAGTAACCCCAAATCCTCCGAGGCATGTTTGTTTTACCCATCCCAGCCAGATTATAGTACTATAAGCACTAACCTTTCAAAGGGGATTTTATAGCCTCCTCTTTCATTCTTCAGGTTTCCCAGGATATGAAAGGTTGGGGCTTATGTCCTGGAGGCTGGAGGTAGAGCTCAGTGACAGCTGGAGTAGCCTCCCTGCTATGTGCCTCTGATAAGGCTGGCAGCTCTGAGATGACAGGAGAGCACGAGCCAGAGGCGGCTGTCCTTGTTTTGTTGTTATGAACCCCACTTTATATAAAGGCAATTTACATACAGGAAGGGAACAAGCTGCAAAGTTCAACACTGGGCCATTTATTCCCTCCGTTGCAACATCACCCAGAAAATTACAGTCATCAGCGTCCCAAGTTTATTACATCCCCAGCAAGACACACAAGAAATGTAACTTAACTGATTATCATCACAAATCAGTCCAGAAAAAAATTCAAAACACATGCATGGGGTTCATTTTCTCAAAGAGACTCTGCGGCATGCATTCCAGGAGGGACGTGGAATTCAAGTTGGAGGGCCCTAAGTGGAATAGGGAAGAGGGACAACCATATGATTTGTGGTTGGAACAGAAAGGGAGCGTCTGATGCGCCCCTTCCTCCCCTCCCCTAATGTTCGGCACTTGGAGACGGACGGTCTGCTAAACTTATCATTTAACGGAGAAAATCAAGTTGTTGAGACTGGCTTTTCTTCCAACCGGATACCTGATGGGTGGAGCAGGCGCCCCCTGTTCAGCCCCGGCAACCTACTAAGACTTCCGAACAGGAAGGTGACACACGGCAGAGGGGTGTGTGGGGGGAGGGGGGACGGGGGACTGTGTGTGACGCGCGCCTGTTAACACTGCACAGCCTTTAGGTTGCCCTGTAGCAGCTATTCAAATGCTTGATCTGTTCTTCCTTCCTGTCGCCAACCTCTTTCTTTAGTCCAGTTAGTCTTCCTCCGGGGAGGAATTCAGCCCCCTTTCCTCTTTCTCCCTGGTGGCAAAGTGGCCAGAGTTGCCTCACCCAACTCTGCGTGTGTAAATGCAACCTAGAGGGCGACCGAGTTCTCTGGGAGAACCTCACCAGAATGCATAATTTTCCTCTCTTCTCCCCTGTGGTTTAGTCGGTCCAGAGAATTTCTCTCTAACACCTTGTGCAGTCATAGGAAATACAGACGGCTTGATTTGAGATAGTCTAATTACAGCCCCACTCCTCCAAGCCAATCGTCCCACATGTGTGCCTCGGTGCTGGCAGAACCCACAATCAAAACTCTCAAATGGAAATGATTCACCAAGATGTAAAGTTTGCACCGAAACAAAACATTTTCCAGCGCATGTGTATTTTAGTACTTCAGAAAATTTTTTATTGCTCCTTTATTTTATTTCTTCTTACTGATGGACTATAAATGCTAAAACCTGAAAGCTACACTAAGGTCTGACTTTCTATTTAAAGGCTCACAAATGACTGATATTAATATTTGTCAACATATTAGAGAAAATATTTTGAAAAATGTTTGTATAAGGACTTAACTATATCTACTCTTGGACTAATTCTTAAGTATGTCAGCTGCATTAGTCATGATTCTCTAGATACAGTATCTTCCACTGATAACAGGGCAATATAATTGTTTTATATTGCTCAAAGTATTTTAGAACAATCTTGTGCACAGTTTAGGCTCCCATTCTTTTTGATTCATTGCTTGATGCATACAGAAACCTTTCTCTGGAGCATCCTCAAAAAAATACATAGAACTACCAGAAAACATAATTATTACTCTACAGAGCAACTGGATGGATCAGTTTTTGTTGAAGATTGTCACAAAATGCATGTCTTTTTTTTTATGGTATTCATCAAACAGAAAATGATGACTTATGAGTTTGTTCATGATAGCTATTATAGACGAGTAGCTAGCAGTGGTGGTTATTTAGATGTCTATTTATGGAGCACAGGTTCTATAGTGATTATTACCTTCCATATTCATAATTGTCAAAATTGACAGGCATAAAGAAGGTAAGAATGTGATACAGTACTCTTAAAACTATGATAATGGTGCTAAGAGTTATTAAAACCAGCAAAACTCATGCTCTAATTATTGCAGGGCTTGTTTTTTTCCCCAAGAGGGTGGTGATAGCATCAATGTTCTACACCCATCCTTTCTAGAAAGTGCAACCACAGGGAAGCTCATGGGAGAGTAGAGGCACAGTTTTGTAGTAAATTTTTTATGCCAATCAGGAGATAAGTTAAAGAGGAAAAGCTAGTGGCAGCCCTTGACATGGAAGGAATGAGAGAGAATCTAAGTAGCAACAAACTAACCAGTCTATGAGGGCTTAACACTTGCCCTGTCTTCACCTTGGATTGTTGTCAATGTTGAATTTGGCACAATCTAATGAATGAAAAATAACAATAGAAAAATAACAAACCAACTACAATATGATATGATAGGTAAGGAATAGTACATATTTTACAGTACAGTTTTATATTTGGCTGCCAGGACTGACCTGGAAAATGATGTCCATGGAACTTTCCATATGGTTTTTGAAAATGATACATTGGTCTGGGTAAGAGTAAATTGGAAAAATTTTTGAGTCAAAATTCAATATTATCTGTGACTTTCTAAATTCAAGAGGACTATGGCCTTAGTGAAACCCTTATATATTATTATATATACATATATTATATATGTATTAACATTATATATTACTGACATAGCTTTATTCTTAGGCATTTGCATATAAAAGTTAATTCATAATGATAAAATGTCAAGCACTGTGGCAAGGAACAGGCCTGAGAGCTTTGGGCTGAGGGGCTTCTGGCTCTGTCTGGCCAGGTCTGCCTGCTTTCCCTTCACTCTGTCCGGGGTGAACCCACATGTGCCTCTACCTCCCCTACAAGTCTGGCAGCCCAGCCTCTGAGTCCAGGTAGCACGGGACTTGGAATTTCTTTGCAGGCCGAATCCTTCTCGAGACATACATGTTAAAGTTGGAACTGATGTGAAGACAACATAAAGGGCTCTCTTTCACCTCCACTTTATTTCCAAAGGGCCAACAGTAAATAAGGGGTCTGGATTTCTGGCAGACAACTTTCATCAGACTAAAGTGAAACCTGAAAGCTTTAATTTGCCTGGTGTAAATCTCTCCCCAAGTCCTCCCATCCCTGACCCTGTAATCAATCTAGTAAGAAGCAACAGAAGCTGAGGCCACCCCTAAGGGACTGTTTCCTGTAAACTCTGCCCACAAATTGCAGCAACAAAAGAAGATGAATGTAATAGTAACCGGTAGTGGAAAATCAGCTACTGGGGTGCCCCGCTAGTGGGCAAAAGCTGAGGCCTGCTACCTGTGAGATCTTAGACAAGGTATTCTCTAAATTTTACTCCTGTAATCTGTATAATGGGGATACTCATACTCTCCTCATATAAGTTGTGAAAAATAATGAAAATAAATAATTTAGTAAGTGCCTCTCTCAAGTTGGAGTCTCATACGGAAAATATGATGCATCTATGTTTGTATGTTTGGCACCCCACCCTACACACATCCCAGCTACAAATACCACTGTCACACAGCACAAAGTGCTCCAACAAATCAAAATAATACATCAACTGCTCATGTGCTACGATTCAAGCACATGAACGGCAGGCATGGGCCACTTAATCTGCTGGGCCGAGAATATGCCCGTGATAGGAATTCCACGAAAGGTTGGAAAGATTATCTACTTTGTTTTTCAAACTTCCCCCTCCTCTATTCAGCCTCCCCCACAGACCATGCTCCTGAATGTGCTGTATCAAATAATTAAATGCCATGATTACTGAATAAACACTTGTTTACCAAATGTTTGAAGTAAAGACTGAAGTTGAGGGTGAAAAAAACAGAGTGAGCCAAAAGCTAACTCAAAGACGTTTTTAATGTCTCAAGGGGGATGGGAAAAATGGAAGGCAACTGTGGACCTATTGAAAGGGTGGAGTCGTTGCAAGAAGGTCAGAGAAGGCCAGTCAGTGCTTAAGATGCTTTTTCTAGGTCAATGGGCTTATCCTCCAGGAATGAGAAGAGGAACAAGCTTCAACTGATCCTGTTCTCTGTTATTTTTAATCATCCAGATCTCTTCGGACCGCCTCTTTATGTATTTATTTATTTATTTATTTTTACTGCTATATCATAGTTGTACATATTTAGGGGTATATGTGATATTTTGAGATATGTATATAATGTGAAATGATTAAATCAGGGTAATTGGAATATCCATCACCTCAAATGTTTCTCTTTGTGTCGGGAACATTCCAATTCTTCTCTTTTAGCTAGTTTGAAATATACAATAAGTTCTTGTTAACATTTTATTAATCCACTCATGTATTGATGGGCACTTGGGTTGTTTCCACTTCTTTGCAATTTTGAATTGTGCTGCTATAAACATTCGAGTGCAGATGTCTTATTATAGAATGTCTTTTTTTCCTTTAGGTAAATACCAAATAGTGGGATTGCTGGATCAAATGGTAGTTCTACTTTTAGTTTTTTGAGGTATCTCCCTATTGCTTTCCACAGAGGTTGCACTAGTTTGCAGTCCCACCAGCAGAGTATGAGTGTTCCCATCTCTCCACATCCAAGCCAACATTTGTTGTTTTGGGACTTTTTGATAAAAGCCATTCTCACTAGAGTTGAGTGATGTCTCATTGTGGTTTTGATTTGCATTTCCCTGATGATTAGATATGTTGAGCAATTTTTCATATGTTTCTTGGCCATTAGTCTATCTTCTTTTGAAAAATTTCTGTTCATGTCCTTTGCCCACTTTTTAATGGGGTTGTTTGATTTTTTTTCTTGTTGATTTTTCTAAGTTCTATATAGATTCTAGTTATCAGTCTCTTATCAGATGTGTAGCGTGCAAATATTTTCTCCCATTCTGTAGGTTGTCTGTTCACTACAAAGATAGTTTCCTTGACTGTGTAGCCTTTTAATTTGATCAGGTCCCATTTATTTATTTGTGTTGTTGCTGTGATTGCTTTTGGGATCTTCTTCATAAATTCTTTGCCTAGGCCAATGTCTATAAGAGGTTTTCCAACATTTTCTTCTAGAATTCTTATGGTTTCATGCCTTAGGTTTAAGTCTGTTATCCACCGTGAGTTGATTTTTGTTAGAGGTGAGAAGTCCGGATCCTGTTTCAGTCTTCTATTAATACATGTGGCTATCCAATTTTCCCAGCACCATTTATTGAATAGGGATTCTTTTCCCCAGTGTATCTTTTTGTCTGCTTTTTCAAAGATCAGAGGACAATATGAGGATGGTTTTATATCTGGGTTCTCACTTTTTTAAGTGAGGAATGAGCTGGAAAGTCTTCTGCAACTCTAATATTAGACAATTCTATGATGTCTTGGGAAAAAATATAATAAATCCAAAAGGAACTTCTGGATGCCCAATACTGCACACCCGGTGTGGCTTCCTATGGTAATGCCCCACACTCAGCTAATCCTTTAGAAGCTGTCTCCCCACGCCAGCGCAGTGTTGCAGCCTTTAGTCAGGAATTTGTCAGAAATGGCAAGAGCCACACACATGTGCATGTGGTACAAATGCTTAATACCAAGTCAGTAGGTAATTGCACTTTCATTTTACACACACACACACACACACACACACACACACAGTATTAATGTTAGGATTTTTCAGAAAGACAGAACCAATAGTATATATTGATAGATATAGGGGAGGGGATTTATAAAGGGAATTGGTTTGCACAATTACAGATGCTGAAAAGTCCCACAACAAGCGGTCTGCAAGCTGGAGACCCTGGGATGCTGGTGCTGGTGGCGTCACTCAGTCCAAGTCTGAAGGCCTGAGAACCTGGGGTGCTGCTGGTGTAAGTCCTAGAGTCCAAAGGCCAGAGACCCTGACGTACAGTGGCAGAGGAATGTGTCCTAGCTCTAGGAGAGAAAGCAACTAATTCGCCTTTCCTTTGTTTTTATTTTATGTGGTCCCCCAGCAAGTTGGATGGTAACTCCTCACATTAAGGGCGAATCTTTTCCACTTCATTCTCCTCTGAGAGCACCCTCGCAGACACACTCCAAAATAATGCTTTGCCAGTTCTCTAGACTAGTTCATGGGAATAAATTCATTTTGTTTGTATCATGATATCCTGCATTTCATAAGCATCAGAACTTCCATGATTAGCTTTCTTTTCTTTTTTTTTTTTTTTTTTTTGAGACAGAGTCTTACTCTATTGCCCAGGCTACGGTGCCATGGCGTCAGCCTAGCTCACAGCAACCTCAAACTCCTGGGCTCAAGCGATCCTACTGCCTCAGCCTCCCAAGTAGCTGGGACTACAGGCATGCGCCACCATTCCCGGCTAATATATATATATATATATATATTTTTTTTTTTTTTTAGTTGTCTATATAATTTCTTTCTATTTTTAGTAGAGACAGGGTCTTGCTCTTGCTCAGGCTGGTCTCGAACTCCTGAGCTCAAATGATCCACCCACCTCGGCCTCCCAGATTACTATTTCTATTTTTCTATTTTCTAAAAATAGAAAAAATTAGCTGGGTGTGGTGGCGCATGCCTGTAGTCCTAGCTACTCTGGAGGCTGAGGCAGGAGGATTGCTTGAGCCCAGGAGTTTGAGGTTGCTGTGAGCTAGCCTGATGCTACAGCACTCTAGCCCAAGCAACAGAGCAAGACACTGTCTCAAAAAATAAAAATGCATTGTATTCTATATTCATTTAGAACAAATAACTGTTCCCAAGAGACAAGACTGGCCCAGCACAGTGGCTCACACCTGCAATCCTAGCCCTCTGGGAGGCTGAGGAGGAAGGATCGCTTGAGCTCAGGAATTTGAGACCAGCCTGAGCAAGAGGGAGACCCCGTTTCTACTAAAAATAGAAAAAATTAGCTGGTCATGGTGGTGCACACCAGTAATCCCAGCTACTTGAGAGGCTGAGGCAGGAGGATTGCTTGAGCCCAGGAGTTTGAGATTGCTGTGAACTAGGCTGATGCCATGGCACTCTAGCCCAGGCAATAGAGTGATACTCTGTCTCAAAAAACAAGCAAACAAAAGAACCAAAAAACTCCCCCAAAGAGACAAGACAATTTCCATCAATTAGTATCTACAATGATTCTATTTCACAACTCATGAAGTATTGCTTAAAATTCCAAAGCCCTAGAACACAAACATAGATCATCACAATAGACCTATTTGAAATTCGTTCTTCAATTCATGTTGTTTACATACCTTATTAGACATCAATATAAATCCAGCTTTAAAATCTCATTCTTTACTTACTGTACTTTTCCCAAACACTCACGTCCACTTTAAGCCAATGAATTTTCATTGCATACCTCCACTCTTGCCTTTTTGAAGTAGTAGAAAGAGAATTGGAGGAGTTTCCAGGAGAATTGACTTTTGAGTCCTGTGTCTCAACACTTATGATTCAACATTTAGCTTTGAGCAAAGCATTTAAATTCTTTGAGTATCCTCAGGGTTAACACCCATTTGCTAATTTCACAGAGTGATTGGAAAGATCAGATTAGATTACACATGGGAGAACAATTTGAAAACTCAACTGTGTTATGCAATTTAATACTGGCAAGAACAGCACAACCTAACTATTAATATAAAATTTTCCTCTGAGAGCCAAAATTTTAATCAGTGGAAAGAAATGATTGCCATACATTTCTTTTTTTTCCTTTTCTTTCTTTCTTTTTTTTTTTTTTTTTTTTGAGACAGAGTCTCACTCTGTTGCCCTTAGTAGAATACGGTGGCATCAGCCTAGCTCACAGCAACCTCAAACTCCTGGGCTTAAGCGATCCTCCTGCCTCAGCCTCCTGAGTAGCTGGGACTACAGGCATATGCCACCACACCCAGCTAATTTTTTCTATTTTTAGTTGTCTGGCTAATTTCTTTCTATTCTTTTTTAGTAGAGACGGGGTCTCACTCTTGCTGAGGCTGGGCTCGAACTGACCTCAAGTGATCCTCCCACCTCGGCTTCCCAGAGTGCTAGGATTAGAGAAAGAATCTTGGAATTGATTTACTTCAATCAAGTCTCATTTTACAAATGCACTTGCTGGAGGCTCCCTGCCCTAAGATCTAATTCTACTCTCCTATATCCTTGCTTTTACCTGTTTTTCCTTATATCCCTCCTACCACCATCCATAGCCCCTTATTTCCTACCACTCACCTGCCCCACTCTGTGAGCCATTTGAGTCTTGAAATAGCCTTTTCTTATTATTAGTTATTGGCTTATTTTTCTTACTATGTAAAATTTTATAGTTGTAAAATAATTTGCCTTCAAATGTTAAAAAACTGTATTTATATTTAACCAAGTAAAATACATCTGTTATTAATGGCCAAAATCCAAAAACTTTTCTTCTATTTATTTTTCTATGAGAGACATATAACCTTATATATTGTCTTACATATTGTTAAACTAAATTTGCCCTGAGCCTGCCTCCGAATCTGGAATTCCCACCAGACTGCACGTTGACTTAGTACTTAATCTGAAAGCCTACTTTAGGAGTACAGTAAGTCTTCACTTAAAGTGGTTGATAGGTTCATGGAAACTGTGACTTTAAGCAAAATGATGTACTTTACCATAGGCTAATTGATAAAAACAAGAGTTAAGTTCCTAGGGCATAGTTCTAGTCTCAAAAACATCATCAAACTTCTAAATAAAGACCAAAAACACTTCTAATATTAAACATTGAAATAAATGTGAGCTATACATACATTTAAGAAAGATTAGTAAAAACAGATAAGATAAGTATTTTGCCAATGATTCCAGTTCAGGATGGCTGTTGGTCGGAGCCTATCCGAGCAACTCAGGGTGCAAGGTGGGCACTGACACTGGACAGGACCCCATCCCATCTCCAAGGCACACTCCTCATGCTTGCTTAGATTGGGAAAACTTGGGCAGCCAATGAACCTCATGTCCACGTTTTTGGGATGTGGGGGGAAACGAGTACCCGGAGACAACCCACGAAGACATGAGGAGAACACACAAACTCCATACAGATGGTGACATTAGCTGGGAATTTTTTTTCCTCATCAATGTTATAATGAAACCGTGTCATTTGGGGATCTGCTATATATTTTTTGTTATAAGTGGCTGAGTCTCAGCTAATCACAGCAACCAAGCTTCGGCCAATCACAGGCTGCCAACCAATCAGACCACGCCCATATAAGGCAAACTGGAGCTGTAAATAATGAGGTTGTTTTTGGACCTCACTTCCATTTTCTGTCTCTAAATACTCCTTGCCCACCTATTGCCCCCAGAGCTTTCTGAACCTCTTCTGAGTCTGAGAGTTGCCCCATTCTCAAATCATCCTTTGCTCAAATAAACTCTGTTAAATTTCATTTGTTGGAAATTTTTCTTTTTAACAGTACTATGTGTCATGTATTATGAGACACCCTTCTTGGACCAAAAGAAAGCTGTCAAAAGGCCGAATACTTGAGCATGTTTAAACTAATAAAATACATTAGGACGTTTTAACTTTAGGGGCAACTAAAATCTACTAGATTTTTTTGGATCTGTTGCATATTAGTCTGATACAAACTAATAAAATGAGAAAAGGTCTATTAAAATATGAGAAAGATAACTTTGCTAAAATTATGAAATTGCATTTAACCTACTTTCTTTGTATTTTTTAAGTGAGAAAATGTCCTGGTACCATTTTAGCCTTAATAACATGTCCTTTAAGACTACAGTAATCAAAGATTTTGGACATGAATGATTTGGATAAAATAATTTGGATAAAAATAAAATAATACGTGAAAATATTTTAAAAAGAGTCCTGGGGAATCAGAAAAATCAGCTATTGTGAAACACTGTTAGTTTAGCCTTTAGTAAAACATCAGAAATAACAAGCAATTTTGGTCAGAACAAAGCAGAAGAGAAAATTGTAAGCTCCACAAAGGCAGAAACAGATTTTGCTCCAATTGTAAATCAGAAAGCTAAACCTTTAATTTCCATAATCCAAGAGAGAGTGAGGGAGCTTCTCTGTGTTGAGCTAAACTGAGTCTGTAGTCACACATTCACACATTTGGCACGAGGACAGTTGTGAGAGTCGGATTTGACAAACTTTTCACTGCCAAACGTAACTCACATGCTATATGAGCATGTCTCTAAGTATCTTTACAGAGAAGAGTTTAGAAATGACATTTCACTACTCATTGGAATAAATAACCCATCTTTGAACTTGGAACCCCCTAAACCATTGTAGATGGTTAAAGTCATGCAAAACTGCTTTTTTGCTTTACAGATCCTAGCTTAAGAATGCAATATTTTATCTAAATGACTAGGCAATGTTTAAGGTTCTCTCCAACTTGAAGATTTTAAGTCTAGCCATATGTCTGTTTCCAGGAAGCTTATCAGTCTTGTGTCTGGGGCCCCAGATAATGGAATACAGCAAATGATGAGCTTCATGGTTCAGGGAGAAAAAACAAGCTAAAGGTCCAGGAAAGTACAAAATACTAACAGTAATGATAAAATAGAATGTATTCTTTTTTCAACCCATAGTTTATAAATCCTACGTAAGAGTATTTATTTATTTATTTATTTTTGAGACAGAGTCTCGCTCTGTTGCCCAGGCTAGAGTGCCGTGGCATCAGCCTAGCTCACAACAACCTCAAACTCCTGGGCTTAAGTGATCCTACTGCCTCAGCCTCCCAAGTAGTTGAGACTACAAGTGTGCACCACCATACCCAGCTTAGTTTTTCTATTTTTAGTAGGGACAGGTCTAGTTCTTGCTCAGGGCTCAGGCTGGTCTTGAACTCCCAAGCTTAAGAGATTCTCCTTCCTCGGCCTCCCAGAGTGCTAGGACTGCAAGTGTGAGCCACCACATCCAGCATCCTGTGTAAGAGTAATACTATGTAAATGACATAATTTTTTTCTCTAAGAAGAGCTAACATAAATTGACCACTAATTATATGTTAAACACAAGTAACTTTACTGCATTATCTTCTGTAACCCTCACAAAATTCTATAATTTACCATTACTATTCCATTTTTTTCAGGTGAAAGAAATGGAAGCATGAAAGGTTTAAATAATTTGCCTAGTGGGCATGATGCCACACACCTGGGCAACATAGTGAGCCCTGGTCTCAAAAAAAAAAAAAAAAAAGAAAAGAAAAAAGGAAAAGAAAAAGAAAAACATAATTTGCCCTAAGTCACATAGGTAATAGGTATTGAAATCTGTAGCAAACTCAAAAGACCTTACTCAAGAGTTCACAACAAAAACCACACAGATTGTGAACTGCTGGGAAGTTTCCTGCTGCTCCGTTCATAGGCCACTGGTCAACCCTGAAGTGAGTTCAGTTGACTCAAAGAGATGTGGTTCAGGAAACTGAAGACGATTGTGGCTACCTATTTTAAGATGGAGGAATTGATTTTGAAAAGTTTGAGTTGTTGAAATAGAGGATGTCAAAACCAGCATATGAGTGGCAGAGTGGATCTCTGTCCTGATGGATTAAGTCTTCAATAAAAACTTCAAGGCTGGGCATGGTGGCTCATGCCTGTAATCCTAGCACTCTGGGAGGCTGAGACAGGTGGATCGTTTGAGCTCAGGAGTTCAAGACCAGCCTGAGCAAGGGCAAGACCCCCGTCTCTACTAAAAATAGAAAGAAATTAGCCAAACAACTAAAATATATACAAAAAATTGCCGGCTTGGTGGTGCATGCCTGTAGTCCCAGCTACTTGGGAACCTGAGACAGAAGGATCACTTGAGCCCAGGAGTTTGAGGTTGCTGTGAGCTAGGCTGACGCCACGGCACTCTAGCGGGGGAACAGAGTGAGACTCTGTCTCAAATAAATAAATAAATAAATAAAAACTTCAAAATGGATCTCCATCTACTTAATTTTGGGATGTGCTAATGTATTCATTTTCTCAACACATTAGACTGTGCATCAAGGAATTCTGTTAAAAACTGAATGACCTGGAAATTATTTTAGGGAGTAGTGGGAGATAACTAAGGAGTTGGTGACTCTAACTTAAGATGTGGTACTACTACCTGTTGTAGCAGAAAAAATGGCCTGGAAAAGGGTAAAAATGTTTTGTCTCTTCCAAACCTCCTTACCTGTTTTGAGAACTAAGACCTATATCCCTGCCTCAGGCCAGTGGCCAAAGGGGCAGCAGAGTGTCATTTGTTCTTTGTGCCACAGGAGATGGCTCAAGGGAATTGTCGGGGCAGAGGTCACAAGATTGTCTTAGCTGAAGATGTGATGAATAAGAACCTTTAAAACCTCTGTACTTTTACTCAGAAACAGGACTTTGGTAGTTTGAGATAAGAGTTTGCCAACTCCTCATCTGCCTGCAAATTAATAAACTCCTCTTTCCTTCTCCTCAAACCACCTGTCCGGCTTCTTCTGATGCCCAGCTTTTGGTAACACTGTCTATACATTTTTTTCTCACTTCTCTCTGCCCAGTGGTGTTATGTTTTTATTTTTATCCTGGCATAGAACAACCTGAGTCTAAAGGGGGCCCTTCATTGGATGGTATAGCAAGTATGACCTACCAACTTTAGTTGGGCTATAATGTCAGCAGCTATTGTTACAATGAGGTCATTATTGATCAAACTTCCACATACAAAAAGTGAAAATAGTCTGAATGACAGGTAACAGTAGTAGAACTGATTTTATGGCAGAACATCCTCAAGAAACGTAAGTGGGCTTTAAGAAAACCAGTCTTTGCACAGAATTTTTATGTTTAATGAGGTGGAAGGATGTAAGACTTAGGCCAAAAGGTAATTTTAGGTTGTTAGTGATTATGTCCTTGTTCTTTCCAAAGCCTAGCTTCATTTTTTCTCCCACTGATGACATTGTGAGACTTTGGAATTCTTCACTGTGTGTAAAATGACTATTACTGAGATAGCTACCATTTTTTATAGCTATGACCTGAGTAAATGAGGTCCATCCACTTACAGGATTTCCATGTATCCACAAATTTTTACAATTTTTTAATCTGCAATATCAAGAGGGAAAGTCTGCAATGAATATACTGGCCAACATGTATCAGATGGAAACTTTTTTGTGTAAGCAGCTCACGTTCACCTTTTATCATATTTCTCTTTTTTGTTAGATAATACCATACTTAGACAAAGCAACTGTTTTATAGATATAAATATGAGACTGTTTTGCTTTTTAAAGGAAAAAAATCTAGAAATTATTTTCTTCACTTTAAAAACTTTAGGTAATGAAGTCCTTCTTGTACTTATATTAATCCAATGATCTAATTTTATATATTCTCTGAAATACTGGAATATTTCTGTAATCCATATGTTTTCAAACTATGAGTCATTTTATTTCTACATTTGGTACATAAACTATTACTGCTCCTGAATACATATGGATATACCACTTTGTAGCAATTTCTAAGTCCCCAGAAATTTAAGCCAAATTTTAAAACATGAGGAAGCATTAGAAAACGTAAAGGAACAATGCATAATCCTGGAAATATAAGGGAACATTTTATTTTCTCCTCTGGGAAAAATTTGTCCAGTAATGATTCCTGCTCTTTAATTTTTGCCTGAAAGCAATCTAGATAGTTTGAAAACCCCAAGGGTAGAATTGTCTTGTTAACAAAAGACTTCAAGTAAAAGCCCAGGGAGAACATTAAGGAGCCACAGTTTTCTTACCTGGCAAAACAAGTGCCCAGCTAAAATGATGGCCCTTGCGAAGAAACCCTATTGTTTAACCACTTCATTATCTGACTTCCTCTAAGCAAAGAACATTATCTGTGTTGCCAATAATAGTACTGGGTGAAAAACACACATTTTGAAAGTGTGGGGAAACTCATCCTACCTTGAAATTCCAACTTAAGAGGATATTACAGGCTACTGCAGGACAAGCAATTGAAAAGCAAAGGTGTACAAAAACAAACAACTCAGGTTTCAAAGCCTAAAAACAAAGATAACGGGAAAGAGCCTAAACTTGTGCAGCCTGTTTGCTTATTGTGTGACCAAATGTTGGGAATGCATGAGAAATTTCAAGCCCAATGAACAAAAGCATGGGCGGTAAGATTATGGTTGATTAATTTTCTCCCTTTATTTTCTATTTTTTTTCCCTGTGATGAGCATATGCCACTTTTAGATTATAATCATGTAGAAAAAAAGACTTTTAAAAAATGACTTTTGTTTCTCCATCTACGTACCAAGTTACATATGGCAACTGAGCATGCTAGTCCTGTTTTCTGGTACTCACGCACAAAGACAGTGAATGTGAAAATCCAGGCAAGCCCATCAGATTTCAGGTAATGAAATTACCTTTAGTAATTCCTTACTTCTTAACAAAATAATGTTTTTATTTAACTTTTTTTTTTTTTTTTTTTTTTTAGAGACAAGGTCTTGCTCTGTGCAATGGCGTGATCATAGGTCACCATAACCTTGCTCCTGAACTCCTGGGCTCAAGACAGGGTCTTGCTCTGTGCAGTGGTGTGATCATAGGTCACCATAACCTTGCTCCTGAACTCCTGGGCTCAAGCAAACCTCCTGCCTCAGCCTCTTGAGTAGCTAGGACTACAGGCCCGTGCCTCCATGCTCAGTTCATTTAAAAAAAAATTTTGTAGGAACGGGATCTCACTGTGTTGCCCAGGCTGGTCTTGAACTCATGGCTTCAAGAGATCCTCCCACCTTGGCCTCCCAAAATGCTGGGGTTACAGGCTACGATGCCCAGCCTTAACTTGTACTTCTATCAAACATTGTGGACTAGCTACCCCTAATATTTAACTCTATTTAAACTGTGTATCAAAAGACTACACATTATATTAAACAAATAAAATATTCTCTGATGATGGCTGACTTTGAATGAAAATATTCCATTCACTGGAATATATTTTCCATAGGATATAATAAAATCATTTTATTAAAATTATTTCAGGAATCTGTAAAAGTTAGAATAATAAAATTCATACTGTGACAATAATTAGAACATCGCTTTTGTACAGAATCCATTTACAGGCTCATAAGTTTATGCATTGCTGAAGAATGGCTATGGAGTTTCTTTAGGATGTGTTTGCATTTAGCAGAATTGAAGGCAGTTAGGAACAGTTTCAGTTAGAATGCTGATACACTGATGAAGAAAGGGCATGTTGGAGTGTAGAAACCCCAGGAGAAACAATTATGCCCTCCAGATTGCAATTGTAAGAAAACAACAAGTAGACTAGAAGAGTATTTCACTTCTTAAACCCAATGCATCTACGTCTTAAAGGATATAGATTCTACTCCAGGCACATCATAGTCAAACTAACAAAACACAAAGATTAAAAAAATTAGAGGTCAGGCATGGTGGCTCGAGCCAGGCTCACCTAGCACTTTGGGAAGCTGAGGCAGGAGGATTGCTTGAGTCCAGGAGTTTGAGGCCAGCCTAGGCAACATAGCATCTCTACAAAATATTAAAAGATGAGTGGGACATGGTGGTACACTCCTGTAGTCCCAGCTACTTGGGAGGCTGGGCCAAGAGGACTGCTTGAGTCCAGAGGATGGAGGCTGCAGTGAGCTGTGATTGTGCCACTGCACTCCAGTTTGGGTGACGGAACAAGACCTTTCTCAAAAATAAAATAAAATAATAAAATAAATTTTAAAAAATTAGAGTAGCCAGTAAAAGACAACACATTACATTCAAGGCAGCAATAATTTAAACATTGTCAATTTCTCATCAGAAACTCTACAGGCCAAAAGACCTGGACCAACATCTTTAAAGTGATGAAAGAAAAAACATTTAGCCATTCACAATTCCACATCTATCAAAAACATCTTTCAAGAATGAAATAAAGATATTTTCTAAAACAGCAATTCAAAATACTATAAAATGTTTTAAAATGACATTTTCATTTATAAAGACTTATGTAGACAAAAGAAAACTAAGCTATTTCATTGCCAGAAGACCTGCATTATAAAAAATTCTAAAGGAAAATCTTCAAGCTAAGGGGAAATGATATAGCAGAGAGAAACTGGGATCTTCAGGAAGAAATGAAGCATATATGAAATGGTAAATACCTGGGTAAATACAAAGGATGATTTTCTTCTTGTCTTATCTTGAATACATTGTACTGTAGCCTTTATTTCATATGAGAGATAATATATATGACAACTATAATGTAAAAAATCAGAGTGGGCACATACCACTTGCTGCAAAAAAATGACTAAGAAAAATAGAAAGAAGAAAACTTTTTCTAAAAAAATTTTTTTAAAAAAGAAAAACTATAAGTATTTTTAAGAAATATAAAAAATTTTTTTTCTAAAAAAAAAAAAATCAGAATGGGAGTGGGGTAAATGGACCTGTATTGTTTCAAGATTTTGACAATGGTCTAGGAAAATTTAAAGTTACTTATTGTAATCTCTAGAGCTCTCACTAAAAATATAATGCAAAGAGGTATAATTAGAAAGTCAAGGCTGGTCCAATGGTGGTGGGTTATCAGAACTTATTAACATTAGTGTCACTAAAATTGGTATTCAAGCCCCCACTGCTAAATTTGAGTGGCTTTTAAAAAAATAAAAAAAAGAATGTCAATAGGTAAACTAATATTAAATTCTAAAAAATATTCAAATAATCCTAGAGAAGTCAAGAAAGGAAGAATAGCAACCAAAGAAGAGAAGGGATGTATAGAAAACAAATTACAAAATGGTAAAGTTAAATCTGTGTCAACAGTTACATTAAGTGTAAGGAGTCCAAACATCTCAGATAACAGAGATTGTTAAATAGGATTTAAAAGAAAAACCTAACCACATGATGTCTACAAGAGAAGCATTTTAAGGCACCGATAGGTTGAAAGAAAATGGGTAGGAGAGATATATCATGTGAACAGTAGGCATAAGAAGATTGGACTGGCTATATCAACATCAGAAAGATAGACTTTGACCAAGACTTTGACCAGAGATAAAGAGGGACATTTCCTAATGATAAAACGATCGATTCATCAAGGAATCATGGCAATCATAAAGATGGATGTGCTTAATAACAGAGCTTCAAAATATGTAAGGCAAACATTGACTGAATTAAAAGAAGCAAAAGAAAATTCCACCACTATATATGGAGATTTCAGTAACTCTGTCCTAGTAATTAATTGAACAACTAGGAAAAAAAAATCACTGTAGACATAGATCCTAAATGAGATGAGCTACTGAAGGACGGACACTCCTCTCATTGTAACCCTATTGAAAATGCAAAAGTAACACAAAGATTTTTTTAAATGAGCAGATCTGAAGTATTCCTATTCCTATTCCTATTTCTCTACGTGTTCTGCATTAGTTTTACTTGTAAGATAATTCCTTCAGCTCCTAAAAGTGTCTGAGCAACATTTTCTGCACCTGTCCTGCAGGGTTCCTCTCCGTACCCTTCATTCTCTTTACATAGCATCAAGAATCATTTAATTTTTACTGGTAATGTTTCATTCTACATTGCTTCTTCACAATACTTGTGCTGTAGCTCTAAATAGTAGTATTAACCAGCAGATGGCTTGTTTATTGTGTTGTAGTACTGCTAGTGGACCAAAATGATGGCATAAATAGACCAATTCGCTTTCATGCTTTTTCATCTTTGTTCAAAAGACATACATAAAACAAGACATAAAAAAACTGATTTTGGACAGATGAAATTGATAGTAAGTTTAGACCATAAGCCTGGTCTTTGGGAAAAAAAAAAAAAAAGCCAGCCGAGAGTTTTTCACTTTCCTCCTCAAGTCCTCCTGCTCCTGCTAATAGGCACAGTCTCTGACTCTCTTTTATAAAGAACAGATTAAAGCACAGATTTGGTCCAAGCTGTTTCTCCTGGGAGAGCTGCTTCTTCTAGGGAGTGGTCTATAGAACTGGGCACTCAGCTCTGCATCCTCCTCCCAGCCTTGGTATTTGCTGGCTGTGAGCTTTGAATATGTCACTAACCCCCTCCAGCTTGTCATTCCATTTCCAACGTGGGATAACGAGGATCGGATGCCCCTCCCATCTCACAGGGGTGCTGCAAACACTAAATTAGATCTCTGTGAACACACTTCATAAAAATGTGAGGCAGAAGACAAATATTAGATATCAGCACTGGTTTTTCATTTCATTAGACCCTATTTAATTAGCAAAGGTGAAAGCTCTATTATCACTCTCTTAATGGTTTTAGCTCCTTTTTGCTTTACCTCCTCTTTTCATTTCTAGTGTCTACTTTGTGTAATTAGGCCTCATAGCTATCTGTGTTTGTGAAAAAGACTTTTAAAAAGTCCTCTATTTCTTATAAGAACATACCCTACGCTCTGTCTGAGTGTAATTTTTAATTATATAATCTGAAGCATATTCTCTGATCTCATAAAGTGGTATTCCTCTGACTCTGATTAGATTTATACCCCTAGATCTCGTAGTACAAGCCATCCTTGTCCTCTTGCAAATATTCTGAGGTATGATTCACCTGAGGTTCTCTAATCCCATCCTTGCCCTGGAAAAGAAACTTGGACAAGTGTACTTGGCCACTTGCTTCTACTCCTGACTCCCACTTCAGGAAATCCACTCATTCCTTTGTTCCTCCCAATTCTTGCATATACTTCGGATTCCACAAAGCTGTACCTGATGGTATAGATGCTTTAGATACTGAAGAAGAAGCTATAAGGAAAGAACTTTTACAATAATAAAATTGATTGTGAACTGTATTCAAATGTTAGGCTAGGTATCAACAAATAAACAAACGAACAAAAAACAAGACTGTCCCCCAAACCTTGCCTTGGCTCAGAGCTTTACTACAGAATGTATCCTGTACATCACAAGGCCAGAGTGCATTTTTCTGAGAATACCTGAATCATCATTGGTCCAGAAGGTTCTTGGATCAGGCTTGGTCAAGATGTTGGCGTGATTACATGGCTCTTTCACCTTTGAAACATAAGGAGAAAAGAAGTGATGTGAAAATAGCCTGACCATTTCAGCTGTTTTAGGCCTACAGTTCTAGAGGAGGGATTCCAAGGCTGAAGCTAGCATATGGCATGTCTGTGCTCTAAATAGCGTGGTTTGCCCAGGCTGGTTGTAGCACTGAAAGTCCCATATCCTAGTTGGTCACCTTATGGCTGATACAGTTTCACTGCCAGGGCTGGTGGAAGGGTCAGCACATGGGGGCTGGGGTTCAGCCCCTACTTGCTCCCTTTTCGGCGCCATGTGCAGTGCACACACTGCACAGCTGACGGCAGAGGCCCTGGATGATTAGCAAACAGGAGTGTAAAGACTCAGCACATAACAAGTGTTTTGGATCTCCACATAACAGAAACGGTACTATTATTAAATCCTGCTTGGGAAAGTACATATTAGTGAAGAGCTACTTTTAACTCAGTAGCATTTAAAAATGCATTCTTATTTTATAACCATAAAAGAATCTTTCTATTCTTAAACAGTAGCACATACACATATGCAACATGTATTATTTTTTCAACTCTGCCCAGTGCAATCCAATTAATAGATTCCTTACAATAAGTTCTGGGGAGCAGCAGTGACCCATGTTTTTTGACAACTTCATACTACTGTGATATCCTTTCAAACATATCCTCAATCAGTAAAATATAGATCCTAGTACTAAAACTGACTTTTCATTTATGTGTATGCTGTAGTGTGATCATTTGATTACCATGAAAACCTCTAGTCTCATTAACTATTTAATGGATAAACTCCTTCCATTGCAGTAACAATCAAAGAAATAATGTCATTGAGGACATTGTTTAGTTCCATTGACATTTTCTCTCCATAGCAAGACTTTATTGACAAAGGAAGCAGTACATGAATTTATAGTCTGCCACAATCTTCTTCTTTTATAGACTAGTGTCAAAGAATGTGTGAAAATCAGGGAAATTGAGATTTCAAAGAGATTTTTGTGCTTTCGTTGTTCATTGCAACATTATTCACAACAGCTAAGATGAGGAAACAACCTAACTGTCTATTGATGGATGAATGGATAAAGAAAATGTGGTACATACATACCATGGAATACTACTTAGCCTTAAAATAGAAGGAAATCTTGCCGTATGTGACAACATGGATTAACTAAGTGAAATAAGCTAGTCACACAAGAACAAACATTGCACAATTCTGCTTATATGAGGTATATAAAATAGTAAAACACATAGAAGCAGAGAGTAAAATGTTGGTTTTCAGGGGCTATGGGGAGGGGGAAATGGAAAGTTGCTATTCAATTAGTATAAAGTTTCAGTTATGCAAGATGGTTAAGTTCTAGAGATCTACTGTACAACATTGTGCCTATAGTTAACATTACATGTTTATACACAAAAAATTGTCCAGATGATAGAGCTCATGTTAAGTTTTCTTACCACAATAACAAAAAAATCAAGGCAAGATTACCTTCCTATCTGTGTCAATATATCAGATAGGCACATAAAATATTTGATATATAAATACGTAATAGTCTATAGTTTATAAGTGGCATTTTCTGGTTATTATAAAATGTTTTTTATTTATAGGAAACATGATTTTAGATATAAAACTGCAGGAAAGTTGTCATTAAAATTTAAATCTCAAGGGGAAAAAAGGCCTTTGTACTCCTGAAAGTAGGATGGGTCACCAGCAGCTCTACTGGAGCCACCCAAGAAAATTTAGCCAGGGTTCTAGCTCTGGTTGTGTCTGTCCAAACCAGCCCGGTCTAATCCGGGATATGTGTCCTCAGTGCTTCCGTCAGCATGCAAAGGACTAGGCTTCATTAAGTTGGACTACGTGATCTTTCTTGAATGGATTATCCAAGGCATCCACCCAATGAAAGACACCATATTAGACCTCTGTACATGAAATAATTTTTTTGGAAAAGAAAAGAAGAAAGAAGAAAAAATAATGTGTGGACCAGCACCATTCTGTGGACCACATTTGGAGCAGCATTGTAAAGCATCCCTCCTACTTGACTAAGCAGCCTCAGTCTGAATTCCTTCAAAAGAGCCACCCATTCCACTGAAGTATTACTCTAATTGTTAGAAAGTTCTTTATTGGTTGAATTGAAATTTGGATCCTTGAAACTTTGGTCACTGGTTCTAGTTTACCTTTTTTTTTTTTTTTTTGAGACAGAGTCTTGCTCTATTGCCTAGGCCAGAGTGTCATGGCTTCTGTCTAGCTCACAGCAACCTCAAACTCCTGGGCTCAAGCCATCCTCCTGCCTCAGCCTCCTGAGTAGCTGGGACTACAAGTGTGCACCATTATGCCTGGCTAATTTTTTCTATTTTTGGTAGAGACGGGGTCTTGCTCTTGCTCAGGCTGGTCTCGAACCCCTGACCTCAAGGAAACTTCCCTTCTCAGCCTTGCAGAGTGCTAGGATTACAGGCATGAGACACTGTGCCAGCCTCTAGTTCACTCTTTTTTTTTTTTTTTTTTTTGAGACAGAGTCTCACTTTGTTGCCCAGGCTAGAGTACCATGGCGTCAGCCTAGCTCACAGCAACCTCAAACTCCTGAGCTCAAGCAATCCTTCTGCCTCAGCCTCCCGACTAGCTGGGACTACAGGCATGCGCCACCATACCCGGCATATTTTTTCTAGATATATTTTTCGTTGTCCAGCTAATTTTCTTTCTATTTTTAGTAGAGACAGGGGTCTCGCTCTTGCTCAGGCTGGTCTCGAACTCCTGAGCTCAAACGATCCACCCGCCTCAGCCTCCCAGAGTGCTAGGATTACAGGCATGAGCCACTGCGCCAGGCCTAGTTCACTCTTAAGTTATATAGAATAAGTCTACTCTCCCTTTTATAAACTAATACCTCAAATATTTGAAAGTAGCTATTATAACTCACCTTAGTCTCCCATTTCCAGGTTAACCAGTCCCTTTCCCTTCCACTATTTCTCATAAGACGGTTTTAAGTCTCTTTACTGAGGTCACTGTGCCCCAGAAGACATCCTCTTTGGCATGTGAACTAGCTCCCAGGCCAGGGTCAGACTACAGTCACCAAAGTAAGGAGTTGATTTTGAGGGACAGCTCTCAGGGAGGACTGCCAACATTATTTCCTGATGTGAGTAATTAAAATGTTTCCAGGCACCTATAAATCTAACTAACATACCACGCACGACAGTAAAGAATGCTCTATGACTTAGCTACTTCTTTACACTTTTTAATGCCAAAAAGTCCTAACTGATCCTGTACAGTAATGATGATACCTATTTGGGAAAATGGCCATATGTGAGCTTTCTTTCTGTATTAAGCTCTAATTACCTTGTTTCCTCATGACATCATGACAATTCATCTATAATTTCTTTAGAATGTGTTTCTAGTTGAAAACATTTTTTTTTGTATAGCCATCATGCCATTATCACAACTAACAATTTCAACAATAATTAGATTTATTAAAATTTAATTAAGGTTATTAAAATTTACTTAATAAATGACAGCACATACATTCTGAAAAGCAGAATCAGTATTTTGCAGACAGAACAATTTGAATAAATGGTTTTAGATGGCGAGATCCGCAAAATCAGTGGAACTTAGCTTCACTTGATTAAATCCTTATAGCTTTTTAGGGGAGCATCTTAAAAAATTATTTTTCTAATAGAAGTGGTATTGTGGCCAGGCCCAGTGGCCCAGATCTGTAATCTTAGCGCTGTAGGAAGCTAAGGTGGGAGGATTGCTTGAGGCCAGGAGTTCAAGACCCCGTTTCTACAAAAATAGAAAAATTAGCCAGGCGTGGTGGCACTCGCCTGTAGTCCCAACTACTCAGGAGGCTGAGGCAGGAGGATGGTTTGAGCTCAGGAATTTGAGGTTGCAGTGAGCTATGATGATGCCACTGTACTCTAACCAGGGAGATAGAGTGAGTCCTGTCTCCAAGAAAAAAAAAAAAGTGTTATTATCTTTCAACTTATTTTCAATGAGACACAGGAGATAGAGGGAAAATTTCTTTGTCTGATAAAATTGAAAGTATTGGGGTATGAAGATGGAGGAAATATCATCCCCAGAAAGTAAATGTTGGATGCTTAATCACTATTTTTTTGAAACATAGAAGTACCATCACAGGTTGTGATTTAAACAATAGAAGATAGGGTATATCAGAATATCACATTTGGGGAGATGTCAGATGTGTAGAATATGTACATAAATAATTTTAAAGTCATCTGTGATAATGATATAGGAGAACTAAAACAGCAAACATGGATTTCTCCCTGATTTATTTTTAACTTATTCATAATAATTTGCATATGACTTTTCATAAATCACTCAAGCAGTTTGTGCTAAAGTCATTAGTTCTTCCTAAGATACAACAGAAATTCTTGAATTCCTTGCCTCCTATTTAGCCAGTGAAGTTGTTTTTCTCCCATCTCAAGTTGCATGATCAAAAGCAGCAGAAATACTTTAGGGAAGTGAAAGTTTGCTTCACAAACTGCTTTAGTGAGGCTTTAGAAGAGGCCTCCGGGCTGGTATCGCAGGGTCTAATGCCATCCTGCAAATACTAATTTTGATTTCAGTTCTTTGTATCCAGGAAGAAGAAAAGTCTTCTTCCATTGACTCTCCTGAACGTGCTTATTATGATACATTCAACAAGTATGTATTGAGCATTTGTTTAAGTCCAAGATGCTATTACACTGGTTGCTATGAGGGCACAAAGAAAGCTCATTGTTCAACAGGACATTACATTCTGATTGGTGAGCAGGACATAAGACATCCACAAAATAGATAGGGAACCCTATACTAAGTACCTCTAAATGTGAAGTATGCCACAGAGCTGTTAAGTTTTAACAGAGTTTAAAGGAGGAACCAACAATGTGGGCAAAGTTGTTGAGCAAGACCTCAAGGAGGAAGTAGGACTTGACAGGTTTTTTAAAATACTGGCAACATTTGGACTGGAGAGAAGGCAGTAGGATGGTGTCCACGCTGGGTGGGATAGCACACAAAGGTGTAGGAGCGGAACTTGAGACGCACATCTGGGCAACAGTTGGTTGAACAATTTCATGAGGACAGAAGACTCACGGGAGAAATGAGTGGCAGTCAGGTGGCTAGGTGGAAGGCTTTAAATGTCATTGCGTCCTTCATGCTGTGAGAATGCGCTACCCTTGGCAGTTTGCATGAAAGACCAGAGTTGGACAGTACAGGAGCTGAGGAGATTCTGGGGCTGCCGTAACGTCAGAGGAGAGTTGATGAGAGTGTGAACCAGATGGGAACCGTGAAAGGGGAAGGGAAGGGATGCGTGTGGAGGGCAGCTGAAGAATGTGTTGATGAATGACTGAAAATGAGAGAAGATGGCGGAGTCCAAACTATTTCAGAGTTTTGGAATCTGGTGACCGGGAGGACGGCCACAGGGTGCCTGTCCACAGGCCCCGGCAACTGGAGGAAGCAAGCCATTCTGTGCTCAAGCCAGCTGTCCCCGACTTCACACCACACACGGCAGGGTGGATGTGCCCACACTGTCCTGTAACAGAGGGAGTGGTCTGGAAAAAAACGGCAAAAATATTTTCTGTCTCTTTAAAACATCCTCCATTGCTTTTTGAGAACTAGAGCCCTAATTACCTCTTCATGGTCACATTCCTTTTTTTTTTTTTTTTTTTTTTTTTTGCGACAGAGTCTCACTCTTTTGCCCTGGCTAGAGTGCCGTGGCATCAGCCTAGCTCACAGCAACCTCAAACTCCTGGGCTCAAGCAATCCTCCTGCCTCAGCCTCCCGAGTAGCTGGGACTACAGGCGCGTGCCACCATGTCCGGCTAATTTTTTCTATTTTTAGTAGAGATGGGGTCTCCCTCTTGCTCAGGCTGGTCTCAAACTCCTGAGTTCAAGTGATCTTCCCGCCTCGGCCTCCCAGAGTGCTAGGATTACGGGCGTGAGACACCGTACCTGGCCATAGAAACTGTTCTTGATGCCTGAAGAGATTGTGATTCCAAGCAACTAAACAAATGTTCCTCCTTTTGTGGTTTTATTTGATTTGCATTCTTCTTGGTTTCGATATTTTTCAGTTTGGCCCTTGTGATTGTGAACTGCTTAAGGCAATTTGCCACCCAACCCACTTTACTTATTTATGTTTCCTGCCTGGCTAACAAGTACTTGAATTTCAACTCTGGTCTATACAAGGTCAAGATATCCAGGTCAAACCTCCATCAAGTCAAATGTTTTCTACTTTCTATATCAGTAGTAGAGTTCATAGGATCAGAGATTTGGGGAGCTCTATGGTTGGGGAAACTGAGGACAAGAGGGTAACATAACTTATGTTAGTGATCAATTAAAGGCTAGAGTCCATGTCTTGACAGTTACATTTTAAGATATCAGCCAAGAACTGACACTGGTTTCTTAAAACTCAGATTTACCCTCAAATTCAAAGTTAATTCAGTTATTCATTTAATAAGTATTTGTGATAATCTATTATACAGTAGGCACAGCGCTGGGAGCCATGGGCATAGATGTGAACAGATGGATAGTCCCTGCCCTCATGGAATTTGTTTTGTTTTCTTTTTTTTTTAGTATTTTTTTTTACCCAGAGCCACGCCCAAGAAGCCTTGAGCAAGTGGACTCCAGAATTTGTTTTCTAATGCTGGTGATTGAGATGGGTGCTATGGAGCCAATAAATAGGGAGACATGAGTAGGCAGTGAGGGAACACATGGTCATTTTAGATTCTTTAAGGGACTCCACCTTCTTACGTACGTTTTTCAATAATATCACCAGAATCAACAGTCGCACATCTGGATTAGTAAGTTAAAACACATAGCAAGATAGGCACAGAGAGTTTGGTTTGGCTAGAACACAGCTTTTCCTTTTTTAGGGGAGGGTAAGACAGGGTCTCACTATGTTGTCCAGATTAGAGTGCAGAGGAGTCATAACTCACTGCAACCACCAACTCCTGGGCTCTAGCAGTCCTCCTGCCTCAGCCTCCCAAGTAGCTGGGACTACAGGTGCACGCCACTGTGCCTGGCTAATTTTTTTTTTTGTGGAGATGGGGTCTTGCTATGTTGTCCAGGCTGGTCTTGAATTCTTGGCCTCCCAAAGGATTACAGGCATGAGCCACTGTGCTCAGCCAAACACAGCTTTGCCACAGTACTAAAATGGCTGTTTTGAGTTGGCACAGAGCCATGTCCATACACCCATCCCACTTCACCTATTTAAATTTCCTCCCTGGTTCTGCAGACATTTGAGTTTTGACCTAAAAGTCTACACAAAGTGAAGATAGGTAGATTAAACCTTTATGTATTCTACACCAAAGCACATAATTAAATTCTTGAGTAAAAATTATTTGTGTCTCGGTGTTTGTAGATTGTGCCTGATTCAGAGAGAAGGCAATCTATACATGTTATTGACTATATCATTGATTTAGCAGGACTCAAACTATGTTAAAGTAGTTAATCTATCACAGAATCGTAGTACTTTGTGGCTAGAAAATATTTAACACATGATTTAGTTCAGTCCTTTCATTTAGTAGATGGGGAAACAGTCTGAAAGAGATAAAATGACTTACAGAAGGTTACACAGATAGTTAGAACTTATATTGTTTACGGACATCTGTGGTTAAGCTTTCTTGCATTTGTTTTATTTTTTTAAAACATTTTTGGTATTTATTTATTTAGTTTTGTTAGGTTGATTGATTGGCTGACTATATGGACAAGGCACTGATTGGTTACATGTTGAAGAAAATATACATTACAAAATACAGAGGCTGGGTGTGGTGGCTCACAACTGTAACCTAGCACTCTGGGAGGCCGAGGCAGGAGGATTGCTTAAGGGCAGGAGTTCCAGACCAGCCTAAGCAAGAGTGAGACCCATCTCTACTAAAAATAGAAAAAATTAGCCAGGCAACTAAAAATAAAAAAAATTAGCCAGGCATGGTGGCCCGTGCCTGTAGTGCCAGCTGCTACTCGGGAGACTGAGGCAGGAGGATCCCTTGAGCCCAGGAGTTTGAGGTTGCTATGAGCTAGACTGATGCCAGGGCACTCTATCCCAGGCAATAGTGAGACTCTGTCTCAAATAAACCCAAAAAACAAAAAACACAAAAACCAAAATATGGGAAAAAGTTGCTTCCATCCCCTTCCACTCCCCTCCTTATACCTCCACAAAAAATATTCGTCAGCATGATTTGGTAAATACAGGGCTCAGGGCCAGAGGTCAGGGTGACCGAGCGTGGAGGGATTGTGGGCAACACGTTTGTGGCTGTCACAATAATGCTGTGGTGACGCTGTGGCTTCTCTTCCAGCTGGGAGTCAGGGGAGAGAAGAGGGCAGCAATCTGGTGACCGCCAGGTGAGGGAAGAGTTGCCTATCCCTTCCCCAGCCCCAAGGCCTGTCCACTGCCCAAAACCAAGACTGTTCCCAACTAGATGAGGATGCTGCTGCTGCTGCTGCTGAGTCTGCTCTGCAGCAAGAGGGAAAGGACGGGTAACTGCTCCATCCCCGCCCCCAGGTACAAGGTGGGGGAACAGGTGCCCATGGCTACTACCAGCATAGGAAAAGTGTGGGAGCATTAGCAAGGGGAGGAAGTGGGAAGAGCAGAAGATCATATATATTAAAAAAGTGACTTAAGACTTAAAATTGAATTAGTATTTGTACAGAAAGGTGCAGGTGGAGTAACTCACTATGGCCTATGATCAAACTCATACAGAGAAATCATGGTAGATCCCTCCTCCTACTCCCCCCCGCCCCAGTGGTGGCCCAGTCGTTAAGTGCGATTGGTTAGAGTGGATTCCAGTGGGGTCGTTCAGGTGGAGGGGGCGGGGGCAGTGGGCAGGCGAGGGGGTTCAGTAGCTGCAGTGCTGACTCCAGCTGGCTGGGCTGTTCTCCTGGAGGTCCCCACCTCGGTTTCTGCCTGGAGCACCAGCTGCGTTCTGAGGCTCCTTCCTGAGAAGCTTCTTAGCTATTGCCATGAAAATTTCTTTCACATTCGTTGCAGTTTTTGCTGATGTCTCCATGAACAGCAAACTTGCCGCCTGCATAGGCTTGTGCTTCCTGGAATTCTGTGGCTCCCTTGCTGGCCAGGTCTGCCTTGTTACCCGAGAATTCAATGACAATGTTGGGGCTGGCCTGCCGCTGCAACTCCTTCACCCATTCTTGGCCCATGCAAATGTATCTGTGTTGGTGATGTCATAGACCATGGAGGCAGCTTGGGCCTCCCATAGTACATGGGGGCCAGACTGTGATACCACTCCTGTCCAGCTGTGTCCCAGATCTCAAACTTGACTGTTGTGTAGTCCAAGAAGACAATCTGTGTGAGGAATGTTGCTCCAATTATGCTCTCCTGGTACTTGTGGAATTGTCCCTTGACAAAGCAGAGGACGAGGCTGGACTCCCCCAGCAGAACCAGCTCAAACTGACAGATCTTGTTCCCAGTGGCTGGTCCCTTTGCCTCCCGGCCCTGCCATTGCCGGTCCAGCTGTAGCAGTACCAGGGAGCATGGGGGCGTGGCCGGTGCTATGCAAAGAGGCACTTAGTGGGGAGGAGGACCTCCAACTGGTGCGGTGTGAACCTGTTGTGCAGGGTGGTGTATGTGCGTTTGTTTGGGGGTGGGAAAGAGATGGCCCTTCAATTCCAGACTTCTCATTTTTGGTCTTATTCTCTCTATAGACCTGTAGACAGCAGTCCCAGGAGGAGCAGTCCCTCTAAGGCAGCTTGGAACCACTCTTGTGCTCTGGGCGGACAGAGCTGAGTGGTGGCTCGGGGTGGCAGTGTTACCTGGGCTTGCATTTGTTTTAGAGCAGAGTTGGTAGAAGTAATTAGATATAGCAGTTTAGAGACTGAGCTTTGTAGTCAGACAGACCCAGAGTAATTTAAGTCATGTTTGAGTGTTCATGTGCTCCTGGGAAAGTTACTTAATCTTTTTTTAGCATTAGTCTTCTTATTGGGAGAATTGGCAGAGTTAGAGTTGGGGTTAAGGTTAGGATTAGGGATACAGCTACGTCTAAGTTTCAATAACTGGTAGGGGTTATTATTGGCCATACTCATACCATCAAACATGTCAACAGGAGTATAATGACTTAGATGGAGTCATGTACTCCTGTTGGAGGAGACAGAATCTTTTGATAGAAAAAGTTTGCTCTCTTAATTGAATAATCTATATGTAAGTAATTATAGCAAAAGTAAAAAGAATACTTTCCCAAGCATTGCACTCTCTGAGACCTCAAGCTTGGAATTTCTTTTTTTCAGATATCTGCATAATTCTCATCTTATTCAGGTATCTGCCCAAATGACATCTTCTCAGGGAAACCTTTCTTGTCACCCTATTTAAATGGAAACTTCCTTCTCCCTTCCTGATTTATTTTTCTCCACGGCACTTAAAACTTCCTAATTTTTTTTCATTCTTTTTGTTTATGGTCTCCTGTAAATTTCATGAGTCCTAAAGGGGTACTTGGCATAGAGTAGGCATTCAATAAATTTTTGTTGAATGAGTAAGTTATGAATCTTTAAACAATTAAAAATGAGAATCATAAACCCCACTCAACTTGAGCTGCTAGAACTAGAGATAATCATTGTGCCAAAATGTTGTGCTTTAACAAGTCTTCATTTCTTCTAGTGCTTTAGTCCTTCCGAATTCCTAGTGTTGGGCAATGAAATGATACAGGCTGGGGCTAATTCAGCATCGTGGATGTCTCCATAAATGACTGCAGGTGAAGGAGGCTGCTTCCCAACCAAGCAACAAGGATGTGACTTGCCTGCTGTTTAGCTTTGACATTGCAATTCAATAATATTTTTTTCTTTACATAACGATGTAGAAAACATTTTAGGCTGTGGTCAACTACCAGATGCACTCATTAGAAAAAATTATTAATGACTGGCTGTTTTCATCATCATAGTATTGTCTATGACTATGACATAATATGTAACTGGGGAAAAATAATTTTCAAAACTCTTTACATAGGCCAGGCACAGTGGCTCATGCCTGTAATCCTAGCACTTTTAGAGGCTAAGGTGGGAGGATCACTTGAGCCCAGGAGTTCTAGACCAGACTGGGCAACATGGTGAGACCCTCTTGCTACAATTTTTTTTTTTTTAATTAGTTGGTTGAGGTTGGCAAGTGCCTGTAGTCCTAACTACTCTGTAGGCTGAGCCAGGGAGTTGGAGGTTGCAGAGAGCTGTAATCACGCCACTGTGTTCCAGCCTGAGCAATAGATTGAGACCTTGTCTCCAAAAAAAATAAAAAAAAAAGAAACATAAAAGAAAGTAAATGAAATAACACTTCCAAAGGAAGTGAGGGGAATGGGGTATCAGTATGTTTTTAGGCTCCCTAGGGGTTTCTAATTTGCTTAGACCAACTTTGCTAAATGGAAGTAACATAGATTGACTGGTGTTTATCCACTGGGTATGGCAAGAAACCAAGTATGGCTATTTCTGGGTCACTGCACTGTATAAGGATAATATAGGAAATGATTCTCAGGTCTAGGTCAAACAATAAGCAAAAATCCATTTCTGTAAGGGGAAAAGAGAAATGTTTGAAATATCTCTCATTGCAAATGACACTATATTCTTCAGTATTTTTCTCCTTGAGCTTACCTTCAAAAAGGTACTCAATAAGAAGGGAGAAAATAGAAATCTGGATCTGGATTTCATGTACGTTCTAGGAGAAATTTTCCTACTCTCTCCTTTGCAGACGCTCTGTCAAACTCAAAGCCAGTGTGATATTATAAATTGCCCACAATGTTTAATTTTCTTTTAGGAAAAAAAAAGTCTGATATTCAATCTTCCATTTACACTTTAGCCACAGAGTACAGACTGCCAAATGCAATTGTCAACAAATGCATGGTTTCTTTTTTAAGTTTTGAATGGAACTAGACATCTCCATCAAAATATTTGCTGTTTTTCTCATGCACTAGGCTAAACTGTACAGTATTTAATGGTCTACGGGTCCAAAATATTTCTTATATGCCTTGGCTTGCAAAAAAGTACTTCTGCTAAACCTGTTAAGAATCTGGCCATCCCAAGAGTCCAGAATGTTGAGTTAATTTTTTACAGAGGTTCCCAGATGTGCTGGAAGACACACTATTAGCAGATCCTGCCAATATTTTTTTTAGATTTCATTTGACCTTTCTTGTCTTTGATATGAAACACATGTTAAAAGACAATACCTGACAAATATGAAATGCACTTTTCTGCATAAGCAAAAACACCATGTGAATACATCTTTTACAAAGTTTTGAATGGCAGCAAAGTACGGTTTTCATTGCGAAACTGGGTTAGCATTTAGCCAAGTTAATCATACAGCTCGACAATGATTCTTTATCCAACATCTCTTTGGTATTCAGTGGGTAGGTCATTAGACCTATGAAGAAATAAGTGGGAGAATGTCCAGGGAATGAAAAACATCTATATAACATGTGGAGAAGTGGATAGTTTTACTAAGCACTGAATTTCAACTTGAAGAGGTGCAGGTCTTGATCCCAGCCAGATCACATGAGCTCTTAATTTCTGGGAAGTTAAGAATAACAATGTGAGTCTGTGAACATTTTAAGACGATCCTATATTAGTTGTTTCCCTTTGCAGGTATTTTCCACGGCATTTCCATGTTTTTCTCTGGGTGTTCTGGCAGGACATCATAGACAGCTTTCTTCTTATCTTTTCTTTCTGTCTATACTTTCTATTTACTCTAAGAAATATTGCAATATCCCACAAGGCTCCTTTATCCTTTTGTGAATTGAATTTGTATTTTATCATTCTGTTTGCCCAGGTCTACCCTTAGAAATCCTATAATATTTATGAAATATAATTGTGGGTCCAGACTCTAGTTAAGAATCACACAGACATTCCAGATATTTGAGGGCAAGAGGCTGCCCCTGAGGAATGAATGATGCTACCTTTAGCTGTCTCAAAAAAGGAAATAAATGCCACTGCAATCTCGTATTGAACTTTTCCTAAACCTAGGACATCACGCATTTCAATTCACATTACAGTTCGGAATAATAGTTACTAATAATATTTTTTATGGAGTATTTACAATGAGCCAGGCACAGTTATTATCTAATTACCTCAGTTAATCCTCAGAACAACTGAGCACTGTCAGTAGTCTTATTTCTGGCAGGGAGGGGAGTCATGGACAAGTTAATCTTTAAAATCTCACCCAGGGAGGTGACATCAGCAAAATGGTGCAGTAGGTAGCTCCAAGCTCCCGTCCCCCGACAGAAACATCAAAAAGCCAGCAGAAATTGTCAAAACTAATTTCTTAAAACTCTGGAAAACAAGTCAAAGGTTTATAGCAACCAAGTAAGTGCTGCATCCTGCACCTTCCCCTGCCCCCCAAAAAAGAGTATCCTAAAAATGGTAGGAAAACTCCATGGTGTTTTTACATGTTCTTTCCCCAGCCCCTGCCCAGCTCAGTGTCAATGTTAGGAGTCAGTCCCCAATGCCGGGCCTGGGCCCTGGGCCTAGTGTGCATGTCCTTTCTAATCTGTCTGATGACGGAAGCAAGCTGCCTGTCACTCACTCAGGCTAGAATTGTGGAGGGAGGGCATTGCTGGAAAACCTTCTAAGGCAGATGAGCAACCTGCAGCTACCCGGGACAAGAGATTATGCCTAAACCCAAGGAGGAAAAAGCATATTGTTCTAGGTGCCTTACACTAACTCCCTCCCTTTATGCTCACAACATCCTATGAGGAAAGGATAATTATCACCGTCCTCATTTTACAGATGAGGAAACTGAAGTAACTTGGAAAGGTAAAAGCAGCTAGCAAGCCCAGGCTTTTAATCCCTTCGCCACATTGCCTTCCAGTATGTACATACTTAAAGCAAAATGACTTAGATTGCATGTATTACACATATAATCAATGAGTATGCTGATAAAATCTTATTTGAAAATTTTATTTTAAATTCATTTTCTTTTAACTTGGGGACTTATTTCTGCCTTACTAGCCTGTTTGAAAGAGAAGAGCAAATGGAATTCATTCTCAATAGCATCGGTATTCACTTTCTTCCCAGATAGAACAAAATATAGTACTGTTTTATTTATTAGTTTCTTGTGGGAAAATAAAGGTGATAAAATAGGATACCTTTTCAAAAGCTATGGTTAAAATTATTTAGGAGCAAATCTTCATTTCTAGGTCATAGGATTTAAAAAAGTAGAGAGGGGAGCAGAGAAGGCAAAAAAAATTATTGAACAAAATAAAGCATTTCTATTGTTTATTATTTATAATTTAGGTATACTCAGACTGTAAGCTTTGTAGAAGAAGGGACTGTATCCTGAATTATCCAGAGGCCAATTTCCAGTGCCTTAGCATTGCAGCATACTAACATTGGCCATGGTAGTCAATCAATGGATACTTGTTAAATGAATGAATAATAAACATGTATTTTACGTGTACACATGTGTTACTACTGGGCTCTGCTCAAAGCCTGAAATGGATCCTAGGAAAACAGATACAGGTGGTTGCTTATTTTTAATGTATCCCAAGATCTCCCAGGGGGAGTTTAAAAGGAAAGAAAATTTAGGCCTTGTATTTGCTCTTGTTACAAATCACTGGGCCTGCAGAAGAGAGATACGAGGGGGTGGATTTATAGTAAGGCTTTGTCTCACATATACTGCTCCTGTTAGTCATTTTGACTTGTTCTGAAAAGTCGAAATGCCCTTCCCCTTCCTATTGAACTCAACAGGAGAAAGCCTGTAGCATTCAAACGCATAAAGGAAAATGAATCTGAACAGTCTATTACTTAAACAGCTGCTAAAGTTATCCGATTCTGTTGCATTTACTCTATAACCACACAAAAGTGCCAATTCCATTTATATTGGTCACAAACGTTAAGTGTCTTAAAGGAAATGAATGGATATCTTTTCTGAACACTCATGGAAGTGATCCATTTTTATACTATATCGATTTTTTGAGGGGAGAGGTAATTCCTGATTATCAGATGGAGTGCCTGAGAAAGAGACGTTCTGTTCTGTCCCCATGTTCCACTAATCACCACCAACAGTTTCTGGTAGGTTCTTTCAGAAAATGTCCATGCATCTAAACATCTGCGATGATTTCCTCTTTGTGTGTGTGCCTGCGTGCTCGCATGTACATCTCCGGACTTTGTTCTCCGCAGAGAATAGCAAGAATGAGTCCTCAGGGTCAGGAATGGAAAAATCAGATAAAAAGAGAAAAGGAAAAGTCATGCTTAGAATCTTTGGAATTCCTTTCCAAGGCTCAACACTTCTTTGTATCAACAATTTTTTCCCAAATTAAAGCCACTAAAAAGCCTATATACAAAAAACCACTCAGTTCAGGACAGAAAAGCTTGATGTACAGCTGGGTGATAATTAACAGGACTTGACCTTGTGATAATTAGATGCTGAGAAAGGCTGGAGGACAACAGCTCAGAACACAGCAATTAAGTACGAGTTAGACGTTAGCCCTTGCTTATGCTATGGAAAATCTGCCTCAGAGATTAGTGAGGCAGATCAAAACTCAGGAAGGCAATGACTTATCACTACACTCATCAAATAATCTAAGCTACTCATTGGAAACTTAAAGTGGAAAATGCTGTGTCCATGTATATTGAACAATACATACTTTTCTCTCTCCTCCATGTAAAGAGAAAGGATTAGCAATAATGGTATTTGGTTAGAATAGTCATGTTTGACATGAAGATGATATTCACAATACACAGAACTGATTTTTTTAAATGGCAATATTCAATGCTGGTGAGGTTTAGCAAAGCTGGTATTCTCATAGGTTGCTCATTGCATTTTAATTTTTTTAATGTTTCTGAAAGCTGTTATATTTTAAGAGCTTGAAAATGTTTAATACTTTTATTCCATTCACTTTAAGTAATTTATCTGAAATAAGTAATTCATAAATCTATATGCACAAAGCCATCTTGACATTATTCATAATTGCAAAACACTGGAAGCCACCTAACGTTTAATGGAGAATGGTTGAGTAAAGTATGGCCTATCCACTATTCACATGGTACCTATCAAGTGTTTTTAGTAGTATGGAGAAGCATTACATGTATTGTGTTATATAAAAGAAATCACAATAAAAACTAGGCTGGACGTGGTGGCTCAGTCCTGTAATCCTAGCACTTTGGGAGGCTGAGGTGGGAGGATTCCTTGAGGTCAGGAATTTAAGATCAGTCTGAGCAAGAGTGAGACCCCATCTCTACAGAAAAAAAGAAAAATTAGCAGGGCGTCCCAGCTACTTGGGAGGTTGAGGCAGGAGTATCACTTGAGTCCAGGAGTTTGAAGTTGCAGTGAGTTATGATGACACTACAGCACTCTAGCCTGGGTGACAGAGCAAGACCCTGTTTCAAAAAAAAAAAAATACAAAAAACCCGCAATAAAACTGTATTTCCATCGTGTATAGAAGAACAGATATGTCACTACAGGAAAATGTTAATGTATTGTTTGTAAGGTTTTTTTGGAGTAGCCGGCACCAGAGAAAGAAAGATGAGCAGAGTTGAAAGGCATAAGTAAAGAGGCTTTATTGGGGCGCTCCCAGGTGGGGGTAACGAGTCCCTAGAGAGAGAGAGAGGGACCCGGGTGAACCTCACAGTCCCACGAGTGGAACTCGAGAAGCCGCCCCACCCAGAAGTCTGAGTGGGTTTATATATGTTTTTAGGGTTGGGGGATGGGAGTTTCTTCGGCCAGGAGATGTCCCCGCGAGGAGTAAGGAATTTCTTTGTTTCAGTTTTGGGGCGGGTATTGAGGAATAGGAGGGGCCTCTTCCTTTTTCATTAGGGAAGGGAGGGGTACCTGCCATCAGCCTTACGTTGTTCATGTAGTGTTCACGTAGTGGGAGTATGAATGCTTTTGTTTCCTATTTCTTCAATTTTTAATATTATTTTTATATTATCTTAGTAGAGATGGGGGTCTCATTCTTGCTCAGGCTGGTCTCAAACTCCTGAGCCCAAGCGATCCTCCACCTCGGCCTCCCAGAGTGCCTGTGCAGAATTATTGATGAACCTGAATACATATATATCACACTTCATCTTCCATTCTAGTTTGGTGTTCTCCTAGAGTTTCTTAGGACTTGTGCAAAGATAAGGCTCTCTAGTATTAATTCAAGAGATGGTCCATTTTGTGTTATCGGGAAAAGGGGACAGAGAGTGTCAGTTTCCCCTATGAGGATTCCCCTTTAAGTCCTGTGAGCTTCAATCATTATTTCTATTGATTAGTTTCCTCACTGACATGGTTCTCTCCCAAAGTAAATGAAAATCCACATGCCAGGGCAGCACTTTGTTCAACTTCCCAAAGACTGGCCGGGCGCGGTGGCTCACACCTGTAATCCTAGCACTCTGGGAGGCCGAGGTGGGCAGATCGTTTGAGCTCAGGAGTTCGAGACCAGCCTGAGCAAGAGCGAGACCTCGTCTCTACTAAAAATAGAAAGAAATTATCTGGACAACTAAAAATACATAGAAAAAATTAGCCAGGCATGGTGGCGCATGCCTGTAGTCCCATCTACTCAGGAGGCTGAGGCAGGAGGATTGCTTGAGCCCAGGAGTTTGAGGTTGCTGTGAGCAAGGCTGATGCCATGGCACTCCAGCCAGGGCAACAGAGTGAGACTCTGTCCCCCGCCTCCCCACCAAAGAAAAAACAAAAAACAAAAAAAACTTCCCAAAGACCAATACTGAATATTCCAGACAAGGTTACTTTCAGCTGCCATTCTGAAGGCCTGAACCTTCAGAGGGATTAATGAATTCCAAATTGCATACTTGCATATGTTGTAATCAATTTCAGGCTGATTTTCAAAAAAAAAAAAAAAAAAAAAGAAAGAAAAGAAAAGAAAACAATAAACATAGAATTTGTGCAAAATAAACATAATTCATGCAGAAATAGCCCAAAACATTCCTAAAGACTCTAAATTTGTTCAAAATCACACTGATGCCAAGCTAAATTGGCATGGTTATTCTACTAGTATTATGCAGCTAGTTTCTGATTTTTCTTTTTTTTTTGGCCAGAAATTTGCTGGAAAAACACAGAACTGGAAAATTCATCCAAGATTAAATAGAGGAAAAATATTTTTAAAAAGTTAGAGGAACAAAAAACCTATTTTAGTTTTAGCTATGAATTCCTATAAATGCTTCTTTGAGAAATCTTACATCTGTGTCAGTGTCATATTTAAATAACCTTTATTCTATATAGACACCTTTATCTGAACCCAATCAGTTGCATGAAAAAACAAGTTCAAATTTAAGCAAAAATTGTTTTAATAATAGGATGTTTAAAAAAGACCAATATAAAAATAAATAAATGTAGAATGAGAGTATGATGTGAAGGAGCTGTTAGGTGATCTCAAATCAGTACAGTTGAGAAATGCGAACTTCTGGAGTCCATGTTTAAAGACTGATTGGAGAACTTGGAGATTATTTAGAGGACAACCTCAAAGATGGCAAAATGATTCAAGTGTTGGAAAAGAAGACTAATGAGGAGAGGTACGCAAGACTATTATCAATTTCCTTGACGAAATGGCCAGATGACAATTGCATACATTCTTTGAGCTTATGGAGAGCTTGTTATAAGGAAATGGTTAGTTATCTTCACTGAGTATAAAACAAGGGGAAACAGGCTGGGTTTGAAGCAGAAAGGCCTTGGTTAGACCTAAATGTCAAAATGAGATGCAGGTTGAGATTGTGCTGTCTTCTCTAGAACTATGAAAAATAAGATAGCATCTTTGATGCGTGGCTCTGCCTCAAGGTGGAAGATATTCTGTATAAACTTTCATGTCATTTCCAGGCCTAAGATTCAGTTCCTTGGGGAACATCTTTCTGAAGTCAGGGAGTTAGTGCCCACTCTGAAACCAAATTAACCGAACATAGTAAAGAAAGAGGGAAGAAAGCAACTAGAATCAACATGAAAATGTAGCTTCAAGCCCTGTTTAGAAAAAAAGATAATAATAAAATTCATTATAAAAAAGTTTAGAGAAGTTTTGACAGGGAGGAAGTGGAAAAAGTAGATATTTTAAATAAAGAACAAGATCAAATGTTTCACTTAAACTGTGAACGAGGTATTTTGAATCAACTCATTTTTTTTAAACACAGACCCAGGCAACATGACTCTGAAACATAGAGCGTTTTTGTCAGTCCTGACTTTGAGGCCAGATGCTCCGTGTTAGCACAGGGCCACCAGTGGGTGAGGTCCATTAGTCAGTATTGCCTGATGATTCTCTTAGTCTGACTTTTCTGTAGAAATGTTAATGTACAGTGAAAAGATTGTAGTATGACCCGGTGTGTCCCAAAATAGATTGTGAGTCAGTTATGAAGGAGGGGATTCCAGGAACTAGAATTTAAGAGTGAAGAAGTCGAAAGAAATTTTACATATGACTCAGTTCCAACACACTTTACATAATACTGGGTACTTTCTCTTCCTATAACTGTTTCTCTGCTTTATTTGTTATTTATTTACTTAGAGACTGAGTCTTGCTCTGTTGCCCCGGCCATCCTAGCTCACTGCAACCTCAAACTCCTGGGCTCATGTGATCCTCCTGTCTCAGCCTCTTGAGTAGCTGGAACTACAGGCCCACCACCAGGCCCAGCTAATTTTTTCTATTTTTATAATAGTAGAGATGGGATCTTGCCCTTGCTCAGTCTGGTCTCCAACTCCTGAGCTCAAAGGATCCTTCCGCCTCGGCCTCCCAGAGTGCTAGGATTTTCAGATGTGACCCACCGCGCCTGGCCCTTCCTTTGTTATTTTCAACAGTAGCCCTAGATAAGTGATTTAAAAAAACATTAAGGGATGACTGTTTTGGGGTGGCTTGCCAGCAACTCAAATATCTACAATAGCCTTATTCTAATTATTGCATGTTAAAGGTTTTCTGAGATAATTATACTAATTGCAGAATGGAATGGTTTGCTGCCTGTTGAGTTCCAATTCTCCCCTTCTCAAAATATCAGGATATTAACTTGCAAGTGCTGATGGGATTCAGGTAGAAGCCATCCCTGCTATTTCCAGTTTTCCTACACCTCCTGCCAACATTCCATCTGAACACAAGGCACCCACAGCAACCATCCTCAAGGCTGCTGCTCTATGGTCTATAAATGAATTCATCATTGAGTGAATACATTCCACTTTTGGAATTTGTTTTCATTGGCCTTGTTTTCATAAAATAAACTCAATTTCATTTATATACAGTTTTTTAAGAAAGTGGTTTTCTACTGTAGCTTTGTTTTTTCTGTCCTATTGCATAGTCTGGCTTCACTGAAATACTTTTCCACCAAAATATTCTCTTCTCTCATGCAGTATATACTAAAGGGAGCAAATAAGTTATGTGTTTGCAATCTCATAGGATTTAAATTAGGATAAATTTGTCATTGAGAATAATATATTATAAATAATTCATATGACTCATGAAATTTTGCATCACAAAAAGTGTGAAATCTTATTCTCCAGTATGATGGCTCCCTCATTTTGTGTGACTTAATAATTCTTTTTAAAGAGACTACCTGCATCTCTGGGAAAGGATTGCCTTCCAGCCGGAAAGGTAATCTTTCCCTCTATTTTCCCACCTTTTGTATCAGAAAAGTAAATAAGCCATTTCCTGCCCAAACACACCTGGATTATTTCTCAGGTGAGCAAGAAATGGGTTGATTTATGAATCAGGAAAGTGACCATAAGGTCTTGAAGAATCATTGACCTTAGAAGTAAGAAAGATCTTGGAAATCTGGTTTAACTCCCTTCTAAAGACAAGATTTAGGTATAAAAACTCCTTCTGAGAAGTCTATCAGCATCAGCAGCAAGGTAAGTCCCTGTTCAGCATTAATTCCATTAACTGCTGTACAAAGAAAGGGGATTCTGGCAACTGCTTTCCACATGGCAGAAGTCCACGATAGACTTGGAACCAAAGAAGCAGGGGCACAAGTCTAATGAACTGACATAAAACTCTTTTTATAATTGGGACTGAAGAATATTATAATCATTCTCTCACATGATTCCCCAAGTCAGTCAGTTGTTTTAATTCCCTCAAAACTTTCATGCATCAAAAGATGGTCCTGAGATACTAGTGTGGAAATAATTAGTGCTTTTAATTAGTACAACTGGGAAATAAGGCAGACTGGCCTTAATAAGGGTCTCCAATGTGGAGCACATTGAAGTATAACCATTTTTTTTCTAATATCAAAGTGCATACTACTGACTAATACAAAATGAGTTATTTTGCAAAATGGAAAGAGTATAATTGGATGCAGAACAAGTTCAGATGTATTAAGAAAGGAGACGACATGAAACTGTGGAATCTGGGATTTAGAAGGTTTCAGACGTTCACCAGTGCATTTTTAGAACACGCTATTCATGTAGCAGGTTGTTTTTAGCTACATGAACTCTAAATATACCAAAATACTGCATAATGCCTATTTAGTGGATCAAAATTGAAAATGAAAATTACCAATGTATTAGAAGCATGCCAAACATTTCTGAATAGTCTAACAGCTGAGCATATACTTGGCAAGGAGAGAGCTGCCGTCTCATTACTCCAGATTGGCAGTAGCAAGCACATCTGGAATCCTAATGATCCCAGGAGCTTTTGGGCATTTGGGGGACAGCCATCTGGTGCAAAGGAAATCTGGACAAAGTGTCCCACCCAACAGAAAGGACTTCATTGTGCTGCTGTGAAAAGCAGTCGGCCCCACTTCCCTCTGACAATACACCAGCTTCTCAACTGGTGAGTGATCAAGAGAAATATACCATGTGCACAAAATTCTCACTAGCTGACCTGGATCTAAAACCATGACAACCTGGCAGATAAAAAGAAGCCAGAGATAGATTCATAAAATAAATCCCTTTCTGAAAGGGCCTTAGCAAATTCTGCTACCTCTATTTAACTTTTCAGCAATTGCTGTTGATAATGTCAGCTCATGGGCTCCTCCAGGCCTCACTTCTTTACCTGTAAAATGAAGAGATTGGGCTCCATGAATTTTGTGATTCTTTCTAGTTCTAACATCCCATCGGTTTATGATTTTACAGACAATATTCTGGGCATAGAAAGTAAGGACTACTAAATAACAAGGAATGACAGCAAACATTTGAAACTGACACTAGGGGAGCACGTTTCTTGATGGCATCAGATCATTGGGGAAGAAGGCTGCACTCAAAGATGACCTCTCACATGTTATAAATATGTTTTATCATCTTCCCAGTAAATTAAGCCAGTGTCCTCTTTGTTCTAAGCTATCTGCAAACTGCACAGCTTTCTGGGGCCGCCCCACATTAAACACACTGTGGGCATCTCGGGTTGAGGAATGGGTGGGAGGACAGGCAGCTTTAGCAGTAGGATAAGGGAAATGACTGGAGGTCATGTGTAGGAGGAGGGAGTGGCAGGCATTGGGAAGGATGACCTCAGGGGGCAGAAAGCCCTAGTGAAGAGGGAACTGCAGAGTTCAAACACTTGTAGAAGGAGCAGTTTAAGATAATCATAAGATCCAAAAAATGGCCATGCCAGCAGGTTGATGAAGGAATGGAGAAAGAGTCTGAATAACTAAAACATAGAGAAAGACATTCTGGTCAGATAAATACGGCTCAGAATCCTGGTTCTGCAGTTGTATCCTTTGTATCCTTGCACTTATTAATTATATTTTCTGGGTGCAGTGGCTCACACCTGTGTTCTCAGCATTCTGGGAGGCTGAGAGGGAGGATCCCTTGAGGCCAGGAGTTTAAGACCAGCCTGGGCAACATAACAAGACCCTGTCTCTACAAAAAATTTAAAAAAACAAATTAGCTGGGCATGGTGACATTCGCCTGTAGTCCCAGCTACTCTGGAAGCTGTGGTAGATTGCTTAAGCCCAGGAGTTTGAGGTTACAGTGAGCTATGATAGCACCACTGCATTCCAGCCTGGGCAACAAAGTGAGACCCTGTGTCTAAAATAATAATTATAAATATTTTCCTCATCAGCAAATTGTAAATAATATCTCTTTTGTACAGTTGTTGAGATTAAATGAAATAATGCATGTCGGGCCGGGCGAGGTGGTTCACGCCTGTAATCCTAGCACTCTGGGAGGCCGAGGCGGGTGGATCGCTCAAGGTCAGGAGTTCGAGACCAGCCTGAGCAAGAGCGAGACCCCGTCTCTACTCAAAATAGAAAGAAATGATCTGGCCAACTAAAAATATATAGAGAAAAAAATTAGCCGGGCATGGTGGCGCATGCCTGTAGTCCCAGCTACTCGGGAGGCTGAGGCAGTAGGATCGCTTAAGCCCAGGAGTTTGAGGTTGCTGTGAGCTAGGCTGACGCCACGGCACTCACTCTAGCCCGGGCAACAAAGCGAGACTTTGTCTCAAAAAAAAAAAAAAAAGAAAGAAATAATGCATGTCAAGTACTAAAGATAGTTGTTAGTGCATAGCAGACATTCAAAAATGATATATTAGCTATCGTGATCACTATTACTGTTCTTATCATTAGCTAAATCGTGAGTGTGACTATTGAATTTGCCCAGAATGGTTATTTGTGAAAGAGTAGAAAGGAAAGTGACTACATCAGGCATCAAAGAGATTAAAGAATATGGGGGGCGGGGGAAGAAAAGAATAAAAACAACAAAAAAAGTTTTTAAATATATGAGGAAGTGTCTTGGAGGTTAGTAGATGATGACAATAAGGGCAGGAGACTGGTGAGTGTGGTCAAGCAAAGGTGGTGACTTCCTGGGAAGCTAAGTTAGGGAATGCTCGCTGAATTCTTGGCCCTCAGGCAAATGAGAATGGAGAAGCCATTCTGCCTGAGGGTGTTGGTGAAGATGTAACATTTTAATAGAAAGTCAAATGTCAGGATGGGTGTGACGGCTGGTTCCCGTAATACCAGCACTTTGGGAGGCCAAGGCGGGAGGATCGCTTGAAGTCAGGAATTCAAGACTGGCCTGGGCAATTTATTGAGACCTGTCTCTACAAAAACATATGAAAATTAGCTGAGAATGGTGGCATGTGCCTATAGTCCTAGCTACTCAGGAGGCTGATGCAGGAGGATCACCTGAGCCCAGGAGTACGGTGGCAGTGAGCTATGATCGTGCCATAACACTCCAGGCTAGGGGACAGAGTAAGTCCCTGTCTCAAAAGAAAAGAAAAAGACAGTCAAATCTCAATTAAGCCAGTACTTTCCTATAGACTTTTTTTTTTTTAAGTGGTACTTTTATTTCCAGGATTTTTTTTTTTTCAGTAGAGACATTACCCATGTTGCCCATGCTGCCCTCGGACACCTGGACTCAAGTGATCCTCCCGCCTTGGCCTCCCAAAGTGCAGGGATTAGAAGTGCGAGCCACTGTGACTGGCCCAGATGTTTTTTTAAAAGAGATTTTTGATCCGATCTATCTGGGGAATGCTGCTGAGGCCCTTCCCTTCTGGGGACTCACAGAGCGCCAGGCTGGGATGTAGGCTTTGAGAAGTAGAGCCTGGCATTTTCAGAGCACACGAGGCCAACACACCTGTTTTAATATGGCACAAAGTACAATCCTGCATAACAAGATGAGAGGGCAGAGGGAGGGTTTTGCAGGAAAGCTTAATGATTTAATGTAGCTGACTGACAACAGTCTCGGAAGAAAGAGCGAGGGGATTAATGGTGTGGCTGAGTGAGAAACAGGTTGGGCGAGAGATGAGTAGGGTTAAACTGTGAGAAGGGATTGAGCAAGCGAGCCACTGCCAGGGTGCGGGTGCTCGCAAACCGCAAAGGGAAGGGGGGAGCAGTTTGAGGAATGGGGTGGCAATGAGATGGCTGTTTGTCTGGATGTCTTTCCAGGGCAACGTCACAATGGAGCTTTGAAATGAAGAATACGAGTGAGGGAGATGGACAATTTGGGCCAGTGGTAGAGCTGTTTCGAACATGTGAAATTTACCCAATGTTATTTTGTAGCCCTTTGGACATTTAGAATTTTTAAAATTTTCAAAACAGTAATTTGTCCTTGAGTGTGAACTAGATTATACACTAATAGTCTGAATAGATGTTTCAACTAATAGTAAAAAGCAAAAAACAAAAAACCTTAAAATGATTCTCATGTCTTCCAAATAAAAATACTTCAAAGTACTGTTGTCAATTCTTTTCCCTATTTAGCTTTTGCCTTTGGGTACAGGAAATATAGAATTAATAGGCCGGGCGCAGTGGCTCATGCCTGTAATCCTAGCACTCTGGGAGGCCGAGGCAGGCGGATCGTTTAAGCTCAGGAGTTCGAGACTACCCTGAGCAAGAGCGAGACCCCCGTCTCTACTAAAAAAAAATAGAAAGAAATTATCTGGACGACTAAAAACATATAGAAAAAATTAGCCGGGCATGCCTGTAGTCCCAGGTACTCGGGAGGCTGAGGCAGGAGGATCGCTTGAGCCCAGAAGTTTGAGGTTGGTGTGAGCTAGGCTGATGCCATGGCACTCTAGCCCGGGGAACAGAGTGAGACTCTGTCTCAAAAAAAAAAAAAAAAAAAAAGAATTAATAATAACGGATGAATAAGAGAATAATACGGAATATATGCCACCTTTAATATCCTAATGATTAAGTTTTATTTCTAAATTATATGAGATGGAGGCAAATTAAATATAAATGATAAAAGTATAACCAGAACAATTTATTATGGCATTAGAAAATATTTCCATTTTAACTTATAGTTTTAAAATATGATCCTTGGAGAAATTAAATTGTTACTGATTTTCCAATCTGCATTATTCATTAACCCTGCGCTAATGAATTGTACTGCCTGGCTTGTTCTCAGAAAGCTCAAGTTGCGACTCATCAATCTATAGATAATCGTTATTTGTGGTTTTTAAACTCTATTGCATTTTCATCTACACAGGTGAAGGAAAATTATTTTGATGAGATTAAATATTAAAATAATAAAATCAAATTTCATAAAGCTCTAAATAACAACCACAAAAACTCTAGGACTCATGGTTTTATTTACATTGTAGGCCATAACAGTTTAGACTTCCAGGCAATGACTATCTCCAAGAATTAAAGATAAAGACACACCTGCCTGAGATGCCTTCTCCTGAGATTATGTGGACCATCTGCCCTTCCAGACAGGGCCGCAGTCCAACAGGATAAAATGCCAGTAGAATTGTTTTTCTTTCTTTTTCTTTTCTTTCTTTCTTTTTCTTTTTTTTTTTTTTTTTGATACAAAGTCTTGCTGTGTCAACTGGGGTTGGGGGTACTGTGGCATCAGCTGAGCTCACAACAACCTCAAACTCCTGGGCTCAAGCAATCCTCCTGCCTCAGCCTCCCAAGTAGCTGGGATTACAGGACACAGTCTTGTGACTAGTAAGTATGATGTCCGGTGGACACAAATTTCAAGGTAAACGGTAGTAGTAGATTGGACACCTTACACAGTTCAGGAGCACCATAAAACTTTCATTGTGTAGGCTTGTTTGATTTATTTTAGGCTTGGGAAGCTGGGGTGAGAGTAAGGGGAGGATCAAAGTGGAGAGAAATGAAGTAGATGTTCACACATTCATTTAAACCGCACAGCAACCCTACTAAGTTTGTGTCATTATTGATTTTGTAAACGGAAAACTCAAGGATACAGCTGGTAAGTATCAGAGCTGGGCTCTGAACTGAGATCTAACACCAAAACCATGCTTGACACATACAAGGGCCAGTGATTTTTATTTTTTTAAATATTGGGTAATAGCAAGTAACATGCCCAGAGACATGGTGGGCTGACCAGAGTATTCAGGGGGACTTGTTCTTACCACCCCTTCCATACTCCAGTGTTCCGCCTCCCCCACCCCATCCCCTGTCCCCAACTCCCCACCCCCCAACACACTTCTGCTTGTATCTTCGGTAAACAGCCTAGTTCTCACAGTTGTTATAATTTTAGCCACCCGTGACAAAGGTAATGTATCCTCAATCCTTAACTGTATTGAGGATACTTTGGTACTGTTAAGTTGAGGAAGAGGAAGGAAGTAAAACCTTCCAGGGCAGAGGGGGAAAATCCCTTGTTTGATGAAACATCCTATGTGGCAACTGTGAAGCCTGGATTTCCCCGAGACGAGGTTAGGGTAGCATGCTGCTGCTTGTCACATGGCCTCAATTCAAAGTCACAGCTGCTGGGGCCTCTTGTAAAATTCACCTATGTATGGCCCACACAAAGCCACAAACACAGAACTCAAAATGGCATTCACCACTTCTGAGACATTGAATGGAAAGGAATAGCACTGTTTTTATAAATTAAGGGCACGGTATATGTCATGCGGAGGAAATGAACCCTATTAGCTTGAACTCACACATCCTCTCAATACTGAAAGATTAATTTTGGTGGCTGAGGTTAATAGTACGGTTATTTGTGTTTGGATATGAATATAACTCGACTGATTAGGAAAGCAGGTGCTAGATTGAGGCACCACGGCTGAGACCCATGAGTCATGTCACTGATTTACAAGCCATCCTTGCCGTGAAAATGGAAGCCACAGCCAACTCTATGTCATACAATTTATGCCATTCACTGAAATTATAGATAATTTCAGCCTGTGCACTTGCAAAATAGTCCATGCCATTTTTGCTTTAAACATCTTTTGTACTTTACTTGGTATTTCTGACTTGTCTAAATGAATATTATCATTCATAATAATCATTACCAATCCATTATGAGACATTGTGAAATACATATGGCTTTTAGACTTAATCCATGAAGTAAAGCCTATGACTTCTGCTTGCATCTTCGATAAACAGCCTAGTTCTCACAGCTGTTAGGATTTCAATTATGAAGAAAATTGGAACTTTTGCATTCTTCAGTGGTTAAAATCACTCAGAAAAAATATTTCTTCAAATAATCTATTTTTTTCCTCACATGTATCACAAGCTGTGGGTCTGATTAATGTAGCTGATTAGAGCACTGTGCTAAAAGCCAAAGGTCCCTTGTTCCAGCCCAGGGAAGGTCGGATAGATTAACCTTCCAAGTCTATTGAAGATCTACTCTAGGCTGGAGCAGTGGCTCACGCCTGTAATCCTAGCACGCTGGGAGGCCGAGGTGGGCGGATCGCTTGAGCCCAGGAGTTTGAGGGCTGACGCCACTCTAGCCTGGGCAACAGCGCAAGACTCTGTCTCCAAAAAAAGAAAAGAAAAAAAGAAAATCTGCTCTATTTTTCTTCAGTGAGATTAGGCAAGAAAGTATAAACAGATCAGTACAAATCCAGTCTTTAATGCTAGCAAATGTCACTCAAACCACACTCAATATTGATACAGGGTCAATAATGTCATCTTCCCATACAAAGACAGATGACACACATGCAGACCCATCTTTGAAACATCTGCTCACCTCTGCCTTTTTTTTTTTTATAGCTTTTTGTTTACTCATACACAACTAATCTCAACAGAGAGAACTCCGTAACTCTGATCCAGGTAGGCTCTACCTCCCTAAGAGACTAAGATCTCTCAAGTCAAACACAAAACACAAAACAGAATACATCAATTGCCTCCTATCCATAGTGCTTCCTCTCTGTCTTTAACCCTCTCTCCCTTCAACTACTATCCTCTTTGAAGCTTTTCAATTCTCCCAAATCTTAATTTTACCTTTATCATTATTCAGTCACTAAACAATGACAAACTTGGTAAATAACAAAGTTTGTCCATGGTTTCAGACTCCTCTTTTTAATCATTTTTCCCATTCCAGTAATGAGAGTTTCTGAGTTAATATTACCCTTTCCCAAATCTGGAATCCTCATCTCTTTTTGCAGAAGAAGAATTGAACATATTATATTAAATCTTAAGCATATTTATCCTTAACAGAGTCAGAGCCATAAACCTTAATCCAAAGCCATAAATCTCCAATGGAAGAATTTCTGGAATTCAACTGTCACCCAGGTATTCTTTATTCCTACTGATACACCTTTGTCATTCAAACATTAAATGGATTCTCGTTGTCTAAAGATAATATAGAAGTTATTTTAAATGCCTTGTGAAAACCCTGAATGTTTCCCAGTAGAGACACATTTTCCTTGCTCCAAATCTATTACACCATTCCAGGCCTCCAGGCCTTTAATTATTTGTCCCATCTGCCTGGGCTTCTCTTCCCCAGCCTTCCTTCCTTACCTCACTAACTTGCTCACCCTTCACCTTTTTGCTTAGATTTCTCATGCGTGAGAAGACTTCACTGGCCCCCAAATAGTGGACCACGCTCTTAATGTGCAGCCTATACCTTCCCATCTTGTAGCACATGCCATAGTGTATTACAACCACCTGGTTACTTGTCAGTATTTTCTCTTCTCCTGCAAGCACTGCGTGGGGTGCTCACTGCCAAGCCTATAACAGAAATTCTCAATACACAGCAGTTGAGAGAACAAATCAAGCAAGGGTCTGTCATGAGCTGGGAGGGGACTCAGCATTCTGGTGCCTTCATTACCACATTGCATAGGTGGTCAACTACCTGAAAGGTCTGCCTTTATGCTGGTGTCAGATTTGCTTGTTTTAAAAATAACTCAGGGTTGCTGATACATGCAATTCTAAGCCAAGGACAGAACTGTAACTGTCATCAATTTCTTCTTCTTTTTTTTTTTTGGTACCACCAAGTTAATGCATTTAGCATTTTCTAATCTACAAAGACCTATAACCTCTGCTCCCTTTATTACTTAACTAGGGAGTCACCTTTCTGCTACTCATTGAACCCAGCCAGAGGTGCTGAGTTCTTGCATTTTTTGTCACATGGAAATCTAGGTGAATCTCCTGAAATGGTGGTTTTAAAATCAACTCATAAGGAACACAACAGGGAATACCCACCAGAGTAGAAGAGAAAAGTGAACTGAAAATAGACTTGTGTATTTACAGCTATCAAGTCTGAGGGACATTGGAAAAGTAAACTAAAATCATAGATAGCAAGCTGTAGAATTTGGCTTGCCTTCAAAGAGAGTTTTAATATGTTCTTATACCCCTGTCTGCTACTCAAGGTCGATAAGAAAAGTTTAATCTTCTTATGGAATAGAGCTGAGTCACTCATATAAGATCAGTGTATTTCTGTTGGTTGTGATGATTCTTTCAAGAGATGATGTCACACAAATTGAGTTTTGCTAGGATCTTGCCTAAAAATAGTTTGATTTATTTGCTAGGTCGAAAAGAAGTTCTAACATCAATGACAAATGAAAAAGAAAGATTTATTTATCCTGAACACCATGGACAAATGTGTGTTTTGGCACATTTAGGTGTTTATACAAGGCTCTGTGTAAGCAGAATGAACCAGAAGCAATTTACTTTATGTGAATAAGAAATATCAAGGTGATATTAATCATTTTTGTTTCCCTCTTCTTAAGAAGATTTATAAGAAGAGTCTTTTCAGGTCCCCAAAGGTAAATTTTAGAGTTAAGTTATACTGTTTTAAGAAATTATCTTAAAATTCTTCATGTTTCTGTTAAATGTTTTCTTTATGGAATAGTTTACACTATAAGGATGTTACTTGATAAATTAAATTCTGTCGTTTCAACAAACAACCCAAGAAAAAAATATATAATGATAAGCTTTGAGGAAAAAGAGAAATAATGGCAAAAAGATCAATTGGCATACAATTAAACTTTGCTTTATCCCTTAAATTTTGTTCTTGCTTATAGATTTTTAATAGTTTGTAAAAAGTCTTCTTTTAAAGTTTTAAAAGTCTCAAAACTACTAAGACAGGATATTATTTTAGTGGAAAATAGCCATGTGGTTTCTGGGAAGGATTTTACTAAAAGGAATAAATTTAATTAGAAGCAGGAAAGATTTGGTTACATACAACAAAAGCCAACAAAATAAGTGTAACCGCTGGCTAGAGATTTCCAGGAGAGGGCAGGGAGTAGTTTTCCTAGAATATTTTATGTCCTAAATGGCCTGGATGAGGTCCCTTATCCCTTCCCAGACTCTTTTCTGGAAACATGGCATACTGACTGGTGGGATGTAACTCATAGGGAGCTTATGAAATATTAACAATGAAGTGAGCTATGAATACAGGCATAAACTTGTTTTACCCCAAAGTCCTCACTCGAAACTTTAATTTTTGTGACTCAAATCATGTCTCTAAATACAGCAGAAGCATGTGTGGCGTTTGTTTGGCTGGTGCCTAGAGGGGAAAGAGAGTGATCTGGAGTCCATGCTGTCTCCTTCATATCCTGGATCCTGGGAGAATTTTCAAGATTCTTGGCCCTCATCTCTGGAAGAGAAAGGCAGCACTCAGGTGAAGGTGACCTCCTGATTCTAGGAGCCCCGGGGAAACAGGATGGGAAAAACAAAGTAGTGCAAGAGAAGGCTCCAGCTTCCTGGCTATAAGGCTATCTGGCCAGTCACAAATGTGCATGTGAAACAGAGAGCCGGTTAGACTCAACTCTTTTCACATGCAGCCCTTGTGTTGGGAGCAGGGCCTGCTCAGTATCTTTCTGGGAGAAAGAGAATGTGCTTATTGTAGCTTTCAACTAACATCTAATGATGCAGCAAACAGATCTGGTTCATTTTTGTAAATTTAATAACCAAGACACAGATTAAGAAAAAAGTTGCCACAGATAGGATTAAAAGAGAATTTAAATGTACATCAAAATAATTCATCTAAATGGATGAAAAGAAAATGCAAAATTCCAACACATAAAGAGGCAAAGACGGAAAGAAACAATTCCTGTGAGGAATTACGAGTAATAAATTAAAACATGGAAAAATTCCTTAACTTTTTTGATAATGAAAGAAATGTATATTATATCAATAAAGTATTATTTAACTAAATTAACAAAAATTAAAACATGGCACTACTGTCAAAGCGTGAAGTGCTAGTGGAATATGTTTATTCATGTAACGTTGGTAACATTTGATTTGACGTGTTCTAAATTAGTCTGGTAAGTATTTTGACAGGCACCATTATTATCCTCAAACCACTCTATTCCTGGGAATTTATACTAAGGTTCAATGTATCCTAAGGTTATTCAGATTGAGAAAAAAGCCCCATAATTTGCAGCCTTATCCAAAAGAGAAAAAAAATTAATAAAATGAAAGGGCTAATAGTAGATATATGATTACATAAAATATCAATTTGATGCAATGTTAACCATAATGATAATTATTAAATTTAAATTATACAAATGTGTCTAATAAATGTTAAATGAAAAAAGGCATCCTTACCATCATATATACACAATGATAACAATCATGTATAAACTGAATGCACACAGGGAAAAATTGAAAGAGCACATGAAAAAATTTAAAAAGTTAGTGTGTAAAGAAAATGGAATTATTTTTAAATGTCCCAATAATACAGTTATAAAAATTCTTATATAATTTTTTTAATAATGAGGAAAAGTCAGAAAGGATTTTATATTATAAATCAGGTGGATCTATATTAAAAAAATATGAAGTGTGAACATGGAAATTTCAGCTAACCAAATAGCTCATAGCAGAAGCTGTAGGATAACTTAGCTTTCCTCTGGCTTTCATCCAAAGAGAATTATTTGAACTGAAAGTTACTGGGGACATTTCAAATTCCTATAGATCAAAGGAAAAAATATTGAAAATCTTAAAGACAAACTAGTAGCCTTTCCTCTATTTTACATACCTCTGAGTGGAATAAATATATATATTTTAAAAAAAACTGCTGCCTTTCTAGGGAACAGAATTCCAAGTATTTTTGGATAAAATTATCTTTTCTGCCAATTCTGCCTCAGTATACAATAATGTATTCAGATAAATATCAGCAATAGTAGTTATAGGAATTTTCGCTATTCTGATAGGGCAACTTAATGAATCATTTTTAATGTTTCTCAAGACATATTACTTTCAGGTGGTGTCCTTTATTATATTATTGTTTTTTAATTAGGAAAACTTGGAAACATGATGTTTGTTTTGCTTAAGACAGATTTATTTGCTTTAAAGCCTTTTTGGATTTTTTTTTTTTTTTTTGCCCTCAGGAGTATTTGCCAATTAATTGTATTTTTGTTACAGTTTTTTTTAAAGAACTCCCGCAAGTGCTCTCTCATTTGATTCCCATCCTCCCAACAGCCCTGTGAGGTGGGCAGCGCTCTCTTATTCTTCTCAACTTACAGGTAAGCCTCAGAGGTCAAGTAACAGGTGTAAGGTCACATGACCTGCCAGTGGCAGGGCTGGGTATAGAACTCAGGTTTTCTGGTTCTGGATAGAATGTCAAGCACTTGGTCACATTCCAAGTGTACATAGCAAAGAAAGGGGTATTCTTCTTGTCCTTCCCTTAGTAGCCTGGTCATTTGTTTTTTGTGATGAATGCTTTCTCAAGGATAACATGGTTGAAAATTATGGTGAAGAACAACAACTATTGTGGGTGATAAACTTAGACATCACCAGACACTGCCCTCCAACCCCACCTGGACCATAATGTGAACAGCAGAAAAGTGGGGGAAAACGGCAATTTGAAGCACTGTTATTTTAATCCCTATAAGACTTCATAAAAAAATTTTTATGATAGAAATGAAAAGAAACCAGAAATCTATAAAGCCATCTGGTTGATTTAAGTATATTTTTTACAGCATCTTTTTAAGAAAGATCAGAAAAACTCAAGGCAGCATGAAAGTCAGTCAGTATGGAAACTATTCCTCCACTGATCATGTTCACTACCAAGCTTCCTGGGCTTTGAAGGAACAGCTCAACAATTTTGAGAAGAAATATGAAGGTAACAGTGCACCTTCTTGAGCTTTGGCAGCCTGACAGACGGCGATAAGGTCTCTGAAATGCTGAACAAACCACATGGGTCAGACTCCATCCCAGAACTGTCTGAATCTGCTTAATTAAAAGTGCCTTCTATTATTTTCTTTTATAATTTGCTGAGGAGGAGGAAGAGGCAGTGGCCTTATATTTAATCACATCAAAGGCTCAGCGTTAAGTCTTCTGTCTGTACTACTGTGGTTAATAACTCCCCCAAATTGGATGGCTCCTTCCAGAGGACTCTGACTTCACTGGGCCTTCAACACAGCACACAGTGCCCTGGCTTCAGCACTTGGTCGCTGACTAAGCAACTTCCTAGCTGCCTTCAATTGAAAGCCAGACTGGAGTCTGAGGAAATCCTCACTCAGCCAAATCTACCCCATATGAGAGGGCAAACTTAATGAGAATCATTAAGAGGCATGCGGTGCCTCTGGAATGCGCGTGACTTACAGCCAGCAGGGGCTGCAGAGTTTTCAGTCCTGGTCTCTCTTTTTCGTGTTAAAAAAAAATTCGCATGAACAAAATTTCCATTTTAGCTAATAAAGGCAAAGAGAAGAAGCAGCACACTACCTTTATAGCACATAATGCAAGGCCCTGGGAAGAGATAAGAAAATGAACACATTAGGTTCACAACTGCAAGTTGCTTAGAGAATAAATGGACATGCACACAAACAACACACAGGGCAGAGCAAACTCACTGACAGGCAGAAGTATAATCAATGTGTTGTGGGAGCATAAATATGTGTGTTTTCTATTTTTCTCTGAATGCCTTTCTTTGTGGGGACGGAATGAACAGTCTCATGGTGTGAAACTGTCTTTGTGATGGTGCCTGGCTTCCCACCAATAGGGTGGAGTTGTAGCTACTCACTTTCTACAAACGAGGCTCTTGGTGGGCATGGTGTTTTCCCCAAACTCACAATTCAAACAATATAGATAGCGCTACAGTCCTTCTTGACTAATCACCTCCGCCTCATCACCAGCCAATTCTAATCCCTGGAAAGTGGTAATCACCATTTCAGTTTGATATATACACTTCCAGATCTTTCTATTTGCATTTATACACACAGACACAGAGAAAGAAATACAAAGTTTTTAAAAAATAAATATGATAATGCTACATATATATATATATTCATTTCCAGCTTGCTTTTCTAGCTTAACATATTTTGGGATATGGAGCACGTACAGATCTCATTCTTTTTATCTGCTGCATAGTATTCCATAGTTTGGATATGCCATAATTAATAATTCCCTATGAGTGTATAATTTTGTTATCCACTGATGTTTCCATTTTTTACCGCTTCAGATATTGCAATGGATAGCATTGTACCTGTCTCCACTATTACATAAGCAAGTATTCATCTAGGATAGATGTGGAGATATGGATTTGCTATATTAAAAGGTATGAGATTTAAACTTTTTAAGAGAGGAACATTACCCAAACACTCTTCCAATGGTGTTTTCACCCATCCTTTTACCAACACAGTATCATTGGCAATCTTTTCATCCTTTATCAACCTGATGGATTAAAAACAAATGAGGGATTCCATTGTTTCGTTTCTTTTTTTTTGAGACAGAGTCTCACTCTGTTACCTAGGCTAGAGTGCAGTGGCATCAGCCTAGCTTATAGGAACCTCAAACTCCTGGGCTCAAGCAATCTTTCTGCCTCAGCCTCTCGAGTAGCTGGGACTACAGGGGCATGCCACCACGCCTGGCTAATTTTTTCTATTTTTAGTAGAGCCGGGCTCTCACTCTTGCTTAGGCTGGTCTTCAGTTCCTGAGCTCAAGTGATCCTCCTGCCTTGGCCTCCTGGAGTGCTAGGATTACAGGCATGAGCCACCACACCTGGCTCCTCCATTGTTTCAATCTGCATTTCCCTGGTGGTGTTATAAGCACTTAAAATAGACTTTAATTTCCTTTTATAAAAAAATGTTTATGTAAGCCCAGAGTTATTAAGAAGGGTGACTTTGAATTCCAGGTGGTAGATTGGCTGGGATGGTGGCTGGCTCTCATATTGTCCTTAGTTTCTAATTTTATCAAACTATGATCAGCCAGTGTGACCTGCATGATTCCTGCATTTTGGAATTTGATGAGCTATGCTTCATGACCTCATTCTTGATTTGCTTTTGTAGCTGTTCCATGTATGCTTAAAATAATATGTATTCTTTGTTTATTAGATATAAATATCCACATAAATCAGATTTGGTTAATCATTTTACTAATATTCTCTATATCCTTATATATTTTCAGTGTCTTTGAATCTGAAATTTCCAGGGGAAGTATGAGAAAAATTTCCCTCTATAACATGAATTTGCCAAATTTTCTTTGTATTTCTATTAGCAGCTACTTTAAATATTTCCATGTTATATTCAATGCATAAAGGTTTGTGAATGTTTTATCTTCTTGATAGATATCTTTCATCAGTATGAAATATTTCTCTTTGGTCCTTTTCAATTTTTTTTGGTCTTACATTGTATTTTGTCTGATATTTATATTGCTAAAATTATTTTCCTTGTATTAGGCTTTGCCTGGAACATTTTTTATTTTCCAATTTCCTGGGTCCTTTTGAATACATAGCTTGCAACGTCCCTAGCTTTTGCAGCAATTCTTTGCTGTGATCATTTTGGACTCTGGTTTCCACATCAACCTGATAATCCTACCTGCCTTCTGTTTTTCAGATTCTTAATTATCCCTTATCCACACAATGGTATACCTTGTTTTCTAGCACTATTATAAATTAAAATGTGTGTGTGTGTGTGTGTGTGTGTTTTCTGTCATTTGAGATAGAAAAGAGAAATGACGTCATATGGTCAGGCTGCCATCTTGATCTAATCCCATGCTTTCCTTAACACCAGATTTCCTTCTCCACCTCTACTTCAAAACGTTGTCCTTTCCTTCCAGCTTGGTTGGTCTGGTGCTGTGAGAGATATAGTATAGAATAGAGTTTGTGAATATGTTTAGTCAGCACCCCTTGAGAAGCTACTTTGGACTCCATCTCTTTATGGCCTACAAGTTGATTTCAGGCTACAACTTGTGTTCCACTAGCATGCATTATTTAGTAACAGCTTACACAGCTCTATGCTATCATCTTTCCCATATCATTCCCAGAAAGATTTGTTTAATTTATAAACCGTCCATTTTGGACACCACTCCTGGTGACATCACAATATTGCTATTCTTTGGGGTGATTTATTGGCAACATGAATACCCTAGTTTCTTCCATGGGAAAAACATGTTTAAAGGCCACTAACCAGACTATTGGCAAGGCCTGGCACGAACGAAGTACAAAATAACTCTTAGTGATTTGTAGCCATTAAAGGTAGCCTTTAGAATGTACTATTTTTAAAGTTAGGGGAAAAAAAACTCACAATTATTTGTAAAGGACTTGCCCTTTATTTGCTTTTTTATTTTATTTAAAACATTCTCACCTCATTTTCTATATTTTATCTTTACACATCAACTACAGAGTTTATTTTCATTTATAGGTCATCAAATTCCAACCACAGGATCTCAGACTAAAAAGGGCGTTAGAGTTAATTAACTTAGGCCCATCATGTGATGTTTCAGAGGTTTTTGCCCTACCAAAGTTCATCCATTGACCTGTGGCAGAACTGGCAGGAGAATATGGGTCATCTGACTCCAGTACACGACACATAAATTTACATGTGCAAGAGATTTTTAAAAATCCCATCTCATCTGCAAACTACTGAAAAACTCCTGGAAAGAAACTTGACAGCAAGCAGGTATTACCTCAATTTTTACAGGAGGGAACATTGAAAGGGAGGGATGAATTAATGATTTGCCTAAAACAATGCACATCAGATGTCAGGAGAACAACCTAGGCTCTTTATTTCCAGGCCTCTGCACCTTACAGCCTCTCCACCTTTCACCATGCACCTCCTTTTTAGAAGGACAGAGTTGCTTTTTGAAGGCATTATTTCAGCGTTTAATTGCTACAGGAACACAAAATATAATTTTTTTTTTTAGTTGTTAAAATATGTCTTCTCGATTTGCGATGACCTTAAGAAAAAACCAGCAAAGTCAGAGAACCAGGTAATCCACTGTAAACTGGAAAATGATTTACCTGTTATCTCAGGTGAAGTAAAAGGATGAATCACAATATCACTTTGAATTCTTTCCAGCTCTTTGTTTATTGTTTCCTCTTGTTCGGAATTCTATTTATTCACTAATCTATACCCTACTCCTATCAAATAGGACATAGAGGAGGCCCTCAAGTAAACATTTAGCACTAGGCACTCCTGCTCTGTATAGGATGTGTAGAGCCCTCTCCCCGCCTCTAAGTCATAAATAGTTCTTTAGACTCTAAGAAATTGGCAAACTCTTTTAGACCCCAAGAGTCTAAGAGTCCACAAACTATGGCCACAAGGTTTTGTAAATAAAAGTTTCATTCAAATGTAGACAGGCCCATTCATTTACATATTATTTATGGCTGCTTTCCCTACAAGGGGAGGGCTAAATAAAAGTGACAGAGACCCTATTACCTGCAAAGCCTGAAATATTTATTATATGGCTCTTTACATAAAAAATTGGTCAACTCTTGCATTTAGAATCTATTTGTTGCCTTTTATGACCAACTTAGAGTTGAAGCAGCATCTGGCTGAAAAACAAATGCACCATGATAAATGTTCAGAGATCGGCAAAGTGCTAACCCAGTCAAGGAAGTCTAATATAGTGTTACAATTCACAGGCTTGGCTAATATGTAAATAAGAACATATAAGTAATAATGATTTGTGTTTGCATGGCACACTATAGATTATGAAATGCTTCATATCTGTTATCTCATTTGATCTTTCCAATAACCCTAGAAAATAAACAAGTATTCCTTTTCCATGAGGAAACAGATTCAGAGACACTGCATGATATCCCATAGTTCAAAGGAACTCAGATTCAATGTTTTCAAGCTTTTCTTTTAGCAGCTAAAATAATTCCTTTATTTCTGGAAAATGCTTACCTTGTTTAAAAAAACGGAGGGGGTGGTTATTAACATATATCATCTTATGATGCACTGACTTGAAATAATATATTGGAAGATGATTTATAATTAATTATACTTTGTAAGAACATGTTCTATCTTCTAAATGTATTTTATGTCAGTATGATGGTAAAAAAATAACATAAGAATTTTATCTAATGGTTTAAAAATTCAAAATAAATATGAGCCTAGTTAAGTTATAAGTTAAAAATACAACCTTGAATTTTTGAAATCTTAGAACCTGTAAGACTAACAACTCTTGGAGTAGCAGAGAAAAATAAGCCTTAGTAAAAATACGAGTACATATGAACTGGGGAAAATTAATGAAAAGTTGATACAATGCTCCGTAAAAGGGTCAAATCATGTTGAACTAGGCCAGGAGCAGTGGCTCACAGCTGTAATCCCAGCACACTGGGAGGCCGATGCCAGAGGATTCCTTGAGGCCAGGAGTTCAAGACCAACCTGGATAACATAGGGAGACCCCATCTCCACAAAAAAATAAAAAAATTTTCAGAAAAGTGAATAGTTTCTGAAAAATAAAAATTAAAAAAAATTTAAAAGTGAGCTGTGCTTGATGGCATGCACCTGTAGTCCCAGCTACTCGGGAAGCTGAGGTGGGAGAATTGATTGAGCCCAGGAGTTCGAGGCTGCAGGCTGCAGTGAGCTATGATCATGCTACTGCATTCCAGCCTGGGTGACAGAGCAAGACTCTGTCTCTTAAGGAAAAACAAAAAAAATCATGTTGAACTAAATATTTCAGTTGTAGCTACAAACCCATAAACAACTATTACATTCTATTTCTGGTATCATCTAAGAATTGATCTTCTGTGTGATCGAACAACTCATGAGGAATTTCTAGTTTACCAACACAGTGCTTTATCGCTCTGGGACCAGCATAAAAAATTAGTACAACATACTGTATGATTCCAGCTATATGGCATTCTGGAAAAGGCACATCTATGGATATAGTAAAAAGATCAGTGGTTACCAGGGTTTGTTGGGGTGAGGAAGGGATGAATTGGGGGGAGGCAGTGAAATTGCTCTGTATGATGCTTTAATGGTGGATGCAAATCATTCGTTATACATTTGTCCAAACCCATAGACTGTACAACACCAAGAGGGAACCCTAATGTAAACTAAGGACTTTGGGTAATAATGATGTGTCAGTGTAGGTTCATTGATTACAGTAAATGTACCACTGTGCTGGGAGATGTTGATAATGGAGGAGGCTGTGCAAGTGTGGGGACCGGGGTATATGGGTAATCTCTTTACCTTGTGTTCAATATTACCGTGAACCTAAAGCTGCTCTAAAATATAAAGCCTATTTTAAACAATTAATACAATAAGCTGACAAAGGCCACAGTTCTGTATCCTCCTCAGAAGCTTTATAAATGTGCCAAAATTTTTTGGGGGGCATACCATGGCATGAGTACAAGAAATACAAAGGCCTAGAGTTTTCCTAGGAGGATGGACCCAGAGCAAAAATGAACTTACTTCACACGCAGATTGGGTTTCCCATGAACACGACTCCTTCTCCTGAGGGAGAACCCCTCGTTCGAAAGCATGGTCACCCAGGCATGTTTGACACAAGGAAGGCTCAAAGTCCGGCTCCCCTGGAGGGATGTGCACCACCGAGGGGCCGGTGTACTTCAGGCTGGGACTCTGATGCTTGTCTACACTGACCATTGGGTTCTTGATCCATCTTCGTACCTACAATGTGTAAAGGAAAAGAAAAAACAAATGCATTTGACTTCCTTTGATGTTTAATGGAGTTTTGGTGGGAAATTTGGTGGGATGGATACTCAGGAAAGGAGCATGTAGTCGCACAACCCCTCTATCTTTCAAGCTTAATACAATCCGAATGGGTCAATGCTGATCAGTCACTTTCCAGAATTGTGTATTATTTGGCTTTTCATTTCATCTTGCTGAGTCTGTCTCCTCATTGTAAGACTGGGGTAATAATATTTCCTCCCAGGTTGTGAAGAGTTTACAATGTTTTTAAATGTCTAAGTACTTTGCCTGGCTCATGTTTGGTGCCCAGTGGTTGGTGACTATTTTACTTCAACCATTACTTTATGATTATGTTGACAGAATAAGTTCACACATTTCTAAGGTGAATTGCTAGCTATTCTTACTAGGGAATACCAGCCCCATAGCTTAGAACCTAATTGTTGCTAAGCAAATTAATACATATTCCCTACTGCAAAGACTTGATTACAAAAGAAATTGCTTCTGGCTAAGGAATTAAGTTTCTTTTTAAAGTTCTAAAACTCACCACTTGTTTTGCTTGCATGTTAAATTCCCATAAAGTACAAAAAAGTTATTGTAGGCCTATTCTAGGCCGGGCATGGTAGCTCACGCCTATAATCCTGGCACTCCGGGAGGCCGAGGCAGGAGGATTGAGTTCGAGACCAGCCTGAGCAAGAGTGAGACCCTGTCTCTACTAAAAATAGAAAAATTAGCCAGGGGTGGTGGTGCATGCCTATAGTCCCAGCTACTCGGGAGGCTGAAGCAGGAGGATCACTTGAGCCCAGGAGTTTGAGGTTGCAGTGAGCTAATGATATCACTATACTTTACCTGGGGTGACAGAGTGAGACTGTCTCAAAAAAAAAAAAAAAAGCTATTCTGTTATTAAAAAAGATGATATTTACATAGCATTTCAAAAATGAAAAGCATTGTTTTAAGTGTTTGGCACGTTTGGCATATTACTGTTTAATCGTCAGAATAGTCTTACCAGATAGGTACCATCATCAATCCAATTTTATACATGGGAAAACAGAGGCACAGAGAAGTGAAGCACATTTCCCTAAGGCACACAGTTGTTATGGACCAAGGTACCTTGAATCCAGAGTTTACCAGCATGGAATTTCTAACATGGAGTTAGAAAGTTGGATTGCTATAAGACTTATTGTCATGAGTGCTTGAAATGTGTTTTGCTTCAATGTGTTATTTCCATGTCCTTTAAAACTCCTGAGGATTCTTTTATATTTAATCAATTAGTGAAATTAGCATATATTAAAAGGATAAAGAAATAAAATTACACAGTACTAAATTTTAGTTAGCAATGCTCCAATTAAATTTTTAAAAATACACTGAGAATAAACGAAAATTGCAATAGCAAAAGTATATTTAAGCAATTTGTCATATTACTTGATGGAATATTATGCCATCACTAAAAATAGCTATTATGAAGACTCTGTGACAATATGAAAAATGTTTAGAACATAATTATATGAAAAAGGTCAAATACAGACTTGTTCAATAGCTATAATTATAAATGTAAAAATATATGTACTATAGACAAAGCAAGAAAGTAACAGGCAGAATGGAAAATGTATTCATTGCTAATATCATGGGTGTTTTATTTTTCCTCTATTCACAACCTCCTATCCTTTTATTTTTTAAAGAATAATTTATTTAACATTTATAATACTCTTAAAGCATTTTAAATCATCATATTTATTTCTTTGGTTACATATGTGTCTCTTAATTGCTTTATGTATATGTACTATTTTCAATAGCCATTTAGAATATCTTTTTGAAGTCATTATCCTAATGTTAAGATTTGGGGGTTTCCATCAATATTTCCTGCACTGTGGGGTCCCATAACCATATCAGTAGGTATATTCAAAAGTGTTTATTTGATTCATTAATGTAAGTCTAAACAAAACACTAGAGAGACTACAATAAAATCTCTCTTCTTGATGTTAGTACTAAATGCTTTTTTTTTTTTTTTTGAGACAGAGTCTCACTCTGTTGCCTGGGCTAGAGTGCCGTGGCATCAGCCTAGCTCACAGCAACCTCAAACTCCTGGGCTCAAGTGATCCTTCTGCCTCAGCCTCCCGAGTAGCTGGGACTACAGGCATGCGCCACCATGCCCGGCTAATTTTTTCTATATATATTTTTAGCTGTCCATATAATTTCTTTCTATTTTTAATAGAGACGGGGTCTTGCTCTTGCTCAGGCTGGTCTCGAACTCCTGACCTGGAGCGATCCTCCTGCCTTGGCCTCCCAGAGTGCTAGGATTACAGGCGTGAGCCACCTCGCCCGGCCTCAAATGTGTTTTTGATCACTCTAAAGGGTATTCAATTTCATTACAGATGGAAAATTTTTCTATTATTCTTATTCAGACAGTTTTGGGCTTGAAGTTTGGTAATCATTCCTGCTTTGTTTCCAACCTTATATTTTAAAATCAATCTTTTTACTCTGGTTTACTTTCAGTGTCTCTTTTGCCAAGTAGATTTAACTTCGGGGTTACTATGAGCTGGATTTAAATGGATTTATCTTCAAATATATTTGTATGTTGTATGCCCTGACTGATTAAGCATCTTGGTATCTTGAAATGCAAATCTCCCCATCCCCTCAAAATCTGCCCTCTGAGTTATGGGAATAATTTTATTTACTAAAGGGATATATTATTTGTTTAATAAAATAAATAGACTATAGTATGTAAGGGGAGAAATAAAGCAGACTGGTGATCAGCATCTTTGGAGGTGGGAGTGTTCAATTTTAAACAGTATGAGCAAGGATACTATAGGATACTCTCTTCCTTTGCAGAGTGCAGCAAGGGACATGGAAAAATATTCTCTTTCTCCAGAAGCACCAGGGAAAAGAGGTGTTACAAAAATGGATTTAGCAACACATTTTCTAACAGGACTGTTGCTGGTTTTTATCGCATGCTTTGTCTTGAAATGTTTTATCTCTTTTGGCTAAGTCTTCATACTGGCTTCAATATGTCTCTTCCCTGTGACTCCTTCACACTTTTCACTAGCCCTGTAGCCTCACAGAGGGTTTTATGAGCGCAATTAAGAACTGGGTTTGTGATGTTTTCTCGACCTGCAGAGCGCGGGGGGTTGTGAGTGAATGCACAGGCGCCCTGGCCAAAGTGCTGAGTGGAGAAACCCGCCCTCGGCCCCTGAGGGAATTCAAGCTACAACCGGCCCATTGTGTTCCCTCAGGCGGTGACTGCCTGGCTGGCGGGAGTGTCTGACGGCGAGTGGTAACAATGACCGGCCAGCCGCGCTGCAGCAGCTGTGCGCTGAGAGAAGTGAATGCCCGGATGCAACGGCCGCCCAGGCCCCTCCGCCACCTGGGCCCCGGTTTTATTCAGGGCTACACAACTGTTTTGTGAAGATCATTGTAAACAAACATAGACTGGGGTGAGACATCCTCCTTATTCTGAACAAATCAAGAATTCCCTCACCTGGGGTTTAGAGGAGCCTGCCCTCCAAACCGCACCAGACTCGCGCAAGCAACTACCTGTGTAGACATCGGGGTGGCAAAGGGAGGCTCTTCTTTTAACCCTACAGATAGTCTGAGAGAACAGTGAGTGGGTACATAAAATATTAAGCCAAATTCTTTGCTAAATCCAGTCGGCCTCAGTTTTATTAATTTCTTTATTTGAAAAAAAAAATGCTATCCAGGAGCAATAATCCTTCAGACTAGAAAATTGCCAGATGTGATTAAAAAGATTGGCTAGCTTGTAGGGATTTTCCACTTGTGGTTTCTTCCTTTTATGTAATAGCAAACAGATATTACTCTTCACTTAAAATCGTTTAGCTGATAATGATATCAACTGATGCAGAAAAGTTATGGAGCGTTCAGGCACTTATATGTGAACTCAGATGGCAGTTCTTGCTTCTCTCTTTACCCCCTTTCTTTTGTGGGGTGAGAAGCTGTCTCTCTCTCAAACGCCAAGGGAACATGCAGTTGGATGCAACATCTGCAATTTCCAAAGACGCATCTTTTTATTATAGAAAACTCACTTTGTTTACATGACACCACATTAACTTTCAATTCAGATATAAACAACCCAGTTTTCTAGTGAAATTACTTGGATAATTCAATGGATTATAAAAAGGGACCCGCATACCTTCTCCTTTTCTAGAAGGTGTCTGTTAGCAGGCTAGTTATGACATGAATGTCACTCAGGAGAAGGCTCCTGGAAGCAAATGCCTCTCACATTGATGCCGAGGGCTGCTTCAGAGCATGTCTCCTAAAATGTAAGTGCTAGAATAGGCAGTAACATTAATCTGCTTTCTTCTCCCCAACTATTTCACACGGTCAATATAACTTTCTTTTCTCTGAACGTCTGTAATGTTTATTGCTTACATAAAACCATGGAACTTTTTGGCTAACTGGTCCTGTTATTATAACCACGTCATTTTTCCAACTGGACTGCATGAGTGAGGATAGCTTCTTAGGCTTTTTCTTTTCTTTTTTTTAAAATAACTCCCCAAAGGCTAGTATATGGTCTTACAAATAATATAGGCAATGAAAATAGGAATTGCTTGATTACTTTTGAAAGTGACTATATTTATTTAGTTGTGGATCTCAACATGCTTTGCTAGCATTCTCTGTCAAGGTAAAATACGTGCTCTATTTAAGGACTTCCCTCACACTGCAACGCCTACCCAGGAGCAGGCACCCTGAGAAGACGGAGTGGCTCTTGGAATTCCCCATCCTTCCACGCTGTTGCCCTTGGGGTTTCCCAGTCCTTTCTTCTCAGGCTTGACCAGCGTACTTGCATCCTGTTCTAGATTGTCAGGGTCTAAACTTGTTTCTCCAGGCTAGTCTAGGGGATGGGAAAGAGGGAGGAAGGAGAGGGGACACACCTCTCTCCCCCTTTCTGTGTTGCTGTTCCCAGCAGGCAGCACCCCTAGCTCTATCTCTTCAGAGGACACAGTCCTTCTCTGTCCTTCTAGCCCAGTCCCCTACGTCCTCCTGTCCTCCTCCCCTTTGGGGCACCACCCCATCCCACCCCAAGGCAAGAGTTCAATGGCTAAAGCTCAGGAGGAATTCACCAATACAAATCTTCCTTTTGAAATGGAGGTGAAGTTTTTGTCATTCCTTTAAGTTGTGGGACTGATCCTTTTTCTTTGAATTAGCCTTTCCTGGATTTTGAAAATTAGAAAGAAAAAGAGAAAGTAGGAGAGAATTATTTCTGGTAGTATCTCTAAGGGACAGTGTGTATCATCTGCTTTTGGATTGATTGGAAAGTAAGACTCAGGGAAAATAGCAAATCTAGACTAATTGCTGGGGAAGGACCTGGCCCTCCTGTCCTCAGCAAATCCACCGAACCTTGGAAATGTCCTCCCTGTCTCCTCCAAAACATCCCTTTTTTCGGTGTTTTTAATTTCTCTCTCTCTCCCTCTCTCTAGCATACTGTCTCTTAGCATATTAAACACGATGTTCTTGCAATATCTCTAAAAGCCAGTGAATTAAGTAAAAACATAACATCCCCTTTACACCCACAAACTCTTGCATGTTCCGGCAGCTCCTTTTCACCACCACCCAACTCTTCCTTCTTAGCCAAGCTTCCTGAGAAAATAATCTTCATGTGCTCACCTCACATTTTCTCCTCTACCCATTGCAATTTATTCATTAAACAATATTTATGGATTGCTTCATATTTGCTAGGACTAAAGTGAAGATCATGCAAATAGAATCTCACTCCATGAAATGAGTTTTCACCAAGATGCCAATAAACCTCCTTGCCAAATCCAATGGACATTTCTCTGTGTTTACCTTATTTGCATATATTCTGCAGCATTTAAAGGCTTCGACAAAGGTTCAACACCTATCTGCTGGCATTATGTGGTGGGGACACAAAGAAATGCAATGTTAACCTTTGAGTGAGGCTGCTTGTATTTCAGAGGGGACTGACACATGAGCCCTTGGCTTATCATTGTGTCGTAAGTGTATAATGTGGCAAATAGTTAAAAGCTTGATTTCTAGAACAGCACTGCCTGGCTGAGAAGCCCGGAACCACCACTTGGACAATGGACTGAACCTCCCCAGGGCTCAGTTTCTTCCCTTACAATGGAGATAATAATCACCCCTACCTTATCTAGGTTTTGTGAGGACTACATGAACTGATGCAAGTAAGCCCAGTGCTTGATACTGGGTGAACACTTGGTAAATATTTTCTGTAATAGTTATGGCTCCATTCCTTGAGAGAGTTTTATACAAAGTGCAGTGGGAGAAAAAGTGGAGGGTATTCGGCCTGGCTGGGAGAAATCAGTGAAGGCTTCCTGGAGGAAGTGATAGTTAAACCGTATCTTGAAGATTGAGTTATAGGAAGTGAGGTGAAGAAAAATAGGAACTACAGAAATATTTGTCATGTGCCTGTAGTCCCAGCTACCTGGGACGCTGAGGCAAGAGGATAGCTTGAGCTCAGGAGTTTGAGGTTGCAATGATCATACTACTGTACTCTAGCCTGGGCAATAGGGTGGGACCCTGTACCCTGCTCAAAAAAAAAAGGGGAACTTAGAGACTTACAGGAGAGACCAACAAGGAATTCAGCAGTTGGAAGACAGCATTAGAGCTAGCATGAATTCATCTCTGAAGACAGGTAGAATAGGCTGTGGTGGGGATGGGTGAGGCGCAGCATTTTGGATAGAGAGGGCAACAGGTTTAAGGGCCAACCTCGTGGGTGCGCACGTGTGGCAAGACAGAAAGCCAAGGAGGTAAGGGGGTCAGACATCAAAGGGACTTGAAGGCTTAGATACTGAAATGTTACTCTTAACTCCCAGGGAGGGGGACCTGAAGAATTCTAAACTTTAGAGTGATCTGATCAGATTTGCGGTATTCTGGATGAGTTAGGCCGGGGGCCAGAGGAGTCAGCACTGTCCACTGAGGTCACAGGATGAGTTGGAGGTCGCTGGATAGCCCTGGAGCAGTCAATGGGAGGGGCATTCCTGTAAGTGAGACAGGGTGGAAATGTCGTTCAGCACCCATGCCCCAGCTCTACACTATTGTCCCTCAAAGACCTTCTCCTTCCTTTCTTCCATTCCCCACTCCCCCAAATCTAAAATGGTGTCATGTGACCATTAAATTCTATGATAACCTAGGTATATTATGAATTAAATAGGTTTTTATGGGTAAGGGTAGGGTCAAGTGTGCAGTACAAAGGGTTACTAAGCAGCACGTATAATACTGTTTTTATATTATTCTCAGGTTAGACAGTCCGTTTACAAGTGATTTGGATTTCCTCACAATTTACTGAACAAAAAGGAAAATCTAAGATATAAAAAATGATTTTCTACAGACATGAATAATGAGCTAGATTAAGAGAATTGGTTTCTAGCTTTGCAACTACCTTGAACAAGACACTTAATTCATTTGCGCTTCAATGCCCTTATCTCTAAAATGAAGGTCTTGGAGTGTCCTTGCAGTCCCTTCTAGCCCTGTCATGGATTCAAGGCTCTTTATTCACTGTAGTCCTGCTAATATAATTTAGTAGGAGTAGAAAATTTAGTAGTATAAAACATTTATAATTTTTTTTTTTTTTGCCAGTCAAATTTAGCAGTGGTTGGTTGTATACCAACTTTAGTGACACTAATGTTAATCAGTTCTCATAACCCACTACCATCAGACCACCCTAAAACATTTATACTTTTTAAATTTTTTTTAGAGACAGGGTCTCGCTCTGTCACCCAGGCTGGAGTGCAGTGGTGTGATCATAGCTCATTGCAGCCTCACACTCCTGGGCTAAAGCGATCCTCCTGACCCAGCCTCCTGAGTGGCTGGGACTATGGGCACATGCCACCACGCCTGGCTAATTTTTTAATTTTTTGTAGAGATGAGGGTCCCACTACGTTGCCCAGGCTGGTCTTGAACTCCTGGTCTCAAACGATCCTCTCACATCGGCCTCCCAAAGTTCTGGGATTATAGGCATGAGACACTATGCCTGGCCTGAATATAATTTGGATCTCTCTATTTCTGTGGTGTGCACCACTCAACACAAGTTTGTTAAATGAACAAATGATCAAATAATATTTGCTGTTCCCAGCACATTTACTCCCTACTTGGTATTCCAATCACATTCTGCCATAACTTTGTAATTCCTCCATTAGATAAATTGAAAAAAATACCACAAGGCTTTTAAAATAATCTTATGGTCTTAAGGGCAGTTGTTAAAAAATCCATCTAAAATACAAAGATAAAGACTGAATGAAAGTCTCATTATTCGAACCCTGTACATTACTTAATTAAATTGAAAGTGGTAAATGAAAGGGAAGATGATTAACATCCAAACTGGGGGCTTATTACCGCTCTCTGATGTTTCTGCTCATTTGTTGAGTCCTCTTATAAAAGAAGCTGCATGGCACACTCAGTTTCAGTTTTGTACAAAAACAGCTTTCCTCCAAATTATGCTTGTGCTGTATTGGTAATGGTTTCTATTTCTGTATTCTATTTTTTTCTCACTTCATGTTTAAAAATGAAGAAAATTATAAGATTTAATTGTCCCTGAAAACAGAAGAGAGTCAAAGCTAATAAACAGATATTTAGTAAGTACCTACTACATCCAAGAATTGTGCGAGGTTTTGAAAATGTGGAAGATAAGAGAATGGACTGAGAATGAATTTGCAGATGTTCAAAGATCCTATGGAAATTGCTGAAATTAGAAAACTCACTCTGACCTCAGGACAACTGAGACAGAGGAAAATGACTATTAACATGAATCTGTGTAAATGGAAAGGAAAAAAAGATATTTTTCAGGACAGCTGCATTTAAGTAATCAAAATAATTATAAAGCTAAAGCGTCAGAACCAAAAAAAGATCTGGACAACATTATCCTTGGTAATCCCATCCCCCCTCCAGATATGGTGTATTCTGCCAACAGCTATCAATGGACTCCCTTGTGAAAGGAAAAAAGAAAAAAGAAAATGGGGTATATAATCCATAAATATGCATTAAATAGGAGAGGTGTGGTGGCTCACAAACCTGTAATCCTAGCACTTTGGGAGGCCAAGGCAGGAAAATAGCTTGAGGTCAGGAGTTCGAAATCAGCCTCAGCAAGAGCGAGACCCTGTCTCTACTAAAAATAGAAAGAAATTAGCTGGGTAAGTAAAAATAGAAAAAATTAGCCAGGCATGGTAGCCCATGCTCGTAGTCCCAGCTACTCAGGAGGCTGAGGCAGGAGGATTGCTTGAGCTCAGGAGTTTGAGGTTGCTGTAAGCTAGGCTGATTCCACTGCACTCTAGCCCAGGCAACAGAGCAAGACTCTATCTCAAAAAAAAAAAAAAAAAAAAAAAAATGAATTTAATTCATTACATTAATATGGCCCTCATTAAACCCCAAAAGGAATTGACAAACTCTTCGGCTCTATGGGAAAGCTTCATATACGAAATTTTACGTGGAAAGATGATTTACAGAAATTTCTGATCATTATGCTTGTTGCCATTATTTTATTATAAAATGGATACTCAAAATGAATCCGGTATTGGGTCTACATACAAATTTGAAATTAGCAGATGTCTAGTAAGCACTATACTGCAATCTGGTAAGAAAAGCAAAAACACTTGCTTAGCTTTGCTTAGAAAGTTGAATGTGGGGTACAGTCATTGTTTTTGTCACCCTGGCACCCTTTGCCCTTTTTTAAATCATAAAAGCAGTCCCACTCTCATCTCCACCTCCACTAGTCATCTCAATTATTATGATTTTGGAGGCCTGCCAAGGATAGTACATTGGATGTATGACCAAAAGGATAAGAATGAGATTTAGGCAAAGACAACTATAAAACTCCATGCCTCTGGCCATGGTGATTGGTCCAAGAATTGGCATGTGACCTGAACAGAGCCAATCAGATCCTTCTCTGTGATTGTTTTTCATACTGAAACTAGAGGATAGAGTCCTCTCTTTTCTTTTGGACTACAAGCTCTGAGGCTGTGCCCTGAGGAAATACCAGCATCCACATCTCTTGTTATGTGTGTGCAAAAGCTTAAGATGATAGTCTACCTGGAGAGAAACAAAAGTGAGAGGCAGAGACACATTGCACCCAGATTCCAGAAAGAGTGTATATTTTCTAATGTGGACCATAGTGTACAGCAGGTCCTCAAATAACATTATTTCATTATAACATTGATAAGAAACAAAAATTGATTCCTGGCTGGGTCCACTGTCCGTGTGAAAGTTGCACATTCTCCTCATGTTTGTGTGTGTTTTCTCCTGGTACTCTGGTTTCCTCCCACATCCCAAAGATGTGTGCATGACATTCACCAGTGTGTCTAAAGTGTCCCAGTCTGAGCGAGTGTACCCTAAGATGGCACGGTGTCTTGAAGTGGTGCCCTGAGGTGCTGAAATAGGATCCGGCCACCTGAGGCACTGAACTAGAATAAGCAGGTAAATAATTATCTTACTTGTTTTTACTGACGTTTTAAAAATGTGTATAGAGCTATCATTTATTTCAATGTTTAATATTAAAAGTGTTTTGGGTCTTTATTTAGAAGTTTGGGGATGTTTTTATGACCAGAAACATGCTATAGGAACTTAACTCTTGTTTATATCAATTAGCCTATGATAAGATTAGTTTTATTACTTGTCTTTTTGCTTGAAGTCACAGTCTCTAAGAACCTATCAACCCCATTAAGTGAGAACTTACTATATAAGGAATGATGCAAGGAATGAAATTACATGGGAAAGGAAAGTTACTTTTAGGTAGTTAGAGTAATTCAAACTATGTTACAAGGTGAACTTCGGGGGCGCTGGGCACAGATGCTGTCTGTAGGACTCAGGCACAGTCCTTTAGGGCACCTGCTGGGCCAAGCTTTACCCCTTTGCTTGCTCTTGAAGAGTCCTCTGGCACAGGCAGACGCAGGTGGGTTGGTGGAGGGTGGGCGCTCAGAGGGCTTTGACAGTGCCTATTTACCAACCATTATGGGAGTAGTTCGACATTTCCAAACCAGTGCGGGTTACCAGGGCATACCAGCCAAACATTTGCCCTGGTTTGAGAAAAAATGAGATGGAACTGGGGCTGGCCTTTGTAGAAATGAGAGTGTGGACTGTGTGATATAGATTGCACAAGACAATACAAACTGTCCAATTGCTTGAACTCAAATTGTTTGTACAGTGGTGGCTCTGATCTTCTTGGATGACATCCTCAATTGATCATGACCAGGTTTCATTTCTTTTCCCAATCCGGTTGTCCTTGAGCTTTCCCCTAAGTGCCAAAAGATAATAAAGGGTATATATAGACATATAATTTGTTGTCCCTGTCCAGAGTTAACTAAAATAAGCTCTCAATTTTATAAAGAAATGTAGAGTAAATGTTCTGGGCATAAGGGAAACTAATGGAAAAATAAGAAAGAATTTTCCAAAAACATGGAATAAAATTTTTTGAATGAATTTTTGTGAGTACTTTGGCTAATAAATCCACTAATATAAAATAGCACAAAACCTTACAGTGTTGGTGAAAACAAGAGATTTGAACTCTAGATATGTTTATGGTGAACCAAATATTAAAGAAATGCTATTGATTGAATGAAAGGCTATGACAAGCAGACACCTGGCTTGGTAGTGCATTTTCTCTTCTCAGTCCCAAAGGGAACATTCTTCGGAAGCCTAAGAGTCACAGATTGAGTGATGATTAAACACCATCCTGGCAGCCTTCTTACTCATTGCCCTCCCTTCTTTTGCACCCTTCCCATCCACCCTAGACACAGTTTTGATCATATTACTTCCTCGCTAATTGCCTTCAGTGACTCTTCATTGTCTACCGAATAAGGCCCAGGTCACTCCGTTGAGCATTTTATCTGGCCTCTCTCCAAGCTCTGGTGCTAGCACAGTCTATAGTCCCATTCCCACTGCTCACCTCCCTTTGAACCTCACACCAGCCCAAACAGATGATTTGTTTTGTTCCTAACAAATTCTACATTTTTGACCTTTGAGCCTCTGCTGCTCATGTGTTCTTGCTAATAAGGGGGTCCTTGATTCCTCACCTTATCTCTGTTTTGCTAGACCAAATCTTACCCAAATTTGAAAACTCAGCTCCCAAAACATCTTCACAAATGCTTATTACAACTCCATGAAGTATCTTCCTCCTTGAACCCCATTTTACTTCCTACTTCTCTTCTGAATCTATCATATTGCATAGCACCATAGTTCATGCAGTCTTTGATGATTCTAGCCAGTAATTTCTTTCACAGATGATTACCATGAGGTATGTATCCTGGGATTATGAGAACTATAGAAGAATATTTTTGCCATAATGTCATGCTAGAAGAGATAAGAGAAAATAACGCATAACACATATTTGAAATAGGAAGACTTCATTTATACCCAGAGAGTTCCCTTGAGGTTTCAGTCAGTAAAACTAATTTCTTTGCCACTACTATTGGTTATTCCCTTTTCTAAGAGGGTAACAATAACACTTCTAACATGTCCTTGGACCAGTGATTTCCAGAGCATTTGACTTTGATGTTTATTTGACTTGGGGGATAGTCAAGGATTCACTTATAATTTCATGTCCAGGTGCTTCTCACCTTCCCATCTGTTGGCATCAGTCTTGCCTCTCTGACTATATCAGGCTTTAACATTTTCATTTACCATCTTCTTGAAAATAATTGGTCTGGCTATAGTTATCATCTGTCTGATCATTTGCCTCTGGAGACACACAGGACCAGCATGAGAATGTCTGCGGGAACCTTCTGTGACTGGAGGCAGGAGAGCTTGGCCCACGTTACTAGCAATCCTCATCTTTTCATCATTTTCATCTCTTGGGTTAAGAGTTATTTTCTGGTCCCAGTTTCTTCCAAGTGGCCTTTCTTTGTAGAAGGGTGTATCTTCCCTGTAGGATATGCTTCCTATTACCATTTTATTACCTATATTTTTCTCATGGTTGTCCAAGGGCACATAGAAATTCCAAATATTTGATAAATAAATAGATGAGTAAATGAGTGGATAGATGCCTTGTGGTGATCATTTAGCTTCTTAATTTGTGTTCCTAAGTAGATTGTAAATGCTTTATGAATAAAGATTTCACTTTGGACATCTTTATGTTGCTTGTAGCCCCAAGCACAGTGTCTTGCATGGATCAAGCTCAAAAAATACTTGTGTTAACTGCTAAGTGTGTACTGTGGGTTCTGAATGAATTGGCAGATCTAGTCTTTGGAAATTTCACACCCTCATTTTCCATTCCAGCTTCCTTGAATCTATATCATGATCACATTTTTAAGGCCCTATTCCAAATTTCTCATCCACCTGCTCATTCATAGTTCAGTTTTTGTCCATTTTGGTGTTTATTTCAGTATCTTAGTACTGTTAAAAGATCTGATTTCAAGTTTGATTTTTCTACCACTTATTAAATGTGTGACCTTGAGTGACTAACTTAACCTCTAAGTCTGTTTCCTCATCCATTAAGAGGTGATGAGCATAGCTATGTAACAAGTGGTAAGGATTAAAATATGACTAGACAGTGGTAACCAGAGGCATATGGGCCCTCTGCAAGTATGTAAAACAAAGATACACATAAAAGGGATACTTAATTTTGTAATTATTCACAGTTAGCTTTTCAAAGATGAAATTGGCTATCAATTCATATTCAAGATATGGGAAGTTTTTAGTCTCTAGAGTTACTCTAGAGAAAGTTGCAGGCAGTGGCAAGTATGAGGCAGAGGGAAGTCAAGACCTTTAGGATCTTGCTCCATTCTGATAACCTATAAGCCCAACTATAACTCATACTATGACGGTTGCTCACGTGCTCATAAAGTTTAACTATATACTTAAGCTTGTTGACATTTGAGCCATGACAGATCAACACATTAATTCTTTTCCCCTTACTTGTGGAATAAGAGAGACTGGCTCAAAAGCAGTTCAAGTGGAAAAGTCCCAGAGATTTTAGTTCACTCAACCTTACAGGAATGTCTAATCCATCTTCTGAACTACTTGGATGAGGTTATATCAGTATTAAATGGAAACATTGAGGCCAGAAAAAGAAAGGTGATACACTGACCTCTGTCCTATTAAATTGAATCTGGGGAACTGGTTCTAGATTTGTTCTTCTGATATTCATAGGAGTATTGACAAACTAGGGAACATCTAAATAAGAGTAGATAGAATAGCAAAGGAGATTGTGATGGTTAGTTTATGTGCCAACTTTTCTAGTTAAACACTAATCTACGTGTTGCTATGAAGGTATTTTGTAGATATGGTTAATATCTATGATCAGTTGACTTTAAAAGAGTTTATCTTTGCTAATCTGGGAGGTGGCGGAGGCACCTCATCTAATCAATTGAAAGGCGTTAAGGGCAGAGCTGAGGTTTTCCTGAGGAAGAAGAAATTCTGCCTCAAGACTGCAGCATCAGACTTCTGGACTGCCCTACGGATTTCAGACTTGCCATCCCCACAATTGCATAAACCAATTTCTTGAAATAAATATATTCATATGTAAATTCTAATGGTCCTGTTTTTCTGGTTAACCCTACCTGATCCAGAGATCAAACAAGAAAGATGGAAATAAAAACTCAGAAAGGCCCTGACGACAGTTTTTGAATATTTGAATAACTATTATGTGAAAGATGAACCGATGACTGGAAATGACAGAAAGGCACATTTGCGCTTCCCATCTACTAAAAGTTAAATGAGGCTTTCTTTTAAAGGAGGAAGCTGCCCTGCAGAGGGCATATCAAAGAAGGCTGACCAATCTTTTACTCTCTGAAGTGAAGGGCCAAAATAATGCATTTTTGGTTCCAGGAATTAAATGAGTCCCTTCCTTATAGTTCCTTAGAATTTTATTTGCTCTTACAACCCTTCTTGCCAGAATGTCAATGCAGCTTATATAAACATAATATAATACAAAACCATAATATACAAAATAAAATCTGTGGACTAGTGTGTTAAGCCTGAAGCTCCTAGATGCATATCCATCTACGGAGTAAAGCAGCTCATGTGGGTCTCACTAGTAGAAGATAAATAAAGCTGGTGCTTTTCTGAACTTATCCAACCATTCTGTAACAGATTAGAACTTCAGTAAGGTGAGCAAGTTTATAAACTTTCAGCCAATATTTTTCTTACCAAACTGGGCAGCATCTCTCAGCCAAATCACTTTAACAATGTACAATTTCCACTAATGTTTTTTTTTTTTTTTGAGACAGAGTCTCACTCTGTTGCCCGGGCTAGAGTGCCGTGGCATCAGCCTAGTTCACAGCAACCTCAAACTCCTCAAGCAATCCTCCTGCCTTAGCCTCTCGAGTAGCTGGGACTACAGGCATGCACCACCATGCCGGGCTAATTTTATATATACATTTTTAGCTGTCCATATAATTTCTTTCTATTTTTAGTAGAGACAGGGTCTTGCTCTTACTCAGGCTGGTCTCGAACTCCTGAGCTCAAATGATCCTCCCGCCTTGGCCTCCCAGAGTGCTAGGATTATAGGCATGAGCCACCGTGCCCAGCCTCCACTAATCTTCCTAAGGCATTGTGGCCAGAAAAACCAATTCTATATAAGCATAGAATCAAGAACCAGATTTTTAGAAAGGCTATCTTTGAAATGTACAAATGACATTATTGTGTTTTAATGCCTAACACTACTCTCTGTGTCGCTCAACACTGTTGAGTAAATCTTACAAAATCGTATGAAAATAACTTCAAAGTTTGCAGGTGACTTAGAAATCAGCCAACTATTCCTGCGAAATATATATATTTATGTGTGTTGTATGCACCCAACCCTGTGTGCCAACATGCAAGCACATACTTGTAAAGGGCTTCTCCTTTGAGTTTTACTTTTCGCAAGGTACACTTCATGGAATTGCTTGCTATAATTATTTTTTCTACTCTTTAGCAACTCTGGCTGAAATATGGAGCCAATATAAAACATAATTACAATATAATAATAATCCCTTGCCACTGGAGATGAATATAATGGATTTCCTCATTTGAAATGAGACAACTTTTTAACTCTAATCATTAGTTCTTAAATGGAAATTATGTGTGTTCTAAGTCCCTGTGTCTAGTCACCTTGAAGGATATTGTGTGTGCTCTGGTACTGGTTAACATAATCTTGTTTCTACTTTCATTTCATTAAATTATATACAATTATATTCATTCAGTGAGATGTAGACTTTGAAATATTTTAAAAATGAATTTCTAAAGAGGGAAAGATATTATTTGGGATCAGTCTGAAAAGAAATAATAAATCTTAGATTTGAATATATTTTTCCCCACTTTCCAGATCTTAAACATCTCTGTGGTACTCTTAGTTATTTGCTCTTTCTCATTTTCTTGGAAATGGAGAAGTTTTTAACAAATATATTTAAAATTCTCCAGAGCTGTCATGTTGTGAAAAAAATATTTTTAGTTCTTGACTAGAAGAAAAGTTTATTCATTTGGAATTTGAAATTATTCTAAAATTCAAGTTCAATTGACATTACTTTTCTAGATAATGTAGGTTTTCAGACCTTATTTCAGAATCCTACATATAATAGCCTATTTAAGAAATCTTAGAATGGTGACCGATTCAAGTTACAGCATATAAATAGGTGAGTAGAAAAATATTAACTGTTCTTTCTAGAGTATATCAAAGTCAATTTTCATAGAATTTCTTGTGTTCCTCTCATGGACTAGGAGATTTCTTTGAAAAAGAAATAATGGTCTAATTTCTTCTCAGCAAGTCAGATGCTAATTTGAATTGGGTCACCTTGGTTGCCTCTAGATAAAATTGTGAGCAGGTGATTTGTCTCGGACACCAGTGTAGATGTCCGTAACAGCAACCAGGGCAACCTGACATCTGAGGCAGGGCCAAGAAGGCCATTGGAAGCCCCAGTCAGGCCACCCAACTCCACCCCACTGCCAGGGGCCCAATCTTCGACCCCAACTCTGCCGTCAGTTTCCATGGTCAACCTTGGAAGAGTAGCTCCAGAAGTGAGCTTGGGGCCATTTGTGCAGGAAATCATAGGTGGGTGCTGGGGGCATGGTCTGAAGGTGGAAGGTAGGAAGGGGTGTGGTCTGAGTGGGCGTGGTTTTCAGGGGCGTGTCCTAGAGGGGAGTGGGCGTGTCTGGTGGGCGTGACCCTGGGCTCCTTACACTCTGGTGTACAAGGCTGGTGGACACCCTCACCAGTGGACAAGGCAGAAAGTAGAGAGGCATTACATAAATGGGGTCTAGAGGGACCCCTGTTGCAGTAGTACTACGGGCAGTACTGCTGCCAGGGCTCTCCCCCACCTCATAGGCGCCCCCCCCTTTCTTATCTTCCACTGAGCCACTGGTTCTCAAACTCAGACCTGCATCGGAATCACATGGTAGCTTTGTTAAAACACAGATTGCTGGACCCTGTCCCCAGAGTTTCTGATTCAATAGGTCCTGGGTGGCGGCCGGGATTTGCATTTCTACCGAGTTCCCAGGTGAAGCTGATGCTGCTGGTCCCGGGACCACACCTTGAGAACCGCTGACTAGGCTTTCCACAGTTCCTGATTTTCTCCCTCGGTGTCTCTCCCCCTCCTCTCTCAAATCAAGGAGAAGTTTTTGCAGCCCTAGTAGCTTCTCCTTCCCCACAACTGAAAGAATTTTCTTTCCCATGGGGCCAAGTGGTCAGTATTTTCTAAAGTGACTATTTACTAACCTGATTAGCGCATATGAATGTGTCCCAGACCTCAGGAACCTGTTGGTGCAAACGAGTTTCCCTTCAGACTCTCCCCGAAATAAATCCAATTTCAAGTGTGTGTGTATGTGTGTGTGTGTGTGTGTGTCTCTCTCTCTCTCTCTCTCTCCTGGGGCTCCAGCACTGTCCGTGTTTTCTGGTGACTGCCCCATGTCCTGCTCTGTATCGATCCTGGCTAGAGGGGGTGACGAGACGGGCAGGTGGCGAGGGGGGCAGAAAAACACCCCTCTGCCCGACTTTCTGTCTCATTCAGCCATCACCAGAGGTCCAAGTGGCACTAGTCATGCTCAGAGTTTGAAAGCCACCGTTCTGAGTTCAAAGAACACCGTGCTCCTTTAGTGTCTTGCGCTGCCATCCCCTTCCCCACTGTGGTGCAGGGAACTGGATGTCCTCCCTTTCTCTCCAAGCGCCTCCCTCTCTCCATTCTCAGGGGCCCGTACCTCCTAATACTCTCTTATTTCTGTACAGTGCCACCATCTTCCTTTTATCAAAACCAGAAGCACACATGCATGTCGTTTTGTGTAAATAGAGCAGCCCGCCCCCCATTCTATATATGGATTGAGATTTCCAGTTTGGGGTTAACCTGGGATATTGGGCTATTTTATCAATGCTAATCCATTCCTTTATATGTTTAAACATTTTTGAAGCCTATTATTCCTCAGGTGCTTGTGGAGGCATAACAAATGTGCATCTCTATCCTCTAGTGATAAAGATGTCTCTGAGATGAGAGACGATTAACTTGTAGTAAAGATCAGCATTTTTTAAGTGCTATAAAGATAAAATTTGCTGGGAAACAAATATTAGGAACAATTGATTGGGACTGGCTGAGACAAAGGAGTTGCTAAAGAGTTTGCCTTCCAAAGTGGATTGCCCCACTCCACCAGGAATTCTCTTGAGACAAATATTGACTAAAGAAATAAAAGTTAAGTTTTTTAAAAAATTAAAATTAGTTTTATTTAGAAGTCTTATTGAGGACTATAGTCTGATGATTATAGTCTGGGAGTAGTATTTTAGAGAAATTTTGTTAGACTGTTTTGGCATAGTATTTTAGGACTATTATTTATACATAGATGGTGGAGGTTTAGTATGTGTAAAATTATTTTAAATTTGTTTAGGAGTTATATTAGGCTGGGCACGGTGGCTAGTCTGGCATGGTGGCTCAGGCCTGTAATGTAATCCCAGCACTTTGGGAGGCTGAGGCCGGATGATTGCTTGAGGCCAGGAGTTCAAGGCTGCAGTGAGCTATGATGAGGCCCCTGCACTCCAGTATGGGCAACAGAGAAACTCTGTTTCAAAAAAAAAAAAAAAGAAGTTATATTAAAGTAGAATTATATTAAGGTTTGGGTGTAAGAGTATATTTGGTTATAGATTATGGAAGTATAATTATTATTTTTGTTAAATGTTATTTTATGTGTAGGAAAAGACAGGAACTAGAGTTATTTATTTTTTAAGGAATATAGTGATTTAGGTAAGAGATGTGGGGGGTTGTGTATTTTGTTTTGTTTTGTCTTTAATGTATTTTTTATGAGAGTTCTATGTTGCCATAGAGTTTTGTGAAATTATGTTGGCAAGTAGAAATGAGTAAATATGGTTTTGAATGCTTGCTATTTTATGAGATTTCAGTTATAAATTCATTGGTTGCATTTATAAGATTAATGTTGATTGTTTTGGGTAGCTAGAAAGGCATTTTTTTTTTTAGCAAGATTTGTCATTTTTAATTGTAGTTGTAAGGTATGAGTATGGGGCTAGTGTTTATATTTGTCTATTTATTGGAAAATATGTTTTGGATTATATTTTTTAAATTAGTATTTGTGTTTTTTTGACGTTTTTGTATTTAATATATTTTAATAGAACTATTATAAGATATTGTAGATTATGTATAATAGTATACATTTAATAGTATTAGAATGAGTTATAGATTAGAAAAATATGATTAATGTAATTGGAATATATAATATATTTTTATATTTTTATTTATATTTATTAGAGTTTTTATGAAAAATAATTTTGGATTAGGCAAGAGATGTGGGGGGCCATGTGTCCTATTTTGTTTTGTCTTTAAAATATCTTTCTGGAGAGCTATATGTTGTCACAGAGTCAGGGGCTTTGTGAAATTATGTTGGCAAGCAGACATGAGTACACGTGGCTCTTCACATTTGTTATTTTGTGTTACACAAGGATGCCATCTTCTTTACACAACCCAAAGGATTGACTCTAATAGATAAAATGATAAGGTAAACTAAGACAAGAGGTGTCTTGGGATGTCTTCAGATCATACAGACTGAAAACTCGTTTGCAAGAGATACAGTCTGACTCAGACTAGAAGGTTAGAGTTTAACAGGACCCAAAGGATCACTTAGACCCTTCTTACAGCTGGGGAAAAGGAAGGCAAATTAAGTTGAATAACTTGCCCAAGTTAAAACAGGAGCACCTTGGTTATAGGGAAAGAGCAGGATCATTGGAATTTAGCAGGCTGGGATTTGCATTCTAGCTGAAACACTTGCCGGAACCTTAGTCATATTACTAAACTCTCTGAGCCTCAGGATCCTTATTTACCAAAGAGAAGTACCATCTAATTGACAGGGCTATTGTAAGGACCAAATAAAATATGTGACAGTTAAAATTCACTTAATTAATGTCAGTTTCTTCCCTCCTTTTATTCAGATTGAGAATTAAAACCAAAAACTCTGGCATCCTTGGCTTGTGCTTTCTTGTATATACAACCTCGTTCACCCAGGTGATATTTCTACTGTTTTTTCCCTAATCATCATCATCATCATCATCATCATACAGCTACCTCCAGGACAGAATATTTATTGTGAGGATTAACTAAGATAATGTTTACGAAAACACTTTTTGTAAACTGTAAAGACTTATACACATGTATGTTGTTATTATAAGATACACTGATTTGCCACAAGATTGCAAGGTTGGCTATCCAAAACTAAAATCTAAATGATCGGGAAGTTGTTTTGGTATGTTTTCCTTGGTATTTGGAACCATATATAACCAATGATCATGTAAAATGTAATCAATTTCTGAATGATGTAGTATCTGAGGTTACAGAGTCTGAGTTTGATATTTCTCCCCAACTCCAGATTCATAAATACTCATTACTCAATAAAATAACTCTTATTTTAGTAAAAAAATTTTAGAAGTCAGATTTCTACCAATTTTTACCATTTCAACAAGAATGACCCAATCTATTATAAGCACCTTTCTATTATTGAAGGCCTACTGTGTTCCAGATACTGTGAAATTATTATCTCTTTTGTATAAAATACCCCTCAAGGTCAACATCATTACCATTTTATAGATGAAAGATACTGAGGCTCAGAGAAGTCACTCGACTTGCCTAAAGTCACACAGAAAGTAAGATGCAGAATTCAGGTCTTATCAGTGTCCTATCTACCACCTCCTGCAGCTTCTCCACAGAATGTGCTGGACCTTAACAACAAGTATCCAAACACATTTTTATTGTAGCACCCATCATGTGTAATGAGTTGGATATCATTAAATAATTTATTTCTAACAAAAGGTCTTTGAGTTTAGAAATTAAAAAAAAAAGAGGGCAGGCATGTAAATAAATACAATTCATAGTGTATCAAAGAGGAGTTTATTAGCTTGAGGTATCTGCTATACTGTCTGCCCCTGCTGAGGAAAAACTAATAATGTGACTTTGTCACACTGGCCACAATCAAGTGAACCAAAACTAGGCACCTGGCAAGGGGGTAGTCTGCTATTGCCCTACGAGAGGGGCTAGTATGAGAATTCAGTAGCACTCTGACAACCTTTTGATGGGAGTTTACCGTGGTCCCCAACTCCCGGACTGCAGCCCGGTACCAGTCCGTGGCCTGTTAGGGACCGGGAACCTGATCGTGCATCTCTGCCTGAGCTCTGCCTTCCCCCTGGCTCCTGCCCGGTCCATGGAAATATTGCCTTCCATGAAACCAGTCCCTGGTGCCAAGAAGTTGGGGACCATAAAACGTTCAGAGAGAACCCTTGGTCTGCAGCAGGATGGAGGTTGAGATAAACACAGAGAAGCAGTAGGTATTTCAAGGACCAGTTAGGAGACAGGTTTGGTTGAAGCAGAAGCTCTCGTTAGAAAGCACTAGAGACCAACCTGAGCAAGAGCAAGACCCTGTCTCTACAAAAAATAGAAAAAAATTAACCGAGAGTGGTGGCGCAGGCCTGTAGTCCCCCTACTGGGAGGCTGAGACAGGAGGATCCCTTGAGCCCCGGAGTTTGAGGTTGCTGTGAGCTGTGATGATGCCACTGCACTTGCACTCTATCTAGGGCGACAGTCAGACTCTGTCTCAAAAAAAAAAAAAAAAATGCTGTAGGAAATAAGGAGGGAAGTTGTCTGAAATAAAATGCCTTTCCAGGTGTAACATATAAATCCTCAAAATTAGGGTTTCTAATTGGCAAAGAGATGCCCTCAACCACTTTATGATGAGAAATACATTTGTTCATCCTCAGAGTTCCCGTAACACAGGAGGATACCTATGAAGAGTGGCCAGCGGGGAGCTCGGTGAACCATAGGAGAATTGCTAAACCAGAAGCCAGCCCAGACAAAATAATTCATAAAATTACAGATATGGTATTGGGAAATCTTAGGTATTTTTTTCCCCATACCAGAAATGCTTGCCATCCTAATAATTTTTCCTCTGTGTTGTGTTTTCTATACTCTTAATAGTTTTCCCTGGTCTTGCTCTCATCACTACAGAAAACCAAGCCAACACTAAGAAACGTCCACTAGCAGGAAACCGCATTTTATTCCATCACTCGAAAACTGTCATTCATAATAATCAGTGTCAGTTTAGCTATAGCAACAGATGGTAAAACACACGTAGTAACTACAAAGGTTCTTTTAATGTCAGTTTAATTTAAGCCTTAACCTCAGATTTTTTTTCCACCGATACAGTGAGAAACCACAAAGATCCTCTTGTCCTAATGCTCCCTCCATACGCTGCAATAAAAATTCTTGTTCTGGAAACAGAGAGACTTGTATGAATCAGCAGTTGTGGCTTATTGTGTCTGCTGTGCTCATACCACGTGCTCCATACATTTAGCCTTCTTGGGGCCCAGGGGGAAAAAAACCCGTGTCCTCCTCTCCTACCCATTATTTTCACTATGGAATTTTGGCTGCACATTTCAGGTGGAAAGGAGGTAGTGTACTAAAATCGCAGAGTATTTTTTTTAAACTTTCAGAAAATTGGCAATGAATTTAAACAATAGTCACTGAGTCTTCACTACGGACAAGCTACTGTTCCTTGGGGATAAACAGATGAATAATTGAATAACCTTCATTACTCAGGAAGTGTGTAGTCCAGAGGAATGCTGTCCAACAGGAATAAGATGTAAACCACAGACATAATTTTAAATGTCCTAGTGGCCACATTAAATAAAGTAACAAGAAACATGAAATTAATTTCAATAATATAATTTACTTACCCCAATATACCCCAAAATTATCATTCCAAAGTGTACTTAATATAAAATTATTAATGAGATATTTTATATTCTTTTTTTTATTCTGAGTCATTACAATCTGATATGTATTTTTTATTTTACTTTTTATTTATTTATTTATTTTTAGAGACAGGGCCTTGCTCTGTTGCCCAGGCTAGAGTGCAGTGGCAGGATCATAGCTCACTGTAACCTTGAACTCTTGAACTCAAGGGATCCTCCTGCCTCAGCCTCCTGAGTAGCTGGGACTATAGGCGTGTACCATCACGTCTGGCTAATATTTAAAATCTTTTTGTGGAAACTGGGATCTCTCTATGTTGCACAGGCTGGTCTTAAACTACTGCGCTCAAGCAATCCTCCCACCTTGGCCTCCCAAAGGGCTAGGATTACAAGCGTGAGCCACCGCGCCAGGCCTAATACATGGCTAATATACGTGCCAGTGATTGGAAGAAGATGAGAAGGCAGGAAAGGTTGACTGAAGGCCTTGGGTGCCACATTAAGGGTTTCTAATGAATTCTATGAGCAAACCAGGTCCACACCTATGACCTGCATATTAATAGGAGTTGCACATTGAATGTTGACCTGGACCTCAGTAGGCTGATGTGGAGTGAGGAGAAGTAGGCAGCGGAGAGCCCTGTTAGGAGCTATTTGAAGGAACCCTGGCAAGAACAAATCAGGTCCTGTACCACAGGAGAGTCATGGGTGTATGCCTTAGTTACACATGTTAAATAAAAATTACAGGAGGCCATCGTTTTGGACTAAGCTCCTGCACTAGGCCCCAAAAGACCAGACCAAAAATCAAGGTGGAGTTACCCATGCTAAAGTTTCAAGTCACGAAAGCCAAACTAAGTTGACATCTGACCTTCCGAGAAAGCAAGAGAAAGATATAATAGCAGATTTCCCGAACAGGACAGTTTCAATCTTCAATTGGCATGATAATGAAGCTCTTTCTGCTTTAATCCTTGCACAAAAGAGGTACCCTGAAGTAACCCGATGTTAATTAATCAATTATTTTTCTATTGTTGTCTCCCTGTCCCCACCTTAAAAGAAAGGTAGCTTTGAAATGGCTCTTTGTTCTTTGCTTCTGCTTTCTTCTCTTTCCTGTTTATAAAACCAACTCCTGCTCAGCTCATCACAATACTTATTCTATTTTATGAAATGAGGTGTTGCACAATTCTATAAAGCCAACTGAGGTCTTTAAACTACATTTGTTGTAATTTTGTCTTTTACACACCTTACAGCAAGAGAGCAAATCATTTTGCAGAAACTGTACACTCTTAGAGGTGAAGTACATTTCTGCCATTTTATGAACAAGGAAAGTGAGATCCATTTCACAGATGAGTAAAGTGAGATCCCGAGAAGTTCCTTTATTTTTTTTTTACACGAGAGTCTTCTATATGCTACCAGAGAAGTTCCTTTAAGAAACCTTAAAGAGTTCATTACTCTGCTCAAGTGTATTTTGTTATGAAAATGAAGCCCAGGAATAGGGTGTTACACTTTCTAGGAGAAGGAATCATTTTACAAACATTAAATTAAATAGATTCAGAAAAGTAGGGAAAAAAAGACGCAAAGGATCCAAAATGCATTTGAATTGGAAAGAAATGGCTGTAAAAAGTTTTTGGCACTAGATACAACTGACCTTAAAACACTTAAACTAGTCACTTATACAGTCAAATGTTCTGATTTAGCAGTCACTTAAATATTTCCATCTTTTAAAGAATGTTAGAAGTACTACTAATACATCTTCACAATGATCAAAATGTCAGAGAGTTCCCATTTGACGGAACAAAAAAAGGACCAAAAGGGGGAAATTAAATGACAACACCATGGTCACAGAAGGTTATTCTCTAAGTCATATATCATCTTCATAATGGGATAACTCACTTATTTCTGGGCTGTACTTTCAGCTAAACTCTATGTTTTCTTAGAGTGCCACAGAGAAGAAGAGAATATTTTTAGTTTTTGATGAATTAAGCTCTTGCAATCTATACTTTCAGATCTAGATAATGTAAGATAGTTCACATTTGCCAGTTTCTAATAAGTTGTACAGTTCTCATTATTACATTGAAAAAGATTTATACATTTAAAAAATCTCAAATAGTTACAGCTTACTAAGATGACATTGCAAAGGAGTATTAGACTTAAGATTTCATGAGGCTTTGCTGTCATACTGTGTCCCCAAATGGTGAAAACTTTAGGTTAGAAGTAAACAAGAGGATTAGAAGATTTGCGTTTATTTATTGGCCAAACTACCATTGAAAACAAAAACAAAAATAGCTGCTGTATGGTTGATACTATAAACCTAAACAGTGTCATTGGCTAGAAATTTTACTTTTCAACTAGTTGTTTTGGTATTGTGTACATCGAACTTTGATATCAAACCTTAAAACCTCAACCTCTGATAATATTTATTTTACTAAAAACTTTTACTTAAATGTCAGAAAGAATAGAAATCAGGCCATGTACTCAAAAGATTACATTCAGACTTAGAATCCACATTGATTATCTTTTGTGAGTTATGAAAAAGTGAGTAGTATAAAGCCAAACTCAGGGAAGAATGGATATTATAGTGATTTATGGAGACACTGAAGACATAAATCAGATGTAATTATCTGATTTTTCAAAAACTGGTCATTTTCATTTCCTCAAATGGCCTCATGACTCCTTGATGACGCACAGCAGAAAAGTGCTGATGTCAAACCAAAAGATAAATGGCAGGTCCGAGTAACAATCTGACACCCAGTTATTCCTCTTGAGGGTTTCACTCGAGTATATCCAGCGGGTTCGGATTCGGGGGAATGAAAGGCATTCGGTTCTCAGGAATTTAGCAAGACATTACAAAAGCTGCACTTTTGTACCCACTGACAATCAGATGGAAGATTCAGGTCATGCTGACCTTTCTTCTGAACATGTGGCTGTGCATATAGCTCAGCTCCTGAGCAACAAAGGCAGGTGAGACATCCTGTAGGGTCTATCCTGGCCTCTGACCCTTCAGTCCTCCCTATCCCCACTTCCTGTTTTTATTTTTCTCCAGCACATTTCCCATCTAATATACTGTGCTTTCATTTTTTTTTTTTTTTGCAATGAACTATACATCACATAAAATTTACCATTTAACCTTTTTTTTTTTTTTTTTTTTGAGACAGGGTCTCACTCTGTCACCCTAGGCTGGATGCAGTGGCATGATCATAGCTCACTGCAGCCTGGAACTTCTGGGTTCAAGCAATCCTCCTGCCCCAGCCTCCCAAGAAGCTAGGACTACAGGTGCTCTGTTGCCCAGGTTAGAGTGCAGTGGCATGGTCATAGCTCACTGCAGCCTCAAACTACTGGACTCACCATGTCCAGCTAATTTTTAAATTGTTTGTAGAAAGGGGTCATGATATGTTGCTCAGGCTGGTCTGGAACTCCTGGCCTCAAGCAATCCTCCTGCCTTGGCCATTTTAACCATTTTAACTGTGTGGTTCAGTGGCATTAGTACATTGAAGGTGTTGTACAACCACCACCACCATCCAGCCCCAAAACCTTTTTCATCTTTTTT
>CM052441.1:24163311-24186581 GCA_028533085.1 Varecia variegata | reverse complement strand
GGTAGCTGGGACTATAGGCACGCGCCACTGTGCCTGGCTAATTTTTTCTATTTTTAGTTGTTTTGGCTAATTTCTTTCTATTTATAGTAGAGATGGGGTCCCACTCTTGCTCAGGCTCGTCTTGAACTCCTGAGTTCAAGCAATCCTCCCTCCTTGGCCTCCCAGAGTGCTAGGATTACAGGCGTGAGCCACTGTGCCTGGCCCCTACTTTATAAATTAAACTTTATTATGTATATGTATACATGTATAGGAAAAAATATAGTACCATAGGGTTTGGTACTATCCGAGGTTTGAGGCATCCACTGGTTTCAGGCATATTCTGAGGAGGATATGCTTAAAACTCCAGCCACAATGGTAGTAATGTCTGTAATTAAGAATTATGAAACCCCACTGGGGATTATGGGTTTGTTTTTGTACATGCAAAAGACTTTTTTTTTTAACTTAGAAATTTTTTTTTTTTTTTTTTTGAGACAGAGTCTCACTCTGTTGCCTGGGCTAGAGTGCCGTGATGTCAGCCTAGCTTACAGCAACCTCAAACTCCTGGGCTCAAGCAATCCTCCTGCCTCAGCTTCCCAAATAGCTGAGACTACAGGTGCGCACTACCACGCCCAGCTAATTTTTTCTATTTTTAGTAGAGATGGGGTCTCGCTCTTGCTCAGGCTGTTCTCGAAATTCTGACTTCAAGTGATCCTCCTGCCTCAACCTCCCAGAGTGCTAGGATTACAGGCATGAACCACCATGCCCGGCCAACTTAGAATTTTTTGGTTTTACCAAATTAGATCTTTTTTCACTTAATTTATGCATATACTAGAGGAAAAGTTAAACAAACAAAAAAAAATCAAACCAAAAACATTAGTTCTTTATATTTTTTCCTTGAGAGAAAGAATGATATAAAAATGAAAATAATCAATACCAGAATGGATTCATGGAATTTTGTAAAAAAGGTGAAAGAAGCAAAGGCTGACACTCCCTTTTGTAAATAAGAGACTTGGAATTAAAGTGCTCCATACTTGACGTTTGTTTCCATTCTCTCCATGTTGGAAAAAATTGTGCAATTTATAGATGCACAGCTTAATTATAGAATCAGTATTTATTAACTATCTCATTCGAATTGACAAAAAGGTCAAGCAATATTTCCAGTGTTAATTGATTTGACATTTATTGAATATCAAGTGTGTGCTAGTCATTACCTTTATAAGGAAGAGAACAAACCAATGAAACAACTGCATTTGTTTTGGCAAATCCCACTAATAATAGTATTTAACCCATACGTAAGGCATTCAGTTCTTTTACAGAAATAAGATTTTAGCCAGATCATCAGATGAACTCGACTTTTATTTATCCCTATTACTTGAAACATTTTAGATGGAATTAGAAAATTTAGTTCCCTAGTTCAAGAGAAGCTGTAGCAGCTGATTAAAAATGCATGCCGCCTCCCTATATCTCTCTTGCTTGCTTTTTACCTGGGCTCGTTCACCCACGTAGGCACCCACACATACCTCTCCCTGTTTTTTTCTCTCATTACATCTATATGATAAAATGGTACTAAACATGTTTATGACATAGCCTCTTCTGACACAAAGACACAAAGAAATCCTCTCTTTCTTGTGGCAACGTGACAACATGTAGCCCAAGGGGACAAATCAATTTGTTAGTAATTGCTCATTTGAATATCAGTGATAATTCATCCAACACCAACAGTGAATTTTATCAGCTGTCTCAGATTTCACATTGATATACTTTCTTTCCTATTCCCTTGCTTAAATCATACAAAGGATTTAGAACCTGCAAAAATTGTTTATTTAAAGAAAAAATGTTCCTTTGAACTCCCTTTTGATCTGACCCTCCTGATTATAGTGATTTCTCGTCTCGTTGTCACTGAGGGCATTTTCAGCATTGCAGCAAGACTTTGTCATTGTGTAAATCTCATTGATAGAGACCTGGAAAACAGAGGGACATGCGTTCTCACTCATAAACACACACACACGCATGCACACACTCCGTGGGTATGAGTAGGTCAGCAGAGCATCCTGCTAAGGTCGTTATCATTTACGAATTGGATTGCTTTGTGAATGACCTTGAGAAATGATGTAGAAACTATGGCTAGTTATGAATTTTAGAGCACTTCTATAAGAGGCATTTTTGCTTTTCTTTTCTTCTTCTTTTTTTTTTTTTGTATTATTAGTTATTCCTCTCTTTTTTCTTTCAACATTCAGCCTTTGAGATCAGGTTCAAATGATCCTTTAACTGATAGGCCAGAAGGTTATACTTTCAACTTGACTTGTGCAGAAGGTGTTCATCACCTACTTCTTTACATACAGCACAAATGAACCACGGCGTAGGAGGGCTGCTTCTGCCAAGTGTCTCCCTGTGTGGTGCACATGATGGAACAGGCCACTGTGATTGGTATTGATTGAAAGAGCTAGGGGGAAATTAGGAGGCAGAGTCCTGTTTTCTCCACTCTATAGGCATGATCTTTGGCTGTATCTCTATGCGCACCATAAAACAGAGAACTGAGTCAATTTCTCAGATAATTCAAGTCAGCTGTGTCTTGCAGAGAAGGGAGCGTGAAGTAGGCAGAGATGTGCAGCAGCTGCAGCCCCAGCAAACGGCCAAAGAACCAGCCAGAAGCTTTGCATCCTATTATTCTAGAAAATGCTGTGCCTTAGGGTGAGTCAATCCCTGCACATGATTGGCTTCAATTTGAAACCCTCTCAAAGTCTACCTGAGGTCTATCTGTTTTGTAAATTATGCTTATTTAAATTGAATACAATACCATCTTATCTGGCTTACTTTGTTTTCAAGGGAATCAGCCACCATAAATACACTATCAGCTCAAAATTATTGGAGTGGCAATAATGAGCATTAAAACTAATGGGGTCTCCCCTCAAGTCAATATGGTTTAGTATAAGTGGATTTGAATCCTGCCTCTACTATTTAATAGTTATACTCACCATCAAATTGGTTTCACTGATCATCACCTAAGAGCACATTTAGAAATAACATTAATTGGGTGTTGGGCAGATGTGGGGGGGGAGGGGATGGGTGTATACACATGTAAAGAGTGCGATGTGCACTGTCTAGGGGATGGACACGCTTGAAGCTCTGATTCGGGGGGAAGGAAGGGCAATATATGTAACCTAAACTTTTGTACCCCCATAATATGCTGAAATAAAAAATTTATAAAAAAGACAGTTATGTGATCCTGGATGAGCTAAAATAAAAATAACAAAATACTATCTAACAATTGGTTTATTATGAGAATTAAAAGGAATTTAAAGGGAATTTAATATACATATATGTGTATATCTATATCTATATGTTTATATTTATATGTGACAGTTTTTCAACATGGCTGCAACTTCTTTAGTTCTGTACCCATTGACAGGTGAAGTTTATGTCTCCTCCCCTTGAATCTGTGTGAATTTAGCTAATTACAAGTATATGCTAAATCTACACAAGATAGAATAGAAAATAATAATAAAATGTATCCATGAAACAATAGGACAACCAGTATTTGTTGGGAACTCAATTATTCCCTAGGCTCTGAGTTCAGGACTAAGTGTCTGTCACACTTTCAGTTCTGACTGATTTTCCGATGCTTATTTTTATAGCTGCTTATATAATAAAATTTGCATAAGAGGTTGTAGCTGTTCATTTGGGTGACTGTTCTTTTTCTTTTTGTTTTTCTTCTCCATTACTGACTACAAGATCAGTCAAACAGGCTCTCCCCATAAAGTAAACTTCTTAGTCAAAAGAGATAAACTTATCCCAACAGGATTCTTGTAGTGATTAGAAAAATTTGAATCTGCGTCATAAGGTTTTTATGAAACTTTCCATCAGTTCCTAAAGTAATCCATTGGACATGCAGGAACTTATTAAAAAAAAAACAAAAAGAGGCCGGCTTGGTGGCTCATGCCTATAATCCTAGCACTCTGGGAGGCCAAGGCGGAAGGATTGCTTGAGGCCAGGAGTTTGAGACCAGTCTGAGCAAGAGCGAGCCCTTGTCTCTACCAAAAAAAAAAAAAAAGAAAAATTAGCTGGGCATGATGGCATGTACCTGTAGTCCCAGCTACTCAGGAGGCTGAGGCAGGAGGATCACTTGAGCCCAGGAGTTTGAGGTTGCAGTGGTGTCATCATAGCTCAACAGAGGGAGACCCTGTTTCAAAAAAAAAAAAAAAAAAAAGGGGAATCTATAAGGAGTTGAATGAAATTTTAAACTTTTCCAGATGGAATGAGAGATATAATTTTTACTTAAAAATATAATAATGCATTCTGCATAGAAGCTGGCTACCTTGGAAAGTTTTGTGAAACCCCAAACTATCTGAATTGTGAAAGGCCAAATATTATAAGTGGCTAACCCCATTTAGTGACTGTGTTTCTCGTTTGATTTGGCTTTTCCTTCCACACCATCTTGTCATTGAAGTAGACTTCACGTTTGGACAGAAGCTATTGAACAAGGAGGGGGAAGACCCATATGTTCTTCTAAAATTCTCATTTATTTATTTATATTTTAAAATACTTATTGCTTATCTAACCTATCACTTTATAATTCTATTTTTAATTTTTAATGTCATATTTTACTGAAGAGTTATGCTTAGCATTTCTTCTCAGCTTTGGCTGAACAGAATGCCAATATTTTAGCCTTTCTGAAAAGACTTAAAGTGTACTTAAGGTGGAATACTCTTATTTTTACCCAGTGTACTATTTTTATAATGAAATGGACTATTAAAAGGCTTCTAAAACGTAATATAAATTTACGTTTTATTGCCAGGCATTCTAGATAGTGCACAAACATGAAGTCCTCAGGAAAAAGAAAGGATCTAAAATAAAACTTCCCTCCATTTTTAACAGTATATAGGCTAAGCTGTATTTATTTAGTTTACTAAATGTATACCAGCACTGTGTGTGGGGAAAACTGAGAGATAGTCTAAACAAAGGACAGGAGTTGCACCTTTTTCTCTCAAAGATCTGATATGCATATTTAAATCAACATAAGAACAACAATGAAGCAGTGGGTTATGGGACTAGAGGCAATGTGTGCTAATGGCTGCGTGCTGATGTCTGGATTTGAATCCGTTTTCACTAAAAGACAGCTATGCCGTGTGACTTGGAACATGTCATTTAAGCCTTCCAAGCCTCTCGTCCTTCTATAAAGAGGAGATAATACTTGCATCTATGTCTCTAAATTTCTAGAAAATTAAGCAATATAATATATGTAAATTGCTTAACGGGGTGATGTCACACTGCAGGAGATCAGTAAGGGTTGACTTTATTTTTGTTACAATTATTACCTGAGAACATTTACAGAGGAGGTTCTCATTGAAACCAGTGGCTACAAAAGAGCAGGCAGAAGTTTGGCAGGGAGGAAGGGTTTTGAGCATCTGTTGGGTGCCAGATAGTACTTTCATAGGGCAGTGGACCCTAAGTTTCTCAAGAGGGGTCTGAGGATGTTAACCTAAAGCAGCCATCTGCAAGTAAGACTTTTCTTTAAGTCTTATATTTTCTCTTTTGAAACATTCATTCAAATTTTGCTATAAACTCCATAATATATGCTCATAAGGGTTAACAGAGTAATGTGCCTTCTTCACCATATATGTCAAGTCCCTGAGTATAATTTCTGCTCCTGGGGAGCTGAAACCTGCTTATTCTGTGGCTTCCAGCACCCTCTCATTTATGCCAGATGGAGAAACACAGGTCGAAGATGAGAAAGGAGTCACATGCATGGGCGAGAAGCTGGAGCTGGAGTTCTGTCTGGGGGTAACTCTATAAAAAGGATATTGATTAAAATATTCCAGGAGCATCTACAATGGTAGGTACTGTATTGTGAGTGCCTTTTAAGTGCCAGGCACTGACCTGGGTTAGGCACTTTATAAGCATTTTCTCATTAAATCCTTACAATATTTTTGAGAACAAGCTATTATTATCTGCATTTGCAGAGGAGAACTTTGGTTTGGAGAGATGGGAGTCCAGAGGCAATGAGACCATTCAGTAGCTTGTTAATTGGTCCAATTTTGACATGACAATTTTGTCCCAGAGGGTAGAAATACAGAAGTTAAAGAGTACACATTTTATTTTTTCATTCAACAAACACAATTGTATGTCTGTTGCACACCACGTGGTGGTAAATAAGATACTCCCTTTGCTTCAGAGTTAGACTGGAGTTCGACTGGCAATTTCAGGGCTATGCGACGATTGTTACGGTGGCAGTAAGCACAGAGTGTCTGGGAGCCCCGAGGAGGCAAAACCTGTTCCATTTAGGGGATCAAAAGTATTTTTCATAGACATGGAAAAGTATTTTGAAGAATTAAATTTTAAATGAATGGATATGGGGTATGGAAGGATAATGTTGTGACTAGAAGCCAAGACCCTGGAGTCCGACTACCCACGTTCAATTCCTGGCCCTGCTGCCTACTAGCTTTGTGATCTCGGGCAAGTTTTTTAACTTTTGCCCTAGAGTTTCCTCCTTGGAAAATGGAGATAAAAACAGTATCTACGTCATAGAGTTGTTCTTCAAATTGAAATGAGTTAATATATGAATTTTGAAACAATGCCCAGCCCAGAAGAAGTTCTATGCAATTATTTGCTTCTTGCTATGGGGAATTGAAAGAGAGGGCAGTTGTGAGCACAAATGTATTAGACATTGTAGGAGCCGCTGCTACAATCGCATGATAAGTTAATTGATATTTTTGAGGTTTTTCTCACTGTTATGGACCCCTCAGGCTCACCCCAAATGTTTAGGTTGAGTCAGCAATTTAAAACTTGGTCAACAATTTCAAACGTGTTGTGGGCCAGGTGGGCAAAGGAGATGAGTGACATAGTTGGGCACCATATGTCACTGAGAGGAATAGGGCCCTCTGAAAGGGGTGGCTGCTACTCAACTCCAACCAATTGCTGCCACATGGAATGTTGGTCCAGTGATGCCAGATCTTCTGACATTTCAAGAGAAGCTGCAAAACCGTGTATTTATGCAAAATTTCCCAAATTTTAAAACTCTTTATAATATAAACAACAAAAAAAATCATCTGTGGGCTGGATCTAGCCTTTTGAGTCCTCTTTTAGACTCTTTGTCACCTCCAGGGATATATAACAGCTTTTTCTTTCAAGTTCCCCATCAAAAGGAGAGCAGAAAGAAAGAAACTGGTAGGCTCTTGGGGAGTCAGTGTCAAACAGGCTGTGGTTCTCTCAAGTCTAAGTCCCAGGCAATGCAGGATGGGCAGCCTGGCTATGCAGTGAAGCCTAGATTGGGTGACCCAGGCCTGGAAGCTTCTGTGTGCATGAGTGTGTGTGTGTGTGTGTGTTTGTGTGTGTGTGTGTGTGTGTGTGTGTGTTTAGGGAGCTGGCAATGATAATGATAATGATAAATGAATGACATTTAGTGCACTTCGTCATGGAACTAATAGGGTACACATATAAATGATAATTTTCAGTATCACTCAGATTCCTATTGTTTCACCCTCAGATATATTCTGCAATAAGAAAGAGCCAAATTTAGCTAAAACAGGATGACAGTTATCAATAACTGCCGCCAAATGTAACATTTGAGGCTCTAATTTCAAACAACACTCATTCAACAAGTCTTTATTGAGCATCAGCCACATGCTGCTCTGTTTATGTTCTTTCCTCTGGTCTTCCTTGTGACCAGGAATGTGAATAAGTTGGGGCACAATGTATGACAGGGAAGGCAAAGAGGTTCAGGTGGGTTTTGGGGGGTACAACCTTATCCTAATGAAGTCAATGGCTTTATCAAATGATCCAATCAGCAAAACCTCATTTGGAAAGAAAAACACCATAATTAACCGTAATGTTATTACTATTTTTCAAGTAAAGAATAATAAAATCAACCACCTAGAGGTTATTATATTTACTTTGCATCTAAAAAGAAATCAACAACAAAACCAGGCTGAGAACTTAATAATACTTCCCTCAACTTTTCCTTATTCCATTGACTCCTTAAACTCCAACAATTCAAATTTCTTGGAAAAAATCAGATTAGACTGGGTGTGGTGGCTCACATCTATAATCCTAGCACTTTGGGAGGCCAAGACAGGAAGATGGCTTGAGGCCAGGAGTTCTAGACCAGCCTAGGCAACAAAGGGAGACCCCATCTCTACAAAAAATAAAAAATTTTAAAAAAGAGAAAAAGAAATCAGATTAAATAACAACACTTAATAATCAATGTGCCAGCCTTTTTCCAACCCCAATTTACATTTTAATTTTTTTTTTGAGGATACTCTGTGTTTTACTTTTTCTCACCATAAAAATTTCAGCCTGCTGTCTATCCACTGGCTTGTACCTATTCAGGGCTTTAATTTTAAGTAAACAAAATGCAATAGCAGACATCCGACTGCATACTACTCATGGACCAAAACCCTCTAGATTCAGATAGCCACATCCAACTTAAAGGTGCATGATTCATTTCTACTGGAAAAAAGTCATATCATTCAGGGTAACCACGTGAAAGAACAAAGGAAGAGAAGTACCTTGACTGCTTGTAATAGATACTATCGTAGTGTTAACGTATATCACAGCACATCCCTTCTTCTTCCCTCCAATTAGTTTTTACCTATGTACAGTCTCTTCAAACTTTTTATGTCTTGGGACTCAAACTGCATAATCCTCTGCTTCATGATTTAATTGAGTGGAAATCTTTTTCCTCAGTAATGGAGAGCTTTAGAGCACTACAAAAAATGCAAGTGCCTTTAATATCATGCAGTATGCTCTTTCCCTGGGGTGGGTATTAAGATCTTTAATAGGAAAATGACACCAACTTGAAAATTTAATCTCTTTTCATTTTGCACAATATTACTCATATTGGATACATTCAGTTTTGTTAGACAAGAATGTTCTCTATATGAATGTAGACCATCCAGGGGTGGGGAACTTGTGACCTCAGGGCCACATGTGGCCCTCCAGATCCCCAAGTGTGGCCCCTTGACTGAATCCAAACTTCACAGGCAAAATCCATTTATTAAAAGGATTTGCTCTTAAAATTTGTTTTTTTTTTAATTTTTTAATTTTTTTGAGACAGAGCCTCACTCTGTTGCCCGGGCTAGAGTGCCGTGGCATCAGCCTAGCTCACAGCAACCTCAAACTCCTGGGCTTAAGCGATCCTTCTGTCTCAGCCTCCCGAGTAGCTGGGTCTATAGGCATGCACCACCATGCCCCGCTAATATTTTTCTATATATATATTTTTAGCTGTCCATATAATTTCTTTCTATTTTTAGTAGAGATGGGGTCTCACTCTTGCTCAGGCTGGTCTTGAACTCCTGACCTCAAGCGATCCTCCCGCCTCGGCCTCCCAGAGTGCTAGGATTACAGGTGTGAGCCACTGTGCCCGGCCTGCTCTTAAAATTTGGATTCAGTCAAAAGGCCACACTCCAGGCCATCTTGTGAGGAAGAGTAGTGTCAAATGCAGGGAACTCTGATCAAATAAGGCCCAACAAAACCACCTGGGAATTCGCCTTTAAGTGAGGATATTGGTGGCCACACTGTGCCTGATACATAGAGAAAAGAACTAGCATCTAAAACGTTTAAAATGGGCAACTATGAATTGCTCTTCAGTGCATAAAAAGTGCCACTGACAATTGGACTGTTAACCTGTAGGCAGAGTTTGGCCCTTGAGGGGAGGGCAGATTCTATACTGAACCAGATATAAAGACTTAAGTCCCAGATAGACACATCTTCTGTAACCACTTTAATCCCTTTAACCAAATTAGAAAATACTATTCTTCTAGGATTTCCCCAAAGGATCATTATCACAGGGTGGTCCTGGATAAGTGAAGAAGTTACCACGTAACGATACAATCAACACAGAAATTCAGGACTGGAATGGTATGTTTAGCTTGTACAGAGGATGGTTTAATTGCCAGCATGCAGAGAGAGAAGAACTGAGAAATCAGGTTGTCCTTTATTTACTTCTGGCCCCATAGTCTCTGTGTTGGATTCCAGCCAACTGAAAGAGATCATGGTGCCAGTGATCATCCATCCATCCACCCATCCATCCAATGCTTAGTTACTGAATGGCTGCTATGTATTGCGGGTTCATCTAAGTGCAGAGATTTTAATAGTGGGGAATAAAGACAAATATCCCTGCTCTCATGGTGCTTGTATCTTCATGGGGTGAGATAGACAAGAGACAAAACAAGCAGGTATAAAATAGAGTAGATCACGGAGAAAAAAGAAAATGGGAAAGGAGCTTGGGTAGTGCCAGGGTTGGTGGAGGAAAGGCTCAAATTTAAAAAGAATAGTCAGGGAAGGCATCTCTGCGAAGATGACTTTGCATGAAGGCCTGAAGTAGGCCATGGAGAGAGCCATGTGGCTAACTGGGGAAGAGTTCCTGCAGGGGCAAAGGCCCTGAGCTCCTTTTTGGTACATACAGGCTGATGGGTTTATAACAGCAATGCTACACAATCAGGCTTCGGTCAAGGGAAATAGACATTCTCTGTATGTTTAAGATTATCTACTGCCAGAAGATGCTTAAGCTAAACATTGACCTAATTTTTTCTACATAGTATTGTGTTCTTGCTTGGAAATAAAAGTACTAAGTCATTCCAGCAGGATTGGCAGTTTCTCTAATACTGGAAAGGGATGTGCCACTTGGCACCTAGGAAGTTGGTGGTGATGCGGTCAGTGACTACAATTTGTGATTGCTTATTGACAAATTAAAACTGATATTGTCATGACCTGACCTCCTTCTAATGTAAATCCTTAATTACCAGAGTTATCAAGGAAACTCTTCTCAGTGTCATTCCCCTTTCCCTACCCCCATATCAGATACACACAGCTTTGCAATCTTTCATGGAGGTCAGCCCTCAGCATGCTTTGACTTTTAACAGGCATCATTAATCAGTAGGATGTTAATCCAGAAAGAGCAGCTATCACATTAGGGCAAGTGGTAGGAACCAATCATGTTGTCTCATGGACAAAGGCCACACTTTCTATTGCAGGGTTTATTTATCTATCATGCACTTCACTCCCTGGGAGGATCCCTTGAGACCAATAGCTCATTTTCACCAGGGCTATCTTCAAGCCCTAGTCTCAGCCTCAGTCTTCCTTCTACTGTGCAATAATAGTTGGGCCTTCAGACTAAGTGGACATTTGAGATCTTCAGATATATGAAGACGGCCTATCATACTTCATAGCAAGAGATAATGAGTCTTCGCTTAAGGCCGTATTCCTGGTGCTAACAGAGAATTCACTGTGAATTCTTTCATTCGTGGAGCTAAAATTGCAAACACATTTGCCTTATCATAATTATAGTCTAGAGCAAAGTAGGATAGAAAACAGGGCAAAACTCAGCCATCTTTACTGTGAGCCAGTTTTGGGGTCTACTAGACACCCCCAAGACTGTAGTTAAATTACCAGTGAGTGATTTTATAATTTATTTCTTGTGGTGCCTGGCATGTTTATGAAGTACGTCCTTACCCCACTCCAGGGTTCCTGGCAGTGTTGTGCCTCTTCGTCCTTCTCTCCCTCATCAGGACGAGGAGGACACCTTTTTTCTTAAAAGGGCTTTTAGGGGGCTAAAATGAGCTGAGACATGTGAAAAACACAAAAGCTATGATGATTATCACAGTTTTAATATACCACTTACCATGCGTGCAGGTGTGGAGTCAGATTGCCCAAGGGTTCCCCAGCACACCTGCACACCAGCTTTGGGAAAATGATTTCAAAAGTTATGTCAGGTACTCCACCTGTGTAAGGAGGGAAGGTATTGTGCAAATGTGCAGTAATTGTCTGATGACAGCTCACTAAACAGTTGTTACTATGGTTTGCAGGGGATGTGAGGAGTGTGCCAGGTCTGAACAAGCCAGAGCCCCAGAAGCCCAACCTCAGGAGACCTCAAGCTGCGCTGAAGGCCCGGGACAAGTGAAGTGGTGTCGCAGCCTCCCATCCCCAGGGGCTGCAGCTGAACCTTGAATGGGACCCTGCCCTTTCCTGGCCTGGGTGTGGACACGATGGCCTCGGGTGCTCTTAGGACAGGCGCCAGGGCGGGGCCTTCTTGGATAACCCCTCCTTCGGAAATGAATTCCAGCGCGGAACTGCAGATTTCATTCATCTTAACAAAGGACCACTCCTATTCAGTTTGATTAAAATAGAACACAACGCCACGGCACTCTAGCCCGGGCAACAGAGTGAGACTCTGTCTCAAAAAAAAAAAAAATAGAACACAGACTTCTTAGGAACTTATCAACGTACAGTCATATTTGCCATACATTGGAATATGCGAGAAATCTGAGGAATAAGTTACAGTGTGCAGTGCAAAGCCTGGAAAGCCTTTCCCCTGCCCAGGTGTTTCACACCAGGCCTGTTGTCTGTGATAACAGCATTCAAAAATGAGAGACCTGTGCACATCATAGGAACTTTTTAAAAGCCAAGATACTTCCCTTTTCCAATCTCTGCAAATTTACTAAATGCACTTAAAAGAGCATTTGGCAAAACCTTTTTAATTATAATTTGTTAGTAAATCAACCACCAGCTATTTATTTAAAGTGTGTCTGCTGGTAGTCAAGCAAGGGCTAGATTATATTTGAACACACATTTATTGAATCGTAATAGGCCCTGTGCTTGGCATTACGGAGACGAAGGTGAATAAGACATGTACCCTGTCCTCGAAAAGCTCATGAAGTGTCAGGATGGAGTAGGTGGGGCATAGCAAACACAGGTTTTCAATACACAAATGTTGTGCTGGAGGGAAAGGCAGGAGGCAGTAGGAACTGGAGAGGAGCTTCAATCTGGAAGCTCAGAGAAGGCTGCCTGGGGCTTGAGCTGAGTCCCAGAGGATGAATAGGGGTTGGCAGGCAAAACTAATGCAAGGGTGGGAAAGAGTTCTGTGGTCGGGTACATGGCAGGGGCAACTTCCTAGAGATGTGAAACAAGGTTATGCCTGCAAAGAAACAGACAAGGAAAGTGTGTGGGAGAATATGGAGGAGGATGAGCCAGGAGAGAAAACTAAGCAATGTTGGGCCCCAGGAGCCCTGGATGCCATGCTAAGAAATTTAGACTTTACCCTAGGAGAGGTGATCATTGGACAAGGTTGGAAGTGGCCTTTTGAACACAGCCCCATCCCTAGAGGATCCAGGGATTAGTGAGATAAAGTCCATCAGGTACCCAAGTGCAAAGAAATGTCAGAAAGGCCAGCACCTAGGACAGCTGCAGAGACCCTAACAGCTGACAGATATGACAGCCTCTGCTTCCAAACATTGCTCACGTACAATGTTTGCTGTTAACCTTTCTTTTCCACATTCCAACTCCATGTTTTTATGAGTTTCGGGCTGGATTACTTTAACACAGTGCTGTCCAACTTTTAAAATTTTCATGTTAAAAATGATAAGCCAGGCATGGTAGTGCATGCCTGCAGTCCCAGTTACCTACTTTGGAGGCTGAGGCAGGAAAATCCCTTGAACCAGGAGTTCGAGTCCAGCCTGGGCAACATAGTGAGACCTCCATCTCTAAAAGTAAAAAATTAAAAGATAAAAATGATAGCTCAGAGTAGGATAAAAAGATAAAGCTATTCTCAGCTGGAGGGAAGCTCATCTTTTACACACCTCTTTTTCCTGGGCTTCAAAGCAGAAGAGCTGAGGGGGATAAAAAAGTCCATATTTTGTCACAGTACAAGCCACATAAGGCAGAACTTATATTGGGAAGCTTTGTTTTAATTTTTATTCCCAAATGCTTTTATTTTCCAATGCAAATGTTCAGTAAACATGCATGCATTTTATTCAACAGTTATTTATTAAGTACCTGCTATGGCAGGCCTCGGGCTGGGCACCAGGGACACAGTAAAAAGCAGAATGAATTGGGTTCCTGCCCTCAAGGAGTGTAAAGACTAGTGGTGATGGTGCTTGGGGGCTGAGGGGGGAGGAGGACTCAGGACGGAAATGGGCATTATGGTCACTCGTGCCAAGCGCCATGATGGAGCGCTATATTTGGGAACATAGAGCGAGAATTCGATCCCAGACTGGGCATCTGAAAAGGCTTCCCCACGGGAAGTGATATTTAAGCTGAGAGCTGGAGGATACGTAGGAGGGAGCCAAGAAGCAGAAGGAGGAAGAGTGTTCCAGGCAGAGGGACAGAGTGAGTGGGTCCCTCTCACATGCAAGTGAGAACAGGGCAAGTTGCAAGAATTCAAAAGAGCTCAGGTGGCCCAGAGGAGTGTAGGGAGGGGCGCACTTAGCCGGGAAGCCAGGGCGGGAGACCCTGCCGGTCAGGGAGGGCTGTGGCAGCCCAGGGAGGCAGCCTTTTGCCTGCTGCTATGACCACGTGGGACATCAAAATCCTTCGCTTCTTTTCTATCTGAGGACAGCTGCTGTCAGAGAGGTTAAATGGCTCTCCTGAAATCAAATGCCTTTAAATTGACAGGGCCACTGTGTCTGCCTTGGGTGTCCCCAGCAGCAGAGCATGACACCAGGATTCAATTATTTGGAGGACATGCTTAGAAACTCCAGCCAGGAAGCGGGAAAGGGTGCGGGCAGGGAAGGCTTTAATAAAAGGTAAGTTAGCAAGCCAGGTGACACTGTGGGGGCAGGGGGTGGGGGCTGCTTCTCAGGGAAAACTCAACATGGGTCTCAGGGTTCCTGCACCTGAGGGGGAGGGGAGCCAGAAACCCCAATTCGTATCAGCTTCAAGTTGAAGGTCATAGTAGGAGTGGGGACGAGATACTCATTCTCTGGCACCTCTAGTCTGCCACGTGGATAGGCAAAGTGGGCTTTGGAGTCCAGAGAAAGCTCTCAGGCAAAGGAATGCAGGTGTGGAGAGGGGGACATTTGGAAGGCTGGCCAGCATGCGCTAAAGTGGCCAGGGTGAGAAGGGAGGGGACATGGGTCGGTACTGAAATATCGGTGGCACAGTTCCAGGGCCCCCATTCTGAGTTCCTACGCCACAGCACGCTGGCTGAATTTGACTTGAATGCATCTGACTAGCAGGTGATAGGTGCCCAGTGGATGGTGGATAGAGCCAGTGAAGCCAGGGAACCCTCTGGAACTCTGCACTGAGGCCTCAGCAGCACCTCAGGCTCTAGGCCTGCGTCTTTTCATCACAGCACACACTTCCCATAATTCTTTCCTTCACTCTGGAGTCTTGATTCTGAAGCAAGACATGCCATTTTGAGCAGCCTATTAATTTGAAAATGTCAAGTTTAACTAGGGAAATAAATGAGACCCCGCAAAATGAGAGCTTAGTGAGGCATGGGGTATTGAACAAGGTCAGGCACTTAGCTTCAAACAGCTGGATTAATTAGGGTAGAGTCATTTGTCTTGGGATTTGGGGGCCAATCTGACTCATGGAATTTTTCCAAAAATGAATGGGTCATAAGTTTGGGGAATCTGATATTTAATGACTTACTTCTAGGGCTAAAAAGTTCACAGCAAGTTTATCTTAACAACAATTGTTCTCAGCGAGAGGCTGTGGAGCAAAGGGAAGAAAAGATTCTGGTTTTTCCTTTATTCCTGGCTTTCCGCCCTCATCAAACATGTATTTTGGTAGGCACTAGGGATTTAAATGTCAACATCATGGCTCAGGTGCTCAAGGATTTCATAGTCTACAAGAAGACAGATACACAGATAAGGGCGCATTTTATAAGACATGGGACCCTGGGACAATCTGTCAGCCTCTTGGGTCTCAGTTTCATCTGGAACAACCTTGATGAACAAGCTCAGTGATTCTCAACTTTGGTTGCCCATTAGAAGTCCATGGGGGTGGGGGGCTTTGAAAGAGCACTGATGCCCTGGCTGGCCCCACGGCTCTTGGGGTAGGCCCAGGCACTCGTATTTTTTTTAAAAAAAAGATCCCAAAGAGATTCTAATGTGTGGCCCAGTTTGGGGACCCTTAGACGGTAACCTTCAAGTTTTTGCTAACTCTAAAACTCCTGTTTTTTTCTGAAGCAAGCTTGCTCTCTGTCTAGCTCAGCAGAAGACAGGCAGTGGGAGCTGAAAATCATGTTCTTCCCTCTTGGACTGGTAAGAACATAGCACGAGGGCAGTGGAGCTCTGGGTTAGTGACGATATGCTAGCCAGCACTTGAACTCTGAGTGAACGGCTTACCTCAATAGGATGCACAGAACACTCATTCCAGAAATAACAGGTGCCCACATTTTTTTTTCCTCAGGAGACACATTCATAGTGCCAACTACTAATTATCATACCAAGAAAACAAAAACTGTGAGGGAGAGCAGAGGCGGGCTGGCAGCACCATTGAGTTGTACAAACCATGACTCACTTGTGTTCTAGGCTGAAGCATCTTGGTAGCATCTCTCTTCGAAGTATCCGATGGTTATTTTGCAAAGGAAAGAAGGCTACATACTTTGCCATGGGACTGAATGGAAGGAGAGCTCTTCTCCAATCTCCTGCATCCCGTGGTTGGCTCCAGACCACACCTCCCATTGAACTTCTCATCGTTGGAATCCAGAACAGTTGGCTTCTACATCCCTGTTCTGGCTTGTTCACTATACTAACAACTTCTTCTGTTACGTAGAAGGCAATTAAAGAATGAGCTTAGAGGCTGGCATCTTTCCTTTAAAGTAAAAGCCAGCTTATGTTTTGCTAGGGACGGTCTCCTGTAAAAATCACTCTCTTGTAAGTGATGATGTAAGAGCCACTGAAACCATCTCAGCTCATGGTTAGCTTGGAGCCTGCCTCTTACGCTTCTGGGCCCTTTCTCTGATATCGGGCTGACAAAACCTGCTCTCTACGCCCGCCAACATCAACATAATGACCTCACCTTGGATGAGTCTGTGATTCTCTGAAGGTTGACGAATTCTTCAGGATACATTGAAGCGGTAAGTTGGAGGCGTGTATAAATTGCTTTTACTTTTCCTTGCTGGCTGTGATGCCAGCCTTGCTCCATCTAATGGAATGTCTACAAAAAGCCACAGAAACTCCTTTTTTTTGTTTGTTTTTAGGCTGATAAATCTCCTATTTCATCTTCTGCAGCAGGTCTTGTTTGAGAGAATTTTGGAATGTGTAGCAACCACTGGGATCATGGAACTGAATTACAAAGAGGGAGCCTCGATTTAAAAGATAGAGGCCCCGATCTTCCCAGTAAGGACTTGTGGGGTTAAAACGTGGAATGACATAACACTCCAGGCATCTCTTTGCCTCCTGTTGCTTCACCGTGGAACTCACCAGTAGCACTGACTTGAGTTTTATAGGACAAGATTCTGTTTCATTTCTTTGCACCTGTTGTTATCTTTGCTTCCAAGAAAGCCCTGTCTCTCTCCTCCTCCACTTCCTTCCCCAAAAGCCTGCGGAGTGACCACTCAGATGTCAGTTTCTGCAGGGCCCTCTCTTTACTACACGTGGCACCAGCAGGGTTAAAAGCTCTCTCCTTTATGCTGTTCTACATCCTTCTTACACGTTATGTGGCATCAGATTATTGGTTCATTTGTTTATGTCTCCTCTTCCCATTCATAAGCTTGTCGAGCGCAAAGCCCATCTTTCTGTTCATCTGTCTTTCCTTAGCAACTAGATAGAGTCTGGTACATCAAGAACAATCAATATTTGTTAGGTCAATGAATCCTGAATTTTAGGTTTAACAATTATTCTATACTCAATAGATTTCAATTTACTCATTGAAATACATTTTCTAATAAATTTCAAAAATCTGAATACCCAGCTGTACTGTAGGATAAACTTTGTAAATAGTGATGCTCTTTCTAGGTGCATAGCTTCAAGATCCAAAACAGCGCTGTGCACAAGCATTTTAGCTGCTGTCTAGGCTTTTTACCCTATGATTTAGGTATGATTATCTCTTTCAAATTCCTTTTATATTTCTCTGGTCAATCTCTTAGCTTAACCACAATGAGGCAAAGGGAATAAACACAGTGAAGTCTGATTTAAACCCTCATGGTTTCTTGGAGCTGTGGGTCAGATTAAGAGAGAAGTTACAGGACAGGGAGACTTATTAGAATAGAAAATCTTCTCTCTACTAAGTGGTAAGACAAAAACAAAAAAATCCTAGGTTAGAGAAATCACAGAACTCTCGTGGTAGATGTAGCTGCCACCACACTCTTCATCAACATAGGTCTTTGGGTACCTGCTAATAATCTCATTCAAGTCTCAGTTTGATAGGAAGTTATCTTCCCTCATTCTTGAACTCAATAAGTAAATCCTTCTTTGGAAACGGAGGAGTAGATTGCTTGTCAGTACCCCTCAGAGACTTCACAGAACTGGCAGTGATTCACTCCATGTGGCATCGAGCCTCTCTGTTTGACTAATCTCTCTTCCAAGATATGCAAGTGACTAATAGATGGGAAAGTTCCCTGGAGAAAGTAACTTGGTTGCTTGTGGTTTCTTGAGTCTATCCGTGTGAGGGATCTCTGAGATCTGCTTCTAAATAGCTGTGCTTTTCATTTGGATCATTCATTAATTCCAAAATGGCTTAAGAGTGGCCCAAAAGTTTGGTTTGCTCTTCTCCCACAAAGTTTAAACAGGAGGACTTTCACCTTTAAACAAATATACAGATCATGAGTGTGTCCTAAAATTCAGCAGTAGTCTCTGAGAGTTGAAATGCAGTAAAAGAAGTTTGCAGGACCTAGATCATGGCCCCTGGATGGAGGTTATCTTGGGAACAGGGTCTTTCAATGCAGTTTTGCTCCAGGGCTGTGCCTTGCCGGCCCCCTGGCATCTACTTTCTTTAAAAACACTCACAATATATATTTTCCTTCACTCTCTGAGGACTTTAGATGAGCCCTCCAAAACAGGGTGGAGAGGGGAGTAGGGCTCTAGGCCATCACTGCTAAAGGTAGCCCATCTGTACACACACACACACACACACACACACACACTTACACCCATGCATTCATCCTGATACCTCTGCTTTTGATCCACCGCATTCATTCTAGCTTCCCCTCCTCTTTCCTAATTTGTAACTCCTTTCTCTCACAGTGAGAAACCTGGTTCTCTTTATCCACAATAGATTAACTTTTGTTCAATCCTAGTATACACATACGAGTTTCAGAACTGCTAATTCATCTGCATGAGAGACACAGATTTACTTGAGTATCATATATGTGTGTAGTTCTTTTGTCTTTAGCCTTTTAGTATATAGACAAAATTCTATTTCCCAACCCAGGCTAATTCTTTTCTTCCCCACCCTCTTCAGTGTGATTTTGTTATTCATTTGTGATATGGGGAGGTCCATTTGTTAGTGCTTGTATTCCATTTTGCTCCCAGGTTTAGTGGGATTGGGGATTATGATGACATTGAGCCTCACTGGTGGGCAAACTCCAGATTTACTGAATAGACCTTACCTGTTGGATAGACCTTACCTCTTCTACTTTCAATGAACTTGCTCTATGACAACCTGAAATCCACAGCTACATCCAAATTGCTTTTCACTCTCTTCTCTTTACACCCCACCCCCCTCCTGCCCCCACCCATTTCCTGGTCTCATTTTCACAAGAGTATCTCATTAAGAGAAAAACTGGTTTAAAAACCCTCCCTAATCCTTTTACTTTGGGAGGAGATTGGAATGAATAGTCAGAAGGGTGAAAGGTTGGTAGTGCCTGGGTGGAGGAAAACAGCCAGGGGCAATAAGTTATAAAATGGATAATAGAGATTTCAGTGGCATTGATGGTCAGTGACAGTCATATTAATTTAGCAATAGTACGATTAAGAAAAGGCAAGTCTTTCTTTACCCCTGACTTGGGTTGTTTGGTGGGCCCTGATCACACACCAAGATGCCACTAGGATTAGCAGGCTCTTGTCTAACTGAGCCTCTGGGGTTGGCAGGGCCTCATTCCCTATAAAGTTTAGCTCCAAAGCCTATTTAGTGTGTTCGTTCATTTATTCAATCAATCATTTCTTCACAGACACAGACCTAAGTTCTTACTCTGCATAAGGAACTCTGCAGGAGATGGACACTCTCTGGGCCACCTCCAGTCACCAGGCACCCCTCTGCCCAGTCCCACTGTCTGACTTGAGACCATCTCCAATGGACGGTGCATCAACTCGAAAATATTCAGGAGCTAAACAAATAGAAGTCATGGAATTACGATCAGAACCAACTATACAAGGAGAAAAAGTGCAGGCTTCCTGCGAAGAGAGTTGTTTTGAAAAACTCATGCCATACCCTCCACTATCATTTAGACTTCTGGGCGAGAACTAACTGCCTACAGGCCTCGCCTCAGTGCTCTTCCCCGAAGCAGTTCTAGCCCAGGCATGTACTTGAATCAGTGTAAACAGGGTTCCCCAATTAATTTGGGGAACAGCCTTGTGCCGGTGCTGGGAACCCAGAGTGATTCATCAGGCAGGTCACAACAAGGCCAATTCAAATTCTGAAATGTTTGTTTTACCTGAATAACATCTACTAGCCTCATACACAGAACTACAAAACAATTATGTCAAATACTGCAAGCAACAATAAAAATTTCAAAATTGCTCAAGGCGGAAGTAAGAGAGATTGTTATAAATACCTGTGTCAGGCATGTAAGGTAATGTTGAAGAAGAGGATTAAGTTTCAAACTTTATAATGCAGATATTGATGACTTCAGTTTGATAGTGATGTGGTTGATTGAAAGCAGGATGCATAGCCTTGTGGGATGTATTTTTTGAATTAGCTTCTGATCTTTAGGGGAGGATCAGGCCATTTGCATGGGTAATTTCTCTCTCTCTCTTTTTCTCTCTCTTGTTTTACCCAGAAGCCAGGGACTGAAGTGAACATACTTAATTGTGCAAGGACTGGACAATAAATCTGATAATTCTTTTTGTCAAGTAATAAGACCTGAATCTTCTGTTTTTGCTGAAATTCTTATTTTATTTCTATTAACAATTAAAGTTAGTATTTGGAACAATATTTCCAGTAGAAATGTTATTTGTTCTTCCTTGGGAGCTTACATTAAAAAAAAACATTACTGCAGTTCCTTGTTTCACCATTTCATTGTGGGGATTCATTACCTATCCAGTGGCCTCAAAAGATTCGGAGGAAAGGTGTTTCCAAATGTTCAGATCTAATCTGAGCATCATTTGAATTATGCGAGGGCCCTGAGTTTATGCATTCATGTTGGTTCTCCATTGGGGAGGGGCTCACATAAGGTTGTTGGTATTTCCTGCCCCTATTAGGCCAAAACTGTTATAATAACTGTGTTTCTGGCTGGACTCAGGTGCCTTTGCTTCAAGTCCAGGCCAGAATCAGGAAATGAAGAGGCGTGTGTGAAAAGGAAAACTACTGGGGTGGAGGTTTGGGGGTGGGGAAGGGAAAATTTCTCAATCTTTGGCATCAAAATGTTCAACATGGATAAGTCATTGGGAAAAAAAAAATGACCTACTCTTAGTGGAAATTACCACTGGTCAGATTCCTCACTGTAACTTCTGGTTCTAACACTGTGTAAATGGACTGGCAAGATCTGAAAGGCTGCAAAGTTCATCAGGCTAGGAGGTAGAATATTTAGTTTCTTTGCAAGTATTGTGAGGGCTTAGAGAGAGTCTTCTTTAAGAAAAAGAATACAAGGCTTAGTGCAATAGGGCTCGCTTGTATGGCAGTGGTAGCTGAGCCCTCTTGCTTGGTTCTGTGGCACTTGATGGATGAGTCCCCTCTGCCACTGTCTCCACTGCCTCGTGAGGCCAGGTGTGTGGGTGGAGAAAGCTTGGGTTCCACCAGTGTCCCCAGGAGGCTCAAGATCATAGAAAGGAAGTGGTTACTGTGTATATTACTGACCCTTGGAACTGCTATCATTCAGGCTCATGACAGAGATGATGGGGATGTGATTGGTATCAAGGATGACCTTGACGATGTCATTGAAGAGGTAGAAGACTCAACACCAGTTACCAGCACTCCTCTTCCATCTGCAAACTTTACCTACAAAGCTCCAGTTCCAACAGGGAAAGTATATTTTGCTGATTCCTTTGACAGAGGAACTCTGTCAGGCTGGATTTTATCCGAAGCCAAGAAAGAAGATACTGATGATGAAATTGATAAATATGATGGAAAGTGGGAGGTAGATGAGATGAAAGAATCAAAACTTCCAGGCGATAAAAGACTTGTATTGATGTCTAGGGCCAAATACCATGCCATTTTCGCTAAACTGAACAAGCCCTTCCTATTTAATACCGAGCCTCTTATTGTTCGGTTTGTGGAACTGATTTCCATTATAAAACACCAGAACTCAACCTGGATCAGTTCTGCAAGGCCCCTTACATGATTATGTTTGGTCCAGATAAATGTGGACAGGATTATCAACTGCACTTCATCTTCTACCACAGGAACCCTATGATGGGTATTTATGAAGAAAAAGCATGTTAAGAGGCCAGACGCAGATCTGAAGAACTGTTTTACTGATAAGAAAACACATATTTACACACTAATCTTTTTTTTGTTTGTTTTGTTTTTTTGTTTTTTGAGACAGAGTCTCGCTCTGTTGCCTGGGCTAGAGTGAGAGCCGTGGCATCAACCTAGCTCACAGCAACCTCAAACTCCTGGGCTTAAGCGATCCTCCTGCCTCAGCCTCCCGAGTAGCTGGGACTACAGGCATGCGCCACCATGCCCAGCTAATTTTTTCTATATATATTTTTAGTTGGCCAGATAATTTCTTTCTATTTTTAGTAGAGATGGGGTCTTGCTCTTGCTCAGGCTGGTCTCGAACTCCTGACCTCGAGTGATCCACCCAGCTCGGCCTCCCAGAGTGCTAGGATTACAGGCGTGAGCCACTGCGCCTGGCCTACACACTAATCTTGAATCCAGATAATAGTTTTGAAATGCATAATATTAGTCGAGCAATCTCTTGTGAACAGTGGAAATCTGCTAAATGACATGACTCCTGCTGTAAATCCTTCAAGTGAAATTGAGGCCCCGGAAGAACAGAAGCCTGAGGATTGGGATGAAAGATCAAAAATACCAGAACCAGATGCTGTCAAGCCAGAGGACTGGGAGGAAGATGCCTCTGCTAAGATTCCAGATGAAGAGGCCACAAAACCTGAAATCTGGTCAGATGATGAGCTCCAGTGCATGCCTGATCCACATGCAGAGAAGCTGAGGATGGAGAATGGGAGGCTCCTGGGATTGCCAACCCGAAATGTGAGTCAATTCCTGGGTGTGGTGCCTGGCAGCAGCCTATGATTGACAATCCCAATTATAAGAGCACATGGAAGCCTCCTATAGTGGACAATCCTAACTACCAGGGAATCTGGAAACCCAGGAAAATACCAAATCCACATTTCTATAAAGATCTTTTTTTTTTTTTTTTTTTTTGGAGACAGAGTCTCGCTCTTTTTGCCCTGGCTAGAGTGCCGTGGCGTCAGCCTAGCTCACAGCAACCTCAAACTCCTGGGCTCAAG
>CM052441.1:24145339-24162811 GCA_028533085.1 Varecia variegata | reverse complement strand
GTCACATTTGACTGTGGCTCTGCCTGTGTCCCCTGTGATCCTCTTCTGTTGTTTTGGAAAGAAACAGCGCAGTGCTGTGGAGTACAAGAAGGCTGATGCTCCTCAACCAGATGTGAAGGAAGAGGAAGAAGACAAGGAGGAGGAAAAGGATAAGGGAGATTTCAGTAGGAGGAAGGAGAAGAGAAACTTGAGAAACAGAAAAGTTGTGCTGAAGAAGATGGTGGCACCACCTGTCAGGAGGAGGAAGATAGAAAACCTAAAGCCGAGGAGGATAAAATTTTGAACAGATCACCAAGAAACAGAAACTCACGAAGAGAGTGAAACAGTCTTGAGAACTTGATCTGTGATTTCCTTTCCCTTCCCTCCCCCTGCAAGTGTGATCTTAGAAGAGGACCTGGCACACCTTAAACACAGAGTCTCAGAAGATCTAAAGATGTCACCATCAACAGGTTCCAGTCAAACACTAGTTTGTGTAATTTTAAACATCTAGTAGCAAATAATTGCACTTGTGACATAAAGGACCCTGTTTCTATAGAAATAAAAACATTTCACATAATGGCTGTGAAATGTAACATGAAGCAACTAACTTGTATTTTCTTTTGTTTTTAAACATCTTTGTTTATTAAAACAGAATGATGGAACTGTGCCAATCTTTAAAATCTCAGCTTAATTTAATACATGTCATCTGTCCATGCAGAAATAATGCCAATATTTTAAAATGCTAGGGAGATGAGTTGCAGTTTTTATAACAGATTTTTTTAAAGTTTGGTATTACAAAACATTCAAGTGTCTCTGTCCCTTAAAATTGATAATCATGTTTAAAGTGCAGTCATTTGTGGTTGTAATCTTGTTTTGCTTGCTTTCATTACTCAATTCCTCCTGAGGAAATTGAGAAGAGGGATTAGATAGAAGCCAAAATTTATATAAAAGTTCCATTTAAGTTGTATTAGGACATACAAAAAGAACAAAAAACCTTTTCACATGATGTTGGTTAGACAATAAAGTTCATGTGTTCTGTTGTCCTTGGAACTGATCATTTCCCACACTCCTTCCCAGTTAGTGGAGGAGGTGGCTTCATGTGGCACTTGGATCTTCATACTCCACACACAAAACAGGTCCAACAAATTCAAAAAAATCAAAATTATACCATGTACCTTCTCAGACCACAGTGTAATAAAACTAGAAATCAATCACAAGAGAAACACTCAAGTCTACACAAAGTCACGGAAATTAAACCACCTGCTACTGAATGATTATTAGGTCAAGAATGAAATTAAGATGGAAATCAAAACATTCTTTGAGCTGAGCAACAAAGGGGACACAAGCTATCAGAATCTTTGGGACACAGCAAAAGCATTCCTCAGGGGAAAATTCATAGCCTTAAATGCCCACATCAAAAAGACACAAGCAAATTAACAACCTAATGTCCCACCTCAAGGAACTAGAAAAGGAAGAACAAACCAATCCAAAGCCAGCAGAAGAAACAATCTTTCACTTTTATTCATGTCTTTTACTCTGGGTAAAGACTTTAGAAGTCTAATTCAGAGGTGAGCCAATTCAGAATGGACTGTAATTAAACACAGGATAAAACTCTGTATGGGAGGAGTGACACATAGCATGAGTTATCTGATTTTTGTAGCTGCTAAATATTTTAAGCCTTCATTTGCAATTCATGTAACATTTATGTCTTAAATTACACAACAAAGCAGTCCTATTCAAATTTCAAAAAGAAAAAAAGAATACAAATTAGAAGTACAAAATTAGTTATGAAAAGGAATATCTAGTATATTTAAAATTAGAAAAAACTATTAAGGATTATAAATTTTTAGAGCTGGAAAATGTCATATATATCATGAAATCTATAAAAACAACACATTTTTATTGAGCAACTACATGACACACTTCTATAATACTCTTTCCCACCTAGCCCTCTGGGAGGCCAAGGTGGGAGGATCACTTGAAGTCAGGAGTTTGAGAACAGCCTGAGCAACAGCGAGACCCCGTCTCTACGAAAAATAGAAAAATTAGCCAAGTGTGGTGGCATGCACCTGTAATCCCAGCTACTAGGGAGGCTGAGGCAGGTGAATTGCTTGAGCCCAGGAGTTTGAGGTTGCTGTGAGCTAGGCTGATGCCACAGCACCCTAGCCCAGGTGATAGAGCAAGACTTCATGTCAAAAAATAAAAAAATAAAAAAAATACCCTTTCCCAACATTTTTTGTTTGCATACTCTTCAATTGCCTCTTCGAAAGATAACAATCTGTAATATTTTCTATAGGGAATGGAGTGAGACATCAGTGAAATCTTGTTTCTTTTCCACTACCTATATCCTCACACTTGTGGTGTCAGATGCTGTTGGACAACATGTGGCCCTACAATCTTTTTGTAGAAGCTAGAGGAGCTGGCACAGGGAGGGTGAGAGTGGGTAGGAGGTGGGGAAGTACATTCCTCAAAGCCAGTGCTATACCAGGAAGGCTTATAATAATGTAACTATACATATAAATGACTTTGGACCTCATAAATGGATGCTATAAAACTGAACTACATTTCCTCCAAATCAACCTTTCATTTGCTGAATCCTAAAAATGTTCAAGGCCATAGAGCTTGAAGAGAAATCCAACAGAAGGGAAATTGGAGTGGAAAGAAATAGTAATATTTACTAATTGTGCTTTAATCACAAACTGTGATTAAAATGTCTCACTCTTCCAAATTTTATAGACACTCATGACGATGTGTACACATTGGTGGACCTCTTTCTCCTCCAGGATCTTGGAAGAAGCCCATTCAAGAGGAGAGCCTAGATGTTTAACCCTCATTAGCTTCATAGGAAATCCAGCTGTGATTCTATGTGAATGTGAGCAAGTGACTTAACTCTCTGGCCTTAGTTTCACAGCTGTCTGTTCTATGCTGGGTTCTTGTGAGGACCAGATAAGATAAATGCATACGATAGCCTGAAAAGAACAGACTCGGCTGTTTTGTAGGCTACTCAGTATAAGCATTATACATGGGTAATGTAGTTTATGATGAGTAGTTTGAAGAGTTTGGTGCATGCAGCAGTAACTCCTATTCTTGGGATGTACTTTAACTTTTACCAAATGATTACCCACTTTCAGCAATTTAAAAGCACCAGAAAATAAAAAGTTTGGTGGAGCTAGTGATGAGTAGACTTACAAGTTTTGGGACTTGGTTCAAGTCTATTGGGGTAGCTGTTAGCTAGTGTAGGTCTTTTTAGATGTATCTTGGTTCGAGTTTTCTACGGGCACAGGAAAACTTCCGGAGTCTGATGGAATTCACAAAGAGGAGAGAGAATTTCATTCCAGCGGGGCTAAGGAAATTCACAATGGGGTCTTTAGTGCTGGGAGATGTGGTATGGAGAAAGAGAATGATGAAAGGTTGGTGGTGAATAATGGAGAGAGATGGACACCACCTTAGCAGTCGCCTGGAGACCTATTCCTTCTGCAGAAGGATAAAGAACACAAGGCACATTTAAGGAATACAACTCTACTTTTGCCACAAATGAGATTTCCCTTACCTAGACCAACTTTGAACTGACTGTTGTGCATACATGCACACACACACACACACACACACACACACACTTATTTTCCTGTTTGGTCCAACATAATGAGCTTGATCCAACCTCTTACCCTTTCTTGTCTCCAAACACTTTCACTCTGCTTTATAAGTCAGTCTGTCATCAACAAAACACTTTGTATCTTTGACCTCTTTTCAGTATTTTCTCTTTACTTCTAGATCTCACTAAAACTCCCTCCATCCAGGACACTGACTCTGTGCATCCCTCTCAAGAGGGGGCAGTTTCTCCCATACCCTGTGTACCCCTGGGCCTGAAGGAGGTGCAGTAGGTGCTTCTTGATCCTTGTTTGAAATTCCAGATAATTTCTCAGGATTTCATGTTTCTTCAAAACTCTAGAAACTTTGTTCCATGTGCCCTCCAACCATTACTTCTGGTCATTCCTTCTCATTCATTGGTGATTTTAGCATGTGTCTCATTCTCTCTCTCTCTCTTCCTCCCTGACATCTTTTCCTGTCATCCTTCTTAGTGACTTTGATATCTAGAGATGACACAACCAATGCCATATTTTTTCAGTTACGTTAGCTCACATCTTACAAGGACCTTTTCTTCTCCCATCTTAACCACCAACTTTGTGATCAAGAACTTTTTCATTACCTCCAACTGCACCAACTCCAAAACTGCAACCTGGAGATTCTCCCTCTGACATGAACTACTTCTTTCCTTCCAACTTTCTTACTTTAGTGCCTGAATCAGATAATTCTTCAAAACCAATGGAACCTCTTCTCACTGTCCCTCATTTCTCTCCTTCCCTTTCTTCTCTATTCATCCTAAGATCCTTTGCTTCCTTCTCTTCCATTCATTCACCTCGCCTCTCTCACTTCACTCCTGGTTAAACCCAACTCTCTGCCTACTCCTCTTCTCCACCTGAGGAGCAGAATGCTGTGGAAGAAAAGTGTCCCACCATGCTGATTCCACTCACAGAAAGTTCATGACAACAGATCTCAAGTGAACTCTTAACACTGTGCAGCAAGCCTAATACATTTTCGTTCACACTTTGCAAGGCAGCTGTTTTATACCTTTTTTCTTTTTCAAACTTTCAACATCTTTCCCTGTTCTCCTTTCTCAGCTAATAGTGTAGTTTCTCATTTGACTAAGAAAAAAGCAAATACTTGTGCTCATTTTGGCAGCACATATATTAAAAAATCGGAACAATACAGAGAAGATTAGCATAGCCTCTGTGCAAGGATGACACGCAAATCTGTGAAGCATTCCATATTTTTGAAAAAAATAATAAATAAAAAAAATGAAAACAGCAAATCCACCACTGAATCCACTGCCATTAGCAAATCCTCCATACATTCTCCCTCTCCTCCCTTTACACAGTGGAGGAACAGCCCTTACCCCTATCTGAGGCTGGTAACTCTTGTTTTGCACTGAGTCTTATTCATGACCTTGCTCCTACGAGTGTCTCCTCTCTTACTTCCTGAATTCATCCACATCTACTTCATCATTTGGCATGAAAATATACCATCTTATTTCCAATCTTAAATAAAAACAGAGCCCTCCCTCGACTTCATGTATTCCTTAGCTACCACCATATTTTAAGGCATATCTCCCCCAGAGAATCTATATTTATTGTCTCCCACTCCTCTCCTCCCACCATCTTCTTAACCCACCTCGATCATGCCTTTCTCCCACCACTCCATCATAGCCACTGCTGCGGAGTTGCCAGCAGACTGCTTGCCAAGCCCAGTGCACACTGAATTCAGTCTTTCAATGGGTTTGACACAGTGAATCAACCCCTCTTTCTTGACACACTTTATTTATTTTGGCTTGGCTTTTGGGAGTCCACACTTCTACCTCCTTGGTCTCTGCTTCTCACCCTGTTTTCTTGGCTCTTGCTCCTCTTCTGATCTCTAAATGTTGAAGTAACTCCACACTCAGACTTCAATCCCTTCTCTGTTTTCCTTGGAAACTCATCGTTTAGGTAATCTCATACAACTGCATGGCTTCAAATTATGTTTGTATGCTACTGACTTTCAAATACACATATCCAGACTTGACTTCTCCCCTGAGCACCAGATTTGCCATATAGCTTCTTGTTTGGCATCTATTTGGTGCCTCCCATCACACTCTTCCCTAAATAGACCCTAATTCCACCATCTTGGCCCTACTCCTCGTCGGATATCCTTGTCTCAGTAAATGCCACCGTTATTCGCCTACTTGCTCAATCCCAAACTTATTGTAGTTGTTATACTCGACTCCTGTCTTTTCCTCATCATTCTTCCCATCCAACTCATCAAGTCCTGTTGATTCTACTTTCAAAATTTATCTTGACTACACTCAATCACCTACACCCTGACCATCCTCACCCAAGAAGCCATCATCTCTCACCTAGAATACTGCAAAAACCTCCAAAGTGATATCTTGCTACTTGCAGTAAATTCTTTAAATAATCAGCCAGAGTAATCTTCTAAAATCCTAAAATAAATAAAACCCTCTAAAGGTTTCCCATCACACTCAGACTAAACCCCCGAGCTCCTTGCCATGTTCCATCAGGCCCTGCATGATCTGGCCCCTGTCAGTTTCTCTGACTTCCTCTCTTACCCACTCTGTACTGGTCACTCAATTCTAGTCACATGGACTTCTTGTGGTTCCCCAAAGACAGTTCTCCCCTGCATTAGAGCCCTCATCCTTATGATTCCCTCTAACTGTCACACTCTTTCTTTAGATTCCTGAGCATCTTCCTCAATTGTTTTATCCAACTGTCTCACTGCCTGTCTCTTCTGCAGAGGGGCCATCCTCCACTATCCTGGCCACAAAAGAGCAGGCCTTGTCTCCACCCACCCCCCTACCCCCCCCACCCCCCGGTTAACTTTTCTTCATCGCATTTGCCACTGTCTGACATCACACGTGTGTTATTGTTTGTCTACCTGGCTGGAATGTAGGCTACGAGCCAGTAGAGGATGTCTCCTCTTCCAGTACCTGGAAGAGTGCCGGGCACCTAACAGACTTCAATCAATATTTGCTGAAAGAAAGAAAGAACATAAAGAATGAAAGAAAGGGAGACAAACATCTGTCTGTGAGGCACCTGTTCCCTGTTGCCTCCATCCAGGTCTGGAGCCTTCTCAGATCAGACAGATGAATTTTCCCAGCACAGATTTTGTCCGGCCCCATTTCCATGTCTCTGTCTCTGTGTCCCACACAATGTAATATTCAGACCCTTCCCCTCAGCCTCTCTTTCTAATTTGCTCATTTAAGGCAGCTCACATATTATGTCCTTGATAGAACTTGTATTGGTTGTTGAAGTCATGCCAACTTCTTTCTTTTAGCTCCCATTATACATGGAGCTAAATACTTCTATACAGTACTCACCATAGCTTTTGGCAATAATTTTACTTTGAGCATGGCAAGAGCCTTAGTTTTGTCAACTCGATCAGTGTGAATAAGCCTTTGAGGCAGAGACCGTTCCTCACTCTTTTATGTCCCCCACCATGCCTAGCCCTGTGCTGGGAACATGGCTTAATAAATATCTATTAATCTACTATTAACAATCACATCGCAATCAAACGCAAAATGTTGAGCTTGTTTTTAAAGATAAACTATGTGCATACACACATACACACACAAATGGAATATAATTTTATAATCACTCAAAAAACACATAAAGGCAAATAATCACTAAAATTATCTTCATTGTTCCAGAAAAGTCAACAGAAGCTCAGTGAATTCTGACCCAGTTTATATAATATTTGGAGATGAAGGGCTGCAGAGGAGTGTCTTCGTGTGTGTGTGTGTGTGTGTGTGTGTGTGTGTGAGATGCAGTCTTGGCTCTGGGGACGGCCTCGTGGCACGTCCTCCTTGTGACGGCTGCCAGGACAGCATTGGCACCTGTGGTGACCTGCTCCACTGCTGACTCTCTGTGGAATGAGAGCTCTGTTTCACAAGCTGGATGACTTCGAATGAAGTTCCAGTATTTAAGGACTGGGGTACATAGAATTTAGGAGGAGAAAGGAGACTAAACAGCAATTATGGTTTTGGCTAAAAGAATGAAAAAAGAACCCAAGCTATCTGGGCCATCCTGGAGGGACTGTGATTCCTGTGTAATCATTGGCAGTAATTAAAGAGCATGAGGCTTTCTAGTTCTGAAGAACTGGTCATTAGAATTATTCCCTTTGACTTGATTTCTAGGCTTAGGGGTAGGAAAAAACTGGGAATTAAATTCTACTGTCATCTGAAACTTATTGGTGAAGAACTGAATTATCTGTTCTAAAATGTCTAGCACCTTGCTGCCTGCATGATCCTATGCATGCACTGTGAGAAGGAAGGAAGAGTGACATTGCTGAGCTGGAAGAATGTAGAATTTCTTACTCAGATCTACTTACCCATTATATACCTGTGTTTCATGGAACTTACTCTTTTAACTTTTGAGAAAACATTACAGATTCACATGTTCAGACAAAACAGAAATAAGCCACATTCAAATGCCAAAGAGGTAACAAAACAGTTCTCATCAGATGGTCTCTGAAACTTACTTTAAAATATATTTTTAACATTTTTAATTTTAAAAACCATCTTCAGAATGTTGGTACAACAGTTGGAAGGAAATTTGTACAATTAGATTTTCTCTCATCGATTCCTTTCCTCACCATTGCTTTTAACCTTATATATGATACCCTTAAAGGCAATGGTCTTTGAGTTCCTGCCAGCATCCCTGTGAGTTTGCTAGGGCTGCTGTAACAAAGTACCACAGATCAGCTGGCTTAAACAAGAGAAATTTATTGTCTCACAGTTCTGGAGGCTAGAAATCTGACATCAAAGTGTTGGCTGCATTGGTTCCTTCTGAGGCTATTAGGGAGAATCTGTTCCATGACTCTCTTCTAGCTTTTGGTGGTTTGCTGACACATCACCCCGATCTCTGCCTTCACCTTCACATAACAGTCTTGCTTACCTGCATGTCTGTCTTTGTTTCTAAATTTCCCCTTTTCATCTGGACACCAGTCGTATTGGATTAGAATCCACTCAAATGACCTCATCTTACCTTGTTTAAATTGACAAAGACCCTATTTCCAAATAAAGTCACATTGTGCGGTTCTAGAGGTTAGAACTTCAACACTTTTATCGGAAGGGAGACATGGACAGAATTCTACTCATAAAAATCCTTCTATACCCCTAGCCAATAATCACACTGAAAGGCAGGCACTGGCTTTCACAGCTGTGGTTCATGGCGTGTGACATCCATGCAATGTACCCAGTATCTCAGTGAGGTTAATGATGTTGATTTTCCAAAGAGAGAAGGCTGAGATGTCTATAAATATGGCCCCCATATCCACATGTCCCAATGGTTGCTGCAGGGGGTGGGGAAGAGTATTGTTGGAATAGAAGCTCAAGTGCACTTGGGACTACTTAGTGCATGTAAGAGCAAGTGTCCCTTTATGCACCATGTGAGTGCCATCCCATTCCATTTCCCAGTATGAGTGAAAAGCAAGAGAAAGAGTGAAATTAAGGGAAGAAAAGAGTTTTAAGAAATCTTAACTTGATGTGCAAATGTTATAACCTTGATATCTTTTCAAAATTTTTACCACCAGGTGATTATTGATCGTAAGTATGCACAGAGACTTTACCAGTAATAACATGCACAGCATACAAAAGGATTCTTTGTTTTGCTTCTTTGGATTCTGTACTTGATCGGCTGCTCATCACTTATCTCTGCCTACAGTGTAGTAAACTATCAGCATCCATCCAAATGACTCAACTAATAACAAGCATCACGGTGGGCCTCTGAGATGACTCAGAGATGAAGCTGAAGATTAATTGAAAACACCGTTCCTAAGGTGTATGCTGGATAAACCCACATCAGAAACCTAGGTGCCGAGTGTGCCAGAGGTTTGCTGCAAAATTATTTGAAATTTGCTATATATTTGGAATTTCTATAATAAAATGTCAAAAAATCACATAAATCAACTGTGTGGATAACCGATTGAGGGTGAACCAACCAAGTGTGTTAGGATCCGTTTGCGGTAGATGTTGAGAACGCTCTAAAAGGAGCCACAAGGGCCGGGTTTAACCCTCTTGGCGATGGCTGTGTAAACAAAGCATCATCACTTCATGTTTTGGTGTCTGTTCCCTTATTTTAAATTATTGGGATGCAGTAAGCAGCCTTTTTGTTTTGTTTTGTTTAATTAATAGCTGCTGGATTCTACCGATCTGTACATTAAAAAAAAAAAAAAAAAACAGCAAACCAGCCTATCACCATTTCTAAATCCTCTCCATTTATTTATGCCCTAGGCTTGAGTATGAATTTAATAGCAGGGGTACAATAAGATGCATATAAAATAGTGCATTCCTACTTTAGGAGCTATGTTTTTCTCAGGTCCTAAAGCAGAGCAGTTAAGCACACCATCTCCGGAGTCAGATTGTCTGGCTTAGTAGAATTTCCGCTCGGTAGGACTTTGGGCAAATTGCTTAACCTTTTTGTGTCTTATCTCAAGTTCCCAGATCATATGACTATTAGTGTCCCTGGTAAAAGCACAATAAATTGAGCTATCTCTCTCTAGAAGGCTTATTTTATCTACCATCCTTCTCTCTCTAGCCTCTCTCTCACCCTGTCTCTATCTGCATCTCAACTCTACGTCTGTCTCCCCACACCTGTAGCCCTCAGACCACCGTGTCAGGGGTGTGTGGAGGGAACTAGGCTTCCTCTCATTCTACCAGTGACTCTTGAGTGGATTTCACGGACCCCACTCTGTTCCGTCTCCTTTAAGGAAAACAGCTTTTTTGGTTTCTGGAGCATCCTTAGCATCCTGTTTATATCTCTCTACTTCACAAATAACTACTGCCTTTATGCACATTTTCTTTACCACCATTAGTGTTTTCTTCACCTCTCCGACCCTTTCTATAGTTGGGTCCCTGGTCTATAGAGTCCCTTCAGATGCCAAGTGAAACATTTAGTCAAGTCTCTTACTTGACAAGCAAACAAGCCACAAATATTTATATAGCGCCCTTACGTTCAAACCATGAGAAACAGCCCTCTTCTTTCCTCCACAAAACCAACATTTTAAGTCAACCATGATAATAATTTTTTTAAAATAAACCTCTAAAAGTAGTTATGGGTTTTTTAAATGCAAGTTGCAAAATGTCTCACCAATGTGTCTGTGACCCATATGTAGGCTAATGAAACAGTTAAAGATCAAAACGCTAATGACACCACATATTGTTACAACTTCTTATCAAATAGCCAACGGAGGCAGACACAGAACACTTGCCTGGGGGATTGATGGGGAGTTAGATCCCACAGAAAGAAATTTATGGTAGTGAAGGAAGGGCCTTCTAGACATCCTTTGCTGGAAAATAATATTTTTGGGTGGTTTTTTTGGTTTGTTTGTTTTACTGTTTCCTTTAGAGACTTAAGTTGAGCTGTGACGCCTCAGAAATGTATTCATATTGTTAATGTTAATAATAAGATCTTGACTAAAAGTCCTGACTATTCATTTTTAGGGGATTATTTTCAGAGGTAACTGATATTGTAGTCATTGTCCTTGTGCTCAAAATGCCCTGAGTTCCTACACGGGCCTCCCAGACAGGGATCTGAGGACCGTCACTACATTAGGAGTACCTGCGCTATGTCTTTAAAATGCAGATTCAAATTCAACAAGTGAGTGTGATGCTCTCTAGAGTTAGAGAGCCAAAGCCTTTGGACTTCGGGCCTGCATAGGGCCCATTGCCCATTGGGAGTGCCATACAGTAAAGTTTGACTTGCTCAGGAAAGAAAATACAGTAGTTTCTTGTGTGTGTGTTTTTGTTGTGTTTTTTTGAGACAGGGTTTTGCTCTATTGCCCAGGCTGGAGTGCAGTGCAGTGGCACAATCATAGCTCACTACAGCTTGGTCCTCCTGGGATCAAGTGATCCTCCTGCCTCGAACTCCCAAAGTACTGAGATTACAGGCATGAGCCACTGCACCCAGCGGTCCCTTGGTATCAGCAGAGGAATTGGTTTTAGGATACCTATCTTCCATACCAAAACTGAGGATGTTCAAGTCCCTGAAATAAAATGGCATAGTATTTGCATATAAACTATGCACATCTTCCTGCATACTTTGAGTCACCTCTAGATTACCTATAATATCTAATACAATGTACTTATAATACCTAATACAATGTAAATGCTATACAAATAGTTGGTATATTGTATTGTTTTTAAATTTGCATTATGTATGATTGTTGTATTGTTACTTTGTATTTTTTTTTTCCTGAATATTTTTGATCCACAGTTGGTTGAATCCGTGGATGCAGAACTCATGGATACAGAGGGCTGACTGTACCATTAAAATGAAATGGGCTAGATATATATCAATAATGTTAATCTTTCAGTTATCTTATTGTTTCTCAAAATCAATTTTATAGCTGTAATGATTAATAAGATTAATTTTAAAAGGAGTTTTCTTGAAAGACAAAATAACAGTAACTCCTTAGCTAAATCTTCTGTGTGTGAATCAACCCTTTCCTGGAAGCAGATAAGGCCTCATGTGTGTCTATAACCTTGACAGCCACGGTGAAGCATCTGCAAGTGGGGTCATCTCAGGTCACGGGAAGGCCTAGCCATGTCACCATAGTGTCCTAATTCCTGCTGATTAAGTGAGCTCTGCTAACATTGGAAGGGGGAAACCGGGTAAGGGAACACTTACTGTCTTCTTGGAATAGAAGGGCTCACTTAGCTCTTTAAAGAATCTACTCTGCCATCATATAATCTGCACAAATAAAATACTTTGGTGGTCTTTTTGTCCCTAAAATGTCAATCTGGGGACTTGACCATGTAGGAATTTATTTGAAGTGCCTAGGATAGAGGCCAGTTCAGTTAATTATGAAATTTGTTCAGTTAATTATGCTTTTTTTCTGTTTTTTTTTTTCACACATAACTCCTCTTAAATTTGCATTTCAGGCTACAGTGTGGTGGTTTTTAACTCAGACTGCATATTATAGTCATCTGGAAACTTTGAGAAATTACAACCCAGGCTCTATCCCTAGAGAGAGTTTCATTTATTGGTCTAAGGTGGGGACTGGGCATCATATTTTTTAAATCTTCCAGGTCATTGTAAGTGTAGCCAAAGATGAGAACCACTGCTAGCTCTATGATACGACATGGATGCAAATGTCAATTCTATTAAAACCAACCATCATCAGCAACAAACAAGAAAACTGTTTGATGTGACGGTATCCTAACTGTAGAATAGTCTATGCAGGCATTATCCTTGGCTTGAGATTTTTCTGGGATTTTGACTACACTTCACAGTTTAAGTGACAAAGGTAGAATTCCAGGATTCAGCACCCCAAACAAGAAGAGAGAAGGTTTTCCCTTACATAATGATGAAGTAATAATAGCAATCCCCAAATTCAGATTTTTATACTGCTTAGAAGCAGAATTCAGCAGGAAATTCAGTCAGCAAAATTGCTTAGAGAAAGCAATTTGTCTATAAAATTTCTAACCTCAAAGCTTCACAGGACTTAGTCTCTATAAAATCTAACAAGTGGAACAACATCAGCTGTGATATCTTTGCAGTTAGGTTACATTTAATTGATTTTTGGGGACTGCAGCAAATCTATGTCTGCAGAACCAGTCGAAGCTGTGAAAACCTGTCTTGCCACATCTGTTTATCTTCTTGAATAAGCAAGGCTAATAACTTTCGTGAGTGTGAGAGCAGGCAAGGATGAGACTTGTTCGGCTTTTGAGGACAGTGATTGCCTCAGATAATAATTCCAAAAGTTCCAGCTGATGGAGGGGAAGGTTTACTGAACGCCTGCCCTGTTAGCTGAGAGGTGGGCTGTAGCCAGCCCTTTCTGCCTAATGACTGCTCTTGTTTTCTCCAATTTGGTGTAATGAGTTTTGTGAGTTGTATTGCTAAGTTCTGATGTTGGTGGAAGATAAATATAAAGGATTTATGAGAGTAAGTTGCTAACCCCTTGGAGAGTCTGATGAACACACATATATAAACCTTTTCTGAAGGGTGAGGGGCAAGGGGAACCAGAATGCAAAAAGAACAAAAGAAACCTAGCATTTTAGAAGGCATCCATTTAGATGGTGTCCTTATCTACTGTCTGTCCCTGTACCTTGTCCTGTGGAACTGGGGGCACTTGCATTTAGCAGCCGCAATCACTTAATAACTGCACCTTTGCCACGAAAGCTGTTGGAGGTTGGCAGGGAGCAGGAATCCAATGTGATCATTGCTAACATCCATTTAAAGCCAAAGCCTCAGGGGGAAGTAATTGGATTTAATGGATATAGAGTTCAAGAATGAAAGTGCATGGGATTTGATTTACTTAATTTAATTAGACCTATACTTTAGATTATCTCATTTAAGTTATCTGTGTTTCCATTTAGGCTTTGACCCCCTGGCTTTTACACAATAGGCAAAATTTTCTTCCTATGAAGCAACAGAGATGCATACATCTCTCCTTCAGAGCCTTCCGAGTCAGCCAGGGCCAGCTGGCCCAGGTCCTTCCAAAGGCAGTATCTTTCATTGGTTGGTTGAGTCACAGAACGTGGGCACCCGAAGGGACTTTGATAGCTCTCACACTGCCCTGGTGCTCTCCCTGGCAGCCTAGAGGCTCTGCTTTCTGAGCCTCTGTTTATTCTGGAAGCTGTGGGAGCCTGCATTACTTGTGCTGCAGGATACAGCTTCTCAAGGGCATCCAACACTCCCAAGGGCAAAAGCCTTGGGGACTTTGACAACACATCAGGTGAGAACTAAATATTCATTTCCAGCATGAAAATCAGTTTTGCACAATCACATAAGGAACTTTATATGAATCACAAAAACCAGATAAGTGGAGCCAACTAGTTAGACCTGATGATTAGCTAGGCTGATGACACAGTAAGTTCCTCCTGACCGATGTCCCAACAACCCTTTGCCTTGGTGTTGTCTCCATTGAAAGTGGAAGTGTGGCAGAGTGGCAATGCCCAGCGGAGGGAGGGAAGCAGTTCCAGTGTGGCCCCTGGGGAGGCCCCAGGAGAGGGGTGAAGTAGGCGACAGGCCTCCCCACAGTCTCCTACTCCTCTGCTCTCAGTAGAGCAGGAACGAGACAATGAATTTCATGATGGGATAATGTGGATATATTTCCACCGCAGGAGGGAATGAGGCTGCCTTGCCTCTCAGCACACCCACTCCCTCGGGAGCCTGAAATTACTGTCTCCAAACCCTCTATTCACCTCATTCCTCTGATTCCTTCGAGATTTTCAGAAAGTCAGTGCTGTGGTTAACAATAAATAGATTTATTGTTCCTTTTTAGTTAGAGCAATATTATTTTATTTAGGAATGTATTTTTATATCTACTTAAACACATTTATACAAATTGTATGTATCTCCTCTAAGACTTTATAGTATAGTGGTCTGCTTTCTCCCCTTTGGCCATTCTTCCCTAATCAACTTGCGTACATGCATGAACCATCAGATTATGGTTACGTATTCATTCTCGATAGAACAGGCAAGCCAGCAAAATAGACACTGATCAACTCAACAAGCATTTATTAGGCAACCACTTCATTTTGGGCACTGAGCCCAGATACAGTGGTCAATATAAAAACGTATAAGACTTGATTACTCTCCCAGGGCCTTCCAGTGTAGTAAAGGACATTAGGCTACAGACATAAGTAACTAATTCAAAGTAGAAACTGGCAAATGTGACATATAAAGAAAGTGCTGTGAGATTTCTGAAGACGGATCATGTCTGATTTGGGGGATCAGGGAGGGTTCTGTGGAGGAGGTCTGGACACATGGGGTGGGGTGGAGAAGGGGCACACCAGTCCTGGGCCTAGTGAGAGCAAATGAATCCCCCCCGGGAAAGTGCTGCGTACTTTCTGGACCGTTGAACAAGCTGTGTGGCCATGCTGTAGAGCACACTCCTGAGAGCTGTGACAAGTGTTAATAATTTCTACTAAGGCGAGATCCTAAGAGTCCTCTGGTGTCACGCTAAGAAGTTTGAGTTTTACCAGTTGTATTAGTTCCCTAGAGCTGTTGTAACAAAGTACTACAAAGTAGGTGGCTTAAAACAACATAAATTTATTCTCTTGCAGTTCTGGGAGGCTGGCAGCCCCGTCTCTAGGTGTTGGGGAGGGCCAGGCTCCCTCTGAAGACTCTGGGGGAGAATCTGTCCTGGCCTCCCAGGCTTCTGGTGGCCCCCAGCACTCCTTGGCTTGTAGCCACATCACTCCAGTCTCTACCTCTGTCTTCAGGTGGCCTTCCTCCCTGTGTGCCTTGGTACCTCTCTCTGTGTGTCTCTCCTAAGAACACCAGTGATACTGAGTATAGGCCCACCTGAATCCAGTATGCCCTCATCTTAACTAATCACATCTATGAAGACTCTATTTCCAAATAAGGTCACATTCTGAGGTTTCAGGTGGACATAAACTCGGGTGGGGGGCACACTATCCAACCCACAACACCAGTTTAGCAAGATCCCAAGAGTACTTTGGTGTCAAGCTAAAGATCTATGCTTTCCCAGTTTAGATACCCAGGTTCAGAGAGACACTGAGTCTTTCTAGGGCAGGGAATACCCCGGCAGGCTTGGCACCCCCGTGTTGGACTTGGTGTGCCCGTGGTGAGCTCCTAACACCTGGCTACCCTGAGTCACACTGGGAAAGGCCAAATACCCACATACACTGTGGTGGGTGCCTGGAGCTCTGCCCTCTACCTCTGGCCACTGGAATGTGACCCTAGTATTCCATTTAGCTCCTTCTCGGGGGAAATATTCTTGTCCCACTCTCCTATACCCAAATGCCAGCTGCTGGCTAGGACTCGTAAGTGCCAGGTGGATGTGGCACTCGAAGCCAGTTTTTTTCATTTCTTCCCGTTCTGCTACATCTGCCTCCTACGGCTTACTTTTGAAATAGTGTGTTTGCCAAAGTAAACATGTAGGCCTCTAAGAGCTAGGAAGCAGAGCTTTCTTCTCAGTACATCTCAACATTTGTTCTTTGCTTTAGAGACAACTAAACAGCTTTATTAGTAGAAATATCAGTTGAAAGGCACCTTTGAGGCATTCATTCATGAATACTTTTTTGAATAAATGAATACATTGAGTGCTTCCTATATGATAGACACTGTACTAAACCCCATATCTCATTATTAATTCTTTAAAATTTTTAGTGTAGGTGAAACTGTAACATATTTTACATCAAGACAAAACACAGTCCCCTTATATTACCATTTATAGTTGCAAGAATTAAGTGAAATAATATATTTAGAAGTCTTAACACATTCCACGCAGTAGTCACCAGCTATCATTATCATTATAACTGTCAATTATCTGCTTCAAGGAGTTTTTCATGGGATATGTATATTTTGCCTCTCAATTCTGGGTTATGATGCTTTTTACCATCAAAGGATTGACACATCTTTCTGAAAAAAAATCAAAAAGATCTTTGAAGGTTTGTTTTATTCAAAGTTATGACAATCATTGCAATGTGCCCCAATGTAGATACACTGGTTGCTAAGGATGGTATAGATCAGGGTAAAAAGTGGGCTGATGACAACTGTCATTTTTTTTCTTTTATTTTTGTCACTTGGAGGGAAAAAGCAGTTTGGCAGATGCTTGGGCTTGTGTATAAGACATTAGAGCAACATTCTGAAAACGAACCAGTCCATGTGATGATACCAACCTTGTCTGACTGACTTCTGGACTGATCTACAATCCCACAGCTACACTTCAATGTTGCTCAGAGAAACATGGATGCACATTCTTGTGTTAAAGAAATTTCCATGTGATTGGTTCACTATGCAGAGCACTGGAAGTCTCTCTCCTCCCCAGAGATTATAGCATAGAATCTTTCCCTTATCGTGAGCAGAAATAAATGATCTTAGCATGCAGGTTAACTTTTCAACACCACAAGATTTTGTGTCAGTTATCAAGGACAAAATATTAAATAGCTATAAAATAAAATCATTATTCAAG
>CM052441.1:24111264-24144839 GCA_028533085.1 Varecia variegata | reverse complement strand
GAAAGGTCTTGCTCTGTTGCCCAGGCTGGTCTCGAACTCCTGGCCTCAAGCAATCCTCCTACCTCGGCCTCCTAAATTACTGGGATTACAGGTGTGAGCCACTGAACCCAGCCCACACTGCAAGTTTTTACCATGAAATAGGAATGTCTCAAATGTCAAAAGATAATTGATTTTGAAAATCCTTTTGAGGGTAATGTTGTATTAAAGTGAAGAATACCTTTTTTGTTTATTTATAGATTTACTTATTTATTAAATTAAAAAAAAAATAAGTAAACTCTTTCATGAGCCTCCTCAGTAGCTGCTTCTTCAAAGCTCACCTTAATCATGTTTTCTCCCTAGCTATAAACCTATGAGCTCCTAATCTCATTACTTTGTGGATCAGTGTAGATTTTTTTATCTTTATCCCAAACAAAATTCCAGGCTTATCTTTGTACTACCAATGTCTGATGAAAGTGCTCAGCTAAACACAAAAACAAAAGGACCTTCCACTCACGTTTGCTACCCTCCCTGTCTACTAAGGAAAAAGTCAAGCTCTTGAAGAATTAAAGTTAGTTTTATTCAGAAATCTTACTGAGGACTATCGATTGAGGCCTATTGCCTGGGAACAGTTCTGCCAGACTCTTCCAACGCAGTTCACAGCTTATATACAGGTGGAGAAGATCCAGTATGCGCAAAATCACATGTACGTTTGGGTGCAAGAGTGTATCTGGTTAGAGTTTACAGAGGCCTAATCACTAACCCTGTCAGAAATTATCTTACGTACAGAAAAAGTCAAGGACTAGGGGGGCATTTATCTTTTAAGAAATATAGTGACTCAGGCCAGAGATGTGGGGGGCCATGTGCACTAACCTGTTTTGTCTTCAAACCTCCCTCTGCAGAACTTCACATTGTCCCAGAGTCAGGGGCTTTGTGAAATCTTACTGGCAGCAAGGAGTAAACATGGCTTCTTGCACTTGTTGCTTTGTCTCACACTCTCAGCCCCGCACAAAAATAGCAACTTTGAAATTATAGCCTTTTCATTAAAATCACCCAATTCTAAGGTGAGCTGACCACCCCGCAAATCCCTAAAAATAGAAAGGAAGAAATCTAAACTTGTACTCTTTCTTGGTACAGAGAAATTTCCTCAGAGGTTGGTGGGGGGGTGTGGTGGTGCAAGGATTGGGAGAGTTTAATTACACTGAAATTGACCTCGTGAAATTTAATGGAGCCATATTTAAAATCATAGTAGTATTATAAACTGAGGTACACTTTAAAGTTTGTACTCTCATTGTATTTGCAAAGTCTCTCTGGTGTAGAAGTATTATACTTAAGTATAATATAATGTAAGTGTTATGTCAGAGCTGGCTCACAAAAGCGGTTGTTAGAATTTTTCACAAATTTTTTGAGCCTGGTGTCAAAAACAGTCATTATTAAAAATCAAAGTATGTAAACCTAAAATTTAAATTATATTTAAAAGAAAGGTAATAAATTCTCAAAACTCATCACTACGTTTTACTGTTATTTATGCACTTGAGGTTATTTATGTCTATGGTATCTATATTAGGATTGCTAGATGAGATCCAGGCTACTCATTTAAATTTGAATTTCAGATAAACAATGAATAATATTATAGTATAAGTATGTCCCAAATATTGCAAGGAAATATTTATACCTGAACAATTATTTGTTGTTTGTCTAAAATTCTAATTCGACTAGGCATCCTGGATTTTTTTTTTTTAGAGACAGGGTCTCACTATATTGCCTAGGCTGGCTTTGAACTCCTGGGCTCAAGCAATCCTCTTGCTTCAGACTCCCAAGTAGCTGGGATTACAGGGGCACACCATTGTGCCCGGCTGGCAACCTGGGTTTTTATTTGTGAAATCTGACAGATTCTGTATGGAGAAAATACTATATAATAGTGCATTACAGCACAACTCTTCCAAAATCCATGTTCAGTGACTTTATATTGGTAGCTTGAAATCAGTGATAATGGGTGTATTTACCCCACAGAAATCAGCACACACTGAAAATCAGGACTTTCATCCCCCAACCAAATGTTAAATACTTATCAATATACCACTGAGTGTACATATCCACTTTAATCATTTTAACAAGATTGTAAGATGCTATCTAGATGCTTAGAATGGATTGATTCTTTGATTATTTGGTCACTACAGAGAAAATAAACTATTAATAGTTTATGCACATGCTGCTAGTCTTTTCTATATGTGCTCACCATTACGTGAAGAAGGCAACTTCGTTTGTGAGAAACTTCTAACTAACAACTTTAGCCCTGCAGTTTTGAGGGAAATGATGTTTTACTCAACATTAGGCATCTCCATTGATGACTGTAAATACAACACATTTTTAAAATTCCTTAAACATTTTTTCCATAGAAACTCAATTTAATCTCTATATCTGCCAGCATATTCTTTCAATTCACTTATCTATACATCTTTTGAAGTTAGAATAGTATGGAAAATTGTAGGTAGAGGGTTAAACTTGGAATAATGAGTTAAGTAACATGAGGAAGTTGTATAAGAAAAGCTAGGGTTTCTTTGTTCACTTTTACCTCTGTAACAGTGCTCTGTAACACTGGTGCTTCTCACTACCATTAATCTGTGTTTTAGAAGACGCAGCAAGCTAAATTCAATTGCTTACACGTCAATTCATGGAAAGTATTTTGACTTTTTCCCCCTTCAAATTAAATAAGTGAAATGAAAGAATAGATCAATTAATCATTTTAGTAGCTAGGCCTTGGGTAATCGGGGTCAGTGAACTTGGTGGACTGATAAATGAATTTGATCCTAGAGAGGACTGACAATATCAGGTTTCTAGTTGCCTTGTTTCAATCATTTATGTGCACCCTATTATTCATAGAGAGAGGTATAATGTTAGTGGCTCCAAACTCAAGTTCATCAATATTACACAACAGATGCAGGTGTTTACAGGACAGGGAAGTCAGAATAGCACTTTTCACTAGAAAATGTGAAAGTCAAAGTAATTGTCTTTCAAATATACGCAACAGGCACAGAAGTGCATATTACAGGTTTACTATGGTTGAAATTTTCACCTGACTGTCATCTGATTCTTTGAAATAAGATGATTCTCCTCCTCCTCCTCCTCCTCCTCCTCCTCCTCCTCCTCCTCCTCCTCCTCCTCTGTCTTCTTCATATCAAAAATTGTAAGACTGGTAATTTAAAAGCATGGGTAGTCATTTTCTTTATGCAGATTTAAAGCTAAGTACCTACTCTTCCTCATACACCCTTGCTTACTATTAACTGAACAAGTTTGGATTTGAATAATGCTAATATTTCAGTTGTGCTCATTTTCTTCCATCAAATGAGATATTAAGTTTTGTCTCCACATACAAACTATGTGTAAACAGAAATTGAATGAATTCTAACAAAAAACTAGTTGTTTTGAAAAATGGTCATTCGAATGAATAAAATAAAATAAAGTAAACATGGATTGTTTATTTGAATTGGACCATTGAAAAAAGAATTGGGTCTGGAGATAGCTTACCACTCAATTTTCAATGATCACTAAAGCAGGAATTCTCCAGCACTCAGAGATAAACTGAAGAAACCCGAAGAAAAAAATTATGGCGTCTTCTTTTGTAATTTCAAATTCTGATAAGTAATTACACTCCTTCTGCCCAGATACGCTTTCAGTTTCCAAATTGTTCTTGGTGCTACCCTAACTCATTTTGAGGATGAGACATTTCAAGGACAGGAAGAATTATTCTTACTGCTTTAAGGAATAGGAGGAACCAACATCATCTAGGATTTTTGTTTTGTTTTCTTTCCTCAAGTCAAAATCTAAGTTATCAGTTTATTAATGCATAGCAACAAAACTCACTCTCCAACCCAAATGCACGTGTGCGATGATCCTACAACTTAATCAATGTATTCAATTTTAGGAACTCATTCCTGTTTAAGCTAGTCTAGAAGAAAAGTGACACAATTTTAAGATTTTACTTTCTACATGTCAACATTCTTATTAATACACCTTAATCTGAAAAAAGTCTGGCCACAAGCATGTTGATTATTTGCTTTTGGAGTTGGTGAAATCAGATAAAATATTTAAATTTATTTTGAATATATACTGTCAAAAACATTCACTTACTGTGGCTGTATCTGTTTATATCAAAAGGCTTTCTTCCTCCCAAATAAAGGTTCAAAGATACATTCTTTGAATGAAAAAAGGAAAACCAATATACCTTCTAAAACTGTGAGCTCACAGAATCATGCAGCAGATTGCTGGGCACACTTAGTGCAACGTGAAAGTGTGTCCACTGTTAAGAACATGTGAACTATGGCCATAAACTTTTATGAAAAACTGTAACAAGTCCATTGCTTCGTTTACTTTTAGCTATTTCATGAATACTCAAGAGAAACTGGACAGTTTGTGATGAAATGTAGAAAAATTTCTTTTCCACAAAGCAAACGTGTACATTTTTCCCTTTGGCTGCTTCTTCTAATCCTCCTTCACAGGGATGAAGAAATACCGAGTTCTTCCAGATTGTTGGTTAGGTGGGTTGTTTCCAAACTGACTGGACTCTCCAGGTAGGTGGTTTCTGCACAGAGTTTTCCTGTCACTGGATCTGTGACTCTTCCAATGTTGAAAATGATCTCAGCCAGTTCATGTTTCACGTGTTTTGTTTGTGGAACAGGGACAGCTTTGAGAAGCACAATATCCCCAGCTGTGCACGGCTGAAGGGCATCGTGAGCAAAGTAGGTTTTTGTTTATTAAAATATTTCAATAAATACGGATCCAGAACAAGCCTGGTCACTCTCACTTTAGTAGCTTTTTGCTTTGCTGTCCCAATCACCTTCCCCTGATCCATCTGGCATGGACGGATGAACGAGCTGTGGACATTATGTAGCTTTGATCACCTCTGACGCCACTGTGCAGCCACGTGACCCGCCAGATTTAAAGGCGTGGCATCACCTCACCTTCTTTATCTATGTATACACAGGACTGACATAAATAGCTACACGGGGCCTTGCAGAAATTATTCTTTGAGAAGTGATTTACAAAGAAACAGAAAGAGAAGATGAAGGGAGAGGTTACAAAAAGGAACATGCATTCAGCAGGGAGCTATGTGACATGAGAGTCAGAGCAGAACCATTTTATGGTATTTAAACCTCTGACATAGTGCTCAGCCTGAACACTTTAGGTTTGGAGGTACTACATGGATATGTAATAATTGGAATAATTCTGGTCCCAATACTCTTCTTTCTATTGAGTTCAACTTTAATAGTTAATGGTGTTTTACTTTTATCTAGCACTTTATAAATCACATAATACTTTCATATAACAATTAAAATGTATTTAGTATTAGATGTGTCATTTCATTTAATTTTTACAGCAATTGGATGACATGGATTCTACTATTATCCTAATTTTACAAGCAAAGACACAGGCACAGGGAGATGAAGTAACTTGCTTTTGAGCCACACTGCTCTTCTATGTTCATGCATGGTCTTAGGCCTCCCGACTAGCCTATGAGGCAGCTCTGATCATGCTCGCTAAAGAGAAGAGCAGTTGATCAGGAAGATTGAGGAATGTACTCAAGGTCACTCAGCTGGTAAATAGTAAAACTGGGGCACAAAGCCAGGTTTACATTTCTCAATTCTTCCAATTTGCTTCCAGTGACATTTTTGTGACTGGAAAATATGGGACCAGCTGGTGAAAATTCAGTTGTCCGGCAATAATTTTTGTGTGAACTCTTTGAATCTTACTTCAAGAGCTACATGCATGGATACAATAGATATAATTTTATGTATTGCTATACTCTATAATGTTTATAATCTTTATGCTATGTATTGTTACACTCTATGTGTATTTCAAAAGTTACAGCATCCTCCCCTGTACTTTACTGCTGTTTTTGTCTCTGAGAGGTCTGGCGCTGTGCCTGACACATAGCATGCGCTCAATATATCATAAACGTTTCACGAATAAATGAATGCACGCACCTATAGAGGCGCATATAGCATGCACGGTACAAGGGCATCCTACCGTTAGAATGCAGGAATGGAGATTCAGCCTCTCCCTGTGTGACTGTAACAAGCGGAGTGTATCAGGGGACCATCTGTGTTGTTCACCTGCCTCGCTATCTTCAGTGCTGTTTGTGCAACAGAGCATGTGCTGTGTGAAGCAGCAAAATAATGGCTGCTCCGTCCACCCCCAGACAGAACAGGTCTGGTGAAAGGCAGTCCCAGCTGCTTAGATTTTGCCCGTTCCATCTTTCAGAAAAGTAGAATTGCAGACTCTGTAGGACGCAGGGGTTCATACAAACATGGGTGTTATTACAGAGCAGCAAAAGAATGCACTAGATTGATGGATAAAAACCTGGTTAAATCCCAGTGGGTCACTTTGCCACATATTTTTCTCATCAGTAAGATGAAGAGTTCAAGCTGTGTGACCTCTAGGTCCCTTCCAGCCCTAAAACTCTGCAGTGTATTGCTATGGATGTGCCACATTAGAAAAATAGCTCGTGTCAGCCTGCCTCAGCAAACTGCACTCTTCAAACAGGACCATCCACACTTCTTACCCTGCCAATGTGAAATAATCATGAAACCACAGTGAGAAATGTCCTCTAAAGACAGCTTGGTTAACTAACTACACTGTATTTTTTCTAATTACTAAACAAACAAACAAAATCTTTGATAACTTTTGTGATCATGGTAGGCTGATAAGTAAATTGGATCCCAGAGAGAAGTGACAACATTAAGTTTCTCTTTGCTTCAGTTTAATCATTTATGTATACCTGTCAGCTGTGTGTGTGTGTGTGTGTGTGTGTGTGTGTATGTGTGTCTTAACTGGTCATTTAGATAAGGAATGGTTGGGGTAGAGGAACAAAATTGTTTATCAGAATATGCATTTGTTTTGTTTCTTCAAAACCAAATTGACTGTCCACAGAATGGTATTTGGAAACCATTATTCAGGTAGAGAAATGGCAGGTCAGGTCGTTGAATTTATGTAAATTGTCTGGGTCACTGCACGTATAAGTGAATTTGGTGTTAGAATTTGGTGTTAGATTCTTTTTAATTTGCTGGTTCATGTCCTACTGTTTAATTTCTTCTTCCAACTGATTTTATTTTGAGCATTTGCTTTTGCTTTTGTGTTTTTTTTTTTTTCTTTTTAAGCTTTGGGAGGAATGAGGGACAGTCACCCACCTACCCGCACTGCGCTGTGACATGAGCATGGAATTCTGCTTTATTATGGGAAGTCATTGAAATTTGGGGGTTGTTGTAGCAGTTTGCCTATCCTGAGCTATACATTTGTCTCCTTTAAAGTCTCCTAAGTAGTCTGGGAACAGTGGCTCACGACTATAATCCCAGCAGTTTGGGAGGCCAAGGCAGGAGGATCACTTGAGCCCAGGAGTTCAAGACCAGCCTGGGCAATATAACGAGAGAGATCCTGTGTCCACAAAAAAAAAAAAAAAAAAAATAATAATAATAAAAATTATCTGGATGTGGTGGCACATACCTGTAGTCCCAGCTATTCAGGAGGCTGAGGCAGGAGGATTGCTTGAACCAGGAGTTGGAGGTTGCAGTGAACTGTGAGAGCCACTGCACTCCAGCCTGGGGAACAGAGAGAGACTTATTGCAAAAAAAAAAAATCTGTTTGTGAATGTCCAAGAAAATAAACAAACAAAGTCTCCTAAGTGTATTTGCATCCATTTTGCCTTCCTTCAATTCATTCTCCACACCGTGGCTTCAATGTCCTTCCCACGTAAACCAGTCATGTTAGCTGTGTCATCCCCCTTCCTGTCCCCTTCATGCCTAAATATTCCAGTGCCTTCAGACTGCCTTCAGGACAAAGCCCAAACTCCTTAATGTGGCTCCCTGCCTACCTCCCTCTCCACCTTCTTCTCTCATCACACTTTCCATCCTTCATACCATCTTTCAACTTACCCTCCCTCCTGTGGTTACACAGACCTTCTTTCAGTCACTTCTATTTCTTGTCCTCCCTTTGGCCACAGGGATTTTGCATATCCTATTCCTTCTGCCTAGAACAGGGGTTGATAAAGTTTTCTGTACAGGTCCAGATAGCAAATATTTTAGTCTTTTTGCACCATACCATTTCCAACCCAACTACTTAAACCAGCCATAGACAATAAGTAAATGAGTGTGTGTGGCTGTAATCCAATAGTACTCTATTTAAAAAAATATGGGCAGGATGGGTTTGGCCCATGGGCCATAATTTGCTGACCCCTGGTCTAGAATGTTCTTCCTACTCTTCTTTTCTAGTGAATAGCCCTCTATCTCCTTTAGCTCGGTTAAAATATTTCTTTCTCAAGGAAGCTTTCACTGATATCCCTGACTGAGTAAAATCCTCCTGTTTTATATTCTCACAATACCAGGTATTAATGCTCTTGTGGCAATTTCTACACTTGAAATTTTACATTGCACATTAGTGATCAGAAAGAGCTTGTATTCTTGATTATTCATTGTTATTCATTCATTGTTATGTGCAATAAATGGCCACCTCTGGTTTGTTGCTTAGTACATAGGACAGAGTACAAAATGTCATTGTTCTAGCCTCTGTGATTTAAAATAATATATTCATCCATTTGTTCAATTGATAAATTTTTATTGAAGTTCTATTGAATTGTAAGGATGCCAAGATGTATAAGATATGAAGCCATTATTTCAGATACCTTGGTGGTTGTTTTCCCATCTAAAAAATAAAGATAAAATGGGGGAACAGCTGGGTGTCCAGAGTCCCAGCTATCTGGAAGGCTGAGGTAGGAGTATTGCTTGAGCCCAGGAGTTTGAGGCTGTAGTCTACTATGATTGTGCCTGGGAATAGCCACTGCACTCCAGCCTGGGCAACCTAGTGAGACCCCACCTGTAAAAGAAGGTTGGGAGAAACTAGAAGCAATAAAAGTAGTGCTTTTGGGACCATGACTATAATATCCTGACAGGTGTAGTCATTTGATTTGCAAGACATCATCGGTTAAAGGTGATGTGGAATGTATTGCTGGCACACCTACTAGTTTTCTATTCCCACATGCTGATCAACCTTCATAAATTTCCTTTTGGCATTTCAAGCTTCAATATCTAGAGGCTTTCACATCTTCTGCCAGACTGAAGAAGTTGCTACACCACCAGAATCAGAATCAGATGCTGCACTGCCCATAGAGACAGAAGCAGATATGCTCACCAGCCCTCTTGATTCCTCATGTTAAATGGCAGCTATTTTCTGAAAAGAAGGCCAGGAAAAAGAATACTGTTACAGGTGAAGCAGACATAGGAACTAGGCTCTCCAGATGCTTCTGTGTGTTTGGGGCTGTGTTTGTAAGTTAAATGCATGAGGACCAAGAATATCTAGAGTAAGACTGGATTTTATTGGCCACATCTCAGCTTAAGAGTAAAGCTGTTGCCAATTACAAACTATGCCAGGCACTGGTAAACTACATACTCAGTTCTGGCTGATGTCAACAGGCTAGGAGTAAAAATTAATTCAAAAGAAGAATCACTTTAAACAAATACAAAAATCCCATGTCTCCCTTGGCCTCCCCCAACCAGCTACATCTGGCCTATAGATTTGTTTCATTTGACTTTCACAGTGTTGAAACAACAATAACCCAAAATTGGATTTGTTGATGTGGATTTACTGCATATAAAAATCTGGATTCCTGGCATCTGGGAGAGTTGACAGCCCTGAGCAGCATTCCTCTATGGGAGAGTGGCTGGGTGCTGTCCTGTTTGGATGGGTCATGGGCTCACCAGGACACTGCTCCCAACTGAACACCTTCATTCAGGTTAGCTTCCTGCCCCATCTGTGCTTTGGAGTTTGCCCTTGCTAGATGAAAGGAGTTTCAGTGGCACAGAAATTAATTAATTAAGATAGGATATTGTTCTGTTGCCCAGACTGGAATACAATGGCACAATCACAGCTCACTGTAACCTCAAACTTCTGGGCTCAAGTGATTCTCCCACCTCAGCCTCTAGAGTAGATAGGACTACAGGCATGTACCTCCATGCCCAGCTAATTTTTAATTTTTTTGTAGAGATAGAGTCTCGCTATGTTGCCCAGGCTAGTTCTTAAACTCCTGGCCTCAAGCAATCCTCCCGCCTCTACCTCCCTGGTGGGATTACAGGCATGAGCCACTGTGCCTGGCCCTGTTTTTTTTCTGTTTTAAACACCTGTTAATGTTACTATGTTGTTTGGATGTTTACAAAAGAACTTGTATTTTTACAGGTATCTTTTCCTCAAGGAACATTAAAGGGTAAAATAACCACTGAACCCTGTTGGCTGGGTAGACTACACCAGGGGTTCCCAACCTATGGTGAATTGTATAATTATTTCATTATATATTACAATGTAATAGTAGTAGAAATAAAGTGCACAATAAATGTAATGCACTTGAATCATCCCAAAACCATCTCCCCGCTCCCTGGTCCATGGGAAAATTGTCTTCCATGAAAATGGTCCCTGTTGCCAAATAGGTCGGGATTGCTGGACTACGCTATCCTAAAGAACTTCTTGGGAAAATGCCTGGTTAGGGGGAATGTGTCCAAAAGGGCACCCTGTCCACCCCAAGGAGCTATTTGTGACTAAGCGAGTGAGTCAGGTAAGGATGGGAAGAGGAGCCGGTGGAGCAGCAACTACCTCTTCAGCTTACGGGGATTTGTTAGAGACCCGGCCATCAGCCAAACACTGGGCAGGTCTTATACAAGAAGATGTAGCTTTTGAGATGAACCTTAAAGGATACATAGCAACTTACCAGATGGAGCTGGACTTTGGAGAACAAGTCAGTGTGGAAAAGGTGAGCAAAATCTTAGAAGCATTAAAAATAATATTGTTGGGGTGGGGGAGGGAAAAAAATCATGAGAAACTTCTCTTTTTCTCCACTTATGTTACATGTGATAAAGGAGTCTTTAGACCTGATACACTGATGCTGCTAAGACGCTTTGGCTCCTGCTACTCAAAGAATGGTCCATGGGCCAGTAGCCTGGGCACCACCTAGGAGCTTGACAGAAATGCAGAATCACAGACCCCACCCCAGAGCTGTTGAGTTGGACCCCCAGGGGTTCATAGGCACATTAAACTTTGAGAAGCACAGTTTTTGAGAGTAATGGGATCTGGAACCAAGTAACAATTGAGTGACTTTTTTCTTCCTCTTTTTTTCTTTCCGTTTATTTAGACATCATTTGACCATGAGACTAAATAGGCAGGGAATCTGAAAGTAATGTGGGTGGCATGGAGGCCCATGGCAAATAACATAATGACTATTACTTTATTTTTTTAAGTGAAATCATTTTTAAAAAATAGATTAAGACTTGATTTTCCCTTCATTTTTTTAAATATATCACATAAATAGTAGTGATAATAAAGACCAGCTAGAAATAGTATCTTAAAAAAATGGAGTCCATTCTTGCCCTTTGGACTGAAATACTAGTAAATAGAGTAAGGATTATTGAATTATTTATTACATCCACGAGCTTAAATAGTTTCCAGTTTATGTCAGGAAGCTATATAAAATTTTCTTATTTTTTTCACTTAGTGAGTGAGTAAAGAAGATGATAACTGGACTGCTTGTAAGATAGAGGTATTATTACTGAATGCTTTCTGTGTGCCTAACTCTTTGCGTATGTCCTCTAGTCCCCATATAAGGCATTGACCAGTCTGAATTTAGAAATGAGGAACTGAAGACCATAGCCGTTGAGTTGCTTATGTAAGGTCACATGATTATTGTTTTGCAGTTCAGATCATACACACTTTAATCTGAATCCCATATCATTCTCCTTTCCCTGTAGATACCCTGCACTGACCCTCAGAGTTTTTTGCTCTTCTGCATCCAGACTGGTTTCTCTTTGATCTTGATCTATCAAAATGGAAAATGCTTTTTCTACTTGGTTTCAATTTATTTTTTTTACTAAGAGAGAACCATTTTTTAAAATGCTAGTTACATTTATAGTGATTTTTTCCCTCTGAGTATAAAACCATTTAGGTTCATTTGGTAAAATTTGGAAAATATGGAAGCTATGGAAAAAAACAATGAATAAAGTAATTCTCACTCGTAATCCTATCACTCAAAGAGAAACTTACCATTAAGAGATAGTCACTGTTAACATTACATTGTATATACTTTGTTAATGAACATATAAGAATATATGCTATAATAAATTTCATGCTCTATATACTATTTTATAACAAATCTTTCCATATGCCAATACATATTGTTTCTACAACATAATTTGCATGGTTCCACTGTATCCTACCCACAGATATAATAATATAAAGCCCAGGTACCATTCTATGTATCCTCTCTCTCTCTCTCTCTCTCTCTCTCTCTCACATACACACACACACATATACACACAACTATACATAGGTGACTTTATTATTCCCATTTTACATATGAGGAAACTGAGGCCCACAGAGGTAAGCACGTGGTATTATTTCATAGCTATTAAACAGCAGAGCTGGGGTTGAAACCCCTGCAGTCCACATCTGGAGCAGCACTCAGCCCATCAGCCTGATAAGGCTAACTGAACCTTCAGAGGCACTTTTAAAAATAGCAACTGGATAACTAGTAAATGCTTCAATATAGCACTGCCGGGGCTGTTCCGTTGGAGCAACGTCATGGTTCCTTTTTCCCCTTTATCTCTTCATTTCCTTTGTTTATTTCTAGCAGTAATTCAGTAATTATCCTTGCCACCAATCAAGACTGTGTGCATAGACATAGACACCTACCCCATCCTGTATCTTGACAGGATCAATAAATGGTAGTGAAGAATAATTCTTAGATTATTCTTTCTTCTCTCCTCCCCCACTTTCTGTCCTTCCTTCCTTCCACTTAGTTATTTGATTTTATACACCAGGACCAAGTTGGACTAAAACACATACAATATTTTAAGAGAAAAAAAGAAGCCCAATTTCATGGTTCCAAATGAAGCCTTTAGGCATTTCAAGATAATATACCTTACAGCTTCAAAGAAAAAAGAGAGTAAATGGTGAAAATTTAAAAAATATCCAAGGGATTTTCAGGTGGCTGCTTTACAATTTTAAACAAACCTTTAACTTAGAAAGCAAATTTGTCTAACCTAAGTTGTCTTTTCACACATTCATAGAAACCATGGGAATTCCGTGGAAAAAGAAATTTTTATTTCAAAAAGGAACTTGGAAGTTTTAAAATATAAGGTGATATTCCGTGTCTAAGAACTAATACTGAAACAGTAAACCACTAATGAAACTTCTGGATCACACAGAGTAGCAATAATGTTAATTTTCTGACATCAGCCCACTAGAAATAGGAAATACACACTTCCGCAATTGGACTGAGAACCCAGACAGCTCAGCGATCCCAGATTTGGTTGTTGCACCAGGCTGGCTGCGAACAAGCTCCCAACAAGTGCACCATGGCCTAATGGAGACGAGCAGACAAGATGCCAAAACCGTCAGCGAGACCTGTCATTGGACTCTCTCAAGACCTTTCTGTGAATGCTAGTATCGTCATTGAACGTGTACACAGCAGTGCCAAACTCTATGTGATAATTATTACATATTGATCTCATTTTGCTCCATTTGGATTATTTTACTTATGAGTGATTGAAACGCAATAGGAAACAGTTAAGAGAAAAGGATTTTGGGGTGGTTTGAGGTTTGACTCCCAGCTCTGTTGTGTACTGTCATGGACATCTAGTGTTATTGCCAGCCCAGCATCCCCTCTTTTATTTTCTGGAAACAGCACCTTCCATTTTCCTTAGGGAATTACCCCTTTCCTATTTTGTGCCAATAATCGAGACTCATGTCCTTCCCTGAAAAACAATAAAGCATGTGACCCGAGTTAGGCCAATCAGATTCAACCTTACAAATTCCAATTGTGAGTCATGTGATCAGGAAGTGATTGGACCTGATCGTTTCTATAGTGTGTTCCTGAAGACACAGGTCCACTCATTCCTGCTACCTAGATGCTGGAAATTGTTCTTTGTCTTATTCTTCCAAGGATTCAGTTGTTCACCTTTGATTCTGTGAGGTACCTCAAGCCCTTCCACTACGTTTCAGTTTTAAAGTTATCCTAAATCTGTTTCTCTTGTAACCAAAGACCTCTAATAGTGTATACAAACTAAGAGACTCATAACTGTAATCTCCATGGACTTCAGCAAATATAAAAGATCTGGTTCAACCTAACAACTTTCTGATAATGACTTTCTGATAATGTTAAAAATATAATATGTTAAAATTTATGATAAAAATGACTATGGAACACTTACTTCATCTTTCTAAGCAGTTACCTCATATGTAAAATTTTGAAAGCAATGCTTACTTCCCAGACTTGTTGTGAGAATTAAATGAAAACATGTCTGGAAAGTGTTGCCCCTTTGAGTAAGTGATCTGTATCTATTGGCCATTATCACTACATAATGTCTGTTAGCATGAACGTCTCAGTCCAAGGTAAGTACAAACGTTAAATGAGTTATGCTAATAGTCTGCCATATAGCAACTTCTCTGAGCTTTTGACAATGCAGGAATGCCTGCTAGAAAGTTATATTTAGACTAGAAAACTTATCTGATCATTTGAGCATTTTAGTGAAACACTGATCAAGTTGGTATTAATAAAATAGCTTTGATCCATCAAAACAAAAGAGCTAGTTTCTATAAGAGCATTTAAGCAAGATTTTCACTATGCAAGCGAGCAGTTTTGAATTTATGGAATGTATCATATTTCATTCTGAATAGTGAAGTTATCTAGTGGAGAGGCACATTCAGATGAATGTCAACCAGTAACTAATTTGGTCTTTACTTCATATGTATTTTAACATGGATGCTTATGTAGGCACTTGGAATTGCTCTTAAGATTCTGTGGAACATGGATGTGCAGAAAATTAAAACAAAATCTGAAATGTACTCAGCCATTTGTTCTAATTGACTCAGGAATCTGAACGTTTAGAGGATGGTGCGTCATTAGTCTCACTCTAGGAGGCATTTGGCATAAAAAGTCTTTAGCTAAAGCCTCTTCTGTTGAAGCAAAGGTTTAAGAGTATCAAATCCCTTGGCTCTGCTATCTCAGTTGTTTTCTTTTTTTTTCTTTTACCTAGTGTGGAGAGAGCACACTGGTGACCTATTTTCCTGAGAGCCTTCCCGATAAGCTGACATTACAAAAGTCAGTCAGCCTGCTCTGAAGAGGCATCCAATTTTGCTGGCAGAAGTAGAGGAGGAAGGCATTATGAAAGGCACCGTTGGTTGCTCATCCAACAGCCACTTCTTCCTTGTAAGCCAAGAGAATCTTGATTTTGTTCAGATTTCTAAATCTCTAGGCAGGTGGTAAACTCCAGGGACTAAACCTCATAGGTCTTAGCTAGTCATGGCCATTCAGTCTCCCTTTGCCAGTGACTGGTCCAGCATTTGGCATGGGGCCAACTTCTGGCTGAAAAGATGTGAGGTGAAATCCACTGGTGGGAGGTAGGGGGCATCTAGGATAGATTTTCTTACTGGTTAAAAATACAGAGACTTGTGAAAAGCCCTTTGATCTCAAACCTTTCTTTTTGTCTTGAAAGTAACTAAGTAAGGATAACTTGCTTGTAGCTGCATTGATATTTCTGTAATCATGAAGTGACAAGAATGACTGGATAATAAGCCAATGTACTAAGGATGGCAGAGTAAAAATATAAAAAGAGTCTGAATCCTTGGTGTCATTTTGAGCTACTGTTCCCTAAATGGAACTGGAACTACTCACCTCTGGACAACTTGTTTGCTGAGATGATTAAATGTATTTATAACTTTTCTGTTACTTGCAGCTGAAAGCATTCCTAGGGCGTTAGCAGTTGTATGCCTTTTCTAACCCTCTTAATTTGAAATGTTTTATGTCACTAGACAATAGGATCATAGTCTGACAATAAGATAAAAAGAAACTGGGAAAATTCCTGCAACATAATCTTTCAAAAGTGAGCTCAAAATTCTGTTCAGTGTTTTACTAGTGGATATCAAGGGGCTATTTGTATTTGCTAGAGCTGTCAGATTAAGTAACTCCTGATCCTTACTAGGATGGCAAGCTTTGCTGGCAGGTGGAGTTTTATAATAAGGGTCTGTGTATGGAACCTATGTTGAAAACACTCAGCAGTCTCCTTAGAGAAAACTTTAGAATCAGAATAAAAGAAATCAGTTACGTTAGTATAAGGCCTAGAACTCAAGTCATTCTTTAGTATCTTTAGAAATTAGGAGTGGTGCACTTGTTTGCACAGGAAGTGGCTTTGAAAATACAACAGACATTAAAAAATAAAGATTAAAATATAAATATTTTATTCCTATAGAGAGAACTGTAGCTTCTTGTACACATACATACACAAAACTGAAAGAAAAATTTCAGGAAAAAAATTACTTTTATTGTGTGATGCACTCACATATATTCTATTTTATTCTACTCTATTCTTTCTGTTCTTTTCCCTTTCATTTTTAAAGAGTGCTGGTTTTAACCTACTAAAATGACTTCACAACGCACTAATGGGTTACCACATGCCATTTGAAAAGCATTGAGTTAAGATAGTTGCTGCGGCAGGTTACAGATCTTCTGAATTAAACTGACAAATACTATGGAAACTTACATAGCAGAAAATCAGGTTACCTGGGCAGACTTTCAGGTTACCTGTCAGGAACTTTGTGTCTGCTCTGACTTCTCTGGTGTCAGCTTCATGCTCAGGTCATAAGAGGCTGATGTCTTAAGCATTTCAGTTATCCCTTCAGACCCACTCTCTGCCCTTCTCTACCTGCCCTGTGACTTGTACGGCTTACCTAACTAGGATCCCTTACTCTCTGACCTAACTAGGATCCCTTACTCTCTGCCTTCTGTTTGGATTCAGCTCACGGGGACCCCTGCTGGAACCTGACCAGAGAGAAGAGAATGAAGTTAGGGGTATGTATGCATCTGGCTTCCTCCCTTTAAGATCAGTTGTGCTGACCGCTTTTCTTAACTCAAGTTCAAAGCTCTGCTCGAGGTGGTTCTCTCGACACTAACCCTGGAGCTTGTGCCGTTGGGCGCAGCTCTGACGGCAGCTCGACTGCTCCTCCTCCGAGGGTGCTGCTTTTTCCTGTGTGATTTCACTTTACCCTGCCCGTGTCCTTGTAAATAGTCCCTTTTATTAAATCATTCTTGCATTATTCTAACTTGAGGATGGCGACTGTATCTTGACGAGGCCCTGACTCATACCAGCTACCAAAAGCAACCGTGTTCACTGTCACCAGGGGAGAGAGAGACTGGCTTCTTTACCGGAAGCCCCCCAGTGAGGTTCTCTGCATTTCCGGTCTGAACCGGAAGTGAAGGGCAGAGGACTTGCCGTGATCGGCTTTAACTACACACCCGAGGAGGCACTGACGCTAACCCATCACAGTGTCCACCATGAGGCTTAACCCTGAAGGGCCAAATAGAAGAGCCACTCTGTTTTGTACCTAGAGGACCGTGACGTTACAACATGACATTTAGCCTAGAATCATAGCAACAAGTAAACAACGTTACATTTTTCAGTGACAAATTAAATGAATTATACAAACACTAGCACATTGGATCACTAATCCAAACATAAGAATGATGGTTTTGTCTTGAAAATAATCTCTTTTTCATAAGTAAGTTTTTTTTTTTGCCACAGCGGAGTGAATATACAACTGCAAAGGTCATATGAGAGTTTAGGTGTATATTTTTTTTTTAAAAAAGGAAAGTTTAAAAGCTACTTCCTGTATTCATTTATTTTATCCCTAAGTTAAATTTCATATGATCATGCAACAAACTATTGGTTCCAGAAGCTGATCCCAAATTGGGAGAAGATGGGCTTAGTGACAGCTTCCTCTCTTTCTCTGTAGGTTCTGGGGTCCAAGGTGAGACCATGCCAGAGAAGGGAAGGCTATGTCTGCATGTCGTTTCTGTCTCTCCTTCTCAACTCCAGGAGACCAGATGTTAACATAGAAGAACTGTACAAACAGTGAATTTATAAGAAATTAATACGAGGACAGAATTTTCTCTCTTGTACTAGTACAGGGAACACCCTGGGACATTATGACGTCAGCTTCATCCTAAGGCTGGCTTCAGTGGGGGTCACAAGAAGGCTGGCACATTGCATGTCTCCCATTTGTTTCTTTATACCTTTCTCTCACCTTCTCCATCCTCCTCCCTGTCCCACTCAGACAAACAACACCTCCTTCACACTTCCCACCTCCCCATCTCACTTGGCAGGGTCAGATCTATAAACAGACCCTGTCACCCTTTCTGGTTTTTCCTTGGTCACCTTCTAATAACAGGAAGGCTCCAAGTAGACTTGAGAGCACAAAGAACAACATATGCTAGGGCCACATGCTTTAGACAATTAAAGTTCCTGAATCAAAGAACATCAAGACAGGCCCTGGCTGCACTGCCCCCAACTCAGCTCTGGGAAATTTCCCAGTGATGATACAGGGTTGAGCGTCTCCTTCTGGGGGTCCAGATGCAGATGCCCTCTGGCCTAGCCCTCTGAGGGGAGGCTGACGGTGGCCACCCTCCCCAGTCGCTTTACCAGCTTCTTTCCAAGGCACCTCCCAGCTTGGCCATGGAGCTATGTCCTTGCCCCTCGCCCCTTCTCTGCCAAGGTCGTCCTCCTGCTCCCCTACCTCTCCCCATCCATCACCTTCCTCCTTCAGAAGCTGTTGCGTGTTGTGTGAGATGAGTTCTATGAACTCAGTCCTGCAGGCTTTTTGTCACTTAATGAAGCACTGAAGGTTTACAGCAGTCATTTGTTTTCCCAGTGCAGAGCATATAAACACATTTCTGTAGACCCTAAAGTCAGCTAATGCAGGATGGAGTATTCTGGACACACAGTCTGCAATCAGAGGAGCTGTGGAAACAGAATGTGTTTGGGAAAATGTTGAATTCCATATAAGACAAAGACATTTCACATCTGCCTGAGTTCTCTCTAGTACTGTCTGTCTATCTGCCTACCTACCTGGCTACCTACCTATCTATTAATGCCTATCACTGAATAATAGCTGCTGGGTAACTGTGGCTCTTTGTTTTCATGTAGAGAGTATATTTCAGAGAAGTGGGCTTGTTCCTTTTTTCTTTTAAAACAAAACAAAAGAAAACAAAACAGTCTTATAACTACCTTCCAGGCTCCTAAGTGTAGGGGGAGTAAAGAAAATGACGTTAGCTGTGGCATGCTGGCCCTCAGAGCAGACACCCACCTGGATACCAGCAATTCCACCTGCTCCTAGTTTCTCAGAGGACTTTGCCTGCATCTGCTTCACTGATTGTTCCATGGGTGGTGACTTCTTCGGAAAGTTATTTCACAACCTGTTTGTACATCTTTTGGGAAGTAAAGGTTGCCAGAGATTAAGATATTAGATGTAATTTTACTTACCTTCCCAGCAGACATTGCGGTAAAGATATTTTTCCAAGGGCATGCCTGATACCAGGGATGGATCCAGATTTTATGGGACCTTATAGTTGTACAATTTTGTAGATGTTCTTCAAGAAAAAGTATTAAAAAAAAGTTGATCTCGTAGAAGTAAAAAATAGAACAGAAGATACTAGAGGCTGAAAAGGGTAGGGGCAAGGAGGGCTAGGGAGAGAAAGGATACAAAATTACAGCTAAATAGGAAGAATAAGTTCTCTACCACTGTAGGATGATGACAGTTAACAGTAATGTATTACATAGTTTCAAATAGCTAGGAGGATAGTGAATGTTCCTAACACAAAGAAATGATAAAGATTTGAGATGGTGGATATGCTAATTACCTGATCTGATCACTATACATTATAGGTATAACACTATGTACCCCATATGTAAAATTATTATATCAATTAAGAAAAAAGGAAAAAATATGGTTATGAATGTAAACATTTATTTAAAGTTAGAAAAGAAATCTCAACATATTACAGTTTAAAAATATGACAAATACCACACACATCACAGAATACAGAAAAACAACATAATATTTATTAATTGATACACCTCTTTAATACTTTCCTACATATATTGGCTGCATACTCTGACTTTTTTATTCATATAATAATGACTTTTAAAACTCATTTTTCCATGAAGAAAATAGAAAGATAATTCAATCTTCTAGTATGTTTGATTGAAATTTACTTCTTCTTATTGATAATTGAGATGAATAAAATATTTAACTCACAGAAATATATTCTCTGTTTGTAGAACTGCTAAAGGTTTGTGCTCTACAAAAGAAGAAATCCTGATAAATTCTATTTCACATGATAACCATTAAAAAAGAAAAGCAGAGAAATATGTTCTGTTTATTATTGTATAATATATATGCCATTACCAAAATGTTCTTAACAGAAGAGAATTGCCAACTTGACTGACATCATGAGACTGAATCTTCCACTTAAACTTTTGAACATCTGATGATTGGGAGAATTTTCCACAGACGAGCTCTGGCTCCGTATGTTTCAAACATTGTGTCTCCTCCATTGCTGGGAATTCTGTGGTGCCAAGCACGGCAGGAAACATTGACATAGTGAATGGCCCTGCACTTTAGCCTCCAGATGCTGGCTGAGTTGTCCCAGTGGACGACAGGACCACTCCTAGAAGCCATTCCCACACCAGGACCACTCGCATTAACCACGTGGAAGGCACCATGAACCACAGAATTATATACCAGTAAAAGCAAATAAGTGTATCCTCAACTGAACTTCCCTTTAGCTGGATCTCAAAATCCATGGAGGCTTTCCAACTCCACTGGACTGCAGCAGAAGTCTGCTGGATAGATGTAGGAGTCTTCACAAATTATAGCAAAAATATATTACTTTCGCAAATTTTATAAAGCATATAACCATGTGAACACATTGCCAAGGTTTCTCCCAAAACCTTGGAAGAGACTGATGCAAGGGATTGGTCTGGAAGATTAATCTCTCTTTTCATAACTCTTTTTCTACCCTACGGCTTCATGAACCCAGAAATCATTTAAGCACCTGTTCCAGAGGAGTAAGCTGCACTTCCTCTGTTTTTAGAGAATGGAGGCACTCAGCCTAAATGCCAATGGTCCATTTGGGGGCATCAGTCCAACTGTGATCTGACTCCTATGTTTGCTTTTTACTCCATGATGATCAAGTAGGGAAGTAACAACCTGATATTTCTCATAAAAATTAATGACTGTGCTTTTCTCCTCCTTTTAATCCCTGACTTTGTTTAAAAAGAATATTTTTATGCTTAATTTTGAAAAAAATAACAATATCAGAATACCCACCATGTAACAAGGGCTTATTGTATAAAACAGATTTTGCATATTAATGCATTTAATCCTCTCTCTCTGTTGGAAGCAGGCAGTAAGTAGTATAGCTGTCTTACCAAATGCAACAAAATCTGGTTAAGGGAGGTTAAACAACTTGCCCAAGATCACAAATTTATAAATGAGAGAACTGGTTTTGAAACCTATTCTGTTTAACTCTAAAATTCATGTTTTTAAGCATTTTACTGTCTTGCCTTTCTAAGGCAAATCAGAAGAGGGTACACAGATATTCAAGGTGATATAGTCTTCTGATGAGAGTCTTGAGATCTTCTTTAAGGAACTGGAGATGACCCACAATCAGGGAACTGGTATCAGTAATCCTGACCCAGTTGGACTCTCTTTTTTTTGTGTCCCATATCATTCCTGCCCCTAGAAATCTAGTCTGGGATGGGATGTTTTCTTCTTGCATCAAAGCCCTTATTTCTAGTTGCAGAGACTCTTAGTTTTTGCTTATTGTCTACATAATGTTCAAGTTCTCTGCCTCCGTAACTGAGTAGAGGGAGGCTAACACATCTTTCATGTGTTTGCTATAAAATTGTATTAGCTCTTATATACATTGCCTTTTCATTACAAGTACATTTTTAAAAGGCCATTAACAATTTACCCTGTGTGCAAGGAATATTTGTGATGGGGCTGGGCAGGAAATGGAGCAGTGAAAGAGCTATGGGTAAGGTCAGGAAAAACACCTTATTTGTTCCTGTCATTCCTACCTGTGATGAAAATCTTTTCTCTGGAAGTTCTCTGCATTCTTGAAAGAGTCTGAATTTTTTTCTCTTGCAAAAAGCTTCACATGCTTGCCCCTTTCTCTTCCTGGAAAAATCTGACCCTTGATTAGTACTACTCCTGCTCTGCCTTGACACATGAGGGGCTGAGAAAATTCCACAGCCAGTTGAACTGGAATCACCACACATGCACAATTGTCACCCTCAGCTGCGCCCTCAGCACAACTCTGCAAACTTGCTCAGCTTCTCTAGAAAGTTTGCTCTCATTCTCTGCAACATCCTGTCTTTTCCACTTTCCCCTAAGGAGCCACACACACTCTCATATCCCCACCACCTACTCTCAGCAATGAATTACATCTTATACTGCAGAAAGCTGAAGACATCAGTCCAGAAACATCTTACCTCTCCACCACCAAATCCACCAACTGCCTGCATTTGTACCTGTCTTCTCCCTCTTCCCCCTGATAAAAATCAGCAACCAGCTCTCCTTTTGTCAAAAGTTGATCACAGGTACACTGAAGATCATCCATCCATCTATCTGTTTTTTCCTTCCTCCCTCCCTCCCTCCCTCCCTTCCTTCCTTCCTTCTTCCTTCCTTCCTTCCTTGCCAGGACAACACTCCAGGGGCTGCTTCCTCTTTGCACACATCTCTGCTCCAGCACATAGACACACTGCATGGCCCTCCAAATCCTCCCCTACCCCGGCCTGACTCTCCTGTGCACCCTGTCTTGCCATTTCCATCAAAGGAAGCATCTCAAGGGGACCTTGTCTTCTTCACATCTGAGTCACCCTGTTAGGATTGAGATATTTACTAGGGGTAGAGAAAGCTCCTCAGTGTGTTGAGAGGTCTGGAAAAATGGCCTATAGAACTGACTGTATTGGAATCCTTGAACAGAAGCCTAGGCATTTCCATATTTATCAGTGGTGCCTGTTCATTACTACTCTTTCCAGGGTAAAGACATAGAATGCTCTTCTAATTTGTTGTAAGCGGCTTTAAAGCAATCAACTTGGTGGTTACCAGGAACTGGAGACAGGGTAGGAGGTGACTGCTTAATGTGTACAGGGCTTTTGTATAGGGACAAGAAAAATATTTTAGAACCCAATAGAAGTGTTGGTTGCATAACATTGTGACCGTACTAAATGCCATTGAATTTTGTACTTTACAATGCTTAGTTTTATATTATGTAATTTCACCTCAATAAAATAAAAACTACTGAGGAAAAAACAAATCTTATCTAGTGCTCTCTAGCAGAAAATTCTTTAAAAATATTTTGGATGGGCTGCTCCTTAGGGAATGAAACTAGAATAATTAGAGGGAGAGGTTGGTTCTTGTATAGGTGAACAGTCTACATAACATTTTGTTTTCTTAATAAACAAAGTGTTGGACCATGAGGATTCAATAATATAAATTTTATTTGTATCTAACTTGGTCTAGTGTCTGTTTATTCATCCGCATTGGGACCCTAGGGAGGAAGATAACAATTTTTTATGTTATGTGATAAAATGTGTTTTATTAATATTATATCCTTATTAACCAATTTGGAAAACTGTTGTTTGCACATGAGACTAAACATTGAAAATCCTGTATAAGTAAATTATATGAACCATGGAAAGAAAATAAAGAAAAAGGCTATAATTATTTAGCAATTTCTAGAATATTTCAGCTTTGGTTTCGGGTCTCCTCATTTTAAGGTGGAAGAGAGCTGCACGTTGGGGACACATTTGCATCGATGGCATGCTGTGCCTTAATGGACCTTCTGCAAAAGCTGAGGCTGTATATGGGATCAATAGTGCATATTCTTTACTAAGGCTTTTTAATGCATTTAACCACGTTTGGGTATTAGTCTTAATAAGCTTTCCAAGCTTTGACTATTATTGCTCCTTGGAGTATTAATAAGAAATACAGAATTACACATCATATTCCTATTAAATAAGCAAATTCATACTAGAAGTTATTAAGAAAACTATTTAGGAGAAGGAAAGCCATACTACTGGTTGAGAAATCATGTCATTACATTGCTAGGACATGAAAAATACCCTTTTTTCCTGGAGCATCTTCCCCAAAGCAATGTCTGAGTATATTTCCCCAATCCAAATCAATTCTTTTGCTTCTCTGCATGAGGATAAGAGAAAGTCATCTACCTGAATGGACTTGGTCTTCCTGGGTTAGGAGGCCTCCCCAAGGCTGGAAGGGAGACCCGCAAGGCTGGCCAGTGGATTGCTATGGAGTTGGACCCTTCCTCTGAGATTCTTTGTTGCAGCTACCACTGCCTGTCTACCATGCACCATGCACGTCACATGTACTCATTCATCCCTCACCAATAACAATCTTCACTTCACAAACAAGAAAACAGTCCACATATCTAGAAAGTGGGAGCTAAACTTCAAACTCTAGACTGTAAAATTCCTAAATCCTTTATACTTTCTAAGGACAAACCCCTCTCTGCTGGCAATTAGCAAAAGGAAAAAATCCCTTTCTGGCTGTAAATATGCGGGAATGAGAGTAGCATAGAACCTTCCGGTTTCCTAAGAGGTTGGCTGGGCCTGCACTCAGTGACCACAGAGGACCTGGGAGATGGAAGGGGAATTTGTGTTGGCCTCCTCCCTTAGAAGAGTGTATTATTTGAACTTGAAATGAGAAGTAGAGTCATTGAATTGGCTCCCTGACATCTTCTGGGAAGAGGTAAATACTCTCACAGTCTTCCATTTAGAGACACACAGACCTAGAAGCATTAAGAAGTGTCTCCCCTAGGCAGGAAAGTGGCGGTAGGGTGCAGGCGAGAAGCTGGGTTGAATTAACTTTTCAGAGTTCTTTTTGAGCTTCAATTGCTACGCTATATTTTCACTATATATTTAAACATTAAAATGTCTTCTAAGATTTTGGCAAGAAGTTTTGAAACATCAAAATCCAATTCTCTGCCAATTAACAGCCATTTAATTTAGGAGTACCTAATTGAGTTTTCTGATTTTAAAGTACTTACGGACTAGAAACTTGTGTGCCATATTTCAGCCCCAAGCTAAATTTTTACGGGCAAGTTATTACCTTTCTAATAGACCTTGAACTATTGTGACTTTTTTTTTTTTCAGGTATAACTATAATGAGGTTTGATCCCTGGCTTGAGTTTATTCTCCATCTGGACTTGAATCTGTAATGAATCATCAGCCAGAGTCTATGTTTTCATCTCAGGAAGACAGCTTGGCAAAAAGGTCAGGGAAAAATTGATCTTTGTTTAAAGTGGCCCCAGAAAAAATATCTGATTTAAAATCTGCTGTAAGTTGCAGCAAGGATTCCATTAAAACAAGAAAAGAGAAGAATAAAATCTGCTGTAAGTTTTCATTTTCCTTTCTTCTTTGTATCAGTGCCTGCACTCTGATGAACAGAACAGAACAAAAATTTTGTTTCATATAAAATTTGTTAATATAATTGTCATGAGGATTTAAGAAGCCTCAGAAAACAGATAATATATTACACTTAAAATATTAGATTTTATGTCAGATGCTGTGGGCATGTTTTCGAACTAGTGTGACTTGATATGTAGCCAAGGGACACACACATCAAATAGGGTGGTGATGAGTCACTTCTAAGTTGGAGGTAGACGTATTTCTATGACTAAGCTTAGCCCAAATGTTTCTGCAAGAAATGAACTGCATACAAGCAAGCTTTAGGGCTCCAAAGATGTAACTACCTAAAATTCTTACTACAAAACAATGTGTTTCAATCTTCCTAGTTTTACTGCAGTGATTGCAGAGATAAAATTACAACATTATTTTACTACATTACTCCTAGCACAATATCTTCCCTGTTGTTGAGGCTGTATAAATGTTTGTTGAGTGAACACATGAATATATGAATAAATAATAGAGTGACAATATCAGCTCAGTTCCTTCTGGGTTGCATTGGCTTTGAAAAGGGTTTTTTAAGGTGAGTCTAAAGGTGCTCCCAAGGTGAATACAACTGTATTATGGAAACAATCCTTGAGTAAAATAAGTTTTCCCTGAAAGAATTCCTGCATGGAAAACTATTGGTGTCCTCAGAATTTGGTTGGCAGAAACACTGAGGAATTCTGATTGTATAGACAACCTGCTTCTTACCCTCTAGTACATGTGTGGGGTTTTCTACCCCCAGTTCCAGACATGATGCTGTGAATGGAAAGGAGAAGCATCCTTCATGAAGGAGCATTTTCATACATGGATATAGCCAAATGCCAGAATACTTTTGAAAGGATTTTCCGTGGACAGACGAAGGTGTTGTAGAAGCTCTGGGTTTTCTAGACGATTGAGACACTGTGAGGAGATTCATAGTTTCCTAGAAAGGCACTGAATCCCTAAAACTGAACGTGTGGGATGGAATAGAAACTGCATCATGGATTGTTTTGTTTTGTGTTTGGTGTTGTGACTCAAATTCAAACTGCGTCATGGATTTTGATACCAGAATTCTTGAATTTGAATAAAAACTCAACCAGTAGCTATGACTCTTATCTGATCTTGTTGAGACTCAGTTTCTTTATGTGTAAAATGAAGGTAATAAAACCTACTTTATAGAGGGGTGAGAAAATACATGCAAAATGACTAGTCTCTTACTAGTTGCTTGATACATAGTAACAATTTACATTATTGAACAGATATACATCTACCACTTTATACAGTCACATGTGGTTTATGGGGCTTCTACTATATGTCAGAAGAATGCTAGGTATCACATACAGAGTGTCAACTAAACAAATATGGACCCTGTTCTCATGGAATCTACCAACTAAGAGGGAAGATAGATATTAAACCAATAACTGTTAGGCAGAAAAATCAGATGTGGAATGGCCTTTGGTGATACAACAAGCTAAGCTTTATCATTTCCAACTATTTGTAACTCTTTCCTTGTCCTCCTTCTCTTCTCATGGCTGTAGGGAATGTCAGAAGAAATGAAGGACTATCTACTTCTCTAGTCATAATAGGTTTTAAAGTTATAGGCTTCAAGAAAGCTTAACTTAGGCCAGGCGCGGTGGCTCACGCCTGTAATCCTAGCACACTGGGAGGCCGAGGTGGGTGGATCGTTCAAGGTCAGGAGTTCAAGACCAGCCTGAGCAAAAGCGAGACCCTGTCTCTACTAAAAATAGAAAGAAATTATCTGGCCAACTAAAATATACATAGAAAAAATTAGCCGGGCATGGTGGCGCATGCCTGTAGTCCCAGTTATCTGGGAGGCCAAGGCAGTAGGATCGCTTAAGCCCAGGAGTTTGAGGTTGCTGTGAGCCAGGCTGACGCCACGGCACTCACTCTAGCCTGGGCAACAAAGCGAGACTCTGTCTCAAAAAAAAAAAAAAAAAAAAGAAAGCTTAACTTGGGCAATTCAATGTATTGATCAACATTATATTGCAGATCTGGCTAGGGTAAGCAAAAAAGTTTTTATCAGGGAGTGTAGGTGATTCCCAAACTGTTGGGAGACATGAAGAAATGGGTCTAGGCAGTCAAGAATGAGCCCCGAACCACACTGCGGAACCAGGCCATTAAGGTTGGCTGTCACCTCTATGTTGATCAGGAAGGATAGAATCAAGAAGTTGCCACCTCAGCTGCCAATTGCAAACCCACTCCTCTCTGCTACAGTCTACACCAGCAAAGTGAGTGTTTATACCTTGCTTTTATCCCATGTGACTCGGTTCTGAATCAAAGTCTTGTGTGATTGCATCTAAGTGGACCTGTTTGAATCACACATAGAGCCTCACTACCAAGCACACTGACAGGTATAGTGTTAGCTTTCCAGCCTTGGCACTCCCACAGGGTCCTGGAGTGGGTGGTGGGCAAGGCGAGTCACAGTACCCATCACAAAAATGATTAGTAGTAATAGGATCATCAATTGAACTACGGCATCTTTTTATGAGAATAGCAGATTCTAGTGCGTCTTCAACCATTTCATTGGCTCCATTGCAATGGAGACACCCTGATTAACTGTTGAGTACCCCCGATTCAGCTCAACCTGTAGCAGATGTTAAGTAATCCTCTTGCTCTTGTAATCTTTTTTTAAAAAATGCCTTTGCCTGAGGTAGGTGATTTATTAAGAAAATGCTACTGTCATCAGGTGTCAGTTTCTTGATGTGCATAGAGTTTCTTTATTGGTTTTGCCATTTGCTAGTTAACGTGATTTTCAGGTGAAGCGTGAAATGAATACAGAAATGGAATGTAATATCTGTGGCCAATCCAAATTTTTCAGCTTTCTGATTTATTTTTCAGAAACCAAAACTGTTGGGAAGAAAGTAAAAACGAAGGAAAAAATGAAAAAATCAATCATTTGTCATAAGTTTGAGAACAAAAGGCAGTGTGTGTGTGTGTGTGTGTGTGTTAGACAAAATTTAAAAATAACATATTAGGGTCAGGTGAATGTGGATTGAAAGTGATTAACATTCCTGGTTTGCCCAGGACTGAGGTGGTTTCCCGAGATACGGGCTTTTTGGTGCTAAAATAAGGGCAAGTCAGGATGGTCACACTAATGGATTGTTAGACACAGGGATCTGGTAGCCTTTGGTCTGAGACGTGGTACTGCCAAACATCACAAGAAGTTGCACATTGTTGGTCCATAGATTCAGCCAGAATGATGTCTAATTTTTTAAAAATTTGTTGTCAGTATTTATTGTAAAAACAGAGATTTTATGAAAATGTTTATGTCTAACTCATGTTAATAATAGTCATGCTAATTGTGCCCAATCTATTATAGAAATACTGAGTATTCTCCTATGACATCTATGCTTTTTAGGTGAGAAATGCATTATCCAATTTGTCACAATCCCCATCACTCCCTATTGTCTTCCTGTTACTGAGCTCAGGCTTCAGTTGCTGTTAATCATCTTGCTTAGGCTGTTGCTTTTCTTATAATTGAGAAACATGAATTTTTTATACATCTCCATAAAGAGTAAGAAAATGAAATATACACTGAGAAGGCCATGTATTTCAAGAGAATGGGAAAGAGTACATTTTTCTTGAGCTGACCTTTCTCACATTTTCATTACCTCCCCAACCTCTGTTGGTACTTGTTTGGGGTCCCTACTCCAAGGAAGAAGCTCCCAATGGACAAGATAATTTTCCTGATGGGTCTTTTGTGGATATTGTCTTAATAGAGAACTTAAGATATTTTCTTTCATATCATAGAATCATTTAAACATGTTTTTGAAGAATTTTTATTGATGTGGAAAACATTCATGATTATTAAATTAATAAAAGATGGACACACAATTGTGCATAAGGAATATGATATCAATTAGGTAAGATGTATGTATACATAGAAAAAACCTGGAAACAAATACACAAAGTTTTAATCCTCAAAAAGGGAAGAATCTCCCCTAACATATTTATCTACATAGTGCCCTCGTATGTACAAATTCTACTATGCTTACTCTAAATAAAATGCCAAACTTCCAAAATGTCTTTATTAAACTTCCTTTGATGGAAGTATTGTTATCTTATACTCATCAGAAGCTTTAAACAATGAAAACTCCAAATTTATAGAGCAGCGCTTGGCAAACTTTTTCTATAAAGGGCCATATAGTCAATATTTTTTTTGGCTTTGTAAGTTTTGTGGTCTCTGTCTCAACTACTCAACTGTGCTGTTGTAGTGGGAAAGCAGCTGTAGATAATCAACTCATAAGTGAATGAGGATGGAGGTGTCCCCATAATACTTTATTCATGGATGAAGACATTTTAATTTCATGTAATTTTTATGTTCATGTAGTATTTTTCTTTTGATCTTTTCTTAACAATTAAAAAATGTAGGCCGGGCGTGGTGGCTCACGCCTGTAATCCTAGCACCCTGGGAGGCCGAGGTGGGTGGATCGCTCGAGGTCAGGAGTTCGAGACCAGCCTGAGCAAGAGTGAGATCCCGTCTCTACTAAAAATAGAAAGAAATTATCTGGCCAACCAAAAATATATATAGAAAAAATTAGCTGGACATGGTGGCACATGCCTGTAGTCCCAGCTACTTGGGAGGCTGAGGCAGAAGGATTGCTTGAGCCCAGGAGTTTGAGGTTGCTGTGGGCTAGGCTGACGCCACGGCACTCACTCTAGCCCAGGCAACAGAGCGAGACTCTGTCTCAAAAAAAAAAAAAAAAAAATGTAAAAACCATTCTTAGATCACGGGCCATACAAAAATGGGCAGCCAACCAGATCTGGTCCTCTGGCTCTAGTTTGTCAACTCCAGTTATAGACCATCAGTATTTCTACTCCTGTAGCCTAAAGGTTCATGGATCCTGACAGGCCTGTGAAGTAACCTATAGAGTTGAGTGTACTATTATGACCTCCACTATAGATACAAATATTCTTATGTAAAGATGATGCAACCACAAAACCAGATGGTGACTGTATTTAGATTAAACACCAAGCATCCATGGTGGAAAGGAGGTGCAGATTCACATTGGGTAAGCAAAGTAGCATGTTCGGAACTGACTCACCCCAATACTGTTCCCATTTAATAGTTACATTTTCAAGACTTCACAATAGAAATTCACTTTGAAGAAACATTCCTTGTTTTTTGTTTTTTTGTTTTTTTTTAAGACAGAGTCTCCCTCTGTCACCCATGATGGAGTGTAGTGGCATCATCATAGCTCACTGCAGCCTCGAACTCCTGTGCTCAAGTGATCCTCCTACCTCAGCCTCCCAAATGGCTACAGGCTCATGCCACCACATCTGGCTAATTTTTTAAATTTTTTATAGAGATGGCAGTCTTACTATCTTGCCCGGGCTGGTCTCAAACTCCTGGGCTCAAGTGATCCTCCCACCTTGGCCTCCCAAAGTGCTGGGATTACAGACATGAGCCACCGTACCTGGTTGCTTTGAGAAAAATTTCTAATGCAGTTGGAATACTAGCATTATTCATCAGGATGTTGTCATTGATGGATGGTTGGCATGGACTGTGAAATTGATAGACCTACTTTAATTTTCACCAGCTATAAATTTTTTCATAATAAAAGTTGGAGAGAGGAAATTATGGGTTTTAAGAATGACAGAAGTTTTCTCCACTTTGCTCCTAGAGAGGTGAATTGCTGGACCTTAAAGAGGCAAAGAACTAGGATTACTTATTTTTTGAAAGATAGTTTCTATCATACTCAGTTGCAAGGCAAATATCCTCCTGTGGGTATGAGTAGAACAGAAGTAGATTTTTCTTCACCTTTACATGTTTCTGAATGGAGTCCTAGAAACTACCTGCTTTGGAAACATCTGTTATAGGATGGATACCTAAGCCCCTCCCCAGAGGTACTACTGAAGCAGATGGTCTGGGATGGGCCTCATGATTCCAACTTTTTAACAGGTGAGTATTATGCCTATGAGGAGACAGTAGTTTACCTGAGGCTTCTATTGCCTCAGAATGAAGTGTCCTTCAGTTCCAGGGCTATGCTTTATGACCATATTTGGGAGCAGAGGACTCTCTCAAGAGGTTGGGAACTCAAAGGCCTGATGGGGCAGAGGTCATTGAGCGTACCTTGGGCCTTCTCCTTGGGATCCTTCCACCTCGGGTAGCACTGCCATGGGTTCCCTGACTCTGTGACATTCCCAGCCTGGGGGCATTTCTCTCCTTTCCTTCTTGTTGTCCATGAAGGCACTGCCCACTGCCTCCACTCCTCATCTCTCTGCCCTGCAATAATCTTCAGCTTTCCTGAATATCAGCCAGAGATACTGCCTTTCAGCAGCTTCTGATCACAACCTTGCTGAGGCAGAACATACCAGGAGCCTGGCTAACTTCTAGAACAAGGCAAAGAGAAAGCACAGAGAACGAAACACAGAGTAATACCTCAATAAATTACTTTGCATGTCTTAGTCCATTTTCTCTTGCTATAACAGAATACCTGAGACTGGGTAATTTATAAAGAAAAACAGTTTATTTGGCTCATGGTTCTGGAGGCTGGGAAGTCCAAGGGCATGGCAGCAAGTTCTGGTGAGGGGCTTTCATACTGCATCATAACATGGCAGAAAAGCAAAAGGGCAAGTGAGCATGTGCAAAAGAGATCTCAAGAGTAAGCAGAGCTCACCTTTATAACAACCTGCTCTCAACTCTAACTCCCTCCTGCAATAGCAGTATTAATCCATTCATGAGGGCTCCATCTCCATGACCCAATCACCTATACTATTACATCATTATTAAGTTTCCAATACACAGTCTGGGGGACACATTTGAACCACAGAATTCTTCCACTAGATATTCCAGTTCCTGACTCTTAAGTTCTGCCTTCCATAAAGCCTTCAGGCATGGACACAGTTCAGCCCAGTTCTACTGATATTTTATAACAAGGAAAGCCTTTACTCCAATTTCCAATACCTTATTCCCTAGCTCTATCTGAGACCTCATCAGAATATCCTTTACTGTACATATTTCTACCACAGGTGGTGTTGGCTCCGGGTTGCAGAGCTTTTGCGGAGTAAGTCCTGCTTTCCATGCTCAACACATCCTTTAATCTTGGAGCAATCACCCGCATAGACTTGAGGGAAGGACCTGTATATTTCTTGGAGTCTACAGGGAAAAGCAAGCAAACCTGGCATGGGCTAAGCCTTGCTTCCTTCTTCTGGTAGCTGCCACTCACTCTCATTGTTGCTGGTCAGTCACTGGCTTTCCACATCAACAGTTAATTGTTATTTACCAAATACACTCATGCACGTGGCTCATACACAGTGTCATTCTTCAGTGTAAATAGTGGTACTTGTGAAAACTATGCCATCAATTATATCCCAAAATAGTTTAGTTGATGCTTACTAATTATTTTAACATTCTTAAATGAAAAATGCTATATATCTTTTACTTTTCTAAGTTAAGTACAAAAACCAAGAGTTGAAAGAGAGAGATCTTTAGGCTGACTTTTTTTTTTTTTTCCAACATTGAATATTTAACTGCTAAACATGACATGGGCACCTTAAAAAAAGCCTAAGTAATTGTTGTAGAAGTTCAAACACAAGTTATTCAGCAAAGTGCCTTCTGTCTGCCTGTGACCTTTGGGCCTAAGGTTTAAATTTAGCAAGAAGAGAAGGGCTAAGAAAAAATGATCTAACGGAACTCTCTTGATGGAAGGAAGAAAGGGGTTTAGGATAGATTCGAATGTCTTCAGAGGCAGGGCAGGGAAAGCACATGTGTGAAGAGGGGTGTGGGTGGGTGGGGAGGAAGACTTAGGACCATAAAGTGAAGAAGGGACCCAAGTTCTGTGAACGCCTCCCCCGTCTGGAGGGTCAGCTTCTCTTGACTGCAGCTGATTCATTGATCTTTAGGAATGTAGGCCCAAAATTTCTTGATCTTTCTCATTTTTCTCAACAAGCCAGGATCTGCAATTTACGTTTAAGTCTCCTAAATTTTCAGTGTGGACCATTAAAAACAAATCTCTGTGCACTAGATAAAACACATTTAAAATAAAGATTAATTAAATTAAATTAAAAACATAAAAATACTAAATAAAATAAATGTCATATTACCTACCCTTAAGAGTCCATCCAGGTCAGGGATCTAAGAATGGAAACCCACTACTCTTAAAGAAAATTTAAAAAAAGGAGACTCATTAAATAAACTATCTTTAGTCTTAAAATGTAAAACTTACCTTACACGATTGAAGTCAATCACGGTATATGGCTAAATATCAAGAACACCACCCTCCCTAAGCTGACTTTACTCAGAGATGTTTGTTCTGA
>CM052441.1:23788372-24110764 GCA_028533085.1 Varecia variegata | reverse complement strand
GAAAAACCTGCAGAAGTGTTAAGAGGGAAGGATCTCATCTTCAAGATGAGAAAGTTGTTTTTTCCCTTTTTCTTGGATCAAAAAATCTGCTCTTCACAGTGATAGTTGTGTGTATATCACAATGATATCTTAGTTTCTCTTTCCTGGAGTCAGCAAATAAATTGGTCCTGAGAGTGATGTGTGGAATTCAGCTTTCGCATTGCTCATGTCATTTCTCATTTAAAGATGGATGTGTCATAGGGATTCATAGCATCTACTCTTTCTTCAACATTTATTTTTTCATGCATCTCTTCTGCCTCTGACACTAAAATGTGAAGTCCCAAAAGGCAAGGATCTCTGTATCTTCAGCACACCTCGTACAGCTCTTAGCCAAGCTGGGGGTTCAGTAGGTATCTTTTTTTTATCATGGTGTTTCAGACCCTTTACATGCTGTCATGTTGTCTTAAATAAATAAATAGAATGGTCCAGGAAAACAATAGTATAAAGCAGACATATATTTGCTCTATCTAATAACAATCCAAAAGAGATCCAAGTACTCAATCTAGGGAAAATCAAAGCATATTTTCTAAAGTGATGTGATAACATGATTTTCTTCTCTCTTTTTTTTTTTTTTTTTTGGAAAAAATGGAATTGTTACAATAATGTTTGTCCAATATCATAGTGATTAAGAAATCTAAGGCTACTTTTCAACATAGAATACCTAGTGAATTTGTTCTGTAACTATGATAGAACCAGATGGTTACTTTGCACCAGAGAAAATGTATTTTCTCTCCCTTTCTGTCTTTACCTCCCACTTCCTCATTCCGCTGCATTGTTGGTCAAAGAAAAGCCAGATTTTTACGTAGGATTTTGAACTCATTTCCCAGTTATGCTTAGAATGCAATACAGATAAACCCTGAGGCAGTACGATCTCCAAGTGCTGTAAAAACAAAACCAAACAGAAACACAAATAGCTATTACTTAACACTTCTTCATCATGACCTCAGTTTCTTGCCAGAGGAAAAGTCCCTCCATCGCAGTGGGGAAAGTTCTCAGCAACTGACGCCTCACATTCCATTCCAAAATGGAAACGAAGGAATGTTTGTTTTTGTGGGGAAAAAGAAAAAAAAAAAACCTAACAATATTAGTCACCTTTCTAACCAGATGGACAGAACATTCCATGGTCTATGAATTAGGTTGTGATGACCATTATGAGTTGATGAGTGCCCTTTGAGGTGAGTCAACCAGCGAGGCAGTTGTCAAGTGTCTGCAACAAACGTAGGAAATGCAGATGAAAATAGGGCTGGTATTTTTCTGGCAGGGCTGGTCACTTTCGGTGTTGGGAGGGTGCAGGAAGAGGGAACTGAGAGTAAGTGGTCAGACAAGTTTATGGCTATGCTTGGGGAAGACAGGGCAGAAGTGCTGCTGGTGGGAGGGAGGTGGGGAAGAAATGAGGCCTGGGCTGGTTTGCACACTCATGTCCCTGCATTACTAATGTCTCTTCTGACTATAAAATACAAGTCAAAGTGTAAGCAAAATATATAAGCAAAAGCTATGAAGGAGGGATATTTGAGGTTTAATACCTCTGAAGGGAAAGAGAGAATGCATGTAAGACAACCTTTGCAAGAGGGAATGATTTTATTAAATGGCAAAGCAGAATTCAGGAAAAAAGAGAATTTGACAACTGCTATATGTACCAATTGTTTATTTGTTTGAAGAACTGCCAAATGAAAGTTTGAGAAGACATAGCTTCATATAAGAAGGAATTCCTAAGAAGCAAAAGTTTTAAATACTGATGAGTTGGAGGAAAGTTAGCATGTGATGATGGTTTATAAGATATTGTTTATTAAATATGAATATAGAAAGTTTCCAACTTATTACACAGTGATGCTCTAAAAAACTCTTTGTAAATGGACTGTTTAGAACTTTGGATCTACTTCTTTATTCACTCACATTCATCCTTTCATTCAAAAAGGTTATTTATATATGAAAGGCACAATTCTGAGCTTTTCAGACTCCAATGTATAAAAATAATTCTAATATTTGGTAAAAACTACATAGTATCAAAAAAGATACACAAAGAGATAAAAGATTGAAGAAGTTTAGAGAGTGAGGGCTTACTGTCTATAAACAAAAATAGTCTTGTTTCCAGATTGACTGATTGGGTCCTGAATTTTGGGCCAAAGCATAATTTGTTAATAGTTAACAATTTCCTTCAGTAAAATGAGGGTTCTCACACAACCTAAAAATTCTCTGATAATTTAGTTAACATTAGCCTAACAGTAAAATATGAGGCTTTTATAAGGTTCCTTTTTAGTGATTTATAATGCAGTAACCTTTGTAATTTTTTCCCCCTAAGATTACTCACATATCTTCCGGGGCTTATCAAGACTTCCTTTTGTGTTTTTAGGATTCCTGGCATCAGTGGTAGGAAAACAAGTGACAAAATTACCCTTCAAGTACTAGTTATACACAGGCTTCCATATCCCAAGTTGGGAAGTAAAGCAATTAAATTCAGCAAGATTTTTGTTCATTCTATGTTGCTTAAAAGTTATTTACCTCTGATTGCCTGGCTTTTTGATGATATTCGTTCATTCAACAAATATTTATTGAGTGATTACTATGCCCCAGTGTTTTCCTAGGCTCCGGGGATACGGAGTTGAACAAAACACCATGATTCTTGCCCAGAGGAGTTGATCCTCTAATGCAGGAACTAGATAATAATTAGTACATAATAATCTCAGGATAAGTAGAATAATCTCAGATGATGCTATGAAAAGGCATAAATGCTATGAAGAAGGAGAATAGGGAAGGGTGATATGACAAGAGAGATCGAGCAGGTGCACTCATCTTTAGTGTTGTACACCTGCCATTCTCCATGACTTTTCCATGACCATGTTGGCGTCATCCTGCCCAAGCTGTCCTTGCCTCAGTAGTCATTTAAAAAATACTATAACTCTTCTACTCTTGCCATTCTCTTCCCTCTTACTCATGTTGCTTACTGTTTATACTCTTTTTTGGTTATCTCTAAGACTATGACCATAAAAATGATGAGCAAAGGAAGAAAGCTCAGAAATATTTAGGTGAAGCTGATATTAAATATGTTTGTTCAATTTTTCTTGTCTAGTGCCTTAAGGCAAGCATCATTTGATGGAAAAAGTACAGAAGACCATGAAGTTGGAAAACTTCTTTGACACCTTTCTACTTATTACTTTTCTACTTTTTGGTTTTGAAACTTTTTTACTTATTAGCCCTTACTTAACCTGAGTCATCATCTTCTTGTCTCCAAATACGGGAAAATGATCTCTGGGATGGGATGTGCCGTGAGGTGTTAAGGAGGTGGAGGGCACCTGCTAGGTATTCACTCTATACCAGGAAGCTGAGGTCTGCTGTTGCCATTCCCATAACTCTGCCAAGAAAGCAAGAACCAGACCGTCCTCTGAAAGATCATGGCGAAATTCCCATTAATAGAAACATTCAAGTTCACAAAGATCATGTTTAGATGACACCATAGCTCGGGAATAAAAAGTAATCATGTAGATATGTGGAGTCTGTTCATCCTTTATGGGCAAGAAAGAAAAAATCTGTGCATAGTAAAAAACCCACTTTGATTCACTGGACTCTGGGAGCCACCCTGACCTCTCTCCCTCCCTGAGGTCCCGCATCCTGTGGATTGCCCATCCCATGGAGTCGGCCTCTTTAGGGTCGCTTCTCTATCCCACAGCACGTTCTTAGCTCATGCTGGCTTCCCCTCACGTGGGCTACCCTGTAGCCTCTTCCCTGTGTCCCTTGTTCTGCTCTATAATCTCCTCACCCCTTCCCCTTGCCAACACCAAAGCAGGAAAGATTCTAACACTGTCCTAAGATTGAGTTTTCTAAAATGCAAATCTAAACATGTTACTCTTCTACCTAAATCCACAGAAGCCTCTTCAGGGTCCTCAGTATAAAGCCCGCTCTGGAGCACGACATTAGCCCCCTGCGGTTCCCTCCTGTGTGCTGAGCTGCAGTTGGGATGAGCTGCAGGCTGTGCCCTCTGGCACTCCCGAGCCTTTGTGCGGGCTGCGCCCTCTGCTTTGATGGGTTCCCTCAGTGTCCCCTTTCCCAGCTCCACTTTATTTAGCTAACGCTAGTGATGATGTTCTTTCAGACCCTCTTCCTCAACTTTCCAACCCCATCCTAGCCCCACATGGGTTCGTGTAGGATCAGCTATGTAAGTTGTAGGGCCCAGAGCAAAATGAAAATGTGCAGCTGCTTGTGGAAAAATTATTAAGCATTTAAAGACAGTGACCACAGAGCATTATCCTAAGCACTAGGAACTTCTAAGTGCAGGGCCTGTGCAACAGCATGGGTCCTACACCTACAAAACCAACCCTCTTATGTTCTCTGCTCAGAGTTTCCATATGATGCTCAGTATCATGTATAGCACAATTTAAAGCCACACATTTTAACTATGTATTTACATATCTGCCTCTGCTACTAGATTGTGCTGCTTTAGGGAAGGAGCCATGTCTGCTTCACTCTTGATTCATTCACTCATCCATTTAAACATTTATGGAGGGCCAGGCACTGTGACAGGTGTTCAGACTATACAAACAGATAACACCTATCTCTGCTCTCAAGATGCTCCTATGGTACTGGAAGAGAGATACATAAGCAGATGCTTACACAACCATGGAGTGAGTTCAGATCAGAGGTGTACACAGGAAATTATAGGTGCATAGAAGAAGGGCACCTAATCAGGCCAGGGGTTAGGTGTGCCTGGATTTCCAGATATGTTTCCTGTATGAGTGATTGATGCTTAATACACTAAGGCTGCACAAGAGTTGGCCAGATGTCATTCCAGGAGTTGCAATGAGCAAATAGAGGTGTCGGGCTGTTTGCTGGATGGTGGTAGTGGCTGGTAGAGATAGAGAGGGGTTTCTTGAAGCAGTCTGGAGAAATTGGAGCCCAGAGTGAGATAGTATTGAGAGAGGGTTGGAGAGATAGGTAGACCCCAGATCCTGGATGGTCTTATGCACATGTCCTCCAGCTCTAGAATATAATACAAACCACAGACAGATGTTCACTTTTCTACTAACCTCATTAAAAAAGTAAAATGAAACAGGTAAAATTAATTTCAGCAACACATTTTATTTCACCCACTATATCCAAATAATATCATTTCAAAGTGTATTCAATATATTAAATAAAAGTTATTATTGAGATCATTTCCATTCTCCTTTTTTTGTGTGTGCCGCCTTTGAAATACAGGGTGCTTTGTACTCAGAATGTGCCTTAATTCAGACTAGTCACATTTCAGGTGCTTGATAGCCACCTGTGGCTAGTGGCTCCCACATTGGGGAATGAAGCTCTGGACTAGCTTTTCCCAGAACACCAGTTCTAACTGTTGCGTGGGAATGGCTGGGAGATCTGCCTACTCTATAACCCTCCTGGACATTCAAACAAGGGATTAATATAGTAAAGTCTTTGAGAAGTCTGCCAGAAATATAGAATGGCTGTACCTCCCGTTTCTCAAACTTGTGTAGCCACGGAACCTTTCACCCGCTTCCAGTGTGACCAGCCACATGTGGTCAGTGCTCCTTGGACATGCCTCAGGCAACTCTGCTCTGTGTGTTGGCAAGTTGCTGAAGGGCTTTTCCCTGGACAGGGATCAGTTAGCCCACTCCAGCTGCAGCACGTGGGACAGCTTGGAGGAAAGGGGCTTGGGACAGAGGTCTGTGAGGATTCAAGTGTCAGGTGGGGACCACAGAAGTTCTCATTGTTCCCATCCGTAATTAACTCTTCATTTATAAGGAATGTGAACCGGCAGGGATTTCCTCTGACCTCCTCCCAAGTTGTGGATTTGATGAGAATAAGTTTCTCATTCATTTTCATTGTTTTGATCAATAATTAAATCTTCATCAAATAAAGACCTTTTTGTAAGGCCTCATTCAAACATTTTGTTGACATGCTCAATAAAAACCTGTTCACGTTTACTGTTTCCAGTTCTTAAAAATTTAAGCAGATTGCCTCTTTGAAGATTTTCTATTTCTTTTTTTTTTTTATATCTCTTCTGCACTCCACTGTTGCACTTTCTGTTTCTATTATATCAATTTTTGCTTATTCTATAGGAATACAACAGAAAATGTAAACATAATCAAAGTGTACAAAATGTAATGTATTTTTTTCAAAAAATACAAATCACAGTAAGGGAAATAAAATTTTATGTATGTTTAAAAATGTATTCTTCTTCTGAAATACTTAAAATAATCAATGAAAAGTAAAAGCAAATGCAAATTATAACTAAAATCTAATAAGAATTTGGCCGGGCGAGGTGGCTCACTCTTGTAATCCTAGCACTCTGTGAGGTCGAGGCGGGCGGATTGTTTGAGCTCAGGAGTTCGAGACCAGCCTGAGCAAGAGCGAGACCCCGTCTCTACTAAAAATAGAAAGAAATTATCTGGCCAACTAAAAATATATATAGAAAAAATTAGCCGGGCATGGTGGCCCACGCCTGTAGTCCCAGCTACTCGGGAGCCTGAGGCAGTAGGATCGCTTAAGCCTGGGAGTTTGAGGTTGCTGTGAGCTAGGCTGATGCCACGGCACTCTAGCCCGGGTGACAAAGTGAGACTTTGTCTCAAAAAAAAAAAAAAAGGAATTTAAGTCAAATTATTTAAACAAGCCAAAATTTTTGTTGTTTTAAAAAATTATAATGAAATCATGTTAAATGTTTATAAAAACACAATTATTTGCTATTTTAATTTTAATATCTTCCTCATTGCTGATATTAAAATTGATATCATGCTTCACATGTTATGTCTAGATCCATATACATACAAATTAAAGAGTAATATAAATGGTTTAATATTGCAGAATGTTCCTTAGTCTCCATGTGTGACCGTGGAAAATACTACACTAATTCCAGAGTTCCTCTAGAACCACCAAGCCTACTCCCAATATTTGTGGGGTCTGAAGCAAGATGTGAAGCCCCACAGATCATGTGTATAAATATATAAAAGTTATAGATCATATTAACAAAAAATAAAATATGTTCTATTCCCTGATCTTGATGAATATACCTTCTAAATGATCTGGAAGTTCAGGTTCAAATTTAGAACTCCCTGGCTTCTCAGAGAACCACATCAGAAGGTCTTAGTATAAGTGAGGCTGGCCTCCAGCCTCCAGCCCCCAACCTCAGCCCCACACTTCAACCCTCTTCTCTTGCCACCTCCAGCTCTGTCCCATGTCATGTGGGGTCTTGCATACTTGCATATGGACACCCCAGTCTGCGTGTCTAAGCTCTGAGCATATCATCCACAAACAACTGCTCTGGGCCATGTCGCAGGCTTAGGGGTGTGCATGGTCCATCTTCAGGAGGAAGGATTCAGGGGAGGCCAGCTCCATCCCTGGCAATAGGCCCAGGGCTGTCTGGACAGGGCCGTCTGGAACAGGAGGCCATGTGGGCTTCAGGTAGGCACACCTTGGCCCTGTGAGGAAGAGCACAGCTGAAGCAGGGCCAGGGCCAGAATGGGAGGCTGCTCCTAGAAACCCTAAATTAGAATACCAAGAGAAACCCGAAAATGGCATGGCTGGGAACCAATATGTTGTCATGCTCTCTGAGAGGAACTTTGGCAAGTATACTAATTTCCTAAGGCTGCCGTAACAAAGTCCCACAGACTGGGTGGTTTAAAAAACAGAAATTTACTTCCTCACAGTTTTGGAGGCTGGAAGTGCAAGATCAAGGTGTCGACAGGGTCGCTGTGTTCTGAGGCCTCTCTCCTTGGCTTGTAGGTGGCTCTATTCCCTGCGTCTTCACCTGGCCTTCCGTCCCTCTGTGTGTGTCCATGTCCAAATCTCTTCATATAAAAACGCCAGTCTTATTGGAGTAAGTCCCACCCAAATGATCTCATTTTAACTTAATCACCTTTTAAAAAACCCTTTCTCCAAACAGTCACATCCTGAAGTACTGGGGGTTAGGGCCTCAACATACAAATTTGGGAGGGACACACTGTTCAGCCCGTAAAAGCGAGCTTGTTAATTTTCCTTCCCACTTCCCCAAACACCTGCCCACTGACGCTCCTCTGCAACGTGAAGGAGGCAGTGTTTCCGTCTTACGTAGTTAATGACACGACTCAGAACTTTTCACAGCGTTCAGAGGGTTGCCTTTTGTTTGGGGAACCCTTAAAGGAAGAGACGTGGAGATGCGTTTCCCTGGGGCTTGAACAGTATCAGCCATGAGAGTGGATCTTTGGGGTTATGAGTTGACCGTTCCAATGTTGAGCACCAGATCCTGAATGACGGAGAAGCCGTGTGTTCCTCAGCAATATTTAATGTGCATGTGTTTGTGATATGCTGCTCCCACTACAGCACAGCACCCAGGAGAAGGGCCCCTTTTGTCTAAATCTGTAGAAAGTATTGCAAGGAGTGATGAGGGCTCCCATTACAGCCATGCAGGAAGGAACGGCAGAACAGAGTGGAGGGGAGATTTGAAAGATATTTATACCAGGCAAAACAGGTGGGATTTATGATAGGGAGTGAGAAAGAGGAAGGAGTCAAGAATAAGTCCCTGGGATCTTGCTTGGGTGATCAGGTAAATAGTAATATCTCCAGCTAAGGGAGAGAATCTAGAGAAGCTATATTAGGGGGAAAGAGGAGCTTCAATTAGGGCAGGAAAATTTTCCAGGCAAATCTCACCAATTTCAACTCCTCAAGTTTATGTTGCTATCATACATACAGCCTCGTTAATTACGCCAGCTAGCAGAATCTGATTTATAAACTAACGTAGTAGTTGGTATACTAATTAGAAATCCACATAAATCACTTGAAATCTGAATTACCAGAGTTTAACACTAGTATGGCCACAACATCAGGGGAATAGGACAAAAGCATAATATTTCAAAGAGTTGTACAGAAGCAAAAACAAGCATAAATGAACAAACAACAATAGCAAGTCTTTCTGAAAGATTGTTACCTGTTCTAGAGGCACAAAATTCATGAATTCATTTCCAGCAAATTTACTTATTATTTGAAATCAAATGATAGGCACCAAAGCTAACTATAATTTAGTCAAGTTTTGCATTCCAGAGATGTATAATTTTTTTTTTCTTTTTAAGAAAACTTACACTTACAAAACCTATTGGGTAGGATAGTCAAAAGGTAGAAACAATGTCAGTGTCCATTATTGGATATACAAGGTATGAATTCATGGGTATAGAGTTTCTGTTCTGATGGAAGAGTTTTGAAAATGGTGATAATGGTTTACAACATCGTGAATGTACTTAATACCACTGAATCATACACTTAAAAATGGTTAAAATAGAAATCTTTATGTTATATATATTTTACCACAATAAAGGAAAAAATCTCTATTGTAGGTTTTGAGCTTATCATAGGGTCGAGTAATCCAGTTTTCTTTCTCAAATAACATAGTCTGAAAAAATATATATATATGTATATATATATCATAGTCTAATGTGTTTCAAAGGAATAATACCAAAAAAAAGATGTGAGCTTATAGCCCAATTACTGATTATAAGACCCAGACATTATTCAAGAATATAACAATTTTCAGTTAAATAGATGCTCATTAGCATTTAAAATAAGGTTTTTGGGTCATCAGCTCATTCTCAATGCAAAAAACTCAATCTAAATGCATCTTCAGAGATGAGTTCCTCTGGGTCATTTCTACTTGCTAGATTCACAGGCAGTGTCCTACTTTTGCATTTTTTTTTTAAAAAGTCAAAAACCCTACAAGATTTCTTAGTAGGGAAAATTATGTTTTCCAACTCAAATGAAGCAAAATCCCTAACAGCTTCTTTTTTCTCTCAAATTTGCAAATCCCTTTTTCCTTAAGGCATTAGATCTAATTTTTTCTGCTTTATTTTTTAAAATAATTTTTTTTTTTTTTTTGAGACAGTCTCACTCTGTCACCCGGGCTAGAGTGCTGTGGCATCAGCCTAGCTCACAGCAATCTCAAACTCCTGGGCTCAAGTGATCTTCCTGCCTCAGCCTCCCCAGTAGCTGGGACTACAGGCATGCGCCACCATGCCCGGTTAATTTTTTCTATTTTTAGTAGAGACAGAGTCTCACTCTTGCTCAGCCTGGAAAATAAACTTATTTGAGAATTGTTTTAGATTTACAGAAAAGTAAAAAAGATAAGTCCCATGTATTCCACACCTGGCACATTTGTCAATACTAATGAACCAATTCGTTATTATTAACTAAAGTCCATACTGCATTCAGACACTCATAGTTTTTACCTACTGTCCCTTTTTGGTTCCAGGATCCCATCCAGGATATCACGTTATATGGCATTATATTATCTCCCTGGGTTCCTCTAGACTGACAATTTCTGAGACTTTTCTTGTTTTTGATGACTGTGGCAATTTTGAGAAAGTTTGGTCAGGTATTTTGTAAAATGTCCTTTAATTGGGGTTTCTTGGACGTTTCCTCATGGTTAGACTGGGGTTATGGGTTTTTGGGAGGAAGTACACAGAGGTAAGTGCCATTCTCACTACATCCTATCAACAGTAATTTCTTTCAATATAACTTATCACTGGTGACTTGAGCCTTGATCACCTGGCAGAGATAATGTTTGTTGGGTTTTTCTGCTGTAAAGTTACTCTTTATGCCTTTTTAATATTATTCTTTTACGAAGGAAGTCACCATGGGCAGCCCATAATTAATGAGGTGGGGAGTTATTCTCCAGCTCCTTGAGTGGGGAATAGAAATTCACAACACAAAAAGTGATTTTGTGAACCTTAAAGTATATAAATTTAAAATACTCATTTGAGATCTTGGGGGAGCTCAGGATGAAATGCAGGCTGTAACAAAATAATCTAAGTGTATTACAGATGTATAAAATAATTTTACTGAAGAGGGTGGAGGGAAAGTTGCTGACCTAAGTAACTTGGGAAATGAATGGAGACTATAAGACTAATGGCAAATGAATGGTACAAAGCATGTACTCTAGTTGATAAAGTTGTGTCCCTCAGGAGTGTGGTTTAATTTTGAAGCTGTTATACACGTATACTGGTATTGAACAAATAAGTAAATGGATGGGGACGTAGGAAGGCAGGTTTATCACTGTTGGAGTAGAAGGTTACATGCAAACCAAAGGGAAAGGCCAGAATGATCCATGTGGTATTGGGCTAGAGTTGGAGATATCAGTATGAACTCACGTTTGGTTTAATATAGATAAAAATGAACACATATAGAAACATTTATATTAATAGATATGTGTACATATATTTGTTAGAACATACATGTATTTTCTTGTTTTGTTAACTGAGAGGACCTAAAACCAGTAATACTCTAGTAGCAAAGGGATCTTGGTTTCCTTGAATGAGAGGAACCAAGATTACTTGGAGAAATGGCTGATTTTAGGACTGGGCTGAAAATACATAAGATGAACCTGCAGCATCTTATAGTGCCAGAAATTAAGGAGGTGCTCAAACAACAACAGCAACAACAGCAACACTCCCCACCACCAAAAAAACCCCAAAACCCCACAGTGATGGGGATATGTCAAAGGGGCACAAAAGCCAATTGAAAAAACTCCTAATGGCCAAAACTGAAACAATTTGAGAAAGAGAAAGGCACTATTGGATTGGATTATAACTCAAAGTATAAAATAAATATCCATGGGTCCAGACTGATCAAAATAAGCGATTAAATAAATGAACAAATGGTAGAGTAGACAAATCCTCTGTGCAGAATAATTCCAAATAATTTTTGTCAATCTCATTTTCATGCCTGTAATTCTCATTTCAACATCATAGAAAATGGTATGAATTATTAAGAATACTATATTTGAAGAGGCAAGACTAAGGGATGATAAGGCTACAGGGAATCCTTTAATTAAAATGAGAAAACTAAGGGTCATACAAAGCCACCAGCTGGCAGATTTTCATATACTTCACCTTTAGGTTTCCTTGCTCATGAACCTTACCTGGCAACTCCTACCTACTCCTACGTAGGTCTTAAGAGGACAACTCTCTTGAGTCTCCCCATACCTATTTGAACAACCAGGTGTGTGTGTCCTTATAGAAAAGCACATTCACTTCCACATAGACACACCCTCAAGAAGAACAAGCAACATACAATTTTGTTTTTATGTGTAGCTAAAACAAGATTTCAATGTTTACTAGTTTCTGAACACCAAACAATGATGGGACGCTGTCATTTTCCTGGTCACCCATTGCTGATTGCTCACAGCGTGCAGACTGCAGTGACTCAGGAGCAAACACTCTACAGACACACCCCTTGTCCATCTGAAAGGCACATTCAAAGGAGGGGTAGGCTGTGTGACTAAGCCTGTGAACTTTTACAGTAACTTATGCATGCGTTGCTGAGAAGTAGGCAATAAACAATGGCTTATTTTAAAAAGCAAAATTAGCCGGGCACGGTGGCTCATGCCTTTCACCCCAGCACTTTGGGAGGCAGAGCAGGGATGATTGCTTCAAGCCAGGAGTTCAAAACCAGCCTGGGCAACGTATCGAGACCCTGTCTCTACATAAAATAAGAAAAATTAGCCAGGTGTGGTGGTGCGTGCCTATAGTTCTAGCTACTTGGCAGCTGGAGGCAGAAAGATTGCTTGAGTTGTGAGTTATGAATCCTGTTACTGCATTCCAGCCTGGGCAACAGAGCAAGACCCAGTTTCCAAATAAATAAAATAAAATGTAAAATAAAATAAAATAATAAAAAATGAAAAATTAGCACCATTATAACAACTGCTGAAATGTATATTTAATCTTTTGTCTGAGAAAGTTTCGGCAGTCCAACATGATTAAAATAGTGGCAACATGTTGTTCCACCCTACTCTTTCCTGCATGTCCTTGTCACCATGTATGGGTCCTACTCAGGCCTGCCTAGGTAGCTGTGAATGACAGCCCTCCCCAGAGAGTCTTCTCAGAATGAAGGGGTACCCCACACCATTCAAGAAATGCCAGGTCACAAGGAGTGTTTATTTATTCTCAAGTAACAATCTTGACTTTAAAATATTTTTTTTCCCTTCTTCTATGGATGTGACAGCTGTTAGTGTAAATATGAGCCTGAAAGAAGAGTAATTCTTAAGAGGCCAAATTAGGCTTAAATTATAAATTACAGATGTGATTTTTAAAATAATTCATCCCTATCATACAAGCCACACAGAGCAGAAATTAATTGTCCTATAAAAGTTAGGTATATATAAAAGGATAACAACTGGAGTAAAATGTTCCTTTTTCAAATCTTACTCTCTTTCTTGGAAGTCAACTCTGAACATACATATAATGATGTGCCTGAAAAGCATAAATAACACAACTTTCAATGGAATTAATTAAATAAAATACCAAAAATGCTCACATTTAAGATTTGTTAATCCATGTCTCTGGCCTACATTTTATGCTGATCTGAAATGGTGAAACTATTGCAAAATAATGCCATATTGTAAGTACTTTCTGGAGTTTGGGTGCATTATTTTTGTAATTTCCTTTAAGTAATGGAAATATTTCTTTTTACAGGGCCATATAAATGCCTGAAAATAGAGCAAGGTTAGGTTAATAGATTATGGAATTTAGACTGGCCACCTAAGCCATTTGAGGGCAACGCTCACTGTAATCTTGAGTGTTTGCACCTGCTGTAGAGTAAGTCTCTGTTCTTGGTCACCTTACAAGGTACAGTTTGTGCACAGCTGGGAAGGAGGAGGCCGGTGAAGTGACTTCCTTAGCAACCTCCTCACCACTTCTCCAGCTTCCTCACGGGGTTACTGTCCACCCATGGTTTTGTTTACATCAGTAGCACCTGAGTCACCTACTTTTTAGCTATAAATGAAGACGTGACCTCTGACACCCACAAATGTGACTGGCACTTACGTACTGACATAATATGCCAGGCTCTCAGGGTCCACTCTGCATTTCACACTGCTGTTGATGATGTGAATTTTGGCAACATTCTCCCCTGGGGGTCTTTTTCCATATTAAATGCTACTCTTTGGCTTCAGTTTTCCCCTTATGGAAATGTATGTGGTGGTTGCTAGCTCTATTAAGAATCCTGCCTTCATTGCAAATTCCAGAATAAAGATAATGCATTTAAAAAAATTGCCTTTCTTAAAATTATTTTCTCCCTATATGTAGTAGCTTATAATTAGAGTAAGCAGATTCCAAGAACAGGATGGAGAAGAGGGGTAGGAGGAGGAGAGAAAGTGCTAGAGAGGCAATAATATTATTAGGGAATGATATGAGTGAAAAATAAACCAAATGAGGATTATGCCCCTCACAAAAGACCTTTCTGATCTATAAAAGTTGCAAGTTAAAATTAAAATAAGCAAAATATTTAGTTAACAAGGAAATGGGCATCCTTCGCATAATTACTGAGAGTTATTGCCAGTCACTGTGACAGGAACCGCGCACTTAGAGAACTAGTCTTCTGGCCTCATGGACGTACTGTTTAGCATTAGAGGCAAAATGAAAATGCACTCACTGTTTCTGCCCATGTTTGCAAAAAGGGGAAAAGTTATGATTCCTAAACTAACTGAAACAATAAGAAAAAAATTTTGGAAAAGAAAAGAAAATGACATAGTTGATCAACTTACTGTTTATTTCTTGTAAAGATATCTACCCTCTTATGGTTACCACTCTGGAGGGAACATCAGGAGGTTTGCCTCATCCTGCCAATTCTGACATCGATCTGGTAAGGCATCGTCGATTATGCCCTTTGTATAGTTGTTTTTCTATCAGGTTAAAAATGTTTATCTACTTTTTAATTTGTAACGTAAAACTTGGAAATCTCATTCAACCCTCCTCTAGAAGGTCTGTATTGAAGTATAAAATGCCCTTATATTTTAGAATGAACTCTTTGCAAGCGTCAATAGAGAATTAATAAAGGGTAGTGATTAACACATCCCAAAATATTTAGGGAATTAGTCTAGTCTAGTTATATCACCATGCTTTAGCAGAATTACAGTTACAGGTTGGTCAAGAGAGGAAAGAGTAGAGGATAGGTGAGGATATAGGACTATAGCTCTTACTAAATATAGATAATGGAAAAGAATTGCACTTTTTTCCCCAAGAGAGCTAGTGAGTGGTGATAACCCTTAGGTGGAGGGTGGGGAAATGTTTTTATTGGTAAAATAAATTTTTATAAGAGAGGGGCACCAGATAAGAATGGAAATTTAAGAGAAAAATGAGGCTATTTTTGATAGAAATATATATGATATCTGAATTTCTTCCATGTTGGAAGTCCACATTTATTGCTCTTATTTTTCCTTGCACTTTACTTTCATTGTTCATTAATTACATGGGAAAATAATACTTCTTTGCAATTTATAACCATTTATAAGTTATATATAATTTATAACCATTTTTAAGGAATGTCTGTCCTACTTTGTATGATATGATTAAACAATGTAAACTTTTTGTTATATAGAGTCTACTTTTTGTTCAATACATTATCTCTTGTGTATAACTACGTGTAGTCTCTCTCTAGAACTCTATAATTTGCTTAATATGATGAATCTCTTTTAATAGAGAACCTTTGCTTCTAAAAATATAAATTACCTGGTAGCCAGTGGCAAATGGAAGGCAGTCACCTTTGCATTGGCATAGAGGACTACTTGTCTTGTCTTTCCCAGTGAGACTCCTCGCAGAAAAAGAAAAATTATAGTATATGAGGCTGGGCATGGTGGCTCACACCTGTAATCTTAGCACTGTGGGAGGCCGAGGCAGGAGGATTGCTTGAGTTCAGGAGTTGGAGAACAGCCTGAGCAAGAGCAAGACTCCATCTCTACTAAAAATAGAAAAATTAGCCAGACGTCATGGCACGTGCCTGTAGTCCCAGCTACTCGGGAGGCCAAGGAAGGAGGATCGCTTGAGCCCAGGAGTTTGAGATTGCTGTGAGCTAGACTGATGCCATGGCACTCGGCCAGGCAACAGAGTAAGACTCTGTCTCAAAAAAAAAAAAAAAAAAAAAAAAAAAATCTGTAGCACGATCCCATGAAAATAAAATGTTTGCTGCAAGAACCTAGCTAAATGCCCTCAACACAGGAAGCACTCAGCCAATAGTGTCAACTTGAATTGCAAATCCACCCAGTGTTTTGGGGTGTATTTTGATTAAATGAAAGCATCTATACACTTGTCCACTTGGGGATTAATCAGTTGATTTGTGTTTGCTTGTTTTCAGTCTCTAAATGTTTCAGTTCTTCTGTAAGCAAATACTTTTTCCATTATCTTTGTTCTCTTCTTTGTATTAGCATTCCTAAGACACACACAATCAATACATCTTACCAGTTACCCTAGAGGTCGGCTTATTTGAAAAGCAATAGTGTTATTGCTTGTAGGCGAGTACCAACCCTTTCCAGTCTCACCGGATCCCCAGGCACTGTTCTGACCTGACCTCTGCTCCTCTAGGCCACAGGCCAGCTGGATGCGAAGGTGTGCAGAAGCTGACCTCCACTACTTCACAACAGCTGACTGTGGGCATCTTTTTCCAGCTTCACGTTAAAAAATGTCAGGTTGGTAGCTTCAAATTGGCTGCAGTAGGAGTATTTAAACCAGCAAATGTTAAAATGTTTAAATCAGCAAATGTTACAAATCAGGTTGTTCCCACCCTGCCCCGCCCCTCAGAAAACTAGTAGTTAAACATTGACCAGCACTCCACGGGCTAAATATGAAGTGGATAGAGAAGTTGAAGAGAGGTGGAGAATAAGATCGTGAAATGTTTAAATGTTCCATAATAAAACTAAAGAGTTACCCAAAGTAGCTTCCTGATCTTCAGCACTCGTCAGCACCAACAGGTCTCTCAGAGAGATGGCTCTTCTCAAGTCAGTGGAATATTGCAGACGGGCACTGGGCTGGGAATGAAAGGACCTGGATTCTGTCCTCATGCTGCCACTGCACGCCTATGGCACCTGGACAACTCACTGAATCTCTCAGTGTCAGTTTGCTTGCCTGTGGTACCAAAGTGTGGCGGTGGGGTGTGGCTTAGAGCGTCTTTGCTCAAAGTGCACCTCATGCCCCGCCAGCATGAGAATCACCTGGCAACTTGTCAGAGAAGCAGAATCCCGGGCCAACCTGAGGTCCACTGAAACAGGATCTGCACTGTAGCACTGTTTGGAGAAGCAACTGGACTAGGCTAGTGGTCCCCAAACCTGGCTGAGTATTTAGAAAGATTAAAAAATATGTATTTCTGGCCTTTTATTCCTGATCCATTGGATCAGGATTTCTGGAAACAAATGTAGACATTTTATTTTTAAAAAGTCCCCCAAAAGGTTTTGAGGACCAGTGATGGGGTTCATTAGCCCATACGGTCCCTTCCGGTTTCTGTCGTCTCTGGCTGCTCTGATGAAAGTTGCTAGCCTTCAAAACGTGCTATCCTTATCCCTTCCTGATGTGAATAGTTACTAAAACTGGTGAAAAAGCAATTCTTGAGGGGCTTAGGGACTCTGAATTTTAAACCACCTTTATTTCACAAAATATGAGAAGGCACTGTAGGAAGCTTAGATTTTGGAATAGATACGACAATCTTCTATGAAAATATGAAAAAAAAATGTCAGCAGAAATAGATTACTTATGGGGTTGGAAGAGAGACTAAAGAAAAATAAATGACTTTGTAAATGTATCTGTCCCTTGAAATCCTAGTTGACACTAAGTTCACGGCCATGCAGAGGGTTTTCGATGTGCCTGTCTGAGATAGTGAGGCTTACTGGACCAAATATGGCTAAAAGATCAGAAAAGCTATTCTAGCTACAAATTATGAAATGGAGATACATAATTATTTTAGTGTGAGTCTTCAAGTGAATAAACTTGGAAGATATAAAGCAATGGCTTTCTCATAAAATAATTCTATGATCATGTGCATTTTTTATTTAAAAAAATTTTTTTTTATCAAATACTACTATAATATGGGCAACTTCTTCCTGGCCCTCTAAGAATATCAATTAGGAATATGCTTGGCTTCAAATAATAGAAAATGTGACTTATAACGAAGAGGGGGTTCCTTTTTCTCACATTAAAAAAGAGGACGCAGAGATGTTGGGAGCACCGTCTCACAGTTGTCTGGCCTTGCCTTCGCATTGGAAGAGGACTGCTACAGCTTCAGACCCCAACCCCACGTCTTTCCATGCAGGAATGAGCTTAGAGGCTCAGGACCAGCTACACATGTGTCTGCATAGAGATAGCAAAGATTTCTCACGCCGACACACAGCAGGATTCTGCTAACTGGTTGGCCAGAATTAGGTCACATGGCCCCTTTAGCTAAAAGAGACTTGCGGAATAGATGAGTTTTACATTTCAAATTACATTGCTGGGGCTTTCTGCTTTTCTCTCTTTTCACTTGGACTCTTCCTCTACAGCTCAAAAAGCATTCTCTCTCTACTTTGCCAAACAAAATGTTTTAGTTCCTACAGAGAGCGGTCTGCTTAGCAATTAACTCTGTAATGAAGTCTTCTCAGATTATTTCCACGTAATGAATTCCTCATTTTCTAATCATTTGCATGCACATTTTATACTACCGTAACATGTCTTTGTGTATCTACTGCTCTATTGTGGGCCCAATTTTTTTTTTTTTTCATAGCTTGTCTCCTGTGCTCAAACCAAGTTGTTCTTGTAATCCTTCTATGTCTAGAACAGCGCCATATGCCTAGTAATGACTGCTAAGCTGAACTGGGAAAAATAGTGACAGTGAAAATAGTGAACTGAGGAAAATAGTGACTGTGTCACTATTCTCCACTGTGCAGAGTAGCATATGCAAAGCTCTGCATGCAGCCCAAGCCCTACGTCTCATTGATGCCTTTGTGTATGCAGTGAATTCTTTGCACTGACACTTTGGATGCTCCATATTCATACAAATCACAAGGACCACAAATGCAAATCATAATTGTAGATCCCATAAATTTCACTTATCTCTGGTGAAAGATCGGATTTGAGCCATTTGTATAGCATCCAAGGAATTTTCCCAAGGAAACTTGTGATTAGAATGAAGCTACAACATTCCATCTCTTAGAAGAGTTGACATGAAAGGAACATGCTGCATGCATGACAAGCATGCATATGACAAGCATGGATCTGAGAAGCAGTGGCCTGGAACTCCACCGGTGGATGTGTAAAGTGCAGGCACTAGATAAATCCCGTCGCAGGCAGCGACATGTGGGTTAGTTTATGAGGGAAAGAATCAACAAACTACTTATGTGTATTTTCTCTCCTTCTCACTTCTCAGCCTTCTGTTTCAAGTTATTTTTGTGCTCATCTCACACTTTCTGTATTTTTCAGACATGCATTAACAAATTAGAGAGATGATTTTTACTGGCACTCGTATTTTTCTCCTGATGGATATATCCCTGAAACGCATGTGTGAAATACATTAGTTTGAAAACAATTAGAAATGGCAAAATTGGTGATTCAGGAATTACGGGGTCAAAAATGAAGAAAACGTGGAAGGAGCAGAGAGAATTGAAAAGCCTACAGGAAAAAAAAAAAAAGCTCTGATGACACACATGGAAAGTGAGAAATGCGAGTTACAACAGTCAAATTGAAAAGTCAAAAATATATCCTGCCTCTTTCTTCATGGCATAACTTATCAATGTAGCACATTTCTGAGGATACATTCTGTTCTTCAAATTGTAGCTATGTCTACAAACAATATAAATTTGAGGGGAGAAAAGTCTACCAAAAATAATACTGGGTTATCATTTTTAAATGACCTGATGCTACGTGGCTTGTGTGACTTATTTTCATTTTCAACTGGTTGGTATATGGTCAGGCCAGCTGTTTATATGAATTAAAAAAATGCACATCTTGTTAGCCAATATATGGTTTATATATCTCTCCACTCTTGGTCCACATTTAGAAGGAATAAAGGATCTTCTTGGGGAAAAAAGGTGGTCACCACACCTGGTAAGTTGCCATGTTCATCTTCCAAATCATTGTGTTATTTTGGTCTTCAAGGCCCTATAGTTCTAGGAAGAGATTCATTAATAGCTGAACAAGGGCACATTGCCATGTTTCCATTTTGAATGTTGCAGAAGTTACTACTTTTTATTACTTTTTAGAAGGAAGAATACTTAGGTACATTTTTTTTTTTTTTTTTTTTTTAGAGCTGTGCTCCACAGGGAGCAGGTTGGGAAAAGTACCACAGTCATTTTTATCAAAAGAGATCTGCTCAGACTGTTGCATTAGCCAAGAAAGAAGGAAAGAATAGCTTAGTCAAATTCCACTCACATACCATATGACTTCTTGGTGGAGTGCAGAAACCCAAGGTTTAGGCTAACATTTGAAACACCATCTTTCCTTTTTAAAGATGTTAAAGGTACAGAAAGATATACTCATGACCTAGTAATTCTATTCCTAGGTATATACCCAAGAAAATTGAAAACATATGTCCACATGAAAACCCATATGAGCTGATGATATGATCTTATGTCTAGAAAACCCCAAAGACTCCACCAAAAGATTTCTGGAATTGACAAATAAATTCAGCAAAGTTTCAGGTCACAAAATCAATGTACACAAATCAGTAGCATTCCTATACACAAATAACAGCTAAGCTGAGAGTGAAATAAAAAGCTCAATACCATTCACAAGAGCCACAGAGAAAATAAAATACCTAAGAATATACTTAACCAAAGAAGTGAAAGGTCTCTACAAAAAGAACTATGAAACACTAGGAAAAAAATCGCAGATGACACAAACAAAAGGAAAAACATATCATGCTCATGGATCAGTAGAATCAACATTGTTAAAATGTCCATTCTACCCAAAGTGATTTACAGATTCAATGCAATTCCCATCAAAACACCAATGTCATATTTCACAGATCTAGAAAAAATAATTTTATACTTCATTTGGAACCAGAAAAGAAACTGAATAGCCAAAGCAATCTTAAGCAAAAATAACAAATCTGGAGGCATCACATTACCAGACTTCAAACTATACTACAAGGCTACAGTAACCAAAACAGCATGGTATTGGCACAAAAATAGAGACATAGAACAATGGACCAGAACAGAGAATCCAGATGTAAAACCATCCACATACAGCCAACTGATCTTTGACAAAGCAGACAACAATACACACTGGGAAAAAGAATTCCCATTCAATAAATGGTGCTGGGAAAATTGGATAGCCAAATGCAGAAGAATGAAACAGTATTCATATCTCTCACTACTCACAAAAATTAATTCAAGATGGATAAAAAACTTAAATGTAAGGCATTAAACTATAAGAATTCTAGAAGAAAATGTTGGAAAAACTCTTCTAGATATCAGCCTAGACAAAGAATTTATGAAAAAGATCCTAATGGCAATCACAGCAACAACTAAAATGGAACTTGATTAAATTAAAAAACTTCTGCATAGCTAAGGAAATCATCAGCAGAGCGAATAGAAAACCTACAGAATGGGAGAAAATATTTGTGAGCTATACATCCGATAAAGGGCTAATAACCAGAATCTGCAAAGAAACTTAGTACTTCAGCAAGAAAAAAAGTAAACAACCCCATTTAAAAGTGTGCAAAAGACATGAACAGAAGCTTTTTAAAAGAAGATGGACAAATGGCCAATAAACATATGAAAAAATGTTCAATGTCACTAATCATCAGGGAAATGCAAATTAAAACCACAATGAGATATCACCTTACCCCTGTTAGAATGGCTTTTATTAAAAAGTCCAAAAACAATAGATGCTGGCATGGATGCAGAGAGAAAGAAATGCTTATACACTGTTGGTAGAACTGCAAATTAGGAAAACCTCTATGGAAAACAGTATGGAGATTCCTCAAAGAACTAAAAGTAGACCTACCATTTCATCCAGCAATCCCACTACTGGGCGTTTACCCAAGGGAAGGGAGATCGTTTTGTTAGGAAGACACCTACACTTGAGTGTTTGTTGCAATGGTTCACTGTTGCAGGGTTGTGGAGTCGGTCTGGGTGCCCATCAATTCATGAGTGGATTGACTTTTCTTCTGCTGCCTTGGACATCAGAAATTTGACTCCACAAAAGTGAATTATCACAATGTTGACTTTGTATGTGAGCATTGTGTGTGTGTGTGCCTAAAAACATTGAATCCTTTGCACTAGATGAAGAGAATTTTTTTTGTAGATCTCTTTTTGTACATCTGCATTTGTGAAAGATAAAATTTCTTGAGATCTCAGCTCTTAGGGTGACTGCATATACAGTGGTGGCCCATCACAGTTTTTGATTGATTTCATCAAAAGACTTAAGTCATTGTATTTCAGATGACTGCAGTTACAAAGCTGGGTGCATACAATTACCAACCATAGTAATATGTGTTTATATAATATGATTCATCTGCTCATAACTGCTATACTTGTACAACTGTCATTAGTATACCTGAGTGTTTATGCCTACAAAAATATGTATGTTATTATTGCCTACTTTACCGTGGCCTATGAAGTGTTCTGTCATGTTTTTATACGTTTCTCGAATAAATTCTCTTTTAAAGATATAAATAAATATCTTTTTAAAATTTTTTAACTTATTTTTTTCCTGACTTATATTTTCAGAATTTTGATTTTGGGGATTTTGATCTTTCACAACTTCAACATTTGGAATTGTGGTGTTGGAGATTGTACCTTCTGGGATTATGATGGGCACCCTATGAAAAGCACCTTATAAGAGGACAGCAATGTAAAATTTTGCTGAAAAGCAAGAGAAGAAAAAAGAACCAGCTACATCCTGCCATCAATAAGTCAGTTGGCACCAGCTTTGTCTGTGAAAAATGGTACTCCATCTACCCCTAGAATAAAGCAAACCAAGAACAAGCAATGACTTGGAATCCATAGTTTATGTGGAAAATTCTTTTTGTTTATCCAGTGCATCAGGGGATCTATCTCAGGGAGCTCAATCACTTGATTGGATTTGCAGTTCAATTCCTTCAGGACTCATTCTGCCACTCTAAAAAGAGAATTTTGGAAATAGCCAATGTGTATCAGTTATATATTGCTGTACAACAAACCACACCAAAACTTAATCATTTAAAACAACAACCATTTATTTGTCTCATAACTCCATGGCCACCCAGGTGGTTCACAGTTCTAAGATTAGGGTGAGCCAAGGTGAGCTGCCAAGGGCACAGGACTGAAGAAGTCTCTCTCTCTCTCTCTCAGAGCCATGCAGTTGTCGGCCCTGCACTTGCGTGACCCTGAGGGTGAGTGCCTCCTTCCATTTTTGCTCTGGGTGCCTTACTTGTCTCACTCTAGTCCCAGCCCTGATGTTTCTTCTGGTCTAAGCCGGCTGCAGTAATCTCTACTGGGGTCCTTTTTTTATTACAAAGTGTTAAGGGGTACAAATGTTTTTGTTACATGAATACCCTTTGTATTGCTTAAGTAGGAGCTTTAGCATGCCCATTGCCTGAATGATGTTTGTTGTGTCCAATGGATGGATTTTTGCCCCTTCCCCTCCCCACTCCCCCTTCTTGATTTTCAATGATCTTCGAGTCTCTTTGTGCCCATGTGTGCCCATCAATTGGCTCCCAATTATTGGAGAGTGCATGGGGTGTTTGTTTTTCCATTTCTGCGATGGTTTGCTTGGGATGGTGGTCTCCAGTTCCATCCAGGATGCTGCAAAAGATATTGTTTTGTTCATTTTTGTGGCCGGGTGGTGCTCCATAGTGTATATATATTACATTTTTTTGATCCACTCGTGAATTGATGGGCACTTGGGTTGGTTCCACATCTTGGTGATTGTAGGTTGTGATGTGCTGAACGTTCGTGGGCAGGTGTCTTTTTGATGGAATGACTTCTTTTCCTTTGGGTAGACATCCCTCTACTGGGGTCTTTTATTTTCTTGTTTTTTTTTTTTACTTTAAAGAAACAATTTTTCTCACAAAAAAATCTTCTTTTTTGTTTTTCCCAAGTAATTTTAGCCCTACACACTCTATTTGTTTTCCAGGCCACACAAAGACTTTATTTGCCTGTGGGTTATTTTTAATACAGTTGACCCTTAAATAATGAGGGAGTTGGGGGCAATGATCCCCAACATGATAAAAAATCTATGTATAACTTTTAACTCATCAAAATCTTAACTACTAATAGTCCACTGTTGACTGGAAGCCTTACTGATAACATAAACAGTCGATAAACACATACTTTGTATGTTGTATGTATTATATACTGTCTTCTTACAATAAGGTAGACTGGAGAAAAAATAATCCCATATGAATATTTATAGTAGCATTATTTATAATACCCAAAAAATGGAAATAAACCCAAATGTCCAACAGCTGATGAGTGAGTCAACAAATGTGGTACATTCATACAATAGAATATCATGCAGCATAAAAAGAAATGAAGTACTAATTCATGCTACAACATGAATGAACCTTGAAAACATTATTTTCAGTGGAAGAAGTTAGACACAAAAGACCACATATTGTATGATTCCAGTTATATGAAATGTCCAGATTAGGCAAATCCAAAGATAGAAGGGAGATTTGTGGTGTCCAGTGGCTGAGAGAAGAGGGATGGGATGGCTAATGGATAATGGGATATTTTGGGGGAATGATAAAAGTTTTCAGAATTAGATGGTGGTGATAGTTGCACAACTTTGTGAATATACTAAAATCTGCTGAATTGTATACCTTAAAGGGGTGAATTTTATGGTATATAAATTATATCTCAACAAAGAAATAATACAAGATATACTCCTGGTATCAAGTGACTTTTAACATAAAAGTTACGTTACCACATAGGTAACTCTGAGATGTATTTTATCTCCCAAATATCACATATGTTTTCAAAAGAAAAGAAACCAAAAAGGAGCCTGTTTCAATATGGCAGAAATTTTAATTTACTAAAAAATGTTTGAGTTTGCTATTCCTTCCATATAGAGAGCCTCATTTTTCAGCCAGTTAAATAAAATAAGCCTACGTAGAAACTATACAGATTTGTAGGGTCTGTGATGGGCAAGTCTGTGAAGGGAGTCCTGGTTGTCTCAGCCCCTCCTGTCTCATTTCTGGGATTATCTTGTCCTTTTATTTGGGTACTCTGCAGATACCCAGGACTCTCAGGAAGTTTTGCACTACTCTTTCTCCACACCTATGTCTGCCTCCACACTGCCTCTGAGAAGAATGTCTCTGCTCTCAGTTTAACCAAAGCTTGAGATGTGGGATCCCATGTTTCCGTTGCTATCAGTTCAAGCCAAAGAATGACCCTCTGCAGGTGAAACTTCAGACCTCAGGTCCAGGCAAGCAGAGAGCTATCCTTGTGCTTACCAAGGAAAGCACCCAGGGGAAACTGACAGACGACCCATTCTTAGTCCTTAGCATGGCTTCCGGCCTGCCTGGCAGCCTTAGTTAGCCGTGTCACAGGGTCATATGGCTGGATATTCAACATCTTACTGGGAACTATCTCCAGAAAGTTGAATTATATATAAAAGTCCAGGGAACTTCGTATAGTTCAGTAAAAATTTCCTATGACAAATTCAATGCTATTCAGTAAGTTTTAGCTTTAAGTTGGCTGAATTTCACATTATTGTAAATGATGAATTCAAGGGGCAGACCCTATGCTGTCCTCACAATCAATCCGTCATCTAGAGAAAGAGACCCTATTATAGGGTCAACCTTCTCTCCCTCGCTCTCTCTTTCTTTAAGATGTTTTCTGCCTTGGAAGCTATTCAAACCCTTGTGAGTATGGTCTCCTGGCAGCAGATCCAGCTCTGACATTTGCAGACAGGGGCAAAAGTACAAATGAAGGCTCTCACCCTCCAACCCATGGCCTGCCCCGTTTGTGCTCTTGGCTGCTGTGCTGTCCTACAAGTTGACCTTCATGGACATTCATGTGTGTGTGGATATCACCACACAAACACAGCAGCCCACAAAGAGCTTAACTTAAGCCTTTCTCCAACTAGGAGTATGGTTCATAGCTGTGATGCTTTCACTTGAAGAATAGCCCACACAGGTTCTGAAAGCAGGCTGGGGCATTTAGTAGGCAAATTTCAGAGTTTAAGGTACCCAAAGTATGGACTAGAAGGGAGTGCATCTGTTCCAGGTGGGCAATGTCCCCTTAGCTTCACCGATTTCTCTCCTCTTAAGCTAAAACATGCACCTTAGGCTAGGGCATCATTTGCCTGGGTCTAAGGGTAGAACTTCCTGGAAATCTTATCCTGCCAGCCTTTCAGACAGACTCAGCCATGGAGATATGTCTTAACTCTGACAGAAAGCAGAGCTTCCTTAAGCCACCTCCTAAACCCACGCCTTTTCTCTGCAATACAGGGCACACATCTGACGTATACCTACAATGCACACAAACAGGGAAGAGGGCCCTGGCTAATTCTCTTATTAGAGAAAGGCAAGTCCATGAGATTTGGGGTAAACCAGGCCAAGGTTTAGGTCCTAAAGAGACTTCCTTAGAAAACACACACACACACACACATACACACACACACATACACACACACCCCTTCTTCCACATGTAAGTGATTACCAAGCTCTTGTTGGCTCTCACTAAGACAAATCAGCAGGACTCAGGGATTTAATGTATTTTTCCCACTTTTATTGAGCAATAAAATTGAGTTTTTATTTATTAAAAACCTAAAATTATTTTTAATTCTGTTGGAGTAATTTAAAAATGGTTATGAAATGTAATTGATTTTTATAAACAAACATATAGTATATTTTGCACTAATAAGCATTTGCATTGTAATTTGTTTGTGTGTATGTGCCTTGGGCTTTCCAGGTTGCTAATGAGGAAAGTGTTATAATGTGCTTTTTAAGAAGCAAAATTTATTACTTCCATTTAAAAAAATTATTTTCTCAAAATGAGGACAATAGAAAGCTGCTGGAAAGAAAATTTCTGGAAAGGAAGGTGAATTCAGCTGTTTTTTATAATTGTGTTCATCCTCCCAACATTGTTTAGCAAAAGCCAAAGAACTTGTCTGTTCCACTCCCAATATCTTCTCTAATTAGTACTGGCTTCATATATAGTATGTGTATATGTGTACAGAGTATTTAGAATAATTGTACTACATATGATTAAGCAGGGCTATACCCTCATCTATAATCACTACAGATTCCCTTCTGAGAAAATATTCCTGACTTAACCACACACTTTATAAGTGTGACGCCTTCAGGATTACACCCTTCTGGGGTATATTATTAACAATTTTCTCAGAAATGATTATCAAGGGAGGAACCTCTTCCCACAAGTCCTTCCTTTGCATTTATTTGATATGTGTCCATCGATTCCTCAGACTCCTGTAAGTGTGCGTATCTGGACTGCCACCCTAATTTGCAGAGTCCAGGGCAAAAAACCAAACTAACAAACAAACAAAAAAAGCCCCACAGGGTCCCTTGTTCAAAAAGCAGGGAGAAAAAAGGTTTCTTTCTCTGTCTCTCTCTTGACCTGTCATACTGTCTTTTAATTGCTATTTAATATCATGTTCTGTTAGGCACAGGGGTACTTGCAGAGTGAGTGCAGACCCTCCCAGGTACCCCCAGACCTGCCCAAAGACTTGATGCATGGGGTATGTGCACCCAAATTTGACCCCTCTGCACCAGTGCCCAGGCCCCTGCCCACCCAAATGGCTGTAGTCACTGGATAGGGGCGGGGCAGCAGGAGGCCGGCCACCTGTGGAGATGGGAGGTAATGTGGGTGGATGAGCAAGCTCCTTCACTTACAAAACATAGATTCAAAGATAAAATTATTAAGAATTTCAAAAGGCAGCTGCAGAGCATTGAGCCCCAAGCATGGGGGCTGTCTTCTGAGCCTGGGCTGCTCTGGTGGCATGTCCCTGCAGTTGGCCCTGGTCCTCACTCTTCACCTCTTTTATATCTTCTCTAGCAGCCAGCTTGGAGGTCGGCCCAGGATGGATCATTTGTACACACTTGCTGAAAGAAGTTCTTCAGATGCAAGTTGCTCTGGGCTCAAACTTGGTGCTATGGTCAGCTGGAGTGGGGAAGCATTTTCCATGAGATGGTCTCCTCTCCCACACCTACCAGTGCCTTCCATAGGGGAATTGAGGGGTCTGGCCGTGACAGTCACCTATAATTTACACATTTGCTCTGACTTCAGGAAGCAACACACCTGCATTACCTCTGAAAGATGGGCTGCTCTCCTATTATAAAAGAACTCCACAAAAGGCTCTGTAATTTCTGTGCCAGGTTAATATTGCTCTAGTTTCCTTTTTTTCTGTCCTTGGCAATCATCTAGGGAACATAGATAGGGTCAGCAGCGTGCCCAGTCACCAGATGGCTGATGTTGCCTCTGTCTCCCCCGGGGGCAGAGGTGAGGAGAAATGGTTTCCAGCCTAATTCTGGATTTATCTTGGCCCGTCCACTCCTCAAGCAGACTTAAATGCTATCCCTTTTGAGATACAAATGTATACATGCTTTACTGTTCATCTGTGTCTTAGTTTTATTATTTTGTTTTCTCTATTTCTTGTTCACATGTGTCGACATCAGAGTTTTCCATCCTCAGGTATAAAATATGAAATCTCCACTCCACAGTTCAATGACACATGCACTATGATGTCGTTTTTGAAATAACATCGCTTTTCTCATGGACAAGTTATCTATGTTACAGCAAATGTGCAAAATTTAGAACAGAAGAAAATAAACAATCACCAGAATTGGCATCTTACCATCCAGAAATTATTATTTAGCACATTAGTGTGTATTTTTGGGATTTTTATGTATATGGCTATGATGTATATGTTACTGAGATACTGTACATATTGCTTTGAAATATGCTTTTATCCACTCAATAATATACCATGAATGCCTTCCATATTATTATTAATCTTAAACATTATTTTCAAACTTTTGGGTACATAAGACTCACCTGGGCACATGTGGAAAATAAACATTCTAGGGTCCCTCATTCACAGAGATTCTAACTTGGAAATCTCAGATGGGGACAGATAAATCTGAGCTCTGCATGCTGAAGAAGCATCCTGGGTGATTCTGATGGAGTGATTCTCAGAGCTTGCATTGACAAGCACTGATCCACAGTGAGATTTTTCACTGGTGCGCCACACTCCATCACCTAGATGTGCCATAATTTATTTAACCAATTCCATATTGCTCATTTGACTTCGGTTTCCAAATTTTCACTTGCATGATTAATGCTTCAAATACACCTTTCTGAACAATTTTGATTATTATTTCCTTAGGAAAATTCTGCAAAATGGAATTCCTGGGCCAAAGGGAATGCAGACTTGAGCAAAGTTGATGGTATTTTGTATTCTGAGTGAAGAAGCAAATTTATACGCTGCGAAGTACTACACTAATATGATGTAACAGCTACCATTTGTTGAGGGACTTTTGTATACTAGGCCAATTGTTCTTAAAATTTTTTGTGCATCAGAATCACCCCAAAAGGCTTGTTAAAAACAAGTTGCTGGCCACCTCCTCCTTGTTCCCCTCTCATTCATTAGGTCTTTGATGGGGCGGGAGCATTTTGCATTCCTAACAAGTTTCCAGGTGATGCTGACCCTGCCAGTGAGGGTGGGGGGCAGACTTTAAAAACCAGTTCATTAGACATTATTCTAGGTGTATTGTGTGAACTACTTAAATTTCACAGCAGTGTTTTACAGTGGAGGACTGAGACACAGAGGTGTGAGGCCGTGAAGCTAATGATGGCAGAGCTGGGGTTTGAGTCCGAGTTTGACGATTCAAAGGCTGATGTTTTCCACAAGGCAACCTGGTTTCTTCCTTCATTTTACCACCTGCAAATAAATATTTTGGATGTCTTCCCAACACTGGTTTCAGTGTCGACACCACTCCTCCCCCACCCCCACCTAGTTGGAGTACATAAGAGAGGAGAGAGGTTAGGAAGTGTTTGGCTGGGAATCTCCTCCTGGGGAGAAACTGGTTGGATGAGTTACACTCCACCACTCACATTAGTATGAAGGGGTTTTTCCCTGCCCTCCTGTGGCTTTGCCCACATGTGGACATCAAGAGAATCATTTCCCATCAGTTACTGCAACCATGTAATAATCCTTCCATGGAAGAGAGCTCTGTGTTCTCCAAAAACCACCAGGGCCTAAAGAACCTGTTTGTTCAGGCGACTCAGAAAACAAATTGCATCAGTGCAAAAAACAAAGCACTCTTATCAAACCGGTTGGTTAATAACACCCAGCATAGCGAACACCCAGTGGACTGGCAGGACGTGGAGCCGGGTTGGCTTCTACTAGACCCAGCTTAAGAGGTGAACATTTGCTAACTAACACCCACAATCACCAAGTGAATCAGACATACTTCACAACTAAAAACACTCTAAGACCTAATTATGCAAATTTTACCTGTTTATTATTGTTGGCTCTTGCCGTCCTGCTGTCTTTCAGTGTGTTGATGATTGTGTGTGTGGATTGTTTGTGTGTCCTTTGGTCTCCATTTATTCATCCTGTAAGCTGGGACTCTGGGAAACACTGTATGAGGAGAATGGAATGTTGTCTGTTTAAAATGTGTTTTGTGCCGGCATAGTGGCTCACGCTGGTAATCCTAGCACTCTGGGCAGCCAAGGCAGGAGGACTGCTTAGGAGTTCAAGACCAGCCTGAGCAAGAGCAAGACCCCATCTCAACTGAAAATAGAAAAATTAGCCAGACGTCATGGCATGCACCTGTAGTCCCAGCTACTTGGGAGGCTGAGGCAGGAGGCTCACTTGAGCCCAGGAATTTGAGGTTGTAGTGAGCTCTGATCATGCCATTGCACTCTAGCCTGGGCAACAGAGGGAGACTCTGTCTCAAAAAAAAAAAAAAAAAGTGTTTTGTTTGGCTTCTAGTGTAGTTTCACTGGATGTGGGTACCTGAGAACAATCCATGCTTACTGTTTACTTCCACAATGGAAAATGCATTGCTTCCATCTGCGTTAAATATAAATTTAGTCTGGGATGCTTTATCACATAAGACAAGGCAATGCTTTCCAAGAGCTATTTTGTCCAGAGGTTGTAAAGAACCTTGTACAGCCTCTGGCTTTATCATTTTCAGTAATCCCCCTACCTGGATAAGAAAAGGGCTTAGGTAGAGAAGACCTGGGAAGTCTGTTCTCAGAAGAGCAAGTGTTTATAATCTGAGACGCTCTGGGTGCCAGAACTAGTATCAATAATTGACTGTTTTGGTGGCAGAAGGATTAGAGTAATTAGAACTGTCTGACAAAGGAAGGACTATCCAGTGACACAAGGCGTTCCCTATAATGAAAAGGAGTAACATGCAGACTGCGTGGTTGTCTGTCAGGAATGCTCTCAAAGACATTTCTATACTAGGTGAGAAATTTCATTAGGATCTTCTCTCTCTCTCTCACACATGAACAGTCTTAAAAAAGGAGTTAAAGGGGTGGGCAAGGAGCGCTGGAAGGCCAGGATCACTCCTCCAAGGGAATATCTGGGCAGAAGGAGGGAGAGAGGCTTAGGATGTGTCAGGAACGTGTATTTTGTAAAAGTACAGCATCTTTCTTTTTACAAACAATGCTTCAGTTTTTGTTCTGCATTTAGTATTTTTCCCTGTAGAGCTTTTCCTCAAACCCAGCAATTCACAAATTATGCATTCATGGGATTGTTTGAAACATTAGTATATAGACAAGTCTTAGTAATTGGAATCTAACTAGCCAGAAAATTCTATTTTTTAAAAAAATGCAGAAATTACCTAAAACAAACCCATATTAATGACTTAGTATTTAAAAATGACATATTTAAAGTATAGCAGGTTCAATATAAATTCAGCTTACCATATTTTTAGATAATAATAGCTGTCATGATTCCATAAGAAATTGTTTCATCAAAAGAAGACCCTGTTACTATTCTACCAAGAAAATGTATACTAATATATTTCAGAAATATTTTTAGTAATAAAGATGAAAATAAAAGTTTTCTATTTATCACTGTTATAGCCAGGAAATTTAATTAGCCAGTGTACTCTAGTTACGTATGCTATACGGAAAACTCAACCTACTGATTACTGTGAATACTGGGTACTGGTGACAAAATTAATATTACATAAATCGGAAAATGTAGCCCTAAAATTCCCAGATACTAGTGTTAAATAATTGTTAGTGTTTAAGCTTTACATTTCACTACATACGTGTAAGGAGGAGTGAGTCAAATTTCTTTGGGGATGTCACAGTGATATTTCCAGAGTCAAACTTACTTGAATTAGGGAAGCAGTGGAGAGTAGTGTTTATCACATGGGCTCTGGTGTCTGGGCTCAGAATCTCTGGGCTCATCTGCTTTCACCTCTTGCCAGCTGCATGCCTTTGGGCAAATCATTTCTCTCTCTGCCTTCTCTGCAAAATGGGCAGGATGAACACCAAGGTTGTAGAGGTGTGAAGATTTAGGAAGATAATATGAATGACATGCTTTTCACAGAGCCTGGGCTGAGGCAGCACCAAATGAGTCTTAGCAATGATTACTAAATTTCCATTTAATAATTTATGCTAGGAAGTTATAGTTCTATGTTATTTTTAATTAAGAGGAAGCTATTACTATTTATAGTAAATATATGTATATTAACATTATGTAGTTTAGCAATAAATACTAAAAGAAAAGAATCAGGCTTTTTTATTAAAAACCTTTAGTATCAAAACAACACAAAGTTCTATACAGCTTTATAATTTTAAAATGAAGTATAAAAGTATAAAAAGGCCTAAAATGTCTCATTCAAAAGGCTCAACAATATTTCAAACACACAGAATAGATAAAAACACTCATATTAAATAAGTATAAAAGTTATTAATATCTATATACGAGGTAGAAAATTGCAGCCATACAGAAAGGTACAAACTGAAAAACTCTCTCGACCTTACACAAATCTCTTTCCTCCTCCCTGCGAGAGTATATGTATTCTTCTAGAATTTTTTTATGCATCTATAAACATACAAATCTGTGTGCATATATTTACAAATAGACCACTACTTTCCATCTGGATATTTTTAACTTGAAATTATATCTTAAAGATATTCCCATACTTTTAAAGGATGTATGATATTCTATTATATAAATATTTCATAATTTAGTGATAAAATTCCTAATTGATGACATTAGATTTCCAGTTATTTTCTTCATACAAAGAAAACTGGAAAATGTACCTCAGCACGTATGTGTGCATTTTTGTAGATAAATAAGGATAAATTCCTAGCAGTGAAGACCATTTAAATGACACTTGAAAAACAAAGTTAAAATATACAGTTAATGAGATTACTCAGGACAGGCTGCTAAGTTTGTGGATCACCTGGGTCCTCCTTTTTCCTCCTTACTTGACATCGTGTGTTGTTAGAGATTAAATGGGGGCATTAGCTTTGAAGCTAAGAGTTCAGGACATCGGAATCCCACTATTTACTAGTTAGACAAAGTAGTTAAATTCTTTAAGCCTTGTCCTGCCTGTTGGGGTTACAGTGAGAACCAAATGAGATATTGAAAACGAGCATTGAGCACAGTAGCATTTGGCACTGGTATCTTAGTACATCTGGGCTTCTGTAACAAAATACCAAAACAGGTTGGCTTATAAAAACAGAAACTTTTTTCTCATAGTTCTTGGAGCTGGGAAGTCCAAGATCAAGGTGACGGCAGATTCAGTGTCTGGTGAGGGCTCGTTTCCTCATAGATGGCAGCTTCTCACTGTGCCCTGACACGGCAGAAGGGGTGAGAGGTTTCTCTGGGCCTCTTTTGCAAGGCCACCAACCCTGTTCATGAAGACTCCACCTTCATGCCCTAATCACCTTCAAAGGCCCCACCTTGGGGGTTAGAATTTCAACATATGAATTTTGGGGGGATGTAAACATTGAGTCCATTGTAACTGCTAGCCTATCAATAAATAATAGCAATAAATAGTTAATAACTTCTTATTAACAATTATTTACTGATAATGATTATTCTTAAGGAACACTAATCAGGATTTTCAAAATTTCCAATTTTTTAATGTCAACCTAAGCAATTTTATTTAGGCATTTATCATTTACTTGGTATAGATTCCCTCCTACGCTTAAAGACTATTATTCATTTTTCTCTTGAAATTTTTTATCTCCAGGTTTCAAACATCTTGTCATTTTCTCCCAGAACTATTTCTGAAACAAGGAAGCAGTTTCCATTACTTCAGGTGTTTGCCCAGTCTGGAGTAAGGCTGGGCACATATTCCACTAGAAGCCTGCTTTGGAGCTGGGTAAAGAGGAAAAAATCAAATTATTCACAGAGTATTTAGTAAAGAGCAAAGCAAGGATTGCAAGAATATCTCTGAAGGTTTGCCGTGTTTGCTGGTGGGCAAAGGCCTTTTGAATAGCCGCGTGGGGCTTACGCTCTCAAACCCTCAGGTGCCCCATATCGGAAGACAGAAGTGACAAGCAGTAGCCGTGTGGAATCCTTTGTTTATTTATATTTTTTCTAGGGAGGTGAATGACAGTGATGACTGGGGCTCCTGGCAGCAGGGATGGAGGTTCCGGTGTCTGGTATCCGGTGTCAGCCTGGACCTGGGCTGTCTCTGCCTGGTGGCTGCGCCATGGCAGGGGAGGTGGCCACACAGAGTGTCTGGGGCTGCCCGGGTGGTGCTCCTGGCTGCGCGGCCTCCCAGGCTGGCTCTCTGGCTCTCCTGCCACGGTTCTGAATGCTGCCACATTCCTCTGCAGCTTAAATAGGCAGAATGTCTTCTGTCATTTACAAGTGAGTGCCCTAAACCCCCGTTTCCCCAACCCCAAACTCCTCCCATTTCCTCCTTGCAGTGCGTGGGAACTCTGCCCCAGGAGCTGCTCGGGCCTGTCCATGGCTTCACTCCCTCTCTCCATTTCTCTCAACGGCAGCGTAATTGGTCTTTCCACAGTGGCTCTCGGCCCCCACAGCCTATTGTTAACACAGCCAGTAGAGTGATCTTTCAGTCAGTCAGACTGTGTCACTCCTTTCCTCAGAAGCCTTGTCACACTGAGTCAAGCAGACTCCTACAGTGGCCTACAAGGCCCTAACAGGGCTGCCCTCTTGCTGTCCATCCTTGACTTTATCGAGCAGCCACACCCTTCTTCACCCACTGCCCTCCTCACACACCAGCCCCAGGTCTACACTGTCCCAAAGAATCTGGCTTCCTGCTCCCAGGGATCTCCCACCACACTGCCCCCTTGCTAGTCTCAGCACCTGCAGGACACACCACCTCAGGGCCTTCTGGTGGGTCTGCTGTGCCTGGGGCCCCTCCTGCAGGACACACATCCCCCACCACCTGGCAGTACCTAACTCCTTCATTTCTTCAGATGTCCCTCCCTAATCTCCCTAGGTCACCGCACCTGGCTCCTGCTTTATTTTTTTCCATGGCATTTCTTATCCTTCAAAATACATACTAATTTGCTTATTTGTTTATTGTTGCCTCTCCCCATTAGAATGTAAGCTCCACAAAGGCAGGGACTGTCTCATTTCTACTGTATCCTCAGGGTCTTGTTCCCCAGCTCATAGTAAGAACTCAAAAAATATTTGTTGAATAATTAAATGAATGAATATGGATGCATATGGCAGTCTCTGCGTTCTGAGAGCTTATATGGGGGTTATTACTAGCCACTCAAAGAAATATTGCAAAGGCAGCAATCGTAATGGAAATCAGTCAGAAGATTTGAAGGAAATAACTTGTTTCATTGACATTCTTCATTGTAATGACAAAGAAAAGTGTCCTATAAAATTGACTAAGGTTTCATGGGCTTAGTCAGAGGTGCCAATGGTATAATATGATCTAAGGGGCATATTATGGGACCACCTGCCCAAATCGATGATTTTTTCTGTTCTATCATAGTGCCTAAACTTCTCAGTAGTCATTCTCTTATTTATTCTACATATATACCAGGCCTTGTTCTGCGAAGTCGGGATACAGCAGTCAATGGGTCAGAGTCCCACCCTCATGGAGCTCACGTTTTCAGTTGGGAACAGACGATAAAGGAAGAAACACATATATAGCAAGCGGAAGATAGTAATAAGTGGCAAGAGGTAGATGAGTGGGTGTGGCTTCTCAGACAGGGCGGTGGGGCAGTCATTGTTAAGGAGGCCTGAAGGAGGCCTGGGAGGAAGCCATGCAGACACGTCAAGTCACTTCGAAGGTATCTCAAAGGAGGGGAGTGAAGGTGACCATTGGCTGTCTAGGAGGTATGGCGTAGGCATCCGCCACATGCTTGAAGTTTTAGCCTAAATTCTGTGTGCAATGTTTTGCTCTACACTATAATGTATCTGTTTTACTTTAAAAATAATTTGTTATAGCCATGCATAGGCTGTGCCACCTTAAAGCTCTTTCTGCATATATTTCAAACCAATGGGCAGTCAAGTGCCAATCACCATGGGAAGGAGCAGAGGGTTGCGCCAGAGCAAGCAGTCAGAGGCTACACGTATTTTGTTGTTAAAATGAAAGTGAAAGGCAGATGTGACCAAGTATACAGCTAAAATTTTTATTTCTCGCTACCTCCAATTTTTCAAGTACTAGATTTTGAGTTATAGCATTCTAGTTTATTAGAAAAAACCCTGTTCTTCAGTTATGTTTACCCAAAACCAAATTCAAATCAGTTTTCAGGATGTTTGGATGTTTCTCCTGCCAACATTTGGCTGATGAGGTGAATTTTATGCTGTCTGTGCAGCTGTTTTGTGCAAAAAATAGTATAGAAGGTATAACTATCAAATGTCTTTGTTGTAATTTTTTTTCATCTTCTAACTGTGTGACTTGAAACAAGCCCTGTAACCACTCTGGGCTTCATGTATGCCACCTGTGAAATGACGGTAGTATCTGATGTATAATCTTTTCTTTGAAATACACTGAAAGCATAGTTTATGCTCTCAGAGGGAAAAAATGATGCATTGCATTTAAAGCCTTATTAATTCTGTCATCTGGGCAAAATTTGTATGTGTCTGTATGCTTTAGGAGGTAGTCTAAGATTATGGGAAAATGGAAAATGTAGAGCTAGTGTGTGCAACTTCTGGGAAGGGACATTTGAGGGAGGAGGTGCATTCTTCTTTTGACCTTTCTTCTTACGTGCCTGAACATGGACCACATTGCTGCGGCCACCTGGTACCATGAGGTGACATACTGAGGAGAGAGCAGCGTGACTGAGAGGTCCTGGGGACCCCATACTGGGAATCTGCCTGCTTCCTCCGGACTGCCTACCTCAGGTCGTCTCTCATGTGAGAGAGCAATAGATTTCCTTCTCGTACAAGCCACAATCATTTTGGATTTTTCCATTATATGTAGGCAAACCTAATTTTCACTAATGTACACCTGTGATTTGAACATGTTTTGGTGCTTACAAAAAAAAAAAACCACCATATATGTTTTCTCATTTTACTTCTTTAATAGTCCTATAGAGTGCAAGGAACAAGAACTGCCGTTCCCATTTTTCAGTCAAAGAAACTGACCTTTAAAAAGTAAATAACTTGCTTATGGTCAAATAACTAGTAAGTTGAGAATCTGGACCAAACAGAAGTTTAGTGTCTTTGTAAGACAAACCACACACGTGCACACGTGCAGACACACAAACAGTGCACAGGCTTTGGAGTAAGGCGGACTTGACTTCACATTTTCTGTCTAGCTCTTGTCGCCTTACACAAATTAGCTACCTCTTCTGACCTTCATCCTTATCTACAAGGTGGTAAACAATGTCTCCAGGGATTGAGAATTCCAAACGAGATAATGTTGGCCGGGCCCTGATCCAGGGTGTGATATATAGTAGATGCTTAGTAAATAGAGCTCCGTTATTGTCAGCAGATGCTTATCCTTCTAAAGATTATTCCCATGTGGGAGTGAAATGGAGGGTGTGAAGAGACTGGAAAGTCTGCTACCGCTTGAAGTTCTGTCTGTAAAGAATTTGAAATATTTTTATTTTTTTCAGGTTTAAAATACCAAATTAGTGGGCCTGGGGAAACCAAGTTTTATGAATCCTCTGAACATCTTAAAGGTATTTCTCCATTTCTGTCTGGGGCAAAATGTCACAGAAAAGTGCTTTGCTTTCAAGCGAGCTCTTTTTGAGGCCCAAGAAGATGAGAAAGGAGCCATTCCAAAGCAATTTTTAAATTTCCCTGGAAGCAGCAGGAATGGGAACCGCTGGAGTAGCACGTTGAATTTTGCTTCACAAAGTATTGTTAGAATTCACCCTGCAGATATGTGGCATCAGGAGGGGGTTGTGTAATGGGATTTGAAGGAGATCTATGACCTTCCAGAGGGGCCTGAGATTTAGGCATTTCTTTAGTAGGCATTTTCACTGGGATGATGAGGCATTGAGAGTGATGCTTCCACAAGTGGAATGAGCACGTCAGGTGTTATGTGATCCAGACTCTGCTTTAAGTCAGATTCAACCCAGACTACAAATGCGGAGGGTGAGAATAATAATGTGAATCAGCCTCTGTTGCAAGATGAGTGACATTTCTGCCTCTGTCGGCAAGGACGTGTGTTATTTCATATTTTTTCTTTTTCAGGCTCAATAAGTAAGTTGATGTTTACTTTATCCTTACTTAAAACAACTGACTAGATCAGGTAATCGCACCATTTATTTATGCCTGGATGAGGCAATACGGTATCTGTTTGATGGAAAAGACTCTGGTAGTTCAATTCAGTGTCTACCACAGTCCCCACACCATGACACAGCAGGAGAGCCCAGAGTGGCAGCTGTTGGAACAACTGCACTCTTCCTGCTCAAGCCTGACATTTCCAAGGTAGGATTTGATTACAACTGGCCATACAGAATTATGGGCAAGCAGAAGTGCAGAGGCCAGGAAACAGTAAGAGACTAAAATAACACAGGGAGAGGCAGTCTGCCTTGCATTCCCTTATCAGGCTATGAGAAGTGGGCAAATGATCCTTCTGAGAAACGCCTCCTGGCCTTCGGGTATAAAAGCCACTGTCAGCCCCAGTCAACTCAGGGTGTTTCATAGCACAGGCACCAACCTGCGTGGTTCCTCTGAAGTGCCCAGCATCTCAGGGAGACTCAAATTCAGCTACCGGAAATTTTCTAGGAAGATAAAATAAGAAATTCTAATTGTATATACGCTTATTTATGTGTCATTTTGGGAAGTTTTAGATACTAGTTATTTATCTCCTCCCACAACTCAATTTCAATCATATTTCAGCAGTTACTTAAAGTTCAGCATACTTGAATTAGTTGCTCATTATCTTTTTTTTTTTTTTTCCGAGACAGAGTCTCCTCTGTCAACTGGGCTAGAGTGCCATGGCGTCAGCCTAGCTCACAGCAACCTCAAACCTCTGGGCTCAAGCAATCCTCCTGCCTCAGCATCCCGAGTAGCTGGGACTACAGGCATGTGCCACCATGCCCGGCTAATTTTTCTATTTTTAGTAGAGATGGAGTCTCGCTCTTGCTCAGGCTAGTCTCGAACTCCTGACCTCAAGCGATCCTCCCACCTTGGCCTTCCAGAGTGCTAGGATTACAGGTGAGAGCCACCACGCCCGGCTGCTTATTACTTTTTAAGGTATTCTTTATTTCTGCATGTATTCCTTCCTCTATTTTTTTCTTATGATTTACCACTAAATTTGTTGTTAGTAACTCTTTCTTTTTCTCAAATACTTTTAAGTCTCAAGAGTTTCCTTATAAGACTTAATGCCTAAGAAGGGGTAAGCAATGGTAAAAACAATAATAATATGTGTATAATAATATATACATGCATATGTGTAATAGTCTATAACTTCCAAAGCATTTTCACATACACTATCTCATTTAATCCTGAACACAACAGTAACATCCAACCCTCTTTCTTTTCCTTTGGATCATGGTGCCAAGCGTTCCCCATGCAGTGTTTCTAGAGATGAAAGAGTCAATGAAGAAAGGCATTAGGGAATATATTTGGAAATATTAGGGGACTACGAAGGGTAGTTGAACAAACACTAGACTAGGTGTGAGCAGTCACAGGAAGAATGGCTAATATTTCTATTAGCTGGCATTGGGCAAGTGAGAACCTCTTCAGACCTCTGGCTGCCCATATGCAAAATTAGGATAACACACACTTGTCCTGAATCCCTCACAGACTTACTATGAAAATCAAATTACATAATATGTGAGGGAATATTTTATAGTTTGCCAAATAAATATTTTTATTAATGTTTTTCTGTACTTCACTTTTGCCAACATTTGCAGCAACAACCTAAACAGAAACCTCTGCCTTTTGAAGAATAGAAAAGGCAAACATTTTTAGAACTGCAGAAGCATGTTCTAATAGTTTCTTGGCCATTCTACTTTCCTTATAATCAAAACATAAAGCTATTCGTCTGGCAGCCAGATACCTGAATTACAATCTAGTGACAATTGCGCTCGAGAGGAAACCAAGATCCTACAGAATCTTTTACAAATCAGGGGTTTTTGTTTTTATTTTTCTCAAAGTGAAGTCTGTATCCAAATCACATGGCGTGTTTACTAACATTTCTGTTTTCTGCACCCTATTTTTCCCTACTGAATCAGAAGCTCCAGGGCTGGGCCCAGGAATCTGCCTTTTCTAGAAAACACACCAGCTAATACTTATGTTTACTAGTCTAGACCCCAGAGCTTAGACTGGCTGAAATTTGCAAGTTGTAAGAGGACATTTGTTCTTCATTTCTTTCCAGCAGTAATAGGAGTTCTCTATCAACATTCTATTAAAAACAGACAGGAGAGCTTATATGAAATATAAGCAGCACTTCCATTTGTGTGCAGAATTTGGCTTCACTTTTTTGAAAGCACTTTGAAGTAATCTTTTCTCAGCTTTCTCTAACTGGATGGTACAATCATAAGAGGACTTCGGAAAATGTATTCTCTTCCAGTGTTTTTCCTGACCTCTACTCAAGAATCTAACAATCTCATAAGCAGTTAAATTGATAACCAACCAGTCACTCTTCAATTAGGAAGAGACCTTGACTTATTTCTTTCTCGTTCCCCACCCCCTGCCCTGAGACTGGGTCTAGCTCTGTCGCTCAGCTAGAGTGCAGTGGCATCATCATAGCTCATGTAGCCTCAAACTCCTGGGCTGGGCTCAAGTGATCCTCTGGCCTCAGCCTCCCAAGTAACTGGGACTACAGGTGCCTGCCACCACACTTGTCTAATTTTTCTAATTTTTTAATAGAAACGGGGTCTCACTGTGTTGCTCATGCTGGTCTCAAACTCCTGGCCTCAACTGATCCTCCTGTCTCAGCCTCTCAAAGTGCTGGTATTACAGGTGTGAGCCACCACACCTGGCCTCAACTCATTTCAAATAATAATATTAAAATTCTCAAGGTGTTAGCAATCTGTACTGTACTTTGGAAATAAAAAGGTAGAGATTTTGCCTTTGGTGTTCAATGAATATGGAATAATGTAATTACAGGAGCTATAGGCATATTATCAGTCAGCTTCATAGGAACACAGGACTAAAAGATTACTCATTATTAATTCAACAGACTTTATTGAACGTTGTGCCTGGCACTGGTCTAGGCTTAAGGCCAGAGGAATTAATAAAGTAAACAAAATTCCCTGGCACTTACATTCGGCAGGGGGAGGGGAGAGGAAATAAAGAACAAGCTGATATTTAATATTTCTAATATATCAAATGAAGATGAAAAGAACAATGGAAAATGGTTTACTATGAATCTACTATGCTGAATTTTAAAATTCTAGAAACTGTAAAACTAGACCACAATCCACTTCAGCACACACATTTATGGTCACCTTTACATTGGAGTCACCATGTAGAGTTATGATTGATCTTTTTTCTTCCCTGAGGCATAATCTGGTCTTGTTGTCATTCCTGATCCTTCTTTCACAATTGTGCCCCTTGTAGTGATGCTCAGAGAAAGTGGCCGCCATCAGAAGATTTGTTTACTCCTCCCTTTTAACACTTCTAACTCAGGCAACCAAACCATTTAGAACCAGACATAGCATCAAAGTCATCCTCTGGACTCTACCCAGGGTCTATGGATATTCAGTTAGCTTGCAAGACTGCAAACTAATACTCATTTGTACCAGCCAAAATAATATCCTTTTTTTTCTTTGTTGTGTTATTCATATTTAGAATTAAAATATGACCCCATCTAAAAATTATGTTGCAGAAAATATTTGGAAAAGAACATGCAGCTCATCTGTGCCTAGGAAGTCTTTGTTATTTTTGGAAAAAGAAAACAAAAACAAAAAGACCAATAGCTATATAATTTTATTCCATCACCTGACATCATTTCAGACCAAGTGGTGAGCCGTGTTGTTTTCATAAATATAGCAGCACCAGAGAGGCTGTTGCTACTATTGGGATCAGAATTCACTTTGTAGGTATGTTTTGGATTTGATTTAGTTTTTCATATTTGTCTTTTTACTTACATAAAATATTTTCCTAGGGAAAAAAAATAAAATGGATAACTACCTGCAAATTACAGCCTTTAGCAATCTTTAATAAAAGAATACCATCTACTTCACTATAAAAACTGATCCCATTTTTGTAATATTAATGTTATTCCACTGACTAGTGCAGTTAGAAGAAATTCCCAAAGCAAACACAGTACAAATTGTAGAGCAGTTGTGCAGAGGTGGCTTCTAATCATAATTGAACATGAACAAGAACAAATAAATCAAGGACAAAACCTCTCAACTTCTGATAACCTAGGAATGTCAGTTCTAAAGCCAGATAAATATCAAGCGACTTGCAAAAGACATTGCACAGCAGCTAGGAGAGTGACTGTAACGCCCACTGTTTCTGGGAACACTGACACGGACCAGAAGCACAGGAATTTTATTTTGAAACCCGGATTGCATATTTGAAACTACCGGTATTCCTGACTTCAGCTTCTTGGCAGAAATGCCAGCTGAGTGTGCACATAGCATAGGTGGATGACAGCAAACAACCTTCAGGCAAGCAGTACCCCTCACAGCTGCAGACAGGCAGCTGCTTCTGAGGGCACACAATCTGGACAGTGCCAAGGCAGATCAGCATGATGCTAGGAGAGAGGAAAGGCTGGGGTTTTGCGTTCTTGTCATTGTCATGTGTGTTTTGAAATATATACGTCCATTTTTGAAAGTTGCTTGGAGTTGGATTTTCAACTGAGGCCTCATTTTTAGGAAATGGCATCCTTAGCTAGTGACCCTCAAAAAGCTAAGCTGGGGTAAAAATAATAACTCGACAAAGGTTCCCATATGCTGTGCCTCTCCTTTTGAGGTCTTCCTTTGTCCTGAGACTGTTTTGTAGAACACACTCCACCTTCAAGTACTGTTTTTAGGCAGAATAGGGCATGCACCCTGCAGAGTGATCAGCCAGAAAAAGGCCAGCTCACAGAAGGTGCTGGGACACTCCTAGCTGCTTTGAAGCTGTGCCTGAGGGCCTGTGAACCTGAGTCTAAACAATCATGGTTTTCATCAGCCATTTGTTGCTTTAATGATAAGACGGTGTTTCTGGGCCTGTGGCTATTTCAGATAAGTGCTTTTCTTTCCCTACATGCAGAAGGCCCAAGAATTGCAGAATCAGAACTGTCTGTGTGCTTTTCCATGACATAGCTGATATACCTTCCACACAGAAATATACTAATCTTCCATTGAAGAACATGTCTTACCTGTAAGGCGTTGTTCTTAATAATCTTTTCCTAAGTATCACTTAAAAGAAAATTATTTCACACGGAGCCATGGCCTTTTTTCAGATGCATTTTTGCATCTTTAGTTTCTTGCCTTACTGTTCATTGCTCTGGCTGGTGCCCGAGATGTTTTCCTCCCATCAGCCAGTTCACATCAGGAGTGAGGTGCATCTGAGCTGGGCTTCTACTCTGCCAAGCAGATAATCCCCTAATGACCGGTCAGCATGTTTCATCCCAGAGAGTCAAACTGACCTTGCAGTAGCAGAAGTTGCTTTAAGTTTGTGCAAAATAACATAAGAGACAAATAGAATCCCATTTTGGGATGTCATCACTGTCCCCGTCATTGCTTGCAATTGCTGGCGTTCCTTTTCCAATCTGGACGTTGCAAATACTGGGATGCTTCAAAGCGGTATTTAGTTCCTAAAACATTTGGAGTTAGGGCAAAATTTGCATAATTCTATTAAAAGGCTTATACCTCAGCTTTGAAAAATATTTGAGAAAATGTGATTTGGGGGAAAGAAAGCCTTATCTTTTGGCCCAGAAGTTGCTTCGTGGAACTAAGCTTGTTAATGTTAGGATTGCCTTTTTAAGCACCAAAAACTAAAAAATAAAGGCTAGAAGGGTTTCTTTTATCTCTGCTTCAGGTCCACAGTGGTTTGAAGCTTAAGATAGAGACGGGGAATGTTTTTGTTGTTTTTCACTGTATTGCAAACTTAGAAACTGGAGTCATAGTACAGTGATGGGAAACACAGGTGCATTTCTGTAGATTTTTAAATAAGATTTACTGGCTGCTTTCAGTCGAGGACAGTTCTTCTTGATACCAATATGGAACTTGAGACTATCTGCCCTGGATCAAATTTGAGACCCTGTCATCATGCCTATTTTGGTCATATGATGCTGCCTGTCACTCACAGGTTGACAGCCAGTCTGGCATACATTTTCTACACTCAGCTTCTCAGATAGCACTTAAGGAACCAAACACCTTCAACAATGTAAATGTCATAAAATTGATCGCAATTCAAATGTCTCCTACAGGAAACATAAGTCTCTATTAAACCACCTGCTGTTTCGGGTGCTAAGGGCGGCGTATCCAGATGATGGCACGCTGTCAGGGAAGTGTATGAAGACCACTACCTCTGCTATGGCTAAAAAGTGCACACAGCCACCATTCCAGAACTTTCCAGAGCCTTAAGCCTAGCCCCCTCTATCAGAACCTATGTCTCATCCAGAACATACGGAAGTCTGGGGACCTGCCCTGACGTGTGTCTTCATTTTCATTCCCTAGTCACCTGAACTGTTGCCAAGACCAGAATGAGACTTTTTGAGCCCCTGAGCTCCTCAGCGCACAAGTACAATTTTATTTTTTGAAGTAACATCGATAAGTATGCTGATGGTAGAGTTGCTTTTTTTCTAGATGATTTATTGATTATAAAAGTCTGAGTGAATTTATTAAAGTAAAAATTTCCTGATATATGTTTGTTTATCTATGCCTCTAGGATAGCAGCAACTATTGTGATAGCATCTAGTGGCACAATCTTTCCTGCTCATCTGTGCAGCAAGATGACTTGTACTTGCTTTCCAATATTGAAGATTTCACTGGATCCCAGTTGTATTTCATATTTAATTTAAAGCCTTCTCCAGATGGTTTTGTGATTCTCCTTATCTAATTGACCTTATATTGCAATCCCCTTTTTGGACAAATAACCTTTCTTATCATATTTTTCACCCATCTTGCCACCCGACTCCAAGTACAACCCTTAATTTCCTTAGAGAAGTAACACTTAGGTAAACTTTTATGTCATTTTTAAAAGGTAACTTCTGTTTACCTGGTAATTCCTCTGGAAAAATATATATGCCTGGCTATCCATACATAAATGCATACCTAGTGCTATGGTATCCATGCATGCTATAAGTAAAATTCATATGCTGAAGGTTATTTGACCAGAAGGGAACTCTGTTAACTAGAGTTGCCTTTTTAAGATTGATGCCTGAAATTTGTGTTCTTATTATGTAATACACAGGCCAAGTTATATTACTGTTCCTAGACAGAGGGAAAAATTTATAATGGGTAGCCAAAATTGCCACCTGAGGACACAGAGAGCAAAGAAACAAAAAGTCCTAATCAGATTAGAGCTTAATGAACCAGTCTCGAGCCTGTTGGGAGCTTACCAAATACCAAGTCATTCCAATGAATAAACAGTGGAACAAAAAACTTGGAGAACAAAAAGCTTTCTTAATTATTTGCATTCTTTTGGCAGCTGAAATTACAGGATATTTTCCATTGTCTGTTACAACTTGCCCCCATGCTGGTATGTTTTCCAGTTGTGGTTTGTTCTCTGTCGCAAGATAGTTATGATGATCACTAAAATGGGCAAAATTTTCTTTTGAAATATATAAAGGATAATAGATATGTCTGTTTCAACTCAAGTAGAACTTGTAGATGAGTGGCAGTTCCAGGTTAGTTTTTATATAATTTAGCACAACTATTCCTACATTTAAAGCACACCAAACATACAATATACCATATCATGCATTATATAGTTAGAATAAAAATATCAGTATGTCTTATAATTAATATATTTATATATTTGCCCTTTATTCCTAGATATGAATTTATTTTATTTATTTTTTCCTTTTAAAAAAATTACAATTAATAGATTTAGGGGGTAGAAGTTGAATTCTGTCGCATGTATACGTATAGTGGTGGAGTCTGGGCTTTCGGTGTACCCATCACCTGAGTAGTGTCCATTGTATCCCACAGATAATTTTCCATCCCTCACCTTCCCCAACACTCCCCCCTTTTGAATCTCCAATGTCTATTATACCATTCTGTGTGCCCCTGTATAGCCATAGTTTGGCTCCCACTTTTAAGTGAAAACATGTGGCATTTATTTCTCTGTTGCTGAGTTACTTCACTTAGGATAACAACCTCCAGTTTCATCCAAGTTGCTGCATAAGACGTTATTTCATTCTTTCTTATCAATGAGTCATATACTACATAGTGTGTATATATATATGTGTGTGTATATATATGTGTGTGTGTGTGTGTGTGTGTGTATGTGTGTGTGTGTGTGTGTTTCTTTATCTACTCATTGGTCGATAGGCACTTAAGTTGATTCCGTATCTTTGCTATTGTGAATTGCACTGCAATAAACATATGAGCACAGGTATTTTTTTGATATAATGACTTCTTTTCCTTTGGGTGGATACCCAGTGGTGGGATTGCTGGATCAAATGGTACATCTGCTTTTAGTTCTTTGAGAAATCTCCATACTGATCAACCTAGATGTGAATTTTTAAGACAACATTTTTTCCTGATGACTTCTAAAACAATATATGTTTATTTTTGGAGAAATGGAAAATACACAGAAATAAAAGAAAATCAATAAGAATCACCCATAATCCTACAACTCAGAGGTTTCCATTGTTAACTGGGAACTCTACTTCTAGTCTTTGTTTTCTACCTATTTTATTTTACAAAATCTCATCATACTCTAATAGTTTTGTAATTTAAAAAATATTTACCTATATCGAGAGCAGTTTTTCTTGCCAGTTACTGTTCTTCTGCATCACATTTGTCATGTATATACTAAAATTCAAAAACTGATTTGTATTCTTGATGGAGTTCTAGTGTTTGTAGCTCCAGGCCATAGCTGCAGGTGTCGGGCTGATGGGGGCTGCAGTCTCTTAATAACCTGGAGCTGTTACTTTCATTGATTTGCTTTGAATACCTTCAGGTGGTCCGAGCCCTTTTCTATTTGCTCTGTGCCGTGTGGGAAGCCCCACCGTTGCCCATTGGTTTAGATCTGCCCACTGCGTGCACTTCCGTCGCCTGCCTGAATTTGCTAACATTGGTATAGAACGTACAAGAAGAAAAGGAAATGTTAAGGGATTTTTAAATGATTGGAAATGGCTTTCCTGGAAGGTCAACCACAGTTTAATTGGTAGCTACATTTTTTTCGCTAATAAGCTGTTTCATCCCTTGTAACTAGCATGGTTTTGTCCTCTGTGGTGTCCAGTGGGTGTATATGTGCTTTTTGGAAAGGAAAGAGAACAAGAAATTAGGAAAATGGGTCATGATGGTTTGGGCTTGTTCTCATGGCAGCACTTTACCCAGAAATCGCTGTTTCTGTTTAGTTCTATACAGGGTAGGCCATATTGTGGCAACAACTTATCCCTGAAATCTCTGTGGCTCAGGAAAAAAATTTACTTACGGCTCACCTGGAGACTGATGCAGGCTCCTCTGCCTGTGGCAGTGCCATGTCAACATGTGGCTTCCCAGGTTGCTGCTAGAGGGAAAGAGAAGAATATAGAGTCACACCAGCTTTTAATGGCCTCAGGCTAGAGATGACATGTATTTCTTCTGCTCCCAATTCCCAGGCCAGAACTAGTAACATGGGGTGCTGAGAAATGTTGGGGGCACATGGCTATTTGGTGAGGGCTGCCATGCCACTTAATCTCTCATATCAAACTATAGAAATAAAATTAATAACTCTTCTTAATGATCTAGAACAGAGTATCAAAAATATTATTAGGATCAGAGAATCTGGAATGACCAACGAGTCCAGTCTGAAGTGGGGTAATGGTCAGAGTGGGAACAGACTGACCAAATGGCTTACTAGATAGTGCTAACCAGACAGAGTGAGCCCAGAGAGAAGACGTGGCCCGTGACGCCATGACCTCACGTTCCTGACGTGGCTTCTCTGTAAGTGTGGTTCCCATCAGAATCATTCAAGGAACTCTAGAGAAGGTAGCATTCTGGCCTCACCCAAGTATTATTGAATCAGAACCTCCTGAAGAATATCTTTCATATCTTATATTTAAAAAACCCTTCCTGACTATTCTGATGTAGCCAGTGCACCACTGGTCTGTAGACTAGGGCTTGAAGAGCATTACTTAGAGGAGAAGGAGGTGGAAGATGTCGTTGGACAGAGGGGCCAGTGAGAGAGCAAGCCTTAGAAAGGTAGTGGGAAGTGCCATGTTGAGAGGGAGCCCAGTTTTGGTTGTATGGTTGGGTGATGGTTAACATCACAAAGAGAAGCAAACCCCAGATCTGAAACATGGGGCACTTTGTGGAACCACTTCAACCTACAAATTGGTCAGATACTTAGTACCCAGATGGAGACCATACCTCATAGACTGCCAGGCTGGTGTGGTATGATACCTTGGCTACTCAGCTGTCTCTTGATCAGGAAATACCAGGAAGGAGCACTGTTAAATATACAGAGGTGTCTGAAAAACCAATGCAGATCAATTTCCAGTTCCATACAGGGCACATCTGGAAAATTTGACCTTTGGTTAATGGCTGGGGTGTTTACCTACAGTATTGGTTTTTGCATGTGGCTTTCCCTAGTTATGTCAGGATACAGCAAGACCAAAACCTGTGATAAGAACTGAAGAAGTGGTAGGTAAATGTTGGATTCAGAATTGAGAGTGGAGGGCAATGCATGGGGTGATGTCAAAGTCAATTAATGGATGTCCAAATATAAGGTCACATAGCTGAGCAACAAACACACTAAAGCAAAGTCCTGAAATGAGAATCAAAACCCAAACTGGGCAGAGACAAATGAATTAGCTGGAGTCATGAACTCAAGGAGGACACATGAATAGTTTGACTTCATTCTAGTGCAAGTCCAGCTGGGTTATAGTTGCTTTTATATTGCCAGAGCATGCCTTTCCACTTCGTATTTTAAAAGATGCTGCTTGAAGCACAGCTGACGGTAGAATGTGCCCTCTTGGCCTATGATTTTTCTGTAAAAGACCATTTCCATGCTTTGTACAACTGCTCTGTTAGTTATAGCCACAGTCATGCTTCATTCAGACCACAACAGCAGATTTTGAAAATGATCCACCTGTTTTCCCTGTACTTACCTCCCCCTCTATTTGCTTAGGGATCCTGCACATGGCTGGCTGGTCACGCTGGGACAGGAGGATTTGGGTGATGTCTGCTTCTGGGCCATGTTCCAGGACATGTGGGCATTTTTAGGCTAACAGCAAGAAGGCATTCAGGGAACTTTCGTCAACTACTTGAAGGAACAGACTTGCTCTGTGTTGCTCCAAAGAGGCCAAAATTTTGAAATTCCAATGAGGCTAATGAAATATCCTAAACATCTGAACTGTCCAATAATGATACTGGCTTCCTGGAGTGTGATTTGGCTACTTGTGTTTTACCAAGTTCTGAATGCTGTTGCTCCTAAGATTTCAGTTTGGGCCTCTCTTCTCTTTCTACACACTTGGTCTTCAGCACCTCATCAAGTCCTATTGTTTAAATGCCAGGAACGTGTCATAATGAACCCATTGTTTCTGCCAGCCAAATCTCCTCTCTGACCTCACCTATTCAACTGCCTCTATGGCCTTCCACTTGGATGTCTCATGAGAATCTCTCACTTAATATGTGGAAAATAGAACTCTTGATTCCCCCTTTCATCATCCCTGCCCCAAAGTCTTATTGTTCCCGACCTGCTCGAGCTCGGTCAATGACACCCTCATCCTCCTATTCCTTAGCCCCAAACTCCTGCCTTTCCCTGCCTTTTCATGCTCAAATCACCTCAAATCAATCACCCACAGCCTTGGACAAGGAGCATGTGTCTCATTCGCGGGGTTCCTTCAAACCACTGGCATGCAGTAAACGTTGCCTACATGTTTGATGAAGGAATGAGTGATGCAGAATGAGCATCTGGAAGAAATTATAATGACCCCTATAATGGGCCAGGTGCTTTAAATATTACAAATCTATTCCTAATGACAATGCTTCAAAGTAGGTAGGTGAGAGAAAAGGCTTATAGAACTAAGAGTTTTGTATGGTTTTGCTTTTAAGTTGTATTGAGAACTTACTATGGCTAAGTGCCTTTTATGGCATTTTGCTTGGCACATATAGGCATAGTGCTAAGAGCTTTCTATATATTCTCTCTCATTTAATCCTTTCCAACAACCTATAGGGTAGGTTTTATGAACCATTTTGTTGAAAAGAAAACTGAGGCTAATAAAAACTAAGCAATGTGACCTAGGTAAAATAGCCAGGAAATGATGGGACTGATATTTAAACCCTGGTTTACTTGGCTCCTAAGGCTATATATTTCCCTGCTATATCACTGAGCAATCTCTAACAAGGATACCATTGAAAGGACGCCAACATTCTATGAAATGCTACAGTAGATGATCTTTAAGTTTCTTCAGATTAGACTTTTTATAATTATATTGTACAGTCCTTTCCTCTACTTCTTGATCACTTCATTTGACACTCCTGCCACTTTAGAGAAAATAAAAATAACTTCCTAAATTTCATAGAAAATCTAGAAATGTTCTAACCCACACACAAATCACACCTGATACGCTGGTGAAGATCTCCCTGGTTTTTGTATGTTTTGGCACATGTCAAAATAGGATTCCTATATTCTTAATACTGGGACAAAATTAACCAGCCTGGCAATGATTCCCAAAGTCACACTTGCAGATAGATACACAGTGCAGGATGTCACCCCAGGGCTGACTCACCACACAGAATACCTAGTGACTCCAGGAGTATTGTTCTTAATGATCCAAATTTACCGAGAGCTATAATAAGTACTCCTTGAATAAAAAAGACCTTATTACAATTAGCATATCTTTAAAAAGAGAAAATCAATGCTAAAATTCTCTGCCTGTCTGTATATAGCTACTTTGATTCCTTGTTTTATTCCTTATAGCTATACAATTATATGGAAATCATCTCATGCCAGCTTCTCTATTCCACCATCATTTTTAAGAAGGAAGTTAATGAAGGTGCCCACTTGACAAACTTTTGCAATAGGAAAAGAGCACTGTGAGAGTCAAGTGAAAGAATAGGGAGAATTAAAGCAATAGAAACTTGATTTCCTCAGCAATTTGAGCTGGGAGTGATAAGCCTATGCATGAGGTCAGAATGAGGTTGAGAAAGAAGCAACGAGAAATCTTGACTCCTCTTCATACCTGTCGCAAATGATCTTGGAGCTCTTAACATAAATGTCGCTTTTCCCTTCAGTAAGCCTGTTTGGAGCTCTAAGATAATCACTTCAAATTGCTCCTTAAATTCACAAGCCAGCAGCATTCTGTAACATTTCCAGAAATGATTTGCACCCATATAATGATATCAGATACTTATCCAGTGCCTACCAGTTGCTGTTTTAGGTAGAGTTAGGATTTGAACTCAGGGAGTCTAGCTCCATACTGTGCTCTAACCCATTACGCTGAACTGCCTCTCCATGACAGGCTGTTTTAGTAAATCCCCCAGTTTGAGAAACTCATCTGTCTGCAGCTCACACTGAAGCAAAAGTGGAGCAGCCAATCAGATCAGGAAGAGCCCTCTCCACCACCGACCAGGGGCCCCAGAGTCACCACAGCTGAAACCAACAACTTTACAAAGAATGTCACAGACCTGGCTCATTGCAAGGGTGAAGGGAGGATGGTAGGAGTGAGATCTCCTTTGAGTGGGGGTGGGGGGCTCACCCCCATGTCCTGGGAAGTGGATGGAATTGTAGAGGGGGAATCTTGAGATGGGTGGAGTTTAAGAGCATAAGAGATTTCATTCCCTCTCCTTTCTTAGGAAGTGCTCCTAAACTAGTCCCTGATTTCCAAAATAAAGATATTTGCTTTGAACTGCTCACTGGTGTTTTTGCTTTGTGCCAACTGAGTGGACAGGATGGTCAGGGAAGAGAGATTTATCCCATGCCTTGGCTTCAGGGGTCCCATGTAGCGTCATGCGCCTACCGAGTGGACCAAGGCTCCCACGCCTGGGGAGTGTCCAAAGCACAAGGGAAGGGCACAGGCCAGAGCAAGATGACATTCTGCCTACACCTGCAGGTTACAGCCGTGCTTTGCAAACTTGAATGTGATTGTGAATCACCCGGGGATCTTGTTAAATTGCAGATTCTGGTTCAGCTGATCTGGACTAGGGCCTGAGACGCTGCATTTTTAACAAGCTCCCTGGTGAGGGTGATGTTGCTAGCATAGACCACACTTTCAGTAGCAAGGAGTTAGAAGATATGCCCACTGGGAGGCAGAGGGAGGGACCTTATACACTTGGGTTATGCATATATTTTCATTACCCTTCGCTACATATTCCTGAGAGGAGGGGATACAGGATGACTGTCCTTTGAAGTCCTCCATCTCTCTACTGTGCAGTTTGAGTCAAGGCAGATACCACTTTTATCTGGCCCTAGGGGCATCTGTCAGGGCCCTGGAACAGTTAGCTGCACTTTTTGTCAACACCAATGCTATCCTCCACTTTTGTGAATAATAGAGAATATGGTCTATTAAAGCAGCAGTCCCCAGCCTTTTTGGCACCAGGGATCAGTTCCATGGAAGATAATTTTTCCATGGACTGGGGGTTGGGGGGCATGGTTTCAGGATGATTCAAGCACATTACATTTATCATGCACTTTATTTCTATTATTATTACATTGTTAACCTCTCTGCTAATGATAATCTGTATTTGCAGCCACTCCCTAGCACTAGCATCACCACCTCAGATCATCAGGCATTAGATTCTCATAAGGAACACACACTCTAGATGCCTCGCATATGCAGTTTACAGTAGGGTTTGTGCTCCTATGAGAATCTAATGCCACAGCTGATCTGACAGGAGGTGGAGCTCAGGTGGTGATGTGAATGATGGGGAGCGGCTGTAAATACAGATGGAGCTTCACTTGCTTGCCCACCATTCACCTCCTGCTGTGCGGCCTAGTTCCCAACAGTCCACGAACCAGTACTGGACTGAAGTATTAAAGGATGATACCAGCTGGGTGTGGTGGTGTGAACCTGTAGTCCTAGCTACTCAGGAGGCTGAGGCAGGAGGATCAACTGAGCCCGGGGTTTGGAGGCTGTAGTGTGGTATACTCACACCTATGAATAGCCACTGCATTCCAGCCTGGACAGTACAGTGAGACCAAGAAAGAGAGAGAAAGAAGGAAGGAAGGGAGAGACGGTGGAGGAAGAGAGGGAACAAGAAAGGAAAGGAAGGAAAAAGAAAAGGAAAGAAGGAAAGAAATAAAACTGGGTTCAAACCTGAAGGACAATACCAGAACTAGTGATATTTTTGGTCCCATTGCCCAGAAAGGTCAGCACGCTTGAGCAAGCAGTGCAAGCCACCCCACTGCTCTGGTTTCCCCGTTACCAAGGGCAACACCTGAGGCTGTGTATTCATCACTAGCTTAAGCTCTGGTGAGAAGAATCCTTTAAGAATCTTGACCTCCTTGAAACATCAGCGGAGGCGGTGGTTATTTGGATTGTCCAAACTATTTCCATAAGAAATGGAATGGAACTAGGAAACCCAAATTTAGAGTAGGTGCAATGGAACAGCCTTCCTGAGAAAGAAAAGGTAATTATAGAAAGGCCTTTCAAAGAAGAGCGGCAGAAACACTTGCTAACGTTGCTGGAGACCTTTCGCAGGGCCAGGTTACAGGGAGCAGAATCCGGCCTGGAAAGTCTGTTACTTTATTCCCCAAGGCAGACCCATGACACATAACTACCGCAGGGAGCCAAGACAATGAGTGGAATCAGGCCGTGCTGGGCCAAGATAAACTGGGCTAATGCCCCAACCGTTCTGCATGGCTTGGTGCCCAGCCACCACCCCTGTGCGCACCACCTGGGAGCACAGCACCCGCCCCTCCCCCTCCTCCTCCCCCTCTCCCTCCCCCTCCCGCTCCCCCTCCCCCTCTTCCTGCACAGGTGAGAGTCCCCACGTGCTTCCCCCCATAGGACCACATCCAGCAGGACAGAAGCTGTGTGTATTTTACTAAATAACAACATTTTTATAGAATTTCCCTGGATCTTGAGATTATATATATTTTATATATGTATATTTTCCCTTCCAAAAAACTTTTTGTACACAGTTCAAAAATAAAAACTATCTAAGAAGGTCTACTGAGAAGTTTTGCTGTCCCCTGTCCCATCCACCAGCTTCCTCCTTTGCCCACTCAAAGTTATTGTCGAGTTTGTGTTTACCTTTCATTATTTGTTATATGCATATGTATAAATATTCTTATACTTCTCTTATACAAAAGGTAGAGTTTTCTGTTCTATACCTTGCTTTTCTTGCAGCTGATATGTTATAGAGCTTTCTCTGTATCAGTGTGTATACATCCTCCTCATTCTTTTTGACAGCTGCAGAGTATTCCATGTTAGATTTTATTTTACTAATCTCCTAGTTGCTGGACTCTTGAGTAGTTTCCAGGCTCTTCTATTGCAAACAATGCTGCCAGAAACACCCTTTGGCGTATGCTAATGTTTATGTATACAGGTGTAACTAAAGGCTAGATTCTGAGATGTGGTGCTGCTGGATCAAAGGGTAAATGCGTCTATAATGTTGACAGATACTGCCAGTCTCTCATCCTTGAGGGCTGTAGCACTTTATTCTCCCACCAGTAATGTATGACAGTACCTGTTTCTCTACAGCTTTGCCGAGGGAGCGGGTCACACTTTGGAATTTTGCCGATCTAATAGATGACAAGTGTTTTCTTAGTGTAGTTTTAATATTTGATTTCTCATTATGAGTACAATAGCATATTGTCATACCTTTAATGGCCATTTGTGAACTTTTTTTTTTGATGTCATTTTCCCATTAGTATTATTGGTGGTTTTTCTAAATCTTTATTTCTGGGAGCTATCGTGTATTAGGAGATCAGGTTTTGTTTGTGAATTGCAATATTTTGATCATTTTCCTTTTGTTTTAATTTCTCAATCATAGTTGCAAATTTTAATACCATTCTCTCAAAGATAAAAGAATAGATGGACACTTAAGATCAGAAACACGTGGATCTTTACAAAACCATCACCCATCTTGACCTAATTGATACTTATCAAACTCTATATCCAACATTTGAAAGAATACAAAAAATGTATTCTTTCAAAAGCAATGTGGTCCATTTGCCAAGATGGGTAATATATTCATCCATGAAACAAGTCCCAGTCAGATTTCTAAAATAATGAAATTATACTGAGTATACTTTTTGACCGTGATGGAATTAAATCTTTAGAAGTCAATAGGAATAAGATATCTAGGAAGAATCCAAATATTTGGAAAGTAAGCAACATCCTCCTAAATAATTCATGAATTAAAAAATTGCAAGAAAAGTTAGAAAATATTTTGAACTTGATAAAAACACAACATACCAAAATTTGTGGATGCAGCTATTATAAAACAGTAAGGGAAATTTATAGCTATTGATACCTTTGCAGAAAAGAAAAAGATCTAAAATCAATGAACTACATTTCAACCTTACTTAATTAGAAAAAGAAGCAAAAAATTAAACCCAAGTAAGTAGAAGGAAAGAAATAATAAAGAGTAGAAATCAATGACATATAAACTGGACAAATAATAGAGAACAAAATTTGTTCTTTTAAGATAATTGTAAAATTCATAAAACTCTAGCCAAAAGATGCAAGACAAAAATTACCAACATCAAAAAAATGGGACATAGTTTCAGATTCTACAAACATGAAAAAGATCATAAGAGAATGTTATGTGTAATTTGGTCAATAAATTTGACAATTTAGATAATGGACAAATTTCTTTTTTTTATTGAGAGAGAGCAAGATAGGAATATAGGGAAAGAGCAAGATATAGATTTATAGAGCAAGATATTAATATATCAACAAATTTCTTGAGGCACAGATTATCAAACCAGACCCAAAAAGAAATAGAGAACTTAAATATCCTTATATTAATTACAGAAACCAAGTTCATAACTAAGGATCTTTGCATAGAGAAAACTCTAGGCTCAGATGTCTTAACTGGTGATTTTCATTCAAAGTTTAAGGAAGAAATAAAGCTAATCTTAAACAAACTTTTTCAGAAAACAGAGGGTGAGGGAATATTCCATTCATGTAATGTTGCTAGCATTATCCTTACTCTAAAACAAAAGACATCACAAGAAAAGATATCAATCACATTGATATGCCACATAAGTGCTAAATTCCCTAACACAATTTTGGAAAATCGAATCCAACAATATGTGTAAAAAAGATAATATAGTATGACATGTAGGGTTTAACAACAGAAAAGAAATCAATGCATTTCACCATATTAACTGAGCAAAGACAGAAAACCATATGATTATTTCAACTGATGTAGAAAAAGCATTTCATAAAAATTCAATGTCTATTTTTGATAGAAACTTTCAACAAAATAGAAATAGAAGGTGATTTTCCTAAATCTGATTTGACTATTTCTGAATCCTTATAGACAACATCATACTCAATGTTAAATGACAGAATACTTTCTCCTAAGATCCAAAGCAAGGAAAAGATGTCCATTTTTACTGTGCTATTTAACATTTCACTAGAGTCTTCACCAATGCAATAGGCAAATTGAACAAAAGTAATAAAAGGCATACAGATTGGAAAGAAAGAAGTAAAATTCTATTTGTGTGTATATAAAATGATTGTATACATAGAAAATTTTTAAAGAATCTACAAAAGGTCACTAGAACTAATAATTGAATATAACAAGATTATAAGATACAAGCTCGGTAAACAAAATCAGTTATATTTTATGTATTAGCAGTGAACTATTAGAAAAAATTTTTTAAGTATTCCATTTATAATAACATAAAAATACAGGGGAATGGTTTTGGTCTGCTTATGTCCTGGCAAAATTCACATGCTGAAACCTAATTCCCAGTGAGATAGTAGTAAGGGTAGTAATCACCTTTAGGAGGTGATGAGGTCTTCAGTGTGAAGCCCTCATGAATGGGACCAGTGCCCTTATAGCAGAGGCCCAAGAGAGCCTGTTTGCCCCTGGATTAGAAGATTCAATATTGTTAAGATGGCAATTCTTCCTAAATTGACCTATAGATTCAACTCAATACCAATCAAAATCCTAATAGGCTTGTTTGAAAAAATTAATAAGCTACTTAAGGAGAAGCAAAGGCAAAGAATAGCAATAATAATTTTAAAAATGAAGAACAAAGTTGGAGGACTTACATACCTCCAAGTAGAAAAACATGAACTGTTTCTCCTCTGCTGTTACACCACAACAATCAACACAGAACACTTCTGTGACCAAAGGTGTGAGGATTTCTCTCTACCAACAAGCAAGCAATCAGTTCTGCAGTGGATGCTAGCTGGGCGTCCTCTAATTTAATTCAATTCCGATCCTACCTACCTGAAGATAGCATAAGACCACCCAGATTGAGAACTAGGTCCCACAAGACCACTTCTGACACCCACTTCTGACACCAATTGCAAGCCCCAGGTTGTTTTACCTGTGCTTCCGACTGACTTGCTATAAATTGGGGTTCCCACAAACGCTGACTTATTAATGTACTAGAGCAGCTCACAGAAATCAGGGAAACGTGTTTACCAGTTTATTATTAAGGATATTACAAAAGGTGCAGATGAAGAGATGTATAGGGCAGGGTATGGTGGAAGGGGCAAGGAGTTTCCATGCCTTCCCGGGCTCACCACCTTGTAGAAAATTCCACATGTTCATCTATCTGGAAGCTCTCCAAACCCTGTCCTTTCAGGTTTTTATGGAGACTTCATTACATAGGCATGATTGATTAAACCCATTGGCCATTGGTGATCAACTTAAACTTCAGTCCCTCTCCACTTCCCAGAGGTTGGAGGTCAGGGCTGAAAGTCCATATCCTGTAACCATGCCTTGGTCTTTCTAGTGACCAATCTCCATCCTGAAGCCACCTAGGGGTACTCAGCACCAATCACCTCAATAGCATACAAAGAGACATCACTCTGGAAATTCTGGGGATTTTAGAAGTTATATGCCAGGAAACAGGTCTAAGACCAAATATATATTTCACAATACCTAATTTTAGAACTTATCATAAAACTACATTATTCAAAACAGTGTGTTATTGGTATAAAGATAGAAAAATAGGTCAATGGAACAGAACAGAGAATCTGGAAATAGACCCACACTTACATGATCAATTGGTTTGCAATAAACGTGCCAAGGTAATTCACTGTGGGAAGGATGGTCTTGTAAACAACATGTGCCAACTTAATTCTACAACCCTATAGATTAATACAAAATTAACCTTGAACCTTACCTCATACTATAAGCAAAAATTAATTCAATATGGATCATGGACCTAAATTAAGAGCCAAAACAATAAAACTCATAGATTAAAAACATAGGAAAAAATTTTTGAGACATTGAGTTAATCAAAGTTTTCTTCAATAGGACACAGAAGGCACTGACTATAAAAGATAACATTGGACAAAATGGACTTTTTAAAAATTGAAAACCTTTGTTCCAAAACCTGTGTTAAAAAAAAAAAGAAATAAAAATTGAAAACTTATGCTTTTAGAAAGACACATGAAGGACATGAAAAGGCGAGCTGTAGATTGAGAGAAAATCTTTGCAAAGCATATGTTTGTTAAAAGGCTTGTGTCCAGAATCTGTAAAGAATTCTTACAATCTCATAGTAAGCAGACAAACACAATGAAAAATTGGCAAAAAGATTTGATCAAACTCTTTACACAAGGAGATATACAGATGGCCAAATATGCATATTAAAAGAATCAACAAGTCTAGTCATCAGGGGAATTCAAATTAAAACCAAAATGCATCCCATTACACACTTACTAGAATGGCTAAAATTAAAAAGACTGCCAAAACCAAGTGCTGGTAAGGAATGTGGAATAACTCATACAGTGGAAATGCAACATGTTACCACAGTCTCTTTTGTAACATTGACTATCTCAAATATTGACAAGGATTTAAGGGACAACTGTATCTCTCATCCATTGCTGGTGGGAGTATATAATGATACCACCACCTGGAGAACTGTTTGTTAGTTTTTTATAAAATTAAACATGCATGTAAGCCAGGACTTAGCATTTCTACTCCTATGTATTTGCCAAGAGAAACAAAAATGTAGGTCTGCAAAAAGACTAGTACAAGAATGTTTATAGCAGTTTTACTTATAGTAGCCCCAAACTGGAAAAAAGAAAGTCCAAATGTCCATCAGTAGCCAGGATAAACAAACTGTGACACATTCACACAAAAAGAATACTAGTCAACAATAAAAAAAAAAATGAAGAACTACTCATACACACGTGGATGAATCTCACAGACTAATGCTGTGTGAAGAAGATACATGATTTTATTTACTGTTTATGAAGTTCAAGAACAGACACAGTTAATCTGTTGTGGGGCCGGGCGCGGTGGCTCACGCCTGTAATCCTAGCACTTGGGAGGCCGAGGCGGGCGGATTGTTTGAGCTCAGGAGTTCGAGACCAGCCTGAGCAAGAGCGAGACCCCGTCTCTACTAAAAAATAGAAAGAAATGATGGCCAACTAAAATATATATAGAAAAAAAAAAAAATTAGCCGGGCATGGTGGCGCATGCCTGTAGTCCCAGCTACTCGGGAGGCTGAGGCAGTAGGATCGCTTAAGCCCAGGAGTTTGAGGTTGCTGTGAGCTAGGCTGACGCCACGGCACTCACTCTAGCCCGGGCAACAAAGCAAGACTCTGTCTCAAAAAAAAAAAAAAAAAAAAAAAAAAAAAAATCTGTTGTGATATAAACCAGAACAGTTGTTGTCTATGGAGGAATTGACTGGAAAAGGGTGTAAGAAAACTTTTTTGAAGTTATTGAAATATTCTGTCATGATTGGGCTGTTGGTTACATGGGTATATAAATTTGTCCAAACTCATCAAATTGTACACTTAAGATTTAGACATTATCACTAATGTGAATTAGATTTTTACCTCTATTTTGGAACTTAACCCTTCTGCCATTTCCTTCTTTTTCTTAACTCCTCCTCTTTTCTGCCAGAAGTTTTTGTTTGCACAATTGATAACTCTCTATTGGAAATTACTAGTCTAAGGCTCTTCAATTTTGTTGATTTGAATTAGTTCATTTCATCAGGATCAAATAATATTAAACTTCAAGGGGCTGCAGTTAATATATTAGATTCTTAATGATTAGATTCTGGATGATTACATTCTTAATATGTTCTAGAAAATATTGTAGGCACTGTATATGCAATATTTTATTTACTCTCACAAAAAAAAACCTATGGAGTTCATACTACTTATAGAAAAATCAGTCGGCTAAGGCTTAGAGAGGTTAAATGACTTGCCCAAAGGCAGACAGTTAATTAGTGTTAAAGTTAAGCTAGAACTCAGTTCTCCTGGATTCTTTCCATTTGACCCCATTCAAGTAAAATTGCAGAGAAACAACTCCCCGCCGCCATCACTACTGCCCACCCCATACATGTTCTTATCACCCCTTCATTTTTTTCCCATGTTGATTATTATTCCCATGTTCATTAATTCTTTAGATCACTTGGCAAGGATTTACCGTATTGAGCACCTATTCTGTGCCAGAAATATGGGAAGGAGTTTGAAATCTAATGTGGAGACAAGAAAATAGACAAAATCTAATAACCACCATAAGAGAAGCACAGTGTAAGATAGAAGTAGCCTTGGAGGGATACTTTGAACAGACCAGGGGGCCAGAGGCCAGACTGGGGCAGGCGGGACCTCTTGAAAGACCCAAAGTCTACCCTAAGCCAGACAGGTGGATGAAATTCCAGCAGGGCCATGATCCTGCAGAAGGTGCAGTCCACACACGCACAGTCAGACATGACATCATGAGAGGATACGGTCTTTTCTGGAACTGCAAGTAATTTGTTCCACACTCAGGTGGAGTTCCAGTGGTGAAGGAATGGAAAGTGGAGACTGGAGAGTTAAACAAGGGTTGACTCGTAAGGCCTTGTGTGCTTGGTTTGAATGTTATCCCGAGGCAAGGACAGAGCATCCAAAGAGTTTAAGCTCCTTAAGCAAGGGGAATTTAACATATTTTTATTTTGGAAAGATCACGCCGGCCGGATTAGGGAGAAAGGAAGAGTCAAGCTGCCCTTGCTATAATACTGGCAAAACTTAGCAAGTGTGTCTAAGGTAAGAAAGCTGCAGTGAAGAAAGATGAAGATGAAGGGGACAGAGTTGGCAGATCCACCCATCTTCCAATTAGTCAGAAAGAGTTTTCTTTCTCTTTCCTTCCTTTGTTGGTGCAAAGAGAAGAAAGTGCAAAGCACAGATGGGTTTCAGCTTGGACCTAAAAGCCAGTGGTGGAGCTTACTCAGGGAATCTAGTGGAGCAGGTCTGCATGATGCTCTTTCCTTACCTTGGATAGACCCTAAGCGTGTGTGCTCCTACCACTCCTAACAGCTCCATGGTACTCTACAGCCGTCCAAAGTGTTGTCTCAGGTGCAATTTTGATGTTCTTCAACCTGAGTGTTCTACATTTTTGTCTAATTCCTTGATCACATCATTATCCCCCTATTAATAACCTCTAATATAAATTTGTAGAAATGAGGCCACTGGCCAGATGAAAGATTCTCTAGCAAAAATTATCTACACTGGTTAAATGAATTAAATTAGTTAAGCCATTTGTTTCTAAGAACACAAAAACATACATGTACAGAAAGCCCTGCCCTTTTTTCTTTTCTTTTCTTTCTTTCTTTCTTTTTTCCTTTTTCTCTTCTTCATCTTTTCTTCCTCCATTTCTTCATTTCTCCTTCTTTTCTTCCTTCCTTCCTTCTGCCCTTCCTTCCTTTCTTCTCTTCCTTCCTTCCTTCCTTCTTTCTTTCTTTCAAGAATATTTTCTCCAAACTTGATCTGACTCCAATGATTGGCTCTAGCACAAACATCATGAACTCTAAAGTCTGGCCTTAGATAGACATCTGATACTGAGTTTGACATTTCCATGGAGGGCTCTGTCACATGTGCCCTTCTTACCACCTCCGGCTCTTCACATGTCCCCTGGTTTAACTTCTGCAAGATGGATCACATTCTCTCCCCAGCCGGTATGCAGATACCACCTCATGGAAAGAAGTTTAAAAATATTTGTAAACTCATTAGATGTGGCAGTGTCTTGGTGAGAAGGAGGATAATAGATGAGGGGAGAGTGGATACAGGAGAAGAGAGAGGACACCTGTTTCCACTTTCAAGGGAGGGCTTTAAAACGGTGCCAAGCAAAGCTTCTGGTGGACCAATATAGAATAAGCCCATGAGCACAAATCTCCATACTGAACTATGACAGAATAATTTGGCTGAAGCAAGAAAACAATTTTAAAGCAACCTTTCTGGGGACTTTCAATCACTGCATCATTGCAATCAACACTTGAAATACAAAGCTGATGAACAATGTACTGGGAAACCAGCCATGAACCCAAATTATAGGTTTTCCTTTGACTTGTTATAAGAGTTAAAAAGATTTTTAATTCGTCTAGGCTTCAATGTCCTGACCCATCAATGAATAAGACAATAATTGCTACCTCACAAGATTTTATGAGAGTATACTGACACACCCTTTGTGAAAAGTTTCCCAATATAAATTTATTTTATTTTTACCATATTTTATTATTGTGGAGAAACATTTTTCAGAGTCAGAGGACATTTAATTATAAAAAACCAAGGCACAAGAAAAATTAATTAATGGTGAAAAATGTTTTTGTGTACAATGTTGATCGAACTCTAAAACTTTAAAACAGTAGGCATTTTTAATCCTTAGTGGAGACCGTTACTGAAACAACACCTTCCTGCACAGATAATTTTTGGTTTGGCTTTTGTGGAACAAGCATCACATGAAACATCAGTTAATGGTAATCTATGAAAATAGGTTTTAGTTTCTTAAAAATATCACAAAAGTCATTTGTTTTTGCAGTGGAGTGAACTTCATGGCAGATACAATGGTAATCGACCTCTGCTGTGATGAAATTATATCAAGCATTTAAAATTTTTTTAAATTTGGTTTTATTCTTTATAGCATGTGCTCAATTGCTGAAAGTAGTATTACCTAATTTAATCTTGGCTTCTATAACTCATAGGCAAAGATCATGATGTATATGAAAATTTATGTAAATCAAGGTCATTTTAGAATCAAGACTTTTTAATACTTTTATCACCAGATGGGAGCTGTAGGTATGTTCTGGCAGTGGATTTGGATAATTTTCAAGTTTAGGGTTTTGCAAAGAAGAGTTATTAAAGCAAACCAACCAAAATCCTCTGAATAAATTCAGTACATCTTAGACCATTGCCTCTAGGCAGGCAACTCTGGTTCATTGGGGATAACAACTCACTAAATGGTAAGTGAACCTGTACATACCATCTATATAACTAGACTGAATATAATGGCATTCAAATGTTAATGGACTAAATATTAAGGCATTCCCTTTCAATGAGGATGACTAGATCTCAGAAACATATTAGCAATAAATAACCAGGGTTTAATTTATTGAAAACCCATTTGCAGAGATTTTTCCATGAGACACCACAACCTATTTAATGTTCAACTCACTAGAGAGATTGGTGCCTGACCTGGTGAGGAAAACACAGACACACAATCACTCACACACGCAAAGAAAGTATGGCAGCTGTTGCCTTCTATTATCTAGTCAGCCAATTGTAGCAGAAGACAGTGGAGTTGACTACGGAGCCCTTTGCTGGATTTAATCAGGCTTTCTCAAGGAGATACCACAGTATGAACTTTGCTTTGAAGAGCCTGAAGGCAGTAAAACCTCTACTTCATGTTGCCATGTACCAACGAATAAATCCAACAATAGTAGGGTAACTATTCTCATGATAGGGACAAAGATTGTCAATTTTGCTATCTCCATTGTTATGGGTAAACATAGTTTCACCATCATAAAAAGAGGCAGAGCAACATATGAACAAATCCTAGAAAAAAGAACAGGGGAAGGTGAAAACCAACAGTTGGTGTTTGAGTAATGGGATTGGGAGTGAAATTTGTTTTTATATGTTTTTATTGTTGTTTTTAATGTTATTTGTATCTTGAAACTCCTGATAGATTAACAAATGCACACTCACATAGAACTTTTAGTTATGTGAGCAGAAACTGGCTTTGTTTTCATACCAGCTATGAAAGAGACGTTAACACAAATTATAGATAAAAAGGAAGTTTTATTTGGGTGGGGAGGTGGTTTGCTTTATCTGAGAACAAATTATTTTTGAGCATTACCTTCATCCATTTCCATATATGCCTCATGGTAGGAATATACAATCTAAATTCTTTGCTACAGCAGATTTGGTGGGACCAAAAGTGACAGCTATGTTTTAATCATGAGATCACATTATTGCAAGTGCTTGAAAATTATATACTTGTTTTTCTTTAAGAATCTCCTATAATTGAAGATTGTTTTAATAGCCTGGTAACTTGTCATACCAATTCTAGGCTTTCACTGTTTTCCCCCTAACTCTCCGCCCCCACCCCAATCTAGCATTGCTGGATCAGTCTTCTCAAAGCTTAGCTTCCTCATGACACTCTCCTGCTAAACACTTCAGTGGCTCCCTAGTGCTTAGAGAACAGTTTTGATTGTTTTTTCTCAAGGTTTTCAATAATTTGTCCCCACACTAACTATACAACTTTCTCTTGTAAATTGCCAACACAAAATTTCCGTTTCTCCTACTGAAAAACCCTTCCCTTCTCTCTCCTTTCAACTTATTTAAATCCTGTTTTGCCTTACAGTTTAATTTCTGTACTATCCAACGTAAGAAATCTTCCTGAGAACCACAGCCCAATTGGATAGCTCTTATTCCTGAATTCCCATGAAAACTTATTACATACAGTTCTATTACCACGCAAGCATAAATAACCTTGGATTATTTAAAAATACTTAATATATATTTATGATTTTGTTTACCATATTGATGTCTCTTACAACAGTTACCTTTTGTTATATTTATTTCATATTTTTCTTAGCACATATTTTATACCCAAGAATTATTAAGTTGTAATAGCACGGCCTAGAGCAGACACTCGGTGAAGACTTACTTGTATGAATGAAAGTAGAGAACACTGTACCAGCAAGCAAGATTCTGGTTCCAACCTTTTTCTATTTTAACCAGAGTGATATTGGCCAAGTCATTTAATACTTTTGGTCCTCTGTTTTTTTATCTATGAAAGGAGCCAGTAAAAGAGATCATCTTTTAATTCAGGTGTGTCCTACTTCCAGGGAATATCTACCTCGCTCCATCACCAGGCCTTCCTTAATAATCCTTGTCAGTGGTGATCTAAAAAATTCCTTTCATCAGCCCCTCACCCAGCATTCACAGGAGCATTGCAAAGGTAACTTGCTCCCGATTATTTTTTCCCTTACTTTCAGCTTTTGTCCTATATCTGGAGACTCCTTAGACTCTGGAACACACAAATAACTAAAGCAGACTTGAGGAATAGGCATGAACAGACAGGCTCCAGGGACTCTGCCAGGCTGGCTGGGTGGCAAAGGTAACAGGCAAGCCAAGGCAGAGACGGAGCTCAGAGCTGAAGGGTAAGTTAATAAAACAAATGTAGGAACATTGACCCCAAAGAGGAGACAAGGTTGAACTCAAGGATATGCCAAAGCTCAGACTTGAAGCTGGCTGGCTGCTCTGAGTGCCCAGGGCTCAAAGTCCAGCCGGAGCAAAGGAGGAGGTGTGGTCCTGGATGGGGGAGGGGGATGTGTAAGAGGGCGCACTTTAAGATCCAGAGATCCCAGCTGTCCTGGGGCACACTTGGAAGAAGTAATGGCTAGGGCTCAGATAAGTCAGGCTCAAGTTCAAGCTGCCTAAGGAAATAGGGAAAGAATGGAGCTCAGAGTGGGAGGTCAGAGCAGAATCTAGGAATCCAGGACAGCAACCAAGCAGGTTGCTCTGGTAAGGGCTGCACCAAGCCACAGGGGGCTGATCGATCATGCCTTGAGTTTGCAGACAAGGATTAGCAGGGCGTGACGCAGGATTCTGCTGGTGCTGGTGCCTCTCCATCCTCAGGGAGTTTTAACATAGGCCGGGAGGATACAATCTCTTCCAAAGTCCCTATGTAGCTGCTGCTGGCAATAGTGGCAAAAGCGGAGTGGCACAGGATGTGCTGGGGGTGCGCTGGGTGCTACCCTTATGACCACACGGCTTCTTGGGCCAAGTTCTGGATCAATATTTTCAATATTTCTTAAAGTGCCAGGCGTCTCTGGTTAAGATGGGCTCACCATCGAGGCCCACGGGCAGCATACAGATTAATGCTGCTCAAGTCCCTGGACATTCAAGAGTGCCCCTCCAAGAGCCTCCTTCTTCTGGTGACTCTTTTCTTCTCATGGAGAGCTTCAGAACAGACAAAATGGTGAGGGGGTGGAGAACGTGGCAGGGATCCTAACTTCTTGCTTAAGGAAGTTCTTAACAAGTACCCATCTGCCTTAAGGGAAGAAAACATGACTCATTTTGGTCTTTCAGATTCAATTCTCATAACCAAATCCTGTTGTCAGCAAGCTGTGTCCCAACGCCTTCCCCAGCAACAGCATTTTCCCTGTGGCCTTAGTTTCAAATGTTCTTTCTTAAATAATCCATTGAAGATTAAAAGGAATCCAGATACACATTTGGATTTTCTTAGCGAGTAATTATAACATTTCTTTGGCTATTAAATGTGTTCTCTGAGTCAGGTAAAGGCGATTGCAATAGTTAATCAACAACAAGTAATTCTTGAGTACTTAACAATATTGTAAGCATTTAATCATACTTAAAATTGACTATTAATGAAGCTTATAAACCATTTTGCAACTCTGAAAGTGAATTTCTCTGCAGGCTTAGAGAGTATTAAGCCATTAGATCTTACCAAACAAATATTATTCATGCTTTAATTCCTGGGAAAAGAGATTTAGAAAATGAGGTTAATGCTCAGTTGTCCTTCCCTGAGTTTAACAATTACATACTCTGTCTGGGACATTCTGAACTCATGTTAAACATTCTTCAAGTTATTCCCAAACTTAGTGAACATTAGTGACCTACTTTATTGTTGTTATTTTTAAAAAGAATGAAAATGCAAATCAAAGACATTAAAAAATACCTTTGCTTTAATGTAGGCATTTAAGGTTAAATAGGTCCATATTTCTTTTTTTTTTTCAAGAATTACTGACCTGCAGAAAAATGAATCAAAAAGAAGGCTATTTCATTACAGAACCTTTTTTTTAAATAAGAGAATTAATATAAATCACCTTCTCAACTGTTTTTAAAATAAAAGTTTGAATGATAGAACTTATTTATTAATGACAAATCTAGTAGTATAATAAAAGCCTTTAATTTGATAGCTAGAAAAGGTAAACAAACAATAAAAGAAGATGAAGAAAAAAGATGACAGATTCCTATCCTACTAGGATAGGAATGTTATCCATTTCTCCCCCAAGATAAGACTAATATTGCTTTTTATAAAAAAGCAATTCTTTAGAGCAGAAGTAGGTGAACTTTTTCTATAAAGAGCCAGATAGTAACTATTTTATAACTTGCAAATCAAATATGTTCTCTGTTTTCATATTTTTTTCCTTTTTTTTTAAATCACACTTTAAAAATGTTGAAAAATTCTTAACTCACAACTATACAAAAAACAGGGTGTGGACTGATTTTACTCACAGGTGGTCAAGTTTGCTAACTCCTGCTTTAGATTTTAGAATAGAGCAGATGTCAGAATTTGCTCACCAGTAATTTTATATTAAGTTTGGGGGTAAAGGTGTTCTTGATGTGGGCACTCACTATTTTTAATGGAAAAACATGTACAGTTTCTTCTTGGGAAGTGGAAAGTAATGCATAAAATTTTACTTTCCCAAGATAAAAGACCTTCTTTCAAAGAGTGATTTCTCCATTTTGAGGCCTTTTAATTATGATAGCTCTGAAAGCTTTGAAAAGCTTTTACATTCCCAACCTCAAGATAAAATCACCTCTGAGACTGTCACCAGGTCTTCCTAAGCTGAAGCATTGTTTTGTAAACTGGACTCTAAGGACACACTCTTAAAGTCACTCAAGTTCTCTACAAAATTTTTAAGTTTGATGTTTTCATTTCTAAAGATAATAAAAATAATTGATATGATCAGATTCGGGATCACCTGAAGTGATCACTGTCAGAAGGGGTCTGATCAAAGGAATGCAGTGTCCACTGAATTTAAGAGCTCTAGCTACTTGTCTTAGTCTGTTTAGGCTGTTATAACAAAATGCCATAAATTCGGTGGCTTACAAACAATAGAAATTTTTTCCTCTCAGTTCTGGAGGCTGCGAAGTCCAAGATCAAAGCAGATTTGGTGTCTGGTGAGAGCCAACTTTCTGGCTCATAGATAGTGCCTTCTTGTGTCCTCACATGATGAAAGGACTGAGAGGTCACTCTCAGGTCTCTTTTATAAGGACACTAACCCCATTCATGGGAGCAGAGCCTAGCTACCTTTTCAAGGCCTCACCTCGTAATACTATCACCCTGGGGGTGAGGATTTCAACATATGAATTGGGAGGGACATAAACATTCACAATAAGTATGTCAGTGAAGAACAATGATATCACCGTATCCTGTAGATAGGAAAGTTTTGCTGCAATTTGGTTAAAACAAAAAGTTGTGAGTGAATAGTCATCAGTTGAGTAGGAGTGTTTGCATGCTAACCCACAGGAGCTGCACTGCCATGGTGGGGGCCAAGTGCTAGTTACTAGCAGTGGTTTAGCTTCAGACATCATTGATCACATTCAACTATCCTGGTTAACTTAAATTCTACTGAATTTGGTTTAAGTAGTTTGTAAATTTATTTGAGTTTTTTTACTCATATAAGAAGTATATTGGCTGGGTATAGCAGCTCACACCTGTAATCCTAGCACTCTGGGAGGCTGAGGCGGGAGGATCACTTGAGCTCAGGAGTTCGAGACCAGCCTGAGTGAGAGCAAGACCCTGTCTCTAAAAAAAAGAAAAAAAGAAGCCTACTATAATAATAAAAACAGCAAGTCAGCAGCACAGTTCTGTGAGAACCTGTGTTCTTTAAAAAACACGTATTTCTTACTTGGTGAAAAATATTCATCAATATTACACAAAAACCAAAAAGTTACATGTCAGATATTGACTAAAATGAATATACATTGTATACAAAAATTTTGATAATGAAGATATTTTAAGTCAAAGATAATAGCCTACTTCAGGTATTGACAGAACAAATTCCAGAAATACAATAATTGAGATGGTCATGTTGAAATTTATTATAGTTAACAAAATTTGACTAAAACTTAAGTTACCACCTTCACCAAAATATAGTCTTCTTTATACTATCAAATGTATGGAAGAAATGGTGAACACTCGCTTGTTGTATAACTTTTAAAAATTTACCTTCATTTTTGTTATCTGAATATTATACATGAATATGAGCATGCAAATAAGATCTTTGTTTAGTTCCTAGTCTTTTTATAACTAAATCCGGTAGCATTAAAGAATAAATATATTTTCAAAATATGAATAATCTCTCACTTGATTCAAATTAGATGAATTATTTTGCACATTTAATGATTCAACTTGTTTATGCAATTATTGTCTTGGTTTAAATATAACCTAATAGCTGACTCTGCATTCATATGCTATGCTGGATTTCTAACTGAAATGAAATCCTATGCCAGTAAAATATTTTTCATACATGTGATATGGAACTTTGGTTCTCAACGCTAAAAGAAATTCCACTGGAGCATTTATGCATTTTTTGTATCTGATTTTTTTGTTATTTTAACATATGTGTGGGCCCTCTTTAGAGCAACCTACCCTTTTTAAGATGGAAGGGCATAAAAGCAGTAGCTAATACACTGTGGTTTCAGGTTGCCTTTACACTTTTAAAAACAAAAAGTTTTTTTTTTTTAATGTGGATTGTGTCTATTGCTATTTACCATAATAGAAATTAAAACCGAGAAATTTAAGAATATTTATTAGATTCATTTAAAATAATAAACTCATTATATATTAACATAAATATTTTCTTAAAAGTAATTTTTCCAAAACAAAAATACATTACCTTTTTGCTGATGTCTTTAACATCTGGCTTAAAAGAAGACAGCTGGATTTTCGTATCTGTTTCTGCATTCAATTTTTTGTATTGTGTTGTTTTGGTTGAAGTATATGGAGAAAATTTGGCTTCACACAGATGTGAAGTTGGAAAAGAGAAGAGTATTTTAACAGCCTTTTCAGATAATTATGGATGTTCTTCCTTGATATTATGCCAAAACTCAACAAGTGATAGTTTCTTAATGATTAGTTATAACATGAAATCTGAAACCATATCAATGAATTTTTTATGTTCTGTTACATTAAAATTCACTGGTCTCAAAATAATTCATTGATCTATCTTGTACCTTAAACAGATATTTGCTCATGGCTTTTGTAATATTAAGTATTGGTCTTCTGGAAAATTTGGTTCAACAAGATATGCAGACCTTGTAAATGTTGAACTATGTTATTACACAGTATCAAAAAATCACACCTTAATAACATCACCAATCTCACTAGAACAAAAGCAACAAAAATGTCTTGAAGTTTTGGAAGCTGTCAAATTCACAGTGGCAGCTACAAGTTTTCCAAAATTTTACTTTTCACTCGAAAGCTCAGATTTCATCATTCATAACAAATAATGACAAGTCATTTTTTTGAAAGGACAGATTCACTTTGTTTATTTAAAAAAAAAAAAGTCTGCCAAATATCATTGTTTGAAAAACCACAGTTTATCTGTCATTTGTTCTTTCAAATAAAAATAGTGTTCCATGAAAAGAGTTGCTAGTTTAGCCTGCAACTCGATCATACAAGTGGTTTTCCTTGAGATAACCACCATGCTTTAGCTTTTTGCTTTCAAATGTGTATGGATGGCAGTGAGTGGATGCTGTGATGACTAGTACAGTGTGGCCTCTTTGAGTTGAGCCTTACCCTCCTCGGTTGCCTTTTTTTTTTTTATTCTGACCAAGGAAGATTCCAAGAGTCCATTGCCTTTTTACTAACTTCACTACAAATGTCAAACAATGAAAAAAGGAAATCATAATATATGAAAATACTTTGGACTTCTCAGACCTTTCAAAAGGACCTTGGAGATTTCTAAGGGCCTGCAGACCACACTTTGAGAAATGCTGCTTTTCACTAAGGGGAAATAAAAATTAAAAATTAGGAATCAGAAGAAATAAAAAATGAAAGCCATTGAAATACTATGAACTTTTGAAATTTCTTCCTTCCCAGATATTTCTGCAAACACTTGAAATTTCTTTTTTTCCAGATATTTCACTAATTCATTCATGCAACAAACATTAATCAAGCATTTCCTGTGTTCCTAGCCCTGAGCTATGTGTTGGGGACACAGAGATAAGTTCTCTGAGTTGAAGAAACTTACAGTCTAGAAGGGAAATGGTGGTAAGTAAAAAAAAAAAAAAAAAATGCAAAAGAGTATTAGTGGTTCTACAGTAAAAGTACAACATTAGGAAGGGAATGGACAACTCAACCTGAGGGAAATGAGTGAAAGTTCTGTAGAAGTGACACAAGTTGAATCTTGACATTGGCGTGGGCATTCACCAGGTAGGTGGGGTGAGGGCATTGCAGGTACAGCAGGTGAGCAGGTGAAGCTGGGGAGAAAATGAGGTAAGACTGGCAGAACAGGAAGTAGAATCCAAAGGATTCCTGAGCCTTTTGCAGGAGTTTGTGTGCTAGTCTGTGGACATCCAGGATCCAGAAACATGGAGGGGAATAACCAGGTTTTTTGCAGTTTAGAAAGATTACTTGAAACCTGAAGGAGGAATGAAAGGGAAGATGATGGAAGCTACAGTCTCTTGGAGAACATCACTGTTCTTCAAGTGATCCAAGCGCAGGCTGCCCCAAGGCTTCAGCTGCTCTCCTACAGAATTCTTTGGGCAGGAAGCAGTACGAGTCTTTGTGCTTGCAATTCCCTCAGACCCAGGAGATCCATGTCAAGTTCTCCCACAGGTTGCCTCGCCCCTTTCCACCAAAGTGATGGGAGCTTCTGCGGTTCAACAAATACCAACCAGGTATAGAGATGCTTGTCTCTCCTTGTTGTGGTCCCCTGAAATCTTTACAGGCTCCTGTGGTGGTGAATTTCATGTGTCAACTTGGAGGTGTTCTGAGATGAGATTAATATTCAGATCAGTTAGCTTTGAATAAGCAGATTGCCCTCCGTGATGTGGGTGGTCTCATATAGTCAGTTGAAAGTCTGAATAGAACAAGGAGACCCATTTACCCCAGCAAGATATAATTCTCCAGCAGGCAGCCTTTGGTCTTCATCTGCATCATCAGCTCTCTTGGAGCTCGAGCCTGCCAGCCCACACTACAGATTTGGACTTTTCAGCCTCCATAATCACACACAAATTGGCCTTTTTGGTTGCAAGAAAGAGATTTATTCATGTTACCTCAAGAGATGAGGCCAGAGTGTCATGTCTTGTGGAATGACACCTGTGGAAATAAGGAAAACAGGAATCTTAATTATGTTTCTTCTTCTAAAGTGTAGAATCTAAACCAGACTCCAGAAGAATGCTCACAATCAGGAATCACAAGACCATAGCTTCCCAGGGAGAGTGGAAGACAGTTTATGTTCTGGAAAGTGATTCAGGATCCCACACAGTTCTAATGACTCGGTTATTCCCTTGCCAACCTCCTGAGTATTCCCTGTGCCTCTGCATCTTCCTGGGTATTTTTATATTCTTCTGCTACCATCTAGCTGATTTTCACTAGGTAACTTGAGTTCAAAGTCCCACAAGACAGGATTGGGTTGATCAAATGAATCACCTTCATTCCTAGAAGGCAAATATTATGGTGGCAGACCACTTGATAGTCCATTGGCCTGATTAAGTTAGCTGCCTTTGGGTTAGGGATGCACCCTAGTCTGGCTATGTATGGGTATCTAGCTGATGTGGAGCAAAACATGGCCTTCTGTGCAAAAAGAACCTCCTAGAGTCACTTCCTCAGCAGATGCTGTGGATACAGCGGTTCCTCTCTGAAGAGGACTGTACCAGCCTGAGCAAGAGCGAGACCCCGTCTCTACTAAAAATAGAAAGAAATGATTTGGACAGCTAAATATATATATATATATATGAAAATTAGCAGGGCATGGTGGTGCATGCCTGTAGTCCCAGCTACTCGGGAGGCTGAGGCAGAAGGATTGCTTGAGCCCAGGAGTTTGAGGTTGCTGTGAGCTAGGCTGATGCCACGGCACTCTAGCCCCGGTGACAGAGTGAGACTCTGTCTCAAAAAAAAAAAAAAAAAGAGGACTGTAAGCATGGAAGCCATATTAAGGTCTGGTATGTCCTGTATATTGATTATTTTAACACATTGTAGACTTTAGATGACCTTAGGCAAATGGATGAGGAAATCCTCTACCTCCTCCTTGGAGAACCATTTCTTTTTTTAATGCTTTCTTTCTTATCATACTTTGTATTAGTTAGCTCAGGCTGCCATAACAAAATACTATATATTGGGTGGCTTAAACAACAGGAACTTATTTCTCACAGCCCTGGAGGCTGGGAAGTCCAAGATCAAGGTGCCATCTGATTTGGTTGCCCAGTGAGGGCTCTCTCCCTGGCTTGCAGATGACCACCTTCTCGTTTTGTCCTCACATGGCAGGGAGAGAGAGGAAACAAGCTCTCTGGTATCTCCTCTTATAAGAGCTACTCCATCGTGAGGGCCCCACCCTTATGACCTCATCTAACCTAATTATCTCCCCAAAGGCCTGGTCTCTAAATACCATCACATTGAGGGTTAGGGCTACAACATATGAATTTGGGGGCACAATTTAGACCATAGCATTCTTCCTCCATTCTAACTCATCCTCCTCCTCATGTTCAGTGCCCTGAGCAGAGTTCCAGATGCCAGTTTCCTCTACTCCTGCCATCCTAACTCCAGTTCACAGCATACCTGTCCTCTGTCTGATTTATTTGCCCAGAATCTCACCTTCTGTGATGGTAACTCATGATTTGTTGACAATCCATGAGAGTGTCATCAACAAAAACTTGTGGGAGTATGAAGTCCCCTCTCCTCTATTTGTTGAACATTCCTAGAGCCAGTGGCAAGCCAGTTGCAGAGGAATGTTGAGAGCAAGGAAACCTTGAATGGAGTGGAGTATTGAGCAGTGAGGGGAGCTTCAAATAATACCACACAAAGAGCTGCTTAGTCCACCAGGTGGGGCTCAAGAAAACCTAAGGAAAAGTTAGCAGAAAACTAAAAAATTGTTTGTGTTATACCTGGAAGCAACTAGAAAACTTGTAACTTTTCATGGTCCATTACAGCCCTTAAGTCAATAACTATTGATTTGTTCTCTTATATAACTATATGTCCAAAAACAATCCAATGGACATCTCACTTTTAGATTCATTATTTTCTCCTCTCACCTACTTTAAATGACATGCAATTAAGGTACAGAATTGCTTCACTGACCTAGCATTTAATGGAAACATTCAACGAAACATTACAACTCTAATGGAAAGAAGCCCAAATATTTAGCTGTAGATGATGATCTTTCAGATCCGTTCATGCAGTGGATAACCCGAGTTCTGTTGAAAATGAGTGTGATGGCTATCGTTAATTTAAATCTTTATTCTATACTCTTGTCGTCAAGATTTGAAGTTACTGTGAACAGAACAAGAGTTCATTCTCTGTGCCATTTGCAGAGCTTGAGAGAGACCCAGGGGAATCATTCTGTATGTGACAAAGGAGGCTGTTAGGTTATCACATGTGGCATTCAGCAAATGCTCTTCAAGTTCCCACTGCCTCTGTAATACTTAGAGAAACTCAAAAGAAAAAGAACATATTTCAGGTAGTTCATGGAGCCCTCAGTGTTGACTTGTGCTTTTTGTAACAAGATTGTAGATTCACTCGAGAAGAACTGTAAACTTTTCATCTATTTTTAATTTTTAAAAATGCTAGATAAGAGCATGGGCTCTGTAACTGCACAAGTTTGGGCTTGGATGTCACCTTTCCCAGCCATGGAAACTTCCACAGGTTATTTCAGTCTCTCTGGGCCTTGGTTTCTACAGATGTCAGGTTGGGATGATACATGTCTGGTAAGGTTGTTATGGGATTAGAGATAATAGTGTATGTCAGGGGCACATGGCACATGGCAAGCACTCCTAGTATTGTTATCTGCAGAAGTGCTATGGCAAGCTGTTTACATTGAAAGGACAGTCACATTCTCTGAGCTTGATGTTGCTTGAAAGCCTTCTTTCCTGCCTGGTGGCCGACTTTCCCTTTTCTTATTGTTCTAAGAATACTTCTCCATTTGGGCCATTGTAAATAGTAACAATTGTTTTGGTTGTTCCATCAGAAGGAAGAAGCCTTCCTGGAGCCGGGCTGACTGAGCTGCCTGTCTGATCTGTCTAGCAGCTTTGGAGCTGGAGACAAGGCACAGAGCCCTCACTTCCTCCTGGAGGAAAAGAACGGTGCCCCCCACCAAAATAGATCCTCCTCGTCTTGCAGACACCACCCAGAATAAGTACAAAGGAAATGAGGGCAAAAATCCCACTGTGGTGGTTATTAAGGCAGAATTCTTCCCCAAATATAAAGTTTTTCAAAGTTTGTCAGAGGCAAGACAGGAATGGATATTACAGTGTATGAATCATTGTTCTGCTAATTCCAGATTATACATTGAATAATATTCTATATGTAGAGCGTGTCTACTTAGATTAATTAAATATAGATATTTTATTTAGAGAAATATGCCTATGTAGCTGCATTTACAAATAAGGATAACTTAGTGAAAATGTATAAGAACCAAATCAACCATGGAGTTTAGTAGAAAACTAGTTACTATCTTGGTATTAAACAAATAATAAACTTCAGCTCTTTCGCATCCATATTGAAGCTTGGAACAAAAACTGTGATGCTTTCTCTATCTTTGTAGCCTTTTGAAATTAAAACTAGATGCAAATTAGTAATAAACATTGGGTGGGAGGAGAACAGCACCAAAAAAAAAGAAAAAAGAAAAAAACATTGCACAAGAAAAGCAGCTACTTGAGCAAAAAGATTTTGACTTTGCAATTAAATTATGGAGTTTTGTTTTGTTTTGTTTTAGAGACAGAGTCTTGCTTTGTTGCCCAGGCTAGAGTGCAGTCATGTCATCACGGCTCACTGCAACCTCAAACTCCTGGGCTCAATTCAACCTACTGCCTCAGCCTCCAGAGTAGCTGGGCCTACAGGCACACACCACCGTGCTTGGCTAATTTTTTATTTTTTGTAGAAATGGGCTCTCGCCATGTTGTCCTGCTGATCTTGAACTCCTGGCCTCAAGTGATCGTCCTGCCTCGGCCTCCCAAAGTGCTGGGATTACAGGCATGAATCACCTTGCCTGGGCCACATTATTGTTACACTCAATTGTTTCTATTCAAGCAAGATAATAGTTTTAGCAGTCATGAAATTTGCTATGTTTTTCCCCCTTAATTGGCTAATTTTCCTATTGCTTGGACAATCCTGAAGAAAATGCTAATTCTAATCCAAAGTTAGAGTCAACTAATAATATTTGACAAAATAATATTACTTGACAAAATTTGAAGAATGTCAGCTTATGTAACTTTTCAGACATAAAAAGCTTCATTTACTTAAAAACTTTGCAATCTTTCATCGTAAGAAAGCCAATTTATAAGAAGGCAACATCCTCACCCACTGGAAAATTATTAAATACCTGGAGGAGAAAGGTGTCTAATACGCTTTGTAGTTCTGTTTCAGAAATGGGGTGGGGAGAGTACTTCACTTTACAGATACCAAAACTTACTATAAAGCTACTATAATCAAAGCAAATGATATTAATATAAAAACAGATGGATCAATGGAAACAAGAAGGGTCCAGAAGTGGGTCCAAATATATCTAGGAGTAAAAGTCACTGGGAAAGGATGTATAATATTCATTATACACACAATACAAAATGCATATAATAACAGGGTTGAGATAATTGACTACACATATGCGAGAAAATAACCTTCAACTCCTATCTTATAACATATCCAGAAGTAAATTTCATAAATATTAAGGAACTAAATATGAAACAAGAAAAACTATAAAGACATCAGAAGAACATTTAGAAAACATTTGTATAGTTATGGAATGAGAAAACCTTTCTTCAGCGAGAGAAGAAGCTTAGGGTAAATAATTGAATATGTTTTCAAGAAACTATTCATACTATAGAGCAACAGTCCCCAACATTTTTGGCACTAGGGACCAGTTTCATGGAAGACAATTTTTTCACGGACCAGGGTAGGGTGGGGTGGGGTGCCAGAGCTTTGTGGCCCAGACCCTAATAGGCCTTGGACTGGTACTGGGGTTTGGGACTGCAGCTAGAGTACTATGTAGCTTATAAAGGAAAAAATGGCAAGAGTTGGTTAAAGAAAAATGTATAACTTCTGTGTAGTATAAGTCAAAGTAAAAATGATCTTCTAAGAGAAAATACTTAACAACACATATAGGACAATGGGTTAACATCCCTAACAACAAAGCTCTTACAAAATTAGAAAATGACAAATGTGAACAGGCAATTCACAGCATAAGGGATGCAAAGGGCCAATAAACATAAGAAAAGATGTTTGATATCAACAATAGTAATCAGGGGAGTGAAAATTGAAACACCTGGAGAACATTTGGTGGGCAGTGGGAGACAGTGTTCCTACCAGAATAATATAACTTCAAATGAGTGAGTCCTAGATCCAGCATTGGTGTGGCTTTGGGGTAATGGTTACTCTTGAACAGTTTGGATAGTTCTATAAATTGCTTCAAGCCCAAAAGTAATCTGCCAGCATTTGTTAAAATATAAAAGTGCACAACAATAAAAATATAAATATATAAACATGTATACAGGTAAGTTTATTACAGGAAGGCAGTGCAATATAGTGGTTAGGGCATGGCCTCTGTAGACAAGCCCGCTGGGGTTCCAATCCATAACCTACTATGACCCTGAATAAGTTATTTATTTTTTTATTTTTTATTTTTTTGGAGACAGAGTCTCACTCTGTTGCCAGGGCTAGAGTGCTGTGGTGTCAGCCTAGCTCACAGCAACTTCAAACTCCTGGGCTTAAGCGATCCTTCTGCCTCAGCCTCCTGAGTAGCTGGGACACAGGCATGTGCCACCATGTCCAGCTAATTTTTTCTATGTATTTTTTAGTTGTCCAGATAATTTCTTTCTATTTTTTAGTAGAGATGGGGTCTCGCTCTTGCTCAGGCTGGTCTCAAACTCCCGACCTCGAGTGATCCTCCCGCCTCAGCCTCCCGGAGTGCTAGGATTACAGGTGTGAGCCATCGTGTCCGGGCCTGAATAAGTTATTTAAATCCTTGTGTGCCTCAGTTTTCTCATCTGCAGAAAAGAAGGCAAAAGGAATACCTATCTGCTGGAGCTTCTGTGAAGATTAAATGGCATCATATATCTTACACCATTGTCTAGTTCATACTAAGACCATAATAAACATTGGTTATTACAGCATTATCACTATCTTTAACTCCAAAAATCTGAAAACAACCTGAACTTCCATCAACACAGAAAATAACTGAACAAATTATACTAAGAATTACGCCATGAAGACACTAAGAATAATGAGGCATATCCATATGCAGGTATTTGTACAAGATACACTGTTAATGTAAAAAAAGTGCAAGTTAAACTCTTTAATATATAACCTCAATTTTGGAATAAAGACAAAACTGAACAATTATTCTACAGATATGCCTATCTTTTCAGTAGAACAATATTTGAGATATTAACCCCCTTTTTTTCTTCCAATAGTTCTATTTTTACTTTCTGCTCCTCTACCCCCATTCGAGCCACTAGGCTATGCAATACTTCTTACTCCCATGGACAGACAAAGGAGGCAACCTTAGCAACTGTCTTCCAAAACGAGAGGGATCTCCCCACTGCCTGACTGGAAAAGACACCTGAAAAAAATTAAAAAATACAAGTATATAAAAATACATGTATACCAGGATGCTTATTAAAGGCTGGGGGGGTGTGTATGCAGGTCAAGGAGTGATGAGAGTGTATTTCAAGGAAAGCAGTAAGTGTTGGAGGTGAGCCTGGGAGAAAGGGTCCAAAAGCCCTAAACAGAGCCTGGGAAAGCAGAAACTCCAGCTAGGGTGATGGGATCTAGAACCAGAGGAGAATGAAGCCTCAATTTCCAGGTGGAGACCAGGGAATCTGGCAGGAGCACACAGAGGCATGGCTGTAGTGGGCTGAGTCAAGCAGAACCTCAGACAATCTGGCAGAGATTGCCATGGCCCAAGATTAGCACGGAAACCACCAGACCTGACAGCATCTGACAACAGGGGCCAGTGGCCAAGGCCCAGAGAGGATGAGAGATGTTTCAGTGTCACCATGGTTACCAAGAACCAGGTGCTTCCCATGGTGCACAAAACACCCCAACATACACACACACACTCAATTTCTTGGCACTATGTTAACCCCTCTGAAATGTAGGTACAACTATAGGGAAAGGAAGAGTATTCTAAATTAACTGAGATTAAGTCTTCATCTAACTGATGAGATGAAACCTCAAACTAGAAATTAATTTGAGTTAAAGAAAAATTAAATTATATTTCTTCCTCATCAAAGTTGTGGACTCATACCAGTTACATGCATTTTATACATTTATATATAGATGAATAAAAAACAAATTGTTGAGAGTGGTTGCCTAGGAAGGAGAGACTAAATAGTCAGAAAGGGAAGGAGAAACTACTGGTTTTAATTTAGGCATTCCTGTAATGTTTAAATAGTTAAAATAAATAGATATTACTTGTATGAGTTAATAGACAAATTGCAAAGACAAAAAAAATCATTTTGTAGTACACAATAAAAGTCAAGGCTCAAGATACCTATTTTGAGCAAATTATTAGTATCTCCAAACCTCAATGTGCTTATTTATAATATCAGGGGATTGGGTTAAGTGATTTATATAATCCCTTCCTCTCTAAAATTCTCCTAAGGCAGTGAGTTTCCTGTTCTTGAAAATGTACAGCCAGATATAGTAGAAAAGAGTCATTTGTGAAGGACCTTGGGTAAGTAAAGCCCCTTCTAACTTAATGTTCTAAAGATAATGACTACAGGAACTGTAGTGGAAAAATAGAATTGTTCCCAGAAACAGGGGCTTGCTTATCAATCTCAGGTCTGCCAATTATTTTCTGCGTGACCTTGGGCAAGACAATTTAAACACTTCAAGTTAGATTATATTTCTAAAGCAGGAGTTCCCAAATCGGGTCATGCGTTAGAATCAGTCCAAGATTTTTAAAAATACAGATTCCCAGCAGAAATGTCACCAAACAGAAATGTCACCAAAAGACATGTATAAGAATGTCCACAGCAGCACTATTTGTATTATGATAACTCAAAACCAGAGACAACTTGAGTGTCCATCAAGAGTAGGATGATAAAGAAGTGTCGATGTGCTCATATGATTTAGACACTATAGAGCAGGAGTCAGCAACCTTTTTTTCTGTAAAGGACCAGACAGTAAATATTTTCAACTTTGCTAGCCATATAATCTCTTTTGCAATTAGACTCTACCACTGTAGTGCAAAAGCAGCTATAGAAAATACCGAAACAAATTAGCCTGGCAATGTTTCAGTAAAACTTTATTTACAAAACAGGAGACTGACCCCTTACTATATAGTCATGAAAATAAACAAGCTATAACTACAAACATGCTGTTGAGTGAGAGAAGCCAGACACAAAACAGCACATGCTGTGTGATTCCATTTATATAAATTTCAGAATTGGCAAACAGAAGCTATGATGCTAAGAGTCAGAATATAGTGATTCTCTTGGTAGAGTGATGTCTAGTAGGGGTTGTCTTTTGGGCTAGATTGATTTATTATTAATACTTAATTTGAGCCTGTGTTCACTTTGTGCAAATTAATTTGTACCCTTACAGGATTTACACATTTTTTTCTGATGTAAGGTTTAACTTTAATAAAAGGTTTACCAAAAGATGCATAAATAATTCAGGGTCTTGCTCTGTAGAATCTGAGTTAGTCAGTCAGGGCTGTGCCTTAAGGATCTGTCCCTAAGGTGGCCTTTAAGAGGTAAGTGACCTGCCTAAGGTCACGTTATTGGCAGAACTAGACAGAGAGTGAGCTGTTACAGTGTTGGGCATGGGCTGAGTCAGTCCTACAGAAGGAGAGACACAGCGCCTGTCCTTGAGAATGGACTGGGAACAGCCAAATTTAGGAAGTCAAGGTCATATTCCAGACTTCAACTTGAGTGATATTTGCACTATCACCTGGGTAATATCATTGACTTCTGCTCCCCGGGCAGCACCCAGTTCAGAGCTCCATAGATTGTTAGCACGGCTGGGTGGCTGCCAGAGGGCTTTCAGAACTCAGCAGGAGTGCAGCAGCCAGCTCTCAAAGGGGATGGTCTCAGCATTCTTTCCAGCTCCTGATTCTCCTGTAAGAAGGCATTGAAGTGTAGCCGCCACCGTCGAATCTTGGGTTCCCACAGATACAACTTCACATTCTGGCTTTGCAACTTGTTGGCAAATTATTGAATTTTGCTCAACCCTAATTATTCTCATCTGTAAAATAGGCATAAAATCTACCCTGATTGCATCCTCCTCACCTCTCCCCCATATAAAGAATTTTTTTCTCCTTTTTTTCTGTTCAATCATCTTTGAGCCAACATTTATTTGCCAAGCACTGTTTGTTAAGCCTTTTTGCAAAGATTATCTCATTTAACCCTTGTCAGTGAGGAAGGCTCATTTGTGATCCACATTTTATAATGAAGAAACTAGGAATCAGAGAACTTAAAATGACCTATCCAAGGTCACACAGGTATTGAGAGGTGGGACCAATTTCCCTCTGAAGAAGTCTGGGAGCCCCAAGCTCTTAACCACTGCTTGTGACAACAATGCTTGGCAAGGATCATCACGTCTGGCCTGTGGATGAAAATTTAATAGAAGTTAATTCTGCATTTCCTGTTTCCTCAGAGAGCTATAAATTGGAGCTGCCAGTCAGGAAAGCAGAATTCCCATCGGCTGGTGCATCACTTCTATTTCCTCACGGCTCAAGAAAGGCCTGGCTCAGGTAGCTCTTCCTAAACGTTTCTCCCAGGAAGGATGAATTTGTACCTTTGTGGGTCTGAATGCTTGTTCCAAACAGAAGATAACTTTAAAATATTTTTCTCCTAAAATTTTATGAAATATGTTTCCCCAATCTGAGTTTCTTGTGATCTTTAAGACATAGATGTTATTTATTAGCTAAACCTCTCCACAAACACACATGGACACACACACACTCACTCACTCACACTCACCTCTTCCCACCTTGCAGCTCTTGTTTGTGCCTCTGCTCCTGGCACCCCAAACCCATGGCTGAACATTTCCCAGGGCACCCTCAAAGGACCCCTCTCAATTTGGCCTGAAAAGCAGAGGTTTTTGTGGGTTTTCTTCAGGTCTCTTCATCTACCATTCTATTACTCTATTAATCTATGTGATGTGGAAGTTTATGACACAGAAGTTCTCCCCAGACCTGAGGCGAAGCTCCCAAATCCATCTAGGACTGAATCAGCTATTTCCACTAAAACAATCCGTGCTCTTTTGATATCTCGCCAACTTGGCAGATAATGCTGGATTTTCTACAAATTGAAAAGTGGTGATGGTGATGTGGTCGTTGCTAATAGTGCTGACAAAATATAACCTCTTTATTATCTGAGATATCTTCTTATAGAGGAAAATGAAAATTTTGCATCAGATATGAAAACCGTCGGACCAACAAGTACATTTGAAGGGCAAGAATGAAAAATTTATAGAATAAACTAAGGATTGGTTTTTTTGTTTGTTTTTATTTTGTTTTGTTTTGTTCTTCAAGACAGAGTCTCGCTCTGTTGCCTGGGCTAGAGTGCAGTGGCATCAACATAGCTCACTGCAACATCAAACTCCTGGGCTCAAGCAATCCTCCTGCCTCAGCCTCCTGAGTAGCTGGGACTACAGGCATGTGCCACAACACCCAGCTAATTTTTCTATTTTCTTTAGAGACGGGATCTCGCTCTTGATCAAGCTGGTCTTGAACTCCTGGCCTCAAGTGGTCCTCTTGCCTCGGCCTCCCAGAGTGCTGGAATTACAGGCCTGGGCCACTGCACCCAGGCCAGAATTATTGCTATATTACATATTTCCCTACCATTTGCCCACATCTGAAGCCCAATTAGTATTCAAGGGAGAATGAGTTTTGTTCAAGCCATTTATAAAAGTAAAAACAAAAGTTAATTTTAATAAGCCAATATTTTGCTCTTGACTCAAAGATTAGCAGAATTTGGGAATAATGTTTAAAATAAGTTGTTGTAATATATGGGATGTATATTGCGGTGTTACATTTTAAAAACAAACCATAAAAAACACTGTAAATTTTGGAATTCACATTAGCCAGCAGGGATGAAAGATTTAGTATTCCGGTAATAGGAGTTTGGAATTCCAAAACACAGAGAAATTGTCATTTTTATTGTTTTGCTTAGTTTGGTTTTATTACAGGAAGTTAGGAGACACTGGGCCAGACAGCACAGATGACAAGCCGTGATGTGAATGCTTCCTATCTGTGAGACAGGAAATGCTCTCAGACCCCGCGCATGCCTCCCCACGAAGACGGCCCTTTGTCTTTGGTACGTTCATTTGCTTGTTTGTGCTTAATCCTGTGAATTATGTACACAGGAGACACAGAGAAAGCTGCAATTCTAGGACAACACGCATCCTAAAGAAATCACTCATATTATCAAGGAACAAATGAAGAAGGTCACCACTGATTTATGAGGAGACATTTGTTACAAACTGAAGGACTTGCTCTAGTAAACTTACAAAGGGCTACCTAATAAAATTTGTCAGGTTCCACAAACACACACGCACACACACGTACATATACATAATATATAATTGTTTTTCAAGTGAGTTCAGATTTTTTAAAAATGCAAGCACTAAAAATCAATTTTAACAATAAATATATCTTGAATTTATATATAGTGAGCTCTTTCCATTTTGGTCATGCAGACCTTGGGAATAAAGAACCCAGAATATTTTTCTTCATCATTTTGACACTGATTCATTCTGTCTTTGAATTTGCCCACCTGAGAGTGTCACATAAAATTTTCCTTAAAGACTAGAGTTGGCTTTGGTTCCACTCTCAGATTCTTTGCAGTGTCTCAAAGGTATGTATGCTCCTCTTGCTGCAAAAAAAAAAAAAAAAAGGAAAAAAATAATGCATTTTAAAATTATTGCTATTAGTATGAGGCTAGCTGAAACTTGCAAATTACTGTAATGATGAGCACTAAATTACAATAAAAAATCTTCCTCCTACAAGTATTTCTAATGAAATTATTGCAGTATTATTTCAAACCAACTAGAGGACTGAAATAGAATGATACATTTCAGCCCATTTTCTATACAGCAGGTTTTCATTACAAAAATCTCATTTTTAAGGCAGATATTTGGCCCCTGGTTGAGGGGGTGGAATTTCAGCCCTCGGCATCTGAAAAGAGAATTGAGGCCTTCGCAGGACCCTGCTCCTTCCCAAGCCTGTGGAGGAGGAGACTTGCTTGCTTCTTCCAGCCCCAGGACTCCCTTGGTTTGTGGTGACACAACTCCAGTCTCTGCCTCATCTTTGCCTGGCCATCTTCCTCATGTGTCTGTGTCTTCACGTGGTGCCCTCTCTGTGTGCTTCTCTCTCTTCTTCTTAGAAAGACAGTGGTCTTTTTGGAGTAAGGATATACTCATTCCTTGTGACCTCATCTTAACTAATTACATCTGCAACAACCCTATTCCAAGTAGGGCCACATTCTGAGGTATCAGGGGGGTTAGGACATCAACATATCTTTTTGGGAGACACAATTCAACTCATACCTCCTGCCAAGCACTGTTCTAGGTGTTGGGGTGTTGGGTTACAGCTCGAATAAGACAAAGTTCGTGCTCTGCAAGTGCAAGGAAGCTGACACTAAACAAACAAAAACCAAGGATATCAGTTCATTGTAAGAGTTATGTAGACAATTATGTAATAGGGCACCTACTTAGATGGGGTACTATGTGGACAATTATATAACAGGGCATCTACTTAGAAAGATCACTCTGGGTGACCTTTAAGCTGAGATCCCAAGACGAGATGAAGGTAGCCACACAAAAATGGAGAGAAGAAGATTCCAGGCAAAGGCAACTAAGGCCCCCAGGAGGGAAGAATCTGCCCCTGTCCCACTGCTCACAGCAAAATCTGTCAGCAGGGAGGGTTTCATTTCCTCCCATGAATTTATGTATTAATATTACTTCACAAGTGATCCTGGTAGGTATTTTTCTGTAAAGTTATGGCCAGAGAGAATAGTAACCCAAGGAACGGGACTTTTCATGCTGTATGTGAAGATGGCATATAGTTTTATGAACTAGGAGGCAATTTTTGTAGTTTGACAGCTACTTTCCAAATATAAACTGAAATATCATTGCAAGGAATTGTAGGAAACAAATAGAGAAATTATTAGTGACTAGATAAGTCCTACTCATAACTCCTTAAACCATATCATATCTGGTTTGCAACTATGCATTCATAAAAGACATTAGTGTCATTTACAAAACAATCATCCTCAAATTTATATTTAAATTAGATAAACTTAAATAAACAGAAATAATGAAATAGTTATAAGAATATAATTGATATAATATGAATAAAAATTAACAGAAATAAAGTAGAAGTAGCCCTTTTAATGCAATATGGCTATATTTCACAGAAGCTACATTTTTTTCAAGAACCTTCTTCCCTTTTTTAATTGTATTCATCCGATGGTATAGGACATAGTGATCTAAGGCTGGGATCTAAGTGGTTTCATCTCAAGGCAAATTAAAACATTGCATGACAGCCGGGCACGGTGGCTCACGCCTGTAATCCTAGCACTCTGGGAGGCTGAGGCGGTCGGATTGTTTGAACTCAGGAGTTCGAGACCAGCCTGAGCAAGAGCGAGACCCCATCTCTACTAAAAATAGAAAGAAATGACCTGGACAGCTAAAAATATATAGAAAAAATTAGCCAGGCATGGTGGCACTTGCCTGTAGTCCCAGCTACTCGGGAGGCTGAGGCAGTAGGATCGCTTCAGCCCAGGAGTTTGAGGTTGCTGTGAGCTAGGCTGATGCCACGGCACTCTAGCCTGGACACAGAGTGAGACTCTGTCTCAAAAAAACAAACAAAACAAAAACAAAAACAAAAAAAAAACATTGCATGACAATCAGAAACTGCAGAGAAGAATTAAGGGCCAACATCTTTTGCACCTTTTCTATGTCAAGTTTGGTTTGCATTTTTAAAAATCTTTAAATAAAAGTCTTATGAAGGTTCCCAGTAAAAATAGGGCACATTTTTCCATCTCTGTTGTTTACAGATATAAGCATACTTTACTCACTGAATTAATAACTTTCCCATATGCCTGTCAATTTTTAGAAAAAGACTAAGAACTTGTAAAATAACATGTCAGAATCTATGATTCAGAGAGAGAGCAAATGCATTCAGCTCTCACAATAACCTCAGAACTGCCCCAGTGAGAAACCTGAATGAGAAACTTTCTAAGAATGTGATTGCTTCACAGTAACTTTCTATGAATTCTCTCAAACAAACTTTAACAAGGACCAAGACCTCTTTTAAGATACTCAAAATTTAAAGCCGCTCATCTTTTCATCCATTTTTTGGGAAAGAAAAGACTCAAGAGACAAACTCTTAAAAATTAATCAAATAAGCAGAAACTTTCCTGTGAAATAAACATTTCAGGAAACTTACAGGAGAGTTGTGCTTTTCTACGGAGTTACAGTTCAAATATTTCATTAGAAGACACACAGTGGGAGATTAAACACAAAGTCAATTCTACTCAATCCCTTTGGGTCAATCTGCATTACCCTAAACAAACTAGACAGAAAGATCTGGAGTTCCAAAATGACTGTGTAAAGGAGAGTCCCCTCCCCTCTGCTTGCACATCCAACCCCCATTCTCTCCAACTGACTCACTTGGATTATGATGGGAATGATACTGTTTTACTGTTTAGCTTTCTCTGAATTATAGATGTATAGATGACTTTCTGTGGTCAAATCCAGTAAAGAGGTAGACAACTAGTTGGTGAATTTGAACCACATGGATTTCTGGTGTAAAGACGGTGAGATCCAATCACCCCCATTAATCTTCTTAACCAAAAGCTTGCTCACACCAGATTCGTCTTTTTTACTACTGTGCCCTGTCTAAGTCCCTGTCTAGGGAACCATCATGAGCAAACCAATCTGTTGAAGCCAGAGCAGCCTACTTCAGAATCACAGCTTTAACATCCAGCAGAAGAAATTTCCAAGTGGGAGGAAGACTCAAGGGTAGAATCAAGTGAAAAAAGAAGAAGATGTGTACTTCACTGCATAAATTGAATCTGCAAAGCATCTGGAAACTTCAGGTACGTCTGACTCATAATATGAATGTTATGCCTAGGACTCCCACTCTCTCTCCTTCTTTTCTCCTCTTTTCTGAAATAACCCGCACCTGTGAAATTTATCCCCTTGTTTTTACTCTCAGTCCCTGCTGATGCCTGGAACCCACTGGAGTCAGCATGTCCAGGCAGCCGTGGCAGCAAGTCAGAGTGAAGTGATGAAAGGTTTCAGGAGGAAAACACCCCACGACAGCCTGGCTCGCTCAGACACCTTGCCAGGGTGGCACGGTTCTCATGTGAAGCAAAGCCCTCCTTCACCTGTATCAACAAGTTGTTTCCCCCTAAAGCAGCAGATTGCATTTGTTTTGACACTGAGTGAGTTGCTATTTCCTTTCCTATGCTGGCATTTGTTTTGCTCCTTAAAGTACTACAAGAGCAAGTTTTTTCTTTCCGCAACACATTCAATCTTCAGTTACTTACTCATGTGCAAAGCTTGAGAGCACAAAAGGAACGCCAATACCAAGCAAAAATCTAACAGACTCTTGCTCCTGTTTTGTAACATACTTCTAGAACCAAAGGAAGGAGGTCTCTTTCTGATATAAAAAGTAGAAGAGGAAAGTGTTAGCTTTCCTACAGTTGGTTGAGAAAAAGGGTCTCTCTGAAATCATATTTATATCCTTTCACTGGTGTAGGCCATGCACTAGATCTCAATTCTCCACAATCACAGGCAGTGTACTCTGAATGACTAATTTATATGTGAATTCTGACTCTCCCAGGCTTTGTTAGTTACTTGGGAAGCTAATATTAATAAAGTATTCATAGTTCATTTGTTAATTCTTCCAGGGAACCAGCATTTCACTCGGGCCCCTGAAAATTGCCATTGTGGGCCTTTAAGAAGCAACAGAAAATCCAACTGAATAAAAACTGACCCTCTTTCTGGCTGCCCTGGTGGACGGTGCTCAGTAGCTGCAGACTTCCTGGGGTCCACCCTCTGAGCTAGGGCACCGGCTGCCCCACACCTGAGCCTAAGGCCTCCAGGAACTACAGATGTGTGGGTGGGGGTTAGGGAGGGTGGGAGAACTGGCTTTCACCATCTCACAAAGGAACAAATGATCCTAAAGCAGCCTCCTTGGGCTCAGGCAGATCGGTTTGGTCATCATGGTTTCCTAGACATAAATATATAAGGTGTAAGCAACTCTTAAGGGAAGAAGATTAACTGGGTGAATGGGTCCTACATTCTTTAAATCAAAACTCCACGTGGTTCACATTCACCAACTAGTTGTCTACCTCTTTATTGGATTTGACCACAGGAAGTCAACTATACATCCGTAGTACAGAGAAAGCTAAACAGTAAAAAAGTATCATTCCCATCATAATCCAAGTGAGTCAGCTACAGAGAATGGGGTGGATGTTGCTGAGAGGGTTGAGGGACTCTACACCACCATTTTGAAACTCTAGATCTTTCTGTCCAATGTAGGGGTCAGCAAACTACAGCCCACAGGTCAAATCCAGCCAACTCCTGGGAACTAAGAAAGGTTTTTACATTTGTTAAGGAAAGAAGCTGGAGAAGAAAAAGAAGGAGGAGGTGGGAGGAAGAAACAGAGACCTTATCTAGTATACAAATATTTATTATCTGACTCTTTATGGGAAAAGTTTGCCAAGCCCTGATATGATGCTGCAATTCACAAGGGCTTTGAAGTGTTCCCCGGGTCCCCTTAAGTGCCCACTTAGGCGAGGAGAGTGAGGGTGTGGAGGATGTCGTGAGAGGTGCTAGGACCAGGCCTCCAGGAGGCACACGCGTGTGGTGGGTGACTCAGTCACATTTACCTGCAAGGGAAAATGGGAAGTGAAGTCAAGCTCTTTGCCTAGGAGGAAAAGGGATCTGGTTGATGAAAATGCAGGTGTTACAAGGCACACAAGGTTAACTGCTAGAAGGATTAAACAGGCAGTTTTTGAGCCCTCAGGAAGGAGCCAGAGCTCTCGGATTGAGGTTCTCGTGGCGGTTCCCCAGAAGAGGCCAAACTACGATGGTTTACCAGCAAGAGGGTGGGAAATGCAGGTAAGTGGAATGAGATAATCACAGCACCAAGATGGGAGATGTAGGGTTTGCCCTGGAACTTGTATTTAACAAGGAGATCGGCCCCACAGGGAAGTTCTGGGAGCTATTCTTAGACTAAAAGATTGGGTTCAGATTGTAAAAGATCTTGAGTGTCAGGCCATATATATGGAAACCAGCTTTAAAAAAAGGATTCAATTGAGGATTTTTTTTTTCTGATTTTCATTTTATTTTATTTATTTTTCATTCTATGGCAGCAATGTCTACGAATCTGTAAACTCTGCATCTTGGATTTCTTCATTAGGTATCTAGAGAAAAGGCTACCCTCAGAATATATATGTTTGGATTTCAAGAAATGAAATAAAATTTAAAAATTTGACTCACCTTTTTTGAAAAAATCATACATTTAAAGGAGTATGTGATAACATTTCTACTCAGCATAAAGAATAATAATAAAATGAATACTCAGGCACCCACCACCAGCGTGAGTATAATAACAGAACACTGCTAGGATGTGTGACACCCTTGTGTCTTCCTTGGTCATATCTCCCCCCTCCTAAGAAACAACAATTGTAAATTTTATGGTAGTTGTTCCTTGGTTTTCTTTCTAGCTTTACCAGCTATGTATGGATTCCTAGTAACACATTGTTTAATTTTACCTGCTTTTGACTTTTGTATAGATGGAACTTTATTATATGTATTCAGTGATATGTTTTTGCCCAATACTATGTTTCTGAGATTCATCTAGGTTGCTGCTTGCAGCTAGTAGGTAATTCACTTACATAGTGTTCTCCTGTATGTTAGCTATTCTACTCTTAATGGTCATTCCTCTTTCATTTTAAATTGGAAAAAAATTACCTCTTTCAATGAAGACATTAAAATGAATACAAAATATATAAATAAACAAAACAACCAACCAGGAAATAAGATGCTGGTTAAGAATGCATTGTTCTTTGTCTGTAGACGAGTTAAAAGTCCAGCATATCTCTGTGGAACTCCTTGTTCTTGTAGGAGTATAGAGTTTGGTTTATCATGTTCAATTTGATTTGCTATGACATTTATCTGTGCTTTTTTTGGTGGTTTGTTTTTTCAAATCACCAGTTCCTGCGTGTGATTGAAGGGCTCAAGCTACTTTGGAGACCGCCCCGTCCCCTTGGCCTCCCCCTGCCGGTTTAAGAATATTCAGGGTACTTCTGTACCAATTGGTCTCAGATTTCATTTCAGGACATCTGGGCACCAGCCTTTGTAGGAGCATTTCCTTGCCTAGCTCAGGCTGCTGACAACATATGACCTGAGTTTTATAATCTGGTTGTTCTAGATGTAATGTAAGTCTGGCAGTGATATTTCTATGTTCTTCATCTTTTTGTTAGGCTTTTTGTTCTTGAGTCTATCAGTGGCTCAGTTTATGAGCCATGTTCCCTTTCATATCTTGAGCCTGGATGAAAGAACATTTCTCAGCTTCTGTTGATACATCCATTCTTCCATCCACCCAAGTAATCCACCCTGTACAGCACCACATAACATTGGTGCCCAGTCCCATGAGAAAACCTCAGCTGTTCAAGTCTCACTAATATAGTTTTCAAGAGTATTAACAACCATCTCATCCTTTGCTACAGAAAAAAAAAAAAGAAAATATTTCTGAGAAAGGTAAAACATTTTGTTTCTCAAATGTTTCTCTAAGTTTCTTTTCCTTTTGCTTGTATACTTCACAGGCAGATTTCAATTCTGAATAATTAGCATATGTTTGTCTCTTGAGAGCAACCTGAGTCCCAAAAACTCATTTTTAAGCTTCTCTGCTTAAAGCAATCAACTCCATAAATTATACATCTGTTACTTGATATGCATTTTCTAATATGTAGTCTAAAGGCATCCCACATGAATACTCATTTTCACATTAAAGGTGGAAGAAACCTAGAAGCTTTTTTTTTTTTCTTTTTGCCAAGAGGCAGATAACTCTTCTTTGAAAAGCCTGTTTATTCCTGGTAGGAAGTTTTATTTTTATCTTCAGAAACATCATTTCAGATTTGTGTAATCAGTCCAGCAAACTGCTTCACAAAGTGATAAATAAATATCAAATTAAACTTGCAATTAAAGTTTACTAAAAATATAGGTTGCTATAATTTTGTTGGTGATAAAAGTACAGAAGTAGAAATGATTAATGATGATTACTAATTATGCAGCTGTGTTCAGAGCACAGAAGTCTATAGAGCCATGGCATTTTAGTTAAATAAAGACGTTATTCTAGGAAAAACCTTCATACACAGTATCTAGATGCAGTTCATTTTACCTTGGAATTCTTAGTTTCACAAAGAAAACCAGGAAAATAGAGTGCTAGAATGGAATTGTTTTTAAGAATTTTTTTTTTTTTTTTTTTTTAAGAGATGGGTCTCACTCTGTCAGCCAGGCTACAATGTAGTGGCATAACCATAGCTCACTGCAGCCTGCTGAGTAGCTGGGACTATAGGTGTGCACTGCCACATTTTGCTAATTTTTTTCATTTGTTATTTTAAAAATTTTTTTAGAGATGGGGTCTTGCTATGTTGCCCAGGCTGGTCTCAAACTCCAGGGCTCAAGTGATCCTCCCACCTCAGCCTCCTGAGTCACTGGGATTACAGGTATTAGCCATCACACTCAGCATCTCCTCTTTCCTTTATTGCTGTTGCTTGGTTGAATATTAGATTTGATTTTCTAAAAAAATGTCATCAATGTGAGAAATTATCAGATATTAATAATGATCAAGAGAGGAGCATCTTGTTAAAATTCTGGCTTCTTTCTTTTCTAAATTTTGCACATCCTGTCTTGGAATTTCATATTAAAAGTGGCTTATTGGTGAGGTTAATGAAATCCCTAAAAAATAAAATCATAAATATTTGGCTTGTAGACAGAAGAACTGGGTTTGATCATGTCATCTGTAGCTTAAAATAAGAAAACCTACAATTTAGGTAGCCCTCAATTTTTTTTAACCATGTACCTGTTTTGATTAGCACAAAAATTATATTTTCCCTTCTTTATTCTTCACTTCTGTAGAAAAATCATTATTTTAGGAAAAACTTTTTTTTATAGATAACATAACAGAGACCCATAGAGTTTATGGAAATTGTAATTCTCAGATGTAGTTGTCTTATATTCCAGGCATGTGTTACTTTCAGTGTGCAATCAACAAACAAAAACAAAAAACCTGAATTAACAAAAGAAGGAGACAGAGATAAAGAGGGAGAGAGAGAGAAATGAGGAGAGAAAAGGGAGAGAGAGAGAGACAAAAGGAGAAAAAGAAAGAAGGAGTGAGGGAAGAAGAGAGGAGAGACAGAAGAGGGTATTATTGCTGCTGTGAATATTAAGTAGTGAATTCTTGGTAGAGAAGAAAATGATAAAGTAGTAGAAAAAAAGAATATGGAAATATAGAAAAAGTTATCACCTAATGAGCCTCTAATGAGACCACCAAATTGGAGCTATAATTTTACAGATATTTAACATGAAAAATGTTGAGTTAGGAAGATACCTGCAACTTTCCTTCACAGAGGTGGCTTGGTATGATGGAAAAAATGAAAAGCAAATAATCACAAACCCTGGTCTAGAAGTTCAATGCTTCTATTGGAATCTGGTTCCACCACTGAAGTATAGAGTGACCTTGGCCATGTTATGTAACTTGTTTACTCTTCTTTCTTCATATGGCAAATGGTGAGAAAGTATACATCAACCTCACCCACATCGCAGGGTTATCTGAGGATCTGATGAAGTCATTTTTTTGTAAAAGCTGTTTGAAAGTTGCAAAACACCGAAGTGATATATAACATCTGACCACAAAGTCAACTGCATGCTATTCCTTAGCCTGGCAGTTGGAAAGTCAAATACAAAAGAAAATGGAGGAAAAGGGGTTACATCATTTTTAAGAAAGATGCAATTGATCCCATTATCCACAGCCTGATTTTTTATTTTTTTCCAGAGATGAGTGTCTTGCTCTGTCACCCAGGCTGGAGTGCAGTGGCATGATCACAGCTCACTGCACCATCAAACTCCTAGGCTCAAGTGATCCTCCTTCCTCAGCCTCCCAGGTAGCTGAGACTACAGGTGTGAGGCACTATACTCAGATAATTTTAAATTTTTTTTAGAGTTGGGGTTCTCACTATGTTGCCAGGCTGGTCTCAAACTTCAAGCCTCAGTGATTTTCTTGCCTTGGGAGTGTAATCCCAAAGTGCTGGGATTACAGGTGTAAACCACCACACCTGGCCCCACAGCCTGATTTTTAAGACCACCTTTGACATTTTTTGAGTGCTTAATCTTAAGCAACAGAGTTCAAGCACTTTTGTTTTAGTATTGTGAGCATAGGAATCTACAGATTTTTATTTTTGACAAAGTGATTCAAAGAGGCATTGGGGAAGGTAGCAAGGCACTCACGATAAAACATGTTTTCAGGTGACCTCGCCATTTAGCTCCTTGTTGCAGAGCATTGTGAGATGACAGCTTGGAAGATGGCTCAGGAGGGGCTTGCATTTACCTCTCTCTGCCTGCTGCCGAGTGATGCAGAGCAAACTACAGAGCTGGAGGCACAGCATTAGCCTGATGGCCCTTCCAGTGACAATCCAGCCAAGCACCTCCTGTCAGAGCTGGCCAGTTAGCGGTGGTGGACGGACATGGTTAGGACGAGGGCAGGCACAGGGTCAGAGATGCTGACACATTCTCTTGCTTTGACAGCAGCTCAAATTTCTGGGACTCCAAAAAGAAAATAGGTATTTGGAAACATATGACAAAAGGCTTTTCCCTTTAACTGCTCAGCATGTGGGCCTGAATTTTGGAGAATTAGAAACAAACAAAAACCCATGCGTTGTTCATTACCTCAGGGATCAGCAAGTGTTTTATCACATTTTTATAAATGTGATAGTCTTAGTCCCAAAGCTTTGTTTGTATGAGGGTGTGTCCCAGCCATGGGTGGAAAATTTCCATAACTTTTTTCCACTCTGTTCTGTTCCTCCCTCCTTTGTTCAGTTTTTCAGGTGTCTGTCCATTGTGATCCTAACATGCACTAATCCTAAGGATCAATTTTGTTTGAGATTCTAAAACTTCAAAGAGCAAAATAGTGGAGGAAAAAAATGAGAATCCCTTGGTATAGTACGACCTTGGGGTAGGTCCTTGGTCCTAGTTTGTCCTTGATATTGGACGAATTACTTGCCAAAGGTCTGTATGAAGAGCCACCGTGACACCTTTCTTATTTAGTCCATCAACCAATTATGTTTGTTAAATAATTATCCAGGAAATACTATGTCAAAGACACCACATCCTTTTGTTTAATCCTTCAATTCAGCAGTCAACTGATATGAGTGATTTTTGTCCCCCAAATGGTAAAATTGTTTGTGTGTTTAAGTCTCTTTCCCACTTGCAGTCTTTCCCTACTCCTGTGCCTGAGGCAGGTGTTAACAGTTGTTATTCCGTGGAGAGAATTTTTAGAAATACCAGCACCGCTGGGTGGACAAATGTCTTCATCAGGAAATCATGCACTGGTTTGAGATAAGGGAGGGTAGATTTGGAAACCACTTTCCCTTTAGTCTCACTTGTACTTTCTCTTCCTTTAGCTGCTCTCTGTTGTGAATTCTGTCCTTGGAGTCTCTGCAAAACTTGGCACATACACCCACGTACACACTCCTTCCTTGCACAGAGCAGTGATCTCACCATTTTCTAAGAGAAGTTCAAAGATGCATGTATCAAGAGACAAAAGTTGAGGTCGGCTTTCTCTTAGATGATACACTTCAGAAACAAAAGAACAACAGTGCTGTCTGCAGAGGAACAGGTCCACGCATTGGGACACCCTGCGCTTCCAGGACAGTCAATTCTGAATCCACGATGGTCAATCATCAGCGCCATAATGAGCAACATTCCAGGCAACTGAAGGGCCAATTTTGAGATTTTCTTTTTGCTCTAGTGCAAAAGAACATCACACTGCCCTTTGCCTGCAGCACATTTTTTAACTTAAAAGCAAATTCTAATTCTTTGAAGCTTAAATATTTAAAAAAAAAAAAAAACCTCAGACCTAAGCAAATTTTAGTCTCCCTGGAAAAGCCATTGATAAATAATACACTCAAACTGTGAATGTATTTTCACACTCTTAAGAAATTATTTATTAAAAAAATAATATTTTCTGGAAACAGCTCTCTTTTGATAATCTCCCCAAGGCCAGAACAAATTCAATGGAATCAAAGTTTTGTAGGCAAGAAAAAGTTTTGGCAGATGGCGTCTTCAGGAAAGAAGATCATGCCAAGATAGACCATCTACGTTTGTTTTTCTAAACTGGATTCTCCATCCTATAATATAAAAATCTACCATAAATTGTATCTATGGTGTGCAATGTGTCAGCTCAGCTAGGATCAACTACATTTCCCAGAATTCCCGTTCCCTTGTGTTTCTGGGCAAGGTGAGCTATGGAGAGGTTCTTGTGGGGGACGGCAGGTTGGAGGGGAAGCAGAAGCCACAGTTTCCCACCCACCCTCACTCCCACTTTGGCTTATCTGCTGGCTCAGCTCATCGGTGGGAGGCGGTGGCTGGGCTTGCAGCTGCTCCATCTTGCCCTGGGTCAGTCCTCCTTCAGCTTCTCTGATTCCTTCTCTGATAGGTAAAAAGTATTAATAATAAGTGTTTGAGACCCAGTACAGTAGTAGAATATTTGCATGCCAGGGGCTGGGAAATAAATCTCACTGAGTGACCCAAAAAGCTACCAATATAAGTGGGGCCCAGAGCAAGAGAACACTCCACAAGTCCAGACTGCTGTGCAAGCAGCTCTGCCACTGGGACCATTTGATCCAGAAGATCCAATGGTGCTCGAAATGTCAGCGACAGGAATGCTGTCTAAAGCCTTTTCCAGGCTTCTATAGGTGGATCACAGAGCAGACCCTTTGGATTTTGGAACAAAGCCCTGCCATCCTCTGTGGATCATTATCTTCTTTTATGAAATAGCTTTTGTTTTGTTACTGGGCCTTGGTAGAGACTGAATGCTTGGCCATGGGCCACCAAGTTACCACATGAGCTGAGCTGCCCGTTACTAATGTTGTCTGACCCACCGGGCCATAAGGCTGAGTACGCACAGCAATACTCCAGGATCAAATGGAAGAGGCATACACGAAGCTGGGCTTGAGCAGGGTCTAAAGGGACAAATATGTTTCACGAGCAAGTGGCCTACATCTATGTCCCCTATTCCTGTTATGTTGCCTTCTTTCTCTGAACTTGCCCCTGTGACTTCTTGGGGAGCTTCTTATGATCACGTAATAGAGGAATTAACAAAACTTGGCCCCAGCTTACAGGTGATTCTGCGCATTAGGCAGGCACTACTCAAAAGCATACAGCTAAAAACAAAATGGACTGCGGGAGCACAGCAGCCCCACTCTGAGAGGGCCCTGAAAAATAGTGGTGAAGGGAAACCTTCCCAGGGCATAGAACTTCAAGCAGCGTACCTGGTTGATCATCTTACTTGAAAGAAGAGATGTTCGGAAGTACAAGTCTACACTAATTCATGGGCTAATATTTGTGGCTAATATTTTTCTGGATAGTCTGAGATGTGGAAGGAACATGATTGATAAAATGGTGACAAGGAGATTTGGTGGAAAGGTGGGTTGATAGACCTCCTCTGTATAAAAATATTTGTGTTCCGTGTGAATTCTCACAGAAGGGTGAACTCAACAGAGGAGGACTGTAATAATCAGGTGAAGAGAATGAGCCATCCTGTGGGTATCAGGCAGCTTCCTTCCTCAGCAACTTCTGTCATCACCCGACTGGCAAGTGAAAAAAAAAATGGCAATGGGGGCAAAACTGAAGTTATGCTTGGGCTCAGCAACATGGACTCAGCAATGACTGTCTAGCTGTAGTCACTGCCAAGTACCCGATATGCTAAGAGCAGGGATTGGTAGTGAACCCCTGACATGGCACCATTCCCAGCTACTAGGTTGGTTACATGAGGTCACTTCCCTCATGGATCTCACTGGAATAGATGCTGTAGATGTGCATTTGACGTCCCTGCCCACAATGTTTCTGCTAAAACCACTACAAAAATCGCATACAGAATGATTTATTCACTACATGGTGTTTCACACAGCATCACTTCTGACCAAGGACCTTGTGTCACAGCCGATGAGGTACAGCAACAGGCTCATGCAGCCCACTGGTCTCACCATGTTCCCCATCGCCCGCCCTGCAGCGGCTGGTTTGATAGGACAGTGGGATGTCCCTTTGGAGACTCACAGTCCTTCAGTATGCAAAGTATGCTCTAAATGAGCACCTGATATATATTTTTGCTTCTCCCTGAGCCAGGACTCATAGGTCTGGGAATTAAGGGGTGGAAATGGGAGAGGACCCTCTCACAATTATCTCGAACAATCCACTAACAAAACTTTGCTTCCCATCCCTGTGACATCAGGCTCTTGTGGGCAAGAGGTCTTAGTTCCTTCCAAAAGGAGGAGTGCTTCCGGCAGGGGACACGGAACTGGAGTGCCTCTTAACCACTTTGACTCACACTATTGAATCAATAGGCAAAGAAGGGAGTGATCAAACCTAGGCTACTTCTACACAAGGAGAGTCAAGAGGAGTATGTCTTGAATCCCAAAGAACTTCTTGGGTGCCTCTTGGATAGGACTCCCATATACTGTGTTTAAAGTCAATAGGAAACCACATCAACTCAAGATTCGGTTCATGCCACCAGGCAAGGATCCATAACCAGCTGAAGTGCTGACAGAGAACAAAGGGAACATGAAATAGACAGTAGAAGAATATAGTTATAAATAGCCACTATGACTATATGACTTGTAATAGTTTTGAGTATCTCTTCCTTATTTTGATATGATTATGTATAAATACACATATAAATGTATATGTAATATATATGTATTTAATGAATTATTTTTGTACTTGTCTTCTTTCTCATCCCCTTTTTATCTCACATACCATGTGTTAATAGTATTTAACTTAATATCTCAGTATATAATTTATAGGATATCAAAGGGACATGTGAATCAGCTAGGAGAAGAATGGACATCACCTAAAGTCAATGAAAGAACTTTGGATTCTCTTCTAGGTAAAAAGTTAGTGTGTTTTTAGTTGTACTCGGGATAGATGTATCATGTTAGGTGGAGACATGACTTTGTTATTACCTTTATTTAGAGATTAAGTGTGATTTAAGAAGATGCATAGGAGTGCCAAGTTGTCAAGGCATGGTTTTATGACAAGTGAACTTGACTAGGCTGAACTCTATTTCCCAGAATCCCCTTTCCTGTATGTGTCTGGTTAGGTTGGGCCACAAGAGAGATTCTTGGGCAGGATTTGGAGGGGCAAGGGAGGCAGCAGCCACTTTATACATGTCGTCTCTGCTCTGCTAGCTCACCTTTTACAATGAGGCAGCAGCTGGGCCTGCACTTTCCCCTGGACGGACCCTTAAGCTTCTCCAACTGCCGGGCCAGGCATGCGTGCTGAGCTCTGTGATGAAGGGCCCAGCTTCTGCAGGCCAGCGTACCATTGAGGTCAGAGACATTAAAACTGACACACATTTCAGTCTGTCCTCGTGAGCTCCAGCAGTGTCTGGGGTTCCAGCCTGCTGTAGTTTTTTCCTCCACTTTACATCCATCTTCCCTGCCTGACAACCCGTCCTTGGACTTCAAGCTCCGGCATCAGATGTGAAGATGACAGCCTTTCAGAGATGTCTTAACCACACCCCACAATTATGTGAGGTCAAATCCCTATAACCAGCTGATATATATATACACACACATCCTAGCATTTTTGCTTCTCTTATTGAACCCTGACTAATGCAGTATTTTGGTTGAATTTTAAAAGGTTACAGTCTTTAAGAAAAACAGCTTTATTGCAGTATAATTGACACACAATAAACTGCACATATTGAAGGTGTACAATTTGATAAGTTTTGACGTGTGCATATACCCATGAAACCATCACTATAATCAAGACAGTGAACACATTCATCACCTTCAAAAGTTTACTCGTTCCTCTGTCTAACCCTCCCTCCCTGCCTCTTCCTGCCCACTTCCCCAGGCAACTGCTATGCTTTCTTGTACTCTAGATTAGTTTGCATTTTCTAGAGTTTTATATAAATGGAATCATACAGTATGTATTCTTTTTTGGGTCTGGCTTCTTTAACTCAGCATAATTATTTTGAGATTCCTCTAGGCTGTTATGTGTTCATTCTAAAATAGTTTATTCTAAAAGGTTAAAGCCTTAATGAACAACATTCTGTTTAAGTATAGATCAATCACAAGCATTTAGATGCATTGTGACTGGATGTAATTCAGAGAAACAAAAATCTAGGCAATCAGAAATGGTGTATTCGGAGCATTTCCTTAGAGCAGGAAGATCTGCAGAGAGTATCATTACATCAGCCTCACCATTGAGTGGAGAAGAAAAAGCTCCTTTGGAAAGGGCTAGAGCAGACGGGAGTCTTCGTGAAACAGAAATCTTGAACAGTGGAGTAGGGCTGCACAGCACCATCTCCAGAGGTTAACTAGGGACACTAGGGAAGGAATGGGACACCATCCACTGAATTTTGAGTGTGGCATCTTTTGAGAGACACAGGGAATGACACCAGCCTGCATAAAAGGGAGTCATTCTTGTTCTTACCTTTCTTCAGCACTATTGACATGAGAATTCAGCAGCCCCGGTTCCTCCTTCTGCCTAGCATTGTCCTAGCCCAGTTTGTTCTCACATTGTCCAAATGAGCCAGCGGGGACAGATCGCTCCACAGGGTGCCCAAAAGCCTCCAAATACGAGTCATGGAAAGCAACACAATGTGGTGGGCATTTGACTGAAAACCAAGAGATCTGGATTTTAACCCGGAGCTGCCACTTCATCATTAGCTATGTGGCTGTGAATAAATCAGATTCTCTCTCTGAGTCTCATTTCCTCAACTGTAAACTGTAGGAGTTGGACTACGTGATCTGGAAAATTTCTGCATTCTGTGCATTCTGCATTCTGCATCTAAGATGATAAAGGTCAAGAGGATTACAGGGGTAGTCACGCCAAGAACCACGTAGACAGCCTGAATTAAGTCCTCATTTGTAACCGCTGCAGGCTCTACAGCACAGCCATCTGTCCATTCGTTCATCCATCCATCCATCCAGTCAATAAAGATTTACTAAACACTAATATGTGCAAGATGTTGTGCTCAGCAGTGGAGATGGGAAGATGATATGATCTAGCTCCTTTCCTCAAGGTGCTCACAGTTCGCTGAGGGGAAGACAAATTTATACATCACTAATGACAACATGTGATATTTCGATAAGCATATTCGGAACAGAGATGTTGTTTTGGTAATACCTTGATCTTCAGAACCTTGTACAAAGTTAAAGGAGAATAATTGTTTTTCATTGAAATAATTGAATATAGTACATTTAGGGCAAAGGGCATTTCTGGAAGTACTACAGGGAGATAGGGGACAGAGGGGTTACAAATGGTCCCTTAAGAAACTCATGGTTGTCCTTTTTCCTTGACATGCCAGTTGTCTATTTTTTATATCTACTGACAGTTATATATATTTTTATATGTACTACTGCTGCAGCCGGCCTTTAGGAAGAGAAAGAGGAAAGAGAAGAAAATCCAAATTCTACTTATGTAGCTGAATAAGTAACCATCAATTTTTCCTTATTGGAAAAGGTCATAAACTTTCTAAGCAAAGGAGGCATTATCTAGAATTGGCCAAATTTAATTAATCCAATGTTATTAACTTACACTATTAAATATAAATGTGATGATTTTAAATTTGAGGTTCATCCTCATGAAACAAGTATATATTTTTGAGGTTTGTGTTGTCATAAATGCTAAAATGTTTACATATTAGCATCTAAATTCTCCAGAGCTGGTTTTAAATCATTAAATTTATGTTTTCAAAACACTTCTTGATTCTTCTCAATTTTTTCAGACTTAAACATTGTAGGTTAAAAGAGAAGAAGAAACAGCTTATACCAACAGACAAACCTGGAACATCATATCTATTTTTCGTTCTTCACTTGTACAATTGAAGATACCACTAAGTAAACAGCATATGCATATTTTAATTGTGGAACTTTAAATGGTTAGCTATTCAGCACTCAGCAAACTGGGTGAAATCTACTGTTCTATCCGACTTCCACTAAGCCAGCAAGCTAGGTCATGTGGCTGGCTGACCTCCCAGCACCACCTACCTCCAACTCCATGAGATGCCATCAGATCCCACCCAAAGGAGCCAGTCGTCCCCATGAAACAATGAGCAATTCTTACAAGACACAACTGAGCTCTGTTGCTGTGACTCAGGAAGGCTTGATAAGATCTCCCAGCCACAGCATTCTTTTGTGTCAGCAGACGCAAGTGGGATGTTCCTTCTACAGCTCTTACCGAGCAAGAGGAAGCAGGCTTTGAAACACAATGTTCATTGAAATCAGCTTTCATCTGAGGAATCCCAGGGAGGCTCCTGCTTCACGATGTACATTCGTCTGCAGCTGAGCTCTCCTGATGCATTTCCGTTGTTTGTTCTGGGGGGAAGGCAGCACCTTTATGAGACTCACCCTTTTACTAGGTAAAGGGCATCGTATTGTGCTGGGCAAAGCATTATGTGTCAGGATGTCTCCAGCGAGTCTGGAGCCTAGAAGGAGCATTAAAAATAAAATAAAAAACAATCAAGTCCCTCGTCATCCTGGCTCACTGATGCAGCAATGGTTAGGAAAGGACACAAAGCCACCGTTGACCTCTGGGGAGCATATTCTTGCTTGGTGACCTTAGGAGCAGGAAGTCATTCATTGCTCTAGTTGCTCCGTTGGGTGCGATGCCACAGGCCACAGATGGTGGTATTGACCATAGATCTCAGTGTCGGCCCTGCCCGGAAGGAGGCTGGGCTCTATGATCCATTGTGGGGCAATTCTGGCTCTTAAAAAAGGAAAACTGGGAGTAGGAAGAACTTGCAGCCTCAGGCCACATGTGGTCCTCCGAAACTGAATCTAATCTTCAGTTTATCCAAATCCAGAAAATTTGGATTCAGTCGAAAGGCCACACTTAAGGATCCAGAAGTCCACATGTGGTCCCAAAGCCACAGGTTCCCCACCTCTTAGTCCATCTTTTCTTCTGGATAGACACCTCTTCCCATCACTTCCCTCTTCCACCTCGTCTGGGTCAGCCAGCTTATAATACAAAAGGAGATAAACAACTAATTCTCAGTACAGATAGAAGAGTGAACACAATAGCTTTTAACTTCCATGGCACTTTTAATTCTGCATATATTGTTTCCTTTGACTCTCAAAATAAGCAGGCAAAGTTAGGTAGGCAGTGTCTATTTTCAGCAGTAGAAGGAGTCAGTAGAGAGACAGATAGTTACAGACTCTGGAACCTCATAAAGAGCTGGCAGCAGAACATGGAGGAAAACTCATGTGTCAGGTTCCTGGACTAGGCCCTGTTCATCAGGATCCCTTAGGCGTGTGGACAAGGGACCAGTCTCTAAGCTGCCCATAACGGCTGTCTTTCATCACTATGAGAGGGCTAAAGTCCTACATATGTCTGTGTGTTTATGGCAAGGTAGATGTGATCCATATGTAAGAAGATACTGATACTGAAAAACTTGAGAAACCTGGAAGTTGCTTCTTGGAATCCAGTGTTCTTGTTCTAGTCTAAAAAGAATAGATGTCAATCTTGTAATTGACGCAGGACACTGACGAAAATGACAACCCATGCAGTTAACTTTTCCAAGAATGCAATGAATCAAAGAAATACCAAGAAATCAAAATTCTAGCTAAAAATCATGAAGAGGACTCAAACTGCTCTCTACATAGCTTATCTCTAGTGAGCTAGTAACAAAACTTTTGAATTCCTGGGAATTCTGTAGAGTCTTCTTGGGATATTCTTGGGAAAAGATTGCCCAAGCCTAGGTATAGAAAAAGTTTCTGAAGACATTTCCTCTATCTCTGACTTAAGTAGCTTATCCCTGATTGCAATAGACTTCTGGGGAAGAGAATTTATATGAGCAATTGACTTTGAGTAAAAGGGTGAGCGAAACTATCTCTTCCTCATCATCCCCTAGTTAAAAGAATAAAATGAAGCTAAATGATTAAATAAAAATGGATAACCAGTGGCTAAAACCTTGTAAAGGAGATTCCTATATTACTAATAAGTGGAATATTCTGGAGTTCTAAGATTCCATGACTAAAAATTCTCGGAGGATAATGCTACAGCATATAATTTATATATGCATACATATTTGTATAATATATATATATACACACACAGGGAGAGAGAGACAGAGAGTTAACCCTTGAACAACACAGGTTTCAACTGGGCAGATCCACTTATATGTGAATTTTCTTCTCCTTCTGCCACTCCCGAGATAGGCAGACCAACCCCTTCTCTTCCTCCTCCTCAGCCTACTCAACATGAAGACAACAAGGATAAAGACCCTTATGATGATCTACTTCCACTTAGTGAATAGTAAATATATTTTTTTCTTCCTTATGATTTTCTTAATAACATTTTCTCTTCTCTATCTAACTTTATTGTAACAATACAGTGTATAATACATATAACATAAAAATGTGTTAATCTACTGCTTATGTCTTCTAGTCAATAGTAGGCTATTAGAATTTTGGTTTGGAAGAGTTACAAGCTATATGTGGAGTTTTACCTAGGTGGGGTCAGTGCCCCTAACCCCTGAATTGTTTAAGGGTCGACTATACATATATTCTCTGGGCTAGGACCACATAAGTAATGTCCAGAAGAGAGATCACATATTATATTACATCACATCTAATTCAGTTCATTTTAATTCAGATAAAAAAAATATGTGCTGAAAACTATTAATACTATGTCTCCAGGGCTATGTAACTTGCAGCAAATAAAAAGATACATTCCTGGCCTGGCGCAGGGGTTCATACCTGTAATCCAAGCACAGCGGGAGGCCAAGGCAGAAGGATCTCTTGAGCCCAGGAGTCTGAGTTTACAGTAAGCTATGATGAGGCCACTGTACTCTAGCCTGGGCAACAGAGTGAGATCCTGTCTCAAAAAAAAAAAAAAAAAGAAAGAAAGAAAGAAAGAAAGAAAGAAAATACATCCCAGCACTCAAGGACATGACAGTGTGGTCTGAAGGCAACCACATAAACAGCTGACTTCAGTATAATATACCAGGTGCTGAGGTAGAGTGACAACCCAGGATAACATGGACTCTAACTGTATTGTCCCTAACTCATTGTATGAGGGAACATGAAAGGCTACCAGAGGAGGTAATGCCTAAGCTGATACTTAAAGTCTGAAAAGTAATTATTTAAGCAAAGAATATAGTGAAGGAGATTCTAGACAGAAGGACTAACATGAGAAAAGTTTAGGGATCTGGAACACAAGGCACATTTGAAGAACTACAGGTAACTTGGTATTCATGAAAAGTTAAGAGCAAGGCACAAATAGGGCAAGGCATGCATGTAGGGGCCAGGCATGAAGACAGTCCTGAAATTTTACTCTTTCGGATGTAGACAAAACAAATCACAACAGGATTTAGGGCTCACCACTTTCTGATACTAATGTAACTGCAACAGACCAATCTGGTTTAACTTTTTTTTTTTTTTGAGACAGAGTCTGGCTCTGTCCCACTGGCTAGAGTGCAGTGGCATCATCATAGCTCACTGCAACCTCAGACTCCTGTGCTCAAGCCTCCTGCCTCAGCCTCCCAAATAGCTGGGAGTATAGGCAAGCACCACGATGCCCGGCCAATTTTTCTGTTTTTAATAGAGAAGGGTCTTATTCTTGCTTAGGCTGGTCTTGAACTCCTGAGCTCAAGCAATCCTCCTGCCTTGTCCTCTTGGAGTGCTAGAATCACAGGCCTGAGCCACAGTGCTGCTCCTGGTTCAACTTTTTTTTTTTTTTTTTTTTTGGTTCAACTTTTATGTAACAAAGTTGTGAGTTGTTTTTCAGCTGCCATGGACCCCCAGGTTGAAGGTCATGTAACCTGAACATGCACAGATGAGCCAAGTGTGCAACCATGGGTAGAACCTATGTGCTCAGACCAAGGAGTGGGGACTCAGTTAAGAAATGGACACTGCATGGCAGGATCTAGGATCCAATCAGATCAAGCTCTGGCATCACCCTACTACAAGATCCAATCGGAGCACTCCTTACTACCCTATGCTTAAAAAACCTGACCCGCCAGCTCTGGGAGACAGATTTGAGAGTTTTTTCCTGTCCACTTGTTCGTTGACTTGCAATAAAGCTTTTTCTTTTCTCAAAGGTCAGTGCCATGGCATTGGCTTCTATGCATACCAGGCAGCGAGCCCATTGATTGTTCAGAAACACTAAGACTCCGGGAATTACATAGTGTGAGATAAGGGATCATAGAAACTGTGAATGTAGGGCAAAGGTTTTGCTAAGCCCAAAAGATTTGCTTAGAGGTGGTGAACAACAGCCAGAGCTGAAGGCAGAGGTAAAACATGATTGACATCTGGGCCGGTTGTTTGTGTCCTCTTAAGAGAACTTTAAAGAGCACTGGCAATATGTCTCAATTTTTTATTCCTTAGAAGTAACCAACAGGACATCTACAAAGGCCTGGGTCCTAACTTCAGCTCTGTGCACCTAAGAATAAATGAGAACGAAATCAGGACATGAGAAAAAAGGCAGAAGGAAAGGATCAGACTCTGCAGGATATGAGTAACATATTTTTAGTGACCTCAAATTATGAGATTAAAAATGGAATAAAAAGGAAATAGTTTTAAAGGTAGATAGTTGAGTACAAACTCTTGCGCTTACTCTATAGAAAGTAACGATAGCAAAGATGAAGAGTTTAGCAATGTGTATTTAGCAAATCAGAAATGAGGAGGAATATTGGGACCCTTATTTGGTTGGAAAACTGATAGAAACTACTGTTATTAGTATAATTTCACAATGAGGCAAGAAAGATCTTCGTTGAAACAATAAAGAGGAGAGTCCCTAGGGCCTCAGGAGGGAAGGGGCTTGGAGTGTTCCTCAATGCCTCGTCTCTCCTCCTTTCTTCTCAAACCCCACCTCTTATTGACTCAGCAAGGTCAAGGAGCAAACAGCTGTGGTGCAACCAGAGCCATCTATAGAATTTGCAGTGCCCAGAACAAAATGAAAATGCAGAACCTATTATACAAAAAGCAGAAAATAACATGCTGTTAAAGAAACAAAAATACAGTTTTTTTCCTTTCTTTCAGTCTTTCTCTTGACTTGTCATGGTTTTTTTTTATTTGTTGTTATAATGTCATTCTAAATAAAAAAATAAAAATTTAAATCATTAGCATGAATCTTATTGAGACCATCTTTATATCGTGCAATGCCAGTCTTAAATGCAAATAAAAAGCCTTTAACTCATATGTAGAATCATCAAAATCACACAATTTATATTTTGTACTCATACATACAAATGTATTTTGTTCTGACTGGAACAGTGAAAATGCTGCAGAAAACCAACTCAGTTATTTTTATTTTACTTCTTAATTCATGTACATTCTACCAATTCTACCTTCCTTTTACTTGACTTACTGATGGGTAAAAAAGAACTGAAAGGAAAGTTAATTATGGATCATTCTCTCTTTCTCTTTCTTTTATATCATGATTTTTAGTACACATGGTTTGCTAATACAGGCAACCACCATGAAAGGATATAATAGAGTTCCTTGCTGTTCCTGTGTTTTAGAACTCCATTGCCTGCTGTTTGCATTCGAAGCAAGTTCTCATTCAAAAGGAAAGTGGCCTCTTGGGGTTGTCAGACCATCCCCACTCCCCCTACTTACTCAGTGGTAGACCTAACATGCTTACCTTGTACTTGCTTTGAGTCTCAGTGAACTCCCAGGCACCCTGGGTCCACTGGAATGCTGTACTCGTGTGCCATGGTGAACACTACATGTGAATAGGTTAACAAGGAATCACAGCAATCACGCATTGTATGTATTTTCTCTGCCCATGCACATGCTCCATTGCCCCATTTGACTCACTCACACAACACAAGTTCAAAGATAAAATTATTAAGAATTTAAAATGGCAATGGCAGAGCCCTCTCCAGCTCCTATATGATTGCACAGTTTGTACACCCATGAGGCCAGCCCAAGGAGCAATGGATTGATACTCCTTACTCTCTCTTAGCTATTTGCTGGAGAAACTGTTTCATCCCAATTATTATTTCTTATTTTGATCATAGTGCAAATTCATAAAACCTTTTGGGACCTGCAAAGTCTCCAACAGTGCAATTTATAAGCCAACCTCATAGAAACTAGGCAGTAAGACTAATCAATTGTCGGGAAACACACCTGGAGAAATGATTTAGCTTCCTGATCCAGAGACTTTTTATTAATTAAAGATGAAGATTGAAATAATTTGAGCTAATGTTTTAATGACTATTATAAATTTAACCTCACTCACTCAAGATCCTATAACAATGGTCCATGTCCATGTAGCAGGCCCATTGTCTGTTTTTAGTCTTGGGCATGGGAAGTTCAAGCCCAGAGAGCACCCTTGTCTACCAAGAAGCAAGATGAAACAGTTAATGTAGAGAATAAGTTAATGTTGCTCTTGGATTCTTCAATATGGGGTATAAGGCAACAGAAACCTATAAGGATTTTCAAAAGAGAGCCTAGAAATATATAAGGATTGTTTCTTTTGTCTCTTTGATTTACAGTACCACTATTTTCGAGAACACTGCTTTAGAATGTGATTTACTTTAAGGAAATTTCTTGGTGATAACATCAATATTTTATATAGCTTTCTTGTACAGGTCAACTAGCATCTAAAACTTTATATATTTAAATTTGTTAAATTAGAATATCCTGATTAAAAAGGGCTAATATTGAAGAACCCAGCAGAAGGCACGCTGGGCACATTTTTCCTTACCAGAAAAAATGAGAAGGCACTCATCCAGGAACTCATAAAAGATACTGCAGGGAATGTTGATTGGCAGTTTTAGCCTCTGCATCTGGAGAGTTATTTTTAGTCAAATCTTGATAATCAGTGGTAAAGGAGAAAAAGGAAAGAATAGATCATTGAAAACCATGCATCATTCACAAACCCTATTTTAAACAACTCTTTATAACTGCCGCTTTCTATCGAAATTTCAATCAGACTTATTAACAAAGAATCAGTCTACAACTTAGTGTTTAATTTCTTTTTTTATGTCATCTGGTGATCTTCAGGAATAAATGTCAAGGACTTACCAGGTCAGACATTGTTGGGTAGCCATAAACAAAGCATAACAAACAGATGAACCATTGCTGTGAAAAAGTGACTGACCTACTTTGACCTTGCATGACCACATCATACAACTTGAGGAGCTCCAGAAGACCAAAACTTAGCACTGAGCCTAATAACTGCAGGAATCCTTGTAGCACTTAACACACATCTTTTCAACTCCAAGTTACACTTTTTTAAAAAATTCAAGTTCACTTGAAATTATCAGTGTAATTGATCAGAAAATAATTGTTGATCCTTTAGTTTTATTTCTTTGAGTCACGATATGTAGCCAAAAGGTCAACTTGCAGTAATTCTAGAAGTTTCTGAAAGATCTGTTTTATTAAGTCAGCCTGTAAGGAACAGCTTCACAAAATGGATCATTTGTTTTTGGACCTTATTGATAAAAGCCTTAGGACAGGAACTTTACTCAGAATGCAGTCCTTATATTCTAATTATAATGACTAATTTCAAGAATACCACAAGTTTATCTGATGTCATAAGCATAATGGACCATGTTTAGGCTCTATCACAATTAGAGTAGGCTACTTGTTCTGCGCCCTCTCATTTGTGGCTTGACTCCAGAAAGCTGCACATTCAGTACATGAGTTCTAAGATGCGTATCAACTGATATTAAGCTTCTGACCACACTTCCAAGAAATCACTTTAAATAAGGTGAAAATACTGTATTAAATTTCTTTCTATTTAGAGTAGATTTGCAATGTCATGCTCTACATTTTTGTATGGTTAACATTCACTGAATGTCTATTATATTCCATGCTCTGTGTTATGTACTACTCATGGAGGAGTTCATTTAATATTGACCCAAAACCAATGAAGTAAGTTCTGTTATTAAACTCATTTACCAGTGAGAAAACAGGGATTTAGAAAATAAATATACATTGTCTAAGAACACCCACCTCTTAAGTGGAAGAGATATGACATGACCCCAACATTCTCACATTGGAGCCTACGTTCTTTCTTATATGTTATTCTACATTGAACCCTACTTCATTGCACCAGAAGATGTTGTATTTGATAACATTAAATGAGCTACAAATAAAACATCTTCAACAAACAGATCATGGAACTGCGTAGACTTTTTTAGGTGAATCCTACTTCAAATTGTTCCAGTATGCCACCATTTTTGCTCAAAAAAGAGCCAAATCACTAATAAGAGGGAAAAGGAAACAAAACATTGATTCTGAATGACATACCTGTGGAGGAGCTGAAATGTAGGCAGATTGGTGGAGAAGAAAGGGAGGAGGAAATGGGCCTCCAAAGAGTTGGTATCCTATTACACAAGTCCTTGAGAAGGCACTGACGCCATTTTTACTGGTACCGTTGGTTGTCACTGCAATTACTTCCTTGCTATTGCATCTGAGAGTGGATCCTTCCAAAAGTGAAAAATCAACTCTATTTCCTACTGCTTTTTCCCTATTCTTTCTCATCCTCTACTCTTGTTCCTAATCTGCTCAGAATAAAATGAATCTCTAATCTAGCCCACAGTTAAAGCATTGATGTACATAGCACTTGTTGAAAGCAGTTAATCTCCACTTTATAAATTTACAAACTATCAGCCCCCAGATCATTATGAAATTGATTAGATTCTCATTATCAAGTCTTTTGTCAAAGCTTAGGGTTAAGTGTTTATTTGCCAGGATTATACATCCAAATGGCATCATTATTCCTGGGATTATTTTTCTTCTGATAAAAAAGTTGTTAAGTTTCTAGGATTGAAAGCTTTCTCTGGATAACATTTTCTATCCAAACCAAGAAAAAAGGAAAGACACATAAAAATTATAGGTGTTTCAGTTTTGATGAGATAAACACATCTTGAAGCATAACATTTAATAGCATAAGAACCTTTTGAGAAACTACTTTTTGACTTAAGAACAGATCATAGAACAAGAGTAGTTCCTGATGACTGAATGTAAAAGTTTCTAAACTATTGTTGTCTGTCTGCACATAGATAAAAATCCCTCTAATCCCAGCCTGCTGGTTTGGAAAGTGAGCTGTAAAGTGGGTGATTTTAGTACATTCTCCCACTCAGAATCTCTGTTAAAACAGAAGCAGAGGGATTTGAGAGCAAAAGGCCTTATGTTCATACAGTAAACTTTCATTTTGATCATTGAATTTACTTTTTGTGGCTACATGGGCTCTTTTAAAAGTCATAATTCATATTTACTTCAAATCTTTAGGTCCTGAAATTATTTTTAGTAAAAGATAGCAAATGTCTAAAAGAATTAGATCAGTGAATCCAGATGAAAGTTTGAATTTGTGTTGGATCATGCTTTAAACTACAAATAAGATATACTTTTATGGTTAGAGGCATTAGAACTGAATTATTTTTTAAAAAACAACCTTGGTTGTTGGACAGTTTTCAGCATTGCTTATAGCAGTATTACCATGTAAATGTAGAAATAACTTCTTCTTTAGTTTGTTCCAGCCTCAGCATCTGGGGTGACTTGTTTTATTTTTACATCCTCTATTTCATTAAATGATAACATTTAGTAAAGTCACATTTCATCGTGGCTGACAATATCTTATGAGCACAGAGCTTAACAAAACAAAGCTGCAATAAGAGTTTTGGCTACGCTTCATATTTCATTTCCTGCCCATAGCTTATTGTTTACATGTGGAAAGTCTTTTGACATTCTTTAGAATATATTATAGAATTCATTTACCATTAGTAGATATTTATACTAGAGTCAATGAACAAATGACACTGTAGCTCTTAACAATAATTAAGTAGCTCATTTTAAAAAGCCTCCTCATCATTCACTTTTGGAGTAAGCTAAGATGGCTTGATTATACCAAATTATTTGACTCAATTTTTTTTTTTTTGCATTTTGACCCTGAAATATGTATCTGACCTTTCTTTTTATCCACTCTACCTTATACCAAAGATTATCTAATTCCATGGTAAAATTTTCAATGAGGTAAAAATAAAGGTTGAAGGATTATAGTCAACAGAAAGATCATTGGTTTGCTAGGATTTTGCCATTTGCTGACTTTAAAAAAGCATTTACTGGATTTTGAAGTGTATTTTCCACTCACCAAAAAAACATGTATGGAAAAATAATATTCATGTGGGAAAAGAGACAAACCAACTCACTGCTGCTTCATCATCTCTACACAGAAGGATACAGAGAAAAAAGCACTCATTACTTCCCTGGCTATAATCAAGCAAATTAAGAAAATTTCTAATGGATAGTATTTAGGTTTTAAAAAAGAATGAAGAAGCTGGATTTGACACCATCAAGGATTACTTGCTGCAGTGTAGAAGTCAGCTGCATGCATATAGTAGCTGAACTATGCTCCCTCCTTAAGCTAGACCAAGGTCAGGAAATTCAACTGTGATCCCTAACTTATGGAAAATTCTGGCACATTTTATATGTGTAAATCTAGATACATGCAAACCCACCAATTTCTTAGCAAAATCAGTGTTTTTGCCAGTTACTTTTTTTAACTAAGAAAGAGCACAACTGCTACAATTCTAAATTTATAATACATTAAAACAACCCCACACACTCACACTCTTAATTCCTCCCTCTTAGTTTTAAGGCTTTCCCTAATTTTTAAGACTTGTCCCACAGTCTCAAGGTCAAATACTAACAAGTGCCTTAGTTGTGTCAAAATTTTTGAAAAACAATTACATTTAAGTCATTGCATACATTATTGATGTATTGACTTTTCAATTTTAGATATTTTTGGTAATTTTATACTATAGAAGATGAATATTGGCTGGGCATGGTGGCTCATACCTATAATCCTAGCATTTTAGGAGGCTGAGGCGGGAGGATCACTTGAGGCCAGGAGTTCAAGACCAGCCTGAGCAACATAGTGAGACTCCATTTCAACAAAAAAAATAGAAAAGTTAGCTGGGCATGGTGGCCTGTGCCTGTGGTCCCAGCTAGTAGGGAGGCTGAGGAAGGAGGATTGCTTAAGCCCAAGAGTTTAAGGCTGTCGTGAGTTATGATCACATCACTGCACTCTAGCCCAGGTGACAGAGAGAGACCCTGTCTCAAAAAAAAAAAAAAAAAAAAGAAAACGAAAAAAAGAATATTTAGCTTTCTTACAGCACTACCTCATTCTTCATATTAATACATTAATACATATTTCTTTCATTCTCTCAATAAATTTGTAGAATGTAGCAATTTTTGGTAAAAGTATTATTCAATGGTTATATATTATGACTAAAATATTTTTAGCTGAGTCATATTCTATTATGATTACATTTCCAATCTTGGTGCAACCTTTTGGTTTCCTTCAAGTTAATAATTATCTCATTCTTTTGTTGGCTTAATATTCTATGTACCTACCTATCATCATTTTGTCCCCAAACTATCTGTCAGAAATGTACATCCCCTCCCATTATAACCCCACATAAAATAAGCCCTGAGTTGGGTTTTTCTGTTTTTTTTTTTTTTTTTTTTTTTTTTTATAGAAATCCTCCATGGAGACCTCTTATCTTCTTGGTTTAATCTGAAATGTTTTCTCTCTAGAAATGTTTCTCAGCTAAGTGTTGGGATCTCCTGTTGTCATTACCTTGTAAGTTTGCTTGCCCTCTTTTCTGTGTAGCATGAACTGTTTTATAAATCCTACATCTTCTTCTTTCTTAATTTACTTTTTTTAATCCTTTGATAGTGTCATTGAAAAGGACTCATACAAGTCAATTGTCTGAAAACTTTTTATTTTACCTTTATAATTGGTCAATAATTTACCTGAGTACTAAATTCTGTATTGGAAAACTTTTTCCCTGAGAATTTAGAAGGCAATGTTTCATTGCATTTTAGCTTCCAGTGGTGCTGAGGAGATGTCTGTTGTCATTTAGATTTCCCATTCTTTGCACCTAAATATTTTTCTCTCAAAGGTTTCAGAATCTTCTCTGTATTCCTGATGTAATGAAAATTTATAATCATGTACCTTGGTGTACATTTTTTGGTCATTATTCTGTGCATTATAGAGGCCCTCCGATCTGAAAATTCATATTCGTCAGTTTGTATACATTCATTTACTTTTGAAATATTTCTTTGATAATGTCTTCCCCTACATTTAGCAGGTTGAGTTGGGGAAAATCTCTTTTTTAAGAAACCATATTGTTTGGACCTTGGTCCTCATGGACTCATTCTCTAATTTTCCCTTTTAACATTTCTTATCTTTTGTTCTACTTTCTGGAAAATGTCATCTAATTTATTTTCCACACTGCTAAGAATTTTTTTTCATTTTAATCATATTTTTATTTTCCTGGAATTCTTTTCTTTTATTAAAAAATTCCTCTCTTATTAAGCATTCTCCTCTTGTCTCATAGATGCAATATCCTTTCTCTCTGAAGATATTTAGTATACTTTTGTATTATTGAATATTTTGGCTGTTCTTAATTTTCTTTTTCTACCTGTATGTCTATCTTCTCTGAATTTATTTTGTCTTACTATCTGTTTTTAATGTTAGATGTCTTCCTAAAATGCTTGGTTCTTCTTGACCATCTGTTCTTATTTATGGATGAGTCACTAAAAATTTAATTAATTTGTTTCATTGTAGGTAATTGGACTAGCCTTTGATTTGGGTGGATATTGACCAAACTGTTAATACTTTTCTCTCAAGCTAATGAGTTTTTACAGGGAAAAATTCTCCAAACTCTCTGTATTTCTGAAGCCAATGACAGAGGGATTGAGAGTTTCCCATTGGAACCACACCTATGTCTCAAGTAGACCTGTTGGTTTAATCTCTCCAGAGAGTAAACTTCTATACTCTTGCTTGGTATGGGGAAAGGATCTGAAATACGTAGTACTTCTTAAACAGACTTCAATCAGTCTTCCTGGGTTTAGCTTCATATGCGCCTCTGTTTTTGAATGTACCTAGTTCCTTCAAGTCCTAAGCCTTTCTGGGCTTCAGAGTAGGTTTCTTTGCTGCTTCTACCACCACCAGCTTAGGTTTTAACTTAAGCTTCAGAACCCTTCGCTTTTGCATGGGTGCCTTCTGGTTTGCTAAGTTAGCAACCATTCATCCACCTGCTTTCTAGCCTCCAAATTTTATTTCTAATTTCTGTTCTCTTCTTTTGCCTGGGGACAGATGTAGGTTTCATGAGAACTAAAGCTTATGGAATTTTGAGTACCTTCTTTCAGATAATTGGGGATAAAATTATGAATACCAAGTTAGATCCCAAAGTGAATACTTATTTTGAATAAGAAAATATATCACAACATATGAGGGATTTCTAAAAACTTACAAATACCATAAATATCATAAAATAAAAAGCTATAATATTTTTATTGATAACCTAGTACAAATCTATGATACTTTTCCTAAATCATTTTTATGGAGAAAAGATTTCCCCAGAAATTTTTTTGAGGAAGAGACAATAAAAAATATGTGTGTGTTTTTTTATTATCTCTCCATATGAGAGCAATTTTGTAATGAAACTTTCTTTGGAGAAAATATAAAAATATTTTAATTTTTTTTCAAGCTTGGTTAAATGTTTTCTTTTTATTGAAACTTGGGATACACAAGAGATGTGACTTCATACACAGCCATAGTCAGTATTTTATACGATAGTGTGAAAATATTGATCCATGCCCTAAAAACACAAAAAATCTTACAAATTCTACTTTGTAAAATTCTTGTAAAAAATAAACATAACAAATAGTGTATATGACACCAAATCATTCACTTATAATTTCATACAACTAGTGTTTGGAGAAATTGACCAGACATTTGTTTCTGGCTTTGTGCATTTTAACACTTATTTTTTGTGTACTACTTGCATACACTAATGCCTGGTACCATAGGAAATAATCATATCACAAAATAGTCCCTGAGTCTAAGTACATATTCGCACTGTGATTCCTAGTGTGTTGGTAAAGTAGACAGCAGAAGTATTCCTAGAAGACATGAACACCATTAGGATAGCACAGAACATACCTATATACAGGGTGATTGCACACAACATAAATACATCCTTCTGAACCAAAACTTAACTAAATAAACTTCCCTTAGCCAGATCTTAAAAGTGATCACAGTCACCATCCAATGCAAGACGAACAGTGACAAAGGAGAAGTCAGAGTGGAAATACATATTAACTAATTATGGTTAAGATGTCTTATCTTTGTAAACCTTACAAAAATATAGAACAACGTGAACACAAAGCTAGGACCCACCCCCCGTCCCCCCACCCGAGACATGGAAGACACTCATGCAAACAGTGAAGGGCTCAGTGAAGCTTCAGTTTCATTAACATTATAGTAAATCCACCTGCTATTTGTCCTTTGAGTTTATGGCCTCTAAAATTTTCATTTATTTTTGGCTATTATGAATAAGGCTGCTATAAAAATTCATGTATAGGTTTTTATGTGAACTGAAGTTTTCATTTCTCTAAGATAAATGCTCAAGAGCATAATTTCTGGGTCCTATGGTAAGCACATGTTTAGTTTTGTAAGAAACTGCCATAATCTTTTCCAGAGAAGCTATACCATCTTGCATTCCCATTAGTAATAAATGGGTGATTCAGTTTCTCCACATCCTCATCAGCATTTGACATTATCACCATTTTTTATTTTAGCCATTCTGATAAGCATATAGTGATAGGTCACTGTGGTTTTAATTTGTATTTTCTAATAACAAATGATGTTTAACATCTTTTCATATATTCGTCTGCCAACTGTCTATCTTCTTCACTTAAATGTTTATTCATATCATATCTTCTTCCCGTTTTCTAATTGTATTGTTTGGTGTTTTGCTGATGAATTTTGATAGTTCTTTGTATATTATAGATATGTGATTTGCAAATATTTTCTCTGAGTCTGTAGCACATCTTTTTATTCTCTTTGCAGAGTCTTTAGCAAAAAAAAAAAAAAAAAAAGATTATTTTTTCTTCTTCTAGAAACAACCCAAATAGCCTTCAGTGGGTGAATAGTTCAACTGTGGTACATATATGCCATGGAATACTATTTTAGCATTAAAAAGAAATGAACTATTGATATGTGTTAAACCTTGGATGGATCTCAAGTGAATTATGTTGAGTAAAAATGCCAATCTCAAAAGGTTACATACTGTATGATTTCATTTATGTGACATTTTGGAAATGACAAAATTATAGAGATTAAGAACAGATTAATGGTTGTCAGAGATTGGCAGGGAGGGAGGTGGCTGGGGCTGGGTACTACAAGGCAGGCATCCTTGTGATGGAATTCTTCTGTGTCTTACTGCGGTAGTGCTAACACAGATCTACACCTGTGATAAAGTTGCCGAGAACTGAATACACAAACAAATGAGTGCATATAAAATTGGTGAATCTGAAAAAGATCAGTAGATTATACCAATGTCAATTTCAGTTATGCAAGACATTATTGAGGGAAACTGTGAAGGGTATACAAGATCTTTCTGTATTATGTCTTACATATGCATGTGAATCTACAATTATTTTTAAATAAATTTTTTTAAAAAAATCCCTTTGTTGTCATTTTTGAAGGGTTTCAGTAGAGAATAGAGAGCAAGTGAGTGCATTTACACTATCATGCTTAACTGGTAGGCTGCACACAAAAATCTTTAAAGAAATACATTTATATTCTGGAGTATTCAGAAGAAGATACAAAGCATCCAAGGCCCTTTTAATAGTAATTGCTTTGGATGTAAAATATGTATAAAAATAATAAAAAGCTTAGATAAACAAAACTAATAGTAGGATGGTATATTTAAATTCAACCCTATTAATAACAACATTAAATATAAATAGTCTAAACACAGAAATTTAAAGTCAGAGTGTCAGATTGGATAGAAAGCAAGACTCAGCTGTATGCTGCCCACAAAAATTCTACTTTACATGTAAAAAAACAGGTTAAAAGTCAAAGAATGGAAAAATGTATGCCATGCTAAACTAGTCCAAAGAAAGCTGGACTGGCTATATTAATACCAGAAAAAGCAGATTTGAGTGCAAAGAATATTACCAGGGATAATTAAGGTCATTTTATTTTGAGAAAGGCATCTATTGATCAGGGGGTCACACAAATTTGTAAATATTTATGTGCTTAATAACAAAGCTTCAAAATACATGAAGCAAAACTGATAAAACTACAAAGAGAAATAGGTAAATCTACAATACAGTTGGATATTTCAAGAACAATCTCTCAATAATTTACGGAACAAGTAGATAGGAATTGCAGAAGGACATAAAAGTTTAGATCATTGAACAAATTTGTCTAAGCTTGCACAGTTTTAGGGTGATGTCCTTATTAAATATACATGTGTTCACTGTGTCCATTAAGAAGTTAGCAAAACAGAGATAATGTGTTCAGATCATTTTGGCTATTGGTTGCTGCACATATTTTTTATTAGTGTAGATTTTTTTGACCATATGGATTATCAGAAATCTAAGACTGTTATTGAACCTCCAGAGGCTTGTTGCATGTGCTGCAGTTATAACTTCATGGTTGTCTCATCGCCAATAGTACTTGCAAGGTCAGACTCTGAGCCAAGTGATCCTGAACATCGGTGTCTGTTTCCCCTAGCCATTGTCATCTGCTGCCATTAGAGTCTGGGACTGAGAGAAATCTTCAAGCTCTGTAGGTCAAAGTTTGTCAATGTGAGTCAGACCGACAAAAGGGCCTAGAACATCTGGGTAAAATACTGACAAAGAAATGAAAGAGAAAAATAAAAGATAAGTGCAGGTGCCAAGTGTGACACAAATCAGAAGGACCTAAAGGATGAAATGGGAAACAGGGTTCCATTCAACAAAATTCAGAAGCAAAGAGAAGAGATTTTGATGGATTCTTATAACTATGTGATAGTCTTCCTTTATCTCTCACTATCTCACTTCAGAAATTCTAAATGTAGCATTTAAATTATTTGGGGGATTAAAGTAAGGAGTAAAATTACTGGTGATCTATTTAAAGCTTATCTCTGTAAAGTTTCTGTGAAAGTACACAATAGAAATCAGATGACCTCACTTAAAATTTTGTGAGAGGCTTAGTTTTTTGCAAGACCCTGCTCACTGTGTTGCCTTGACAAGGTATTAATCCATTTTGAATTGCAATTTTATGGCCTATAGAATACAAATAATAATACCAACCTACTGATGTAGCTGTGTTATGCAATATCTTACAAGAGATTAGAAATAATAATTTATGGTATGGAGCAAAAATGTACAATAGAACTTTCATCAATGATAGAAATGTTCAATATTTTATGTTATTCAATGTGGTGGCCACAAACCACATGTGGCTATTGAGCATTTGAAATATGGCTAGTATAACTGAGGAACTAAATTTTTAATGTTATACAATCTAACTAATTTAAATTTAAATAGTCACACATGGCTAGTGGCTGCCATATTGGACAGCACAGGTATAGTGTTAAAGAAAAATTCTAATTCATTTTTTTTGGATCCTGTTTCACATGCAATGGGAACGTCAGAAAGTTTATCAACCACAGCTTGTTTTGACTTCCATTTACATGAAAAAACAGAAAAATATCAGACTTTTAACTTCCTGACTTCATGCTCCCAAATGAAGTATTAAAGATTCTATTTAGAGTGATTTCACATTTTCGTGCTGTTCCACTGTTTGTAGTGTAGCTAGAATCTTGCATGCAGAGAACAGGCTAAGTATGTTCTCACCTGGCTGTGGGGGAGGTATTTTTCTTACAGCTCTAGGTCACAATTTAATACCCTGGATACCATAACCCTCACTGTGGCTCTTGGCCCCAAAGATCATCCCTAATAAGCTATTACATGGCTCAGAAGTTATCTCTAAGTAGATCCTAAGGAAGGTGCTGAGATTCCTTTTTCTTTTCTTTTTTTTTTTTATGACAATGTTGAATTTACCCCTCTAGAATGACTTAGGAAGGGTTCCAACAAAAGACACATAAATAGAACTACAGTCTTCCACGTTAAGTAGCCTCCATATTTCCAGAAAGGTTAGTTTGACTTTTAGTCATAGTAACACTTGCCCTGATTTTCCTGGAGTATTCTTTTGACAAATACATCTTTGACCTGTGCCTTCAGTTTTTAGTCATTTGTGTAGGTGTGTTCTTATTTCAGATCATATTAGTGGAATAATTTCCACATAATTTGAAAAGACATAGCTGAGTGAAAAGAAAATTGATAGCTAGCAAGAATAAAACTGATTGTTCATCCATACTCCTATGTTTCTTTTCTCTTCTACCCAAAAAGTAGGAAGTAAAATCTCTTTGTATTTAGTCATCTAGAAATAAGAAAACCTGAGTATATACTTTAGCAGGTGACAGAGCCCCTGAAGCACCTTTTCTGTGAGTACACTAGCAGAATTTCATTTTCTATCTATGCATTCAGCTCTAGATATTTGGTGCTGAGTAGCTATTAATAAATCATTTCAAGCAAACAACTCAATTTCAACCTTTTATCCAGAAAATATGGAACAAATCTCTTTGGGTTAGATAGAAACTTGAATTTCAAAGCTCTATAGGGTTGGAAAATTATTCTGTTTATTTTGAGTCTTTCATACTGGGAAAGAAAATGCACTGTGCCGATCTCAAACTTTCCACTTATTGTTACTGATTATTGGTATTTACTCCCTTTTCCAACATTCTTACATGCTGCAATGGAAACAATTTTAAAAGCATTCAAATATATTTTTCTCAACTAAAGATTTTTGGCAATAGTATTCTATATTATTTTATGCATTTACTTCATTAAATAGCTACTTGTTTTATTGTTTATTATATTCCTGTACAAAAAAAAAAGGTAATGAGGGCTGGGGAAGCAGTGATTAGGACCTATACTTTATGGCTAATTTAGGTAATACATTGTTGAATTTTCTGTGCAATATTTTCATTTACATTTCTTATTAGAATATTTTCCACCTTAGGAGTATTCAACTATAAATCTCCTTTTGTTTCCTTTATGAAAATATAAGTAGAATAGGATTTAATATTTCCTTGTGGATTCATTGACTTTACAGCATTTTGGTTCTATCTCCTCTTGTGAGATAAGAACTACTTGAGAATTACTGCTCTGAATACAACTTTTAACAACCTCATCAGTAAAGGTCATATTTGAAGGTAATGTGATTGGTAGCGATAATGATGTGTCTGTCATCCTGATTACCATGTATGTGGTCAACAAGAAATACATTGTCTTAAAGAAAGAAACTTTCAAAACAAGGACAGATTAAAGCAACAGTCAGAATATTTCTTAGATGATTTCCTTATGGGTTTAAAGTGGGAAATGGCTTTACTGGTGAATATTTCCCTATCACCCACCATTGACAACTGGAACCTTTCCACCCATTCTTTCTAGTGCATAACGTACAGCCCTATACATGGAATAAAGAGATACCCAGTGTCTATGTATCCTTGCCACCATGATACAGATAAGGTATGCACTGAAGCTGACCAGCTATGGGTCATTAACAGCCCAATTGGAACATTGCTTGTATAATCTCTCCAGAATTTAGCAGGATTCATTACATACTGTAGCACTTCACTTTTAAGTATGTAATAATCTCTAGAATGCTTATCTAGAAGAGAACAGCTTTATGTATTTGGTCCTAATTCTTAAACTAAAAGTCCATTGTTAGACTAAACTCTTTTACTCTTCTACCAATACATAAACCAGTTTCTCCTTTTGGCATGACTGAGCAGGAACTGGCATGCCTCTGGCAGAATCCTTTTCTTTGCCTTCTAAGACCACACCAGAAAATAATTATAACTGTCATTGATTAAACCCTATGTCTTATGTTTTTTTTTTTTTTACTGGATTAATATTATTCATTGTAGTACTTGGTGGTAAAGTATTAGAAATATCTGAAGTACTTAGTGCTCTTTTTTCAAATCCTTGTAATTTTTTGTGATCATAATCAAGCCTTTGGTCTAGCCCTAAGATGCACTGTCAATAACTGACTTGTAGTGCTTATTGTGTTCCAAACATATATGGCAATTTTTGGTCCAAATATGGCTCCTTCTTTTCAATTAACCAAATATACCAGCTGTACTGGCCTGACCTTGTTCCTGTGACCTTTACTATTGAATCTTAAATTATTCTAGCCTAAGACCACCTAAACCTTGGGAACCTTTTAAATAACTGCTTGAATGTATCCTTGGAAGAATTAGCTGCTCTTGAAAGAAGAAAGAACCATAGTTTGTTTGGGATAGTTGATGCTATGGAATGGAAAAGAGAATCTTTCTTCTATTTTGAATAAGTGGTTCATGCCAAACAGAGAATGGGGTGGCAGAGAGAGAAATGAGGTACTTTTTAGGACATTATTGAGGACAAAAATTAATGCCCTCCTTAATATTTTAATAACAGTCACATTCTGTTTTTTCCTCTGTAAGGAAAAGTGCACCAGTGTACTTTTGTTACACTGGTACATGAAGCCCAGAGGCCTGGGATGCTGGGAACAAACCCAGTTTGCTTTCCGAGGTTTGCCAAACCTTGTAGGACGACAAACATGCTACTGTGGGGAGAAGAGCTGTTGATGGTTTTAATCTATGAGCATAGTTGCCAGGTGGATTCAGTCATCTTAGAGTCTGTAGAATACTTTAAGTCTTTCAGTGGATGAAGCTACTTTTATTTTCTTATATGACAAGTAAATGGAGGCATTTCTTGGATTGTAAAAATTTTTGAAAATTGCAATCCATTTTAAATGACAGCAGCTAGGTGTTTTCTACTGAATAATGTATAAAGAAACTGAGACTGTCTTTGTAGCTAAACAGGTTTAGATCTAGTTGGAAATCGACGGGGCAATGACCTAAGTGTACTCGCCCTTTGCAGATTCTTCCTGTACAAAAACAGCCGGCTGCAAAGAGGTGTGGTCTTGTTTGAGTTCAGCCCCACATCAGTGAGACAGCCAAAAAAAAAAGAAAAAAAAAGCAAGGGAAATTGTTGAAAAAGAAGAAAAGATATGTGATCTTTGGGGGTATCAAACATGTTTACTTGCAGTCTCTTTTCTTTAATCCAATAAAAGTATTGGCAAAGTGTTTGGTATTTGAGGCATAGTAGCGGGAGTGCTGTCACGATGTAACTAAAGATGGTGGGAAAACCAGTTTGAATAACGTGAGATCCAACTTGAACCTTTGCCCGTGCCTGGAACTAAAACCAAATCTACCCACTGTTAAGTGGCAAAAACGTTGAGTCATTAGCTTCCTTTTTGGTTCAGCTGTTTCTGAGTATTTGTATATGTCTGCTTTTTTTATGCTCGTAAAAAATAGACTTGCTTGTGGCATTTGGGGTGCATTCTCAGCTTACTACATCCTCGTGAAATGTAAAGGGTTGAATATGAAATGAAAATTCTTATCAAGATATATTTATGTATTTAGATGTTTTTATTTGATTCCTGACACACTTCTCAGAATCTGCCTTTTGTTATTTCGCATGGATTCTGGAAACAGTTAACTGCTATGAATCTGCTTTGGTAGGTTTCTTTTCAGAGAACGTTAGGAAGGAGAGGTGTAAAACATATTTAAATACCAGTCCCAAAGCCATTAGTCTTTTAACCTTTGTGTAACTATTAATTGTTCAGTCTCGCAAGGTGAAGTCTAGGTTTTCAGACAAGTGGGATGCCATTTTGTCTTTCTCCTCACTTCTCTTACATGAGAACAGTGTTTTGTGAAATTTTTTAGTTCTTTTTAGACCATTTTGGAGAGGCAAACTGCCTCAGAGGTAATCTATCCCAGTTTCAGATAATCACTGCTATTAAAATTCTTGCCAGAATTAGTGGAGAGAGCTGAACTGTGCCAGAGAGGATCTTATGAAGAAAATGAGTAATTCATGTCAAAAAACAGAATTGTAGTAATTGACATATTATATCTCTGAATATAATATGTCTGTCCAATAACAGTCTGTCCATTAACCACCTTGATGAAGGCTGTCTGAGAGCATACTGCCAGTTAGAAGGATGAATGTATCTTCTAGAAAAGGAAAAATATAAAGGGTTTAGGGGATCAGAGGAGCTCATTTCATTTCATAGAAACAGAGTCATATATGGCCAATTTTATTTAGCAAATTAGGATACAATGAAATACCCCTCCCCTATACACACACACACATACACACACACACACACATGCATACACCATGTTTTCAATCTTCCTTGGTCAAAAGAGCTGTGATAATTTGTACAACCTTTCCCGACTGCCGCAGGCAAAATTTCTAGTTCCCTCCTCTGTGCTTCCATAGTTCTTCAGACATGCATCTACTGTGAAACTTATATTTTTATATTATAATGTAAAAATAAAAATAAGGGGATTTCTGCCCCCCTACACCTCTGACTAGACTACAAAAGCAAGGACCATACTTATTTAGATTTTTTCCTCAATGCGTAGCACAATTCTCAGTACATAGTTGGTATCCAATAAATGCTTAATGGATGTACAAGTGAGTGAGTGAATCAGTGAAACTCCTATAAGTCAGAGGAGCTATACCTGGGCTCTCTTAAAAATCTTCCAAACTACTCAGTCTGACCTCTGCAGTTGAGGCCACAGCTCTGCAACCTGTAGTATACGTCATTAACTGCAACTGCCATTTGATTTCCCTGGGTTGAAAGACACTCCTCACTTAAAGCAGGGATGAGTGGATTGCTCTTCCTCAGCTACTCCAAAGAGACTCAATGCCTTCAAGATGGAAAAATAACCATTAATCTTTATATTTTACTCAGCACAGAGGAATTGTTTATCTCTAAATCTGACAACTAAGAATTATTAATTGCTTTTTATACCTGAGAAAATTAAAACTTAGAGAAGTGAAATAATTTCCCAGATCACACAGTTAGTGAGGATGGAGCCATTATTAGAACCCTGTCCACTGACTTCAGATCCCATCATGTTTCTTCTATGATTCTTCACCTGATCTCAGAGTTGTGTATGTGAACAGGAAAACCACAGGTATACTTCAAAGTCCCAGGCCAAGAGTCTCACAAAAATTGCCCAAGTAGTTCTCATAACAGATAGACTGAGGCCATGTCCAGGAAGGTATTTAAGAATCAACACAACCTGTCTGTACATGTAGTCCTATACCCTTCTTTAAACAAAATGATCTAGCCATACTGGCTTCATTAGAAAGGATTCTAAGAAGCCTACTTATTATAAAATTATATTGCATCCATACCTAGAATTTTGCTATGTGGAATTCTTATCTCTATACCTCAAGAAAGACATTATAGAGCTTTAAAATATCCATATGACAAAAGTGGCCAAGGAGATGACTGGTTTCTACAGATATGATAATTGTGGGCTTATCTCCCCAATTCCTTCCTACTCAAAACTTGAAATTCATGGTTTTATTAAAATTGAAAAAAAAATCCTACTTTATATAACAAGAATTTGAAATAGAGTTGTCCGTCAGAGTCCTCAAGGGATTGGTTCCAGTCACTCCCCTCCCAAAAGATACCCAAATCCACGGATGCTCAAATCCCTGATATAAAATGCATAGTACTGTGCTTGGTTCGGCAGCACATATACTAAAATAAAACAGGGTAATATTTGCATGTAACCTATGCACATCATCACACACACTTTAAATTTTCTCTAGATTACTTATAATATCCAAGACCATGTAAATTATACGTAAATAGTTGTTATACTTTATTGTTTTATTTGTATTATTTTCTATTGTTGTATTAGTATTTATTTATTTATTTTCAATTTACAGTTGGTTGAATCCACAGAGGCGGAACCTGTAGATACAAAGAGCCGACTATATGTTAACTTAGAAAAACAGATAAATAAGACATATAAGCAGACTTCAAGAGAAAATAGTAAATCCATGAATGAGTTTAGTGATACATTATGAATAAAGTTAGGAACAATGCCTTAATTTTTCTGAGGTCCTGGAAAGAAATTATAATATGATCCTGGCTACCCCTGTTAGATGTGAAAAACAGAACTATACGGGCTACTAACCCAAGGTGATATTTTTAAAGTACCTCTGTCTGGTCTAATAATCAGAGTTTCTCACTATGCCTGGATATTCTTCTAACGGAAGAACAAGAGCAAGAAGACCAGTGAAATTCATACCTCATTCTCATAACTCAGAGCACTCTCTGGCTCCTCAAATAATGGTGGTTAAAACTAATAAAAACAAATCTATTGTGGAAAAAATTTTCAAGAGAGACCCTTGTTTTTTTCTCCCTGTTTTCTGTAACCTTGACCTTATCCCTTCCATCAGTTAGATCTTTCTCCAAAAATCGATGACATGGTAGAAAGCAGAGAGCAAAACAGTCAATTCTTGGCTTTTGGGTCTCAAAAACTAGATAATAGATCTGGGAGAATATTTAGTGCATAAGAACAAAGTTTTTTCAATCCTCAGGATTTTGGTGAAAGACTTTGGTTGAAAGAGGGAAGAGAGAGCCTTAAAGCAGAGATGTTGTGCACCCCTGAGAAAGATGAGTCCTATGCCTTGTCCCCTGTCAAAGGCCAAACCCCAGGGAGGAATGACAAACAGCTCCCAGATAGATTTGTGGGTTCTGAGAAGAGAGGGACCTGAGTTGTCTTCCTTGGTGTAGCCCCAGGGAAGGACCAAGATGAGAAGATACAACTGCATAGTGTGATTAGGGGGAGAAGGCCCTAGACCTCCAGGCATCCCGGATCCAGTTGGATGGAGCAGCAGAATCTGAGAACATGAAGTGGATCAGTCCTTAGAAAGGCTCATAGTCTTTCCATGTCCCAAAGTGACTCAGGATGGAGATCTCCTCTGCATGTTGGATTGGCAGCGAGCTGGGCTGACCTTGGACAGCCTCAGGGTGTTTCCGATGGCTCAGCAGGACTCAGGAGCAGCCAAATGACCTCTGTGCCCCCAGAGGGCCATGGTCATATTTGAGAGAGAGTTGAATGCTGTGGGGCTTTGCCTTTGGGAACATGGAATAACCCAGCATCAATTGCATGGAACAATAATGAAAGACCAGTAGGACCAAGATTGTTTCAGGGGATGCCTGTGTGAGAAGATGACCCGGCAACCAGATACTACTATGCTGTTGAAACTTTGGGCAGGAAACATCCACACACAGTCTAGGACAATGGGGACTGGAATGGTGTTAAATCAGTTTACTACACACCCAACTTTGAGAACCTTAACCTACTGTATGCTATAAATATCAATTCAAAGAATTGTGTCTTTCTCAGTAGTACTGGTTTACTCTGATCAAAAGTGGAGAGAGATCTTGGCAGCTCACAAACCTTCAGACATACAGATATTCCTCTGAGTCTAAATCTCTCTTGCATCTACTCAATTCACTGTTCTAATGTGGAAAACTTTTATATGTTTAATGATAATGAAATTTAGCACTTTCTAAAATATCTGTAATTGTGTCTAACACTTTTTTTATTTAGTTTGTTCATTTTCTAAAATGAGAGCTGTATTTTTATATATCTATATCTATCTACTTATCTGTATTATTATTATTATAGCTCATCCTATTATCCCAGAAGTTGGCAATACGAATTACATATAGTATAGGCTTTTTATTTTGTGGTAATAGAGATTTTATTCTGTACACAGGGGAATAAGATTTGGCTTGCAATAAACCAAATCTGCAGTAGAGAAGAACACTTGATAACAGAACCGCATTGTATTCAGAAATAGAGATCACTAATAACGACACCAATAGAAACTATTCAACCTCCTGTTCAAATATTTTCTAAATTATTGGTCTCTCTGTGAGAACATTTTCCTCTGGTATAAACAGTGGCCATGAATAGGATGAGTGTTTGAACAGTACAAAAGTACCAGGTTTCTTCCTGTTACCCAAACAGTAATAAAGCCCAATGGTACAGCACCCTACACAGCAGCCCATGTCGGACAATGGGGCTCACACACGAGGGGCTGAGACGTTCAGTTCTCTAATAACATGAATGTCCAGTCCCAGCTGGGGAGACACCAACAGCCAAAGTGAACAGTTGCAAAAGAGCCATTGAAGAAAAATGGAAAGGCTTCCTTTCCCTCCAAAGCCATTGCAGAATGCAATGGAGCTACATCTGGGTGTCTGGGAATGAATCATGTCATTGTATCAAGGATCTGAGCACATGCTCTGTTACCCTTCCCCACTCCCCCCCAACCTGTTCCCAAGGATGTTGTCCTATTGATTTATCTTACAGGACTGCTTGTATCTGTATATGTCAGTGTCAATGCATGAAAAAAACAAAAAAACAAGAAATGAGTTTAAAAAAAAGAAACCTGATTTTCTTTAAAATAATTTTGAAGAACTAAAGGGCAGAAATGATGACTTCTGTAATCTTTAATATATGTTAAGTATTTAGACATATCTTTTAAAAATGTAATAGATATATATATGTACATTTCAGAAGCAACTGTGATTATTTTCTCCATGTTTTAAATGGGGAAGCTTAACCATAGAGGGGTTAAATACTAAAAGTTTTGGGACTGAAATGCCAGCTCAGGTGTGTCTGGCTCATGAGACTCTCCTGGGAATGATGAAGATGATGACTCAAACAGTGACTCTCGTGCTTTTTTCACTGCAATTCACAAGAAGAAATTCCTTTTGGACTGAGACTTAGCACATTATTTGTGTGTGTGTGTGTGTGTGTGTGTGTGTGTGTGTATGATGAAAGTGTCATGAAATACTAATAAAATAATATGTGCCTTTCCTGCAGGCTCAGAATGCTAATTCCTATTTTGTTCTCTTTAAAGGAAAGAAAAATGTAATGATCCACTAAAGTGGTTTCATTTTATGATTCTCAAATAGGTCTTAAACTATAGTTTGAAAAACACTTAACTAAAATATCTCTATCATGTGGATCCCTGGCCTTTGAACACTCCCACTACAGGAATCTGAATTCCTCTGTAACTGTCCATTTTAGTTCTCAAGAATGGAAAAACAAATGCCACATGTACTCACTATTAAATTGAAACTAATTACTACTGGACATTTCTACGTGCGGAGACAAGGTCTATGTTTCTGTTATTCCTATGATAGCCTTCCAGAGCCTGGGAATGACTATCAAATCTCTTATGAGTCATCTCTTCTCCAAATTGGATATTCCCCTTTTCTTTGTTCCTGATATAATCTGGTTTCCATTCTGTCTGCTCATCTTAGAACACACACCATTTTATTTCATCCATGCAAGGACGGTTGGGACTCCAGTCCTTTGTCTTAAACACCAAACCTACACTTTACCGTCCAGACTTAGATTTCTCTATATAGTTTAAAATCACATTAACTTTTTGGGTGGCTACATTCACACTGTGGCACTTATTGAATTTATCAGCAACAACCAGGAAGTCCATTTGCTTATGACAATCAAGCTCACTGTAGCCTGATGCCAACCTGACATAGTTGTTTATGATCATAAATTATATACTGATAGATTCTGAAGACAGAATCTGTGCCACAGATAAGTCATGACATTCAAAGGACAGTTCCACTGTTCACTTTAATTAATTACCTTTTTTTGAGGGTAAATAATATATATTATTCAGAATGATAAAGTAAATTTGATGCTTGCTGTTTACACTATTTCTTTGTAGGTCAACTGTGCATTACTTCTTCTATATAAATACGCCTTCAACATGCTTTTTTTTTCACCTGAATTGTTCTTGATTGTTTTTCTTTAGTCAAGAAAATTTTATTAATAAAATGATTTTACTAGTCACTTGTTCTTATTTTTACATTCCAACATTGATTAAGATATTCCAGTTTAGGGACCAAGCTTTTGTTTATGTATACTTGGGATTAATTTATACGATATTTATTTCCCAAATCCTACTGAGATTCCTTCCTGGAAGATTTTCCCTTTTCCAAAAATAATATTCTTTTGTCTGTTTTCAGTATGATGTTTGCAATAAGGAATGAGGTATAGATACACACCAATGATGTAGATTAGGAGTTTAGTAAAAATCCTTTGATTTAAATCATAACATCTCAGGTTAAAATTGCTTACTGTGGTACCAAAGAGTACTGATGAGTAAACATTGTGTAAAGACAAAGCTTGGTGGTACAGGAAAAGGAAGAACTTCCCAAAGACAGAATGCTGTGGTTCAGAGAGGGGGGATTCATTCCCTGTAGGTGGGTACATATGTGACATGGATATTAAAGAAGGGAATAAACGGTTGGTGGCTGGACTCCACTGACATTTTTCACACTCTGCTCTCTGAGCAGGGAATGGGTGCTGGTGGGTGTGAGAAGCCACCCTGCAGGCTGAGACCCCTGCTCCCAGGCAGCTCCCCGGGTCTGTTTTATACACTGTAGCTCTGCATAAGCTGTGTTTACCCATGGCTAGAAGAAGTTTCCAGAGCAGTGGACAAGATGATCTTTTAACTGCTCTTCTAGCCTAATATATATTTGCCAGATTCAAAATAGTTTCCGTTTGGGCACTTGTTCATAAACAGTATATTAACCTCCTTGAGTAAGGGCAGAACGGAAGTGTCTGCAATGATAACTGGTATTTTTATTTATCTATGTCCAAAAGCTTCTGAAAGACTAGCAAAAAAATGAATTTAGAAAAAGTAGCTCCATGTAAGACAAAGTAGGCTGAGTTTAGCAACTGCTAAGTTAAGGATAAATGATTCAGCAAACTGGTACACATCAGTGTGTTTGCACACCAGCTACCAGCTGCCCTCTTTTGCCTCACTCCTGGGCTTCTCTGTCTCCCCAGGGTCCCAGGAGACCCTTCAGTCCCACCTTTACTTATAGGCTTTAGTATTAAATGACTCCTTTTGACCTGGAAGGGGAATCTCAGCTCTTATTTGCAGACTTGGTTCCCCTTTCTGCCAGGTTGACCTTGATCTAGGACACAGCTGACTACAGGGCTCCTTTGCACCTGCTTACCTGCCCCAAGGATGTCCAGCTTGGATGTGCCTGTGCCCCTGAGAGGTGCTCTTTCTGCATCTGCCTGTCCCCTTCACCTCGGTACAGACAAGGGCTCTCTCTGCCCATTCTCTGATTCACTGAAGAATTCTGAAAAATGAAGTTGTTGTTTTTGTTGTTGCTGTTGTGGGTTTTGTTGTTTTGTTTTATGTACCAAGAATGGTCAAAAGAATGTCTCTAACCCAACTTTGGTTCTGTTGCAGGTCATCTTTCTATTTTTCCACCCTAGTTCTGTCTGTGGCCTTCTTTGATGGCTTCCTCATCTCATGTCTTATTCCCTAAATATCAGATGAAAATAAAAGTCTATCACATGTCACCCCTCACACACAAGTCAGGGCCCATGTCAGACACAACCTAGGAATTTACCTCTATTCTGTCATTTATGCCTCACCACCAACCTGTGAAGTGGATATTTTTAGCCTTTTTTTTTTAATGGAAAAAAAATCTCAGAAAGCTGAAATTACTTTTTCAAAAAAACACAACTTATAAGTGGCAGAGTTAGAACTGGAATCTACACCTGCAACTTCAAAGTCCATGCCATTTCACTATGTGTTTCTCCGATTAAGAGCAATTCGTTTCTCTTCAGAGTGTTTAAAACTTTAAACCACCATCATTTTTAAGTGTTTTTACTTTTTAGGGAGTATAGTTCATGTGAAAACCAAACTTTTGGTTAAGTACCACATCTCCCCAAAATTGTGGAAAATGGGAGTATAATTTATAGTTGTCGGCCCGGCGCGGTGGCTCACGCCTGTAATCCTAGCACTCTGGGAGGCCGAGGCGGGTGGATCACTCGAGGTCAGGAGTTCGAGACCAGCCTGAGCAAGAGCAAGACCCCATCTCTATTAAAAATAGAAAGAAATTATATGGACAGCTAAAAATATATATATAGAAAATATTAGCCGGGCGTGGTGGCGCATGCCTGTAGTCCCAGCTACTCGGGAGGCTGAGGTAGTAGGATCACTTGAGCCCAGGAGTTTGAGGTTGCTGTGAGCTAGGCTGATGCCACGGCACTCACTCTAGCCCCAGCAACAGAGTGAGACTCTGTCTCAAAAAAAGAGAAAAAAAAAAAATTATAGTTGTCACAACTATTAACAGTAAAATCTGCTCCTGAGTTGTATAACAAGGCTGTGTGGGCCACACCAAACCCCCAGCAGCAATTAACCCTAATGCTGCCACTTCCTCTCCTATTTTAAAACACCTTGGATTACAAGTCAGAGTGACATCATGGGAGTGACAACTCTGAATTTGTGGGAATTAGTTTATAAAAAAATAATTCCCAAATTGTCTTGCCACCCATCTCACAGTTGATGGCAACACAGGAGTTTGTCATGACATTGGGGATGGCAGGCTGGGAAATGAGCCAGTTGATTATTTGCAGTTGTATTGTGACTACATGTACCGAGCACCTATTGTGTGCCAGGCTTTGTTCTGCATTCAGCTCAGGATCAGTCTTGCCTTTAGATCCAAATAACAGAGTCTCTCCTCTAGACCTTGTCCTCTAGAGACTCTGTCCTCCACCTCATCCTACCCCATGAGGTAAAGGGAACATGCCAGCCCATGTCCCCTACACTGCGCCCCACCCAACCATGCTCGTGTTATATGGGACCTGGAATTCCGTGCCCAAATGACCTAAGCCTCCTTCTGGGTTGGTGCAGCCTCTTCCAGGTCTATCTTCCAGGGGTGGATAGCACCTCTGGAAAGCACACTCCTAGGCACAAGGAATGGCCAAGAGGTGACTGTTTGCAGGGCAAGGGGGAGGGGGATGGATTTTGGACAGACCCTGGATTGTTCTCATAAAGAACAAGGAAACCAGGGGATGGGAAGAGAAGGGGAAAGGGTCAGGTGGGAAGGGAGCCTCCATTCCTGCCGTTGTCCAGCTTTGTGCTGCCCAGAATTCAAGAATGATAAAGATTTTTGCTCTCAAGGAGTTTTTAGTCTGTCCAGAAAGGCAGGCAAATAAATAGATAATGTTGGGACAACACAGTGAACACAATGCTTAGGATTCTTTGAGATACCGGAGAAGGGTTACTTAGGCCAGCCTAACACGTGAGGATGTAGGGGTTGGCCGGGAAGGATGAATCTTGAGAATGAATAAGGTAAACTAGGAAAGAGGGAGCTGAGGTTCAGGGGGACAGTGGGAGGGCAAAGTGGGGAGAAACGGTGCCTGCCGAGGAGAGCCCTGAGGCAGGAAGCAGGAAGCTTCCCTGCCCTGCCAGGCTGGGTGCAAGGCCCTCCATCCATTCTCTTATATCTTGCAAAAAATCTTGCACACACATCTGGAAAAGGGTAGAGCTGAATACATGTATGTTTGGTGTGAGAGAGGGATTGACACATATCTATCTTAGTGTTCTTGAAGCAGAAATCCTAGGTGGAGAGAGTAACATGAGGTAGGTAGAGATGACAGCACATCTTGGCAAAGGTCATCTCTGACACTACGAGGGTTAGCCGTATTTCAGAAGAGATGGGCTTTAAAGCACAAAACTGACATGATTAGACTTGTTTTTAGCTTATAATGTGAAGAATTTGTTGAAAAGCACTGAAGACTGAAGACACAAAGAACCAGTTAGTAGACAGTTATTGTAATCCAGGTAAATGATAATAAGGGCCTGAGCTACATTGAAATCTCAGTATGCACATGGCTATATCCCTTGCCTACCACGTAGTAGGTGCTCAGTAAATAATTGTTGAAGGAATGAATGAAGTTAATGGCAATAGGATTGGAAAGAGGAAGGACATATTTAGGAACTACGGAAATTATGGGAATAAAATGTGAGATTGACAGTGTCGGCAGTCAGAGATAACTCCAGGATGTCTTATTGAGTGTAGCAAGAAAATGATGCTGATGACTAAGAAGAGATGTCCTCTAAGGGGGACAGAATAGAACAAGTTTGGGACAAGTTCAGCCCTAGGTGCTTGAAGGTCAGCCCAGTTGAGATGACTCAGGCAAGAAATATAAACCTACAAAAGTGGTTACAATTTTTAGTTTGTATCAGAATACCTAGAATGTTAAGATGCAGATTCCTGAGTCTCATCTCTAGATATTCCAATTCATGAAAAATGTGACCCCAGGTAAAACTAGTGAAGGTTGAGGTGAATTATGAGGAAATTTGTTTAGATCTAGAGCTTTGGTGAGAAGTTGGAGATATAGATTTGGGAATCACTGACATGAAGATAATAATAACCAGTATTGATCCTCTACAATGTGACAAACTGTTCTAAGCATTTTACTGTATTAACACATATAAACTTTTCACTTCTATCGAGTAGGCATTATTATTCTCTGCATTCTAAAGATTACAAAACTTAAGCATGAAGAGGTTTGTGAGTGACAGATACAAGATTTGAACTTAGGGGCAGGGTGCAGTGGCTCATGCCTGTAATCCTAGCACTCTGGGAGGTCGAGGCAGGAGATCACTTGAGCTCAAGGACACAAGACTAGCCTGAGCAAGAGCAAGACCCCGTCTCTACTAAAGATAGAAAAAATTAGCCTGTAGTCCCAGCTACTGGGGAGGCTGAGGCAGGAGGATCCCTTGAGCACAGGAGTTTGAGGTTACAGTGAGCTATGATGATGCCACTGCACTCTAGTTCAGGGGACAGAGTGAGACTCTGTCGCAAAAAAAAAAAAAAAAAAGATTTGAACTTAGTCAGCCCAAGTTCATGGCCACAATATGCATTCTCAACCATTATGCTATTCTATCTCTCACTTTGTTGTATTATTTGTTGAGAGTAATTAATAGTTACAAACGGGATGAGATTGCCTAGGTACAGGTCATGCATGTAAGTCAAATACTGAATCCTGAGAACATCAAATATCAGTGGCAGATGAAAGTAGAAGATTAGAAGATACCGAAGAAAAGTAACTGAACCCATAGTGGGTTCTTTAAGGAGTGGCAGATTTCTTAACACAAAAGATAAAAATGCAGAGAAGCTCTCAATAAATATTTTTGATAATAATATTGAATATTGACTACTTCACTCAGTTATTTAATGGCATATTGTGATGTTTCTTCATAATATTTTCAACTATGCTGGATTTTAAAAATTGCTGAAATGGAAGAAATGACCTAGAGACAATAGACTCTATAATCTACATCTAATCTAAAAGATTTTTTTTAAAAAAAGAATGTTTTGCAGATAAATGTTACATGATGGATACCAATATGAAGAAAACCGCTTTTATTGCTGCTAAGTCATCTAGTTCCGACAAAAATAAACATTCAGAATAGAGATTTAAACTGTAGTCCTTTTGCACAACTCACACTTAGTACCTCAGCTTGACCTCAAACTTGAAAGTGCAACTGGTTCTCTCAATATTTGCAAATGCTTAGAACTTACTAATTCTTGGTGTTCACAATCCTTGTATAATCACAGGAAGATATTTTTATTCCCTGCATTTCCATTTATTTGTCAGTGGACATAGTCTGTTAGTGCTGGCAGGACAGTTAAGTCACATGTTGGGAGATACAAAAATAAAAGACTTCTATATAGCTGATAGAACAAATTTCTGGCAATAATTTAGTCAATCATTGAAATGAATTTTGAAGATTATGGAATCATTTGCTCCAATTGCATTTTCCCTGGCTTTCTGAAATGGTTGATCTTATTCAAAGAAATTTTCTTTCACTTTATAGGTCCCTGAATTCCTAAGTGTACTAAAAGTTTGAAGAAACAATCAACTTCTTTTCCATGATCCTGTCCCTGTGCTGTCATAGTATAGCCTTACCCTATTCGTTTAGTGTGAAAGAATCTCTTTTTCCCTGTAAGGGGGTCCATCTTAAAAGGATGTCCCTCATTGTAACCTTCCTAGACATTTTTAAACAAAGGAGCAAAAAAGTGCTTAAAGGAAGAGGCTGTGTCTGAACACCAGGTAGAGAATACAGCATTTGTATAAAAGCCTGCTCTAGTCTCTGCTTCTTTTTACCTTCATGATTTATCTCCTCTGCTTTTGCCAGAGGACAAGCAAGTGATGAATGGGTGGTTTGACACAGAACACGCTGTATGGACGCAGGAAAGACAGGTCAATGCTTTCAAAAAACATTTTGAATTTGACCTGTCAATAAATCAGGAGATTTGGGGTAGGAGAGAGTGTAGAAACGATATTAATACAGAGAGGAGAAAGACCCTCGTTTTATCATAAAGATGAATGTAGATCTGCAGCAATTTGCAAATAACATATAATTAGGGATAGTTTTTGTAATGCAAAAATAAACCCTCTAATTATATATAGAACTGATTGTAGATAATGATAGTGAGCTACTAGGAATAGATTAAAGGATTGAGACCATTTATTTTTTCCATCTCCTTGAGACATTTAGGTTTTCTGCATTGACCTAAAGAAATGTCATTAATGGGAAGCGGGAAAGAGAGACCGTCTGGATTGTTTCAGGGACTTGATTTACACATTTCCCAGAAGCTTCCTTGTCAGGAGCCTTTTAGAATGTGATCTTTCTTAAGTCCTCAGCAGGCCACTAGCTAGTCAAACAAACGAGAGAAAGGAAAAGGCCCCTCATTTAGATCAGTTTTGTAAGATCCAGGCAGTTTTTAGAAACTTGGATAAATTTCAGAAAACCTTTTTTTCACTCTCACTTCCATCCTTTCTCTTCCCTACTTCTCTTCCCTCTTTCTTTCCTTTCCTGTTTTTATTTTCTTTCTTAATATGGTATTCCTTGATCCTATACAAACTCTATCAGCTTTTCATATTTCTAGGTAAGTAATAAAAGGCAGAAACATCTCAAGTACTTGAAGCTCTTTAGAAAACAAATTTATCTAGGGAACCCAAGATGCTATTTGTTTTCATGAACTCTCATAATATGACTCCCTGGTATAACATATTATTTCCATTTCCAAAGTGGAAAAGCAAATTTATGTAATGACCTTGGGCAAGCATAGTGTCTCCTTTGAGCAGGTTGGGATCACCTTCACTGAGTACTTAAGATCCCATGATGTCAGGTTTTCCTGGCCAGCCACAGTCGCTGTTTTTCACTTTCTACCCACTGGAAAGGAGCAAGAATGACAGAATGCCCAGCAATTTGCTTATCTAATATGTAATTCTTTGGCATGGTATGACCCTATTGCTGAACTTTGATGACCAAAATTTATTGATATTATAAATGAGGAAATATAAAGGGACTTAAAAGAAGGTAAGGTTTCTATATTTCGCTCAAACAAGTAAATATTGATTCTAGTAGACTGTGATAAATAGTGTAAAATGAAATACCTAGAGCAACCACTAAAAGAATTTAAACAAAGAGATATACTCAGAAACACTATAAATAAATCAAAACAGAATTCTAAAATACATTCAAGTAATTCACAGGAAGGCAGGGAAAAAAACAGAGAAACAAAGAACAGAAAAAATAGAGAACAGCAACAAAAAAATGGCAGACATAAACCCTAACCTATAAAAAATTACATTAAATGTAAATAGTCTAAATACCCCAAAGTAAAAGACAAAGATTGGCAGAGTGTGTTAAAACAACAACAACACCAACACCAGCAACTATACACTGCCTGCAAGAAATTTACTTCAATATAGGAAGGTTGAAAGTAGAAAGATGGAAAAAGATATACCATGAAAATATTAGTTTAAAAAAAACAGGCATGATGCATTAACATCAGATAAAGTAGAATTCAGAGCCAAGAAAATTACCTGGGATACCACATAATGATAAAAGAGTCAGTCCCCCAAGAAGATACAACAGTCTTAAATGTGTATGCACCAAATAATAGAGCTGCAAAATATGTGAAACAAAAACTGATAGAAATGAAAGGAGAAACAGAAAAACCCACAAGTATAATTGGAAACTTCAACATATCTCTTTTAGTAACTGAGAGAACAATTAGACAGTTGAATAAGGGGTTTGTGGTAGATAAAATTACCAAAGATTATAGTTGTGATGTTCACTGAGATAGGGAACACTGAGGAGAAGCAGGTTTCTCCAGAAGAGTGGTAAAGAGGGTGAGCTGGATTTTGGTCAAGTTGAGATATTCAAGGAGAACTGTCAAGGTACAGCTGGATTTCTGAGAAGGCGAGAAGGATAGAAATAGACATTTGGACTCATCTGCATGTGTGTGGGAATTGAGGCAATAGGCTTAGCTGAGTTTTCCAAGGACACTTGATGTCTGTGTAAAGACAGGTTAGCCTGCAAAGGAAAATAGAGAAGTGCTCAAATATGTTAGAGAAAAGCCAAGCATGTGTAATGTTGTGGAAATTAAGGGTATAGAGTATTTCAGAAGGAAGGAGTGTCCAAAAGTGAATGCTGCCAAAAAAACAAGTAAGATTAGAACTAAAAAAATGACGAAGAAAAAGGATTTCTTGATCTTGAGGTCATTAATGGCCTTAGCAAAGGGAGTTTGGTGAAAGGAAAGGATCAAAAGTCAGCTTGCAGTAGGTAAAGCAGTGAGTGAAAAAAATCAAGAAATGAAGATGATAACTGTAGATAATTCTTTTGAGAAGTTTGAATGTGAAGAAGAGAAGGATGGTCAGGGTAAGTTTGATTATGAAGAAAAGAATGGAGCTGAGGGAGAGATTTGATTGATTGATGGTTATAGATGATTTTTAAATTTTTCTTTCTTTCTTCCCTTCTTTCTTTCTTTCTTTCTTTCTTTCTTTCTTTCTTTCTTTCTTTCTTTCTCTCTTTCTTTCTTTCTTTCTTTCTTCTTTCTTTCTTTCTTCCTTGTAAAGATGGGGCAAAATTGAGAGCAAGAGGCTGAGGAAAAGGGAAAGTTGATTCTGTAACTTTTTGCAGAAGGAAAGAAAGGATGAAAATCAAAGCAATGGCAAAGGGACTGGTCTTATAGGAGGAATTATGCCCCTTCTTAACAGGAAAAACATGATATACAATCAGATGTAATTTGATTAATTGTTTGGTAGGGAAAAATTCAGGGAGTTTGGGTTTTTTTTTATTTTTTTATTTTGAATCTCCTGGAGAGCTTATTAAATTAGGGAGTTCTTATCTGGTGTTTTTGTCTTCTTGATGTTCTTACTTTTTTGATAACTCACATTTATGGAAAATAAGTATGTAGGAATTATCTCTGATACCCACAGATAAAGAAACAAAAAGACAACAAAATTATACAAAAAGAGGGGAACTTTTGTTGCAAATTTATTTATATAAAAAATCTTACAGTAGTATAAAAATAAGGCACACTGAGTTTTACAGTTAACTAAGAACTAGCTAATTGTCTTAACTGAAGAAAGTTACTCAGTATTGGCACTATCCTGCAAAATTAGGATTTGTGGGGACTCTTGATGGAAAGTGACACAAACCCCCAGCTAAAATGAGTTAGGCATAAAGAAAGTGTTACTAGCTTATATTACTGCAATTTTTAGGATTAGGGGATGGCTTCAGTATGCCTGTATTCAGGACTAGAATGATACCACGGAAACCTCAGCCTTGAGTTCAGCTATATTACTGCAGTCTTAACCAAACTGTAAAAAGGCAACAGTGGAATCTTCTGCTGCATCTTCTTAGATCCACACCCACTATGAAAGGTCTAGGATCTCTTTCCCAGAAAATCTAGCAGAATTTCATTGGCTTTAATTATATCATGTGACAATCTCTAAAATGATAACTGAGTTTGGGGAGGCTGAGAGGCATTGATCAGCTGAGGTTTGTGGTCACAAGTGGAGGTTAGTGTAGAGTCATGTGGCCTACAATGGGACTAGGTAGATCCCCAAATGGCCAAGGAAGGTCAAATTCTGATTTGTCAAAATACAATCAAATTAGTTATCAATTTCATTTTTTCACCCAGTATATAACCTTTGAAGAAAACCATTAATAGATATAAACCATTACTGATTTGAGTTTCTCTTCTACTCCCCTTTACTATAAATGTGTGGCTGACAGTGCTGGAAATCCAAAGAAATAACTGAAAGGAAGATGCTAAATGGATGAGTTCTGAATCATGGTGAATAGGTTGCAATAGTAATTAAGACAAGCAAAGAATTTTTAGGGAAAAAAAGGTAATAAGTGTTTTTCCTTTTACTTAACTTTGAATATACAATGTTCACCATGATTTAAAAAAATGTGAAAAGATATAATTTCAATGTTATTAAACATAAATCCATCAGCATGCATTTCTCTGAGTAACATTCTGATACATATAGTCCTAAAATTAGGTTTTGTTGACCATACTCATTAAGCATATTTTGGCACATAATGTGATTTCTTATACTTGGTAAAATACAAAGGAAGACCTCTAACTGGTAGGCTTATGGTCTGACCCAATGTAACACTATAAAGACTGTAGCAACATCAGCTCTAGTCAACTGTGAGTTCCTCAAGACCCCCAATTAAGCTTTATTCATCTCTGTGTTTCTTTTGCCTAGCCCTGGGCTTAGGATGTAAATATTTAATAGACATCAATGAGGGCTTGCAGATTTGATATTTTAGCAAGCTTTCCCTTTTAGATCTGTTCTAGACACCAATGTTTGAAGGATTCACAAGCATCATCACTCCACTGGATTAGGCTTTTAAAACATTTTTGATTGGAATCCTGGAGATGGGGTACTCTGCCATACCCTTCCCTGTTTTTCTCCCTACTGTTATTTGTGTACATGTATCCTTTTCCCCTGAACTACATGCTTGTTTTAGTACAGAAACCATATCTTAATTTATAAATTTATTTGTTCACTGGCTCATTTATTTATTCAATGAATATTGATTAATTGTCCTCTATATGTTATGAACTCTAGCTATGAAAATAAATGAGATACAATCCCATGAGAACACGCAAGGTGTTTTACCTGGAATATCTGTGTGGCTTCTTCAATAGTAGAGGTTTTAGAAATGTTTATTTAATTAGTTGATTCAGGAGAGTTGTACCAAACGTAACTCTACTCTGTAGGCTATGTACATCTACTAAATCAAATCACAAACTATATTATTCTTTCATGTTCATCAGTTAACAGCTAAGTAATAACTACCATTTATTCAAACCCATCATGCAGGAACCTTGCAGACATTATTTTTTAAAAAACATTACAACAGCCTTACAAAGTTCCTCATTTTATACAGGAGGACACGGAGACTAGAAGAAGCCTGAAAAGTTTTACACATTAAATAGCAGAGCTAGGATTTGAACCCTGGTCTATCTGGGAATGAAGCCTGTAGTTTTACTCATTGGCACATATTGGCTCCAACACTCTCTTAAAATACCCACTCTTTTCATTCCCTAAGTTCCAGCAGGCAGAACCCTAATTTCAGCAGCTTCCTTCTCTCCCACTGCACCCAAGTACCTTGACTTTTGACAATAGAAGCCTAACACCTCAAGCTTGATATAAATTCATGTGTTTGATAATGCCAACAACCATCGATCTTCTGCAATAAAAGACTCCACATCCATCTCTCTTTTTAATAGATGGGGCATTCAGCCACGATTTTATATGTTCTCTGTTATGCCTCTACCTGCCCCTGCTCAATGGCAAAAGGACAAGCGCCACAAACACTCCTAGAGGAAGCGGCCCTTGGCTTATAGTGTCCGGGCCTTGGGCAGGTGATCAGCCTGTGGCCAGAAACAGTCACCACGGTGACCTCCTGCTCAGATGGGAATCCCATTCTTGTGCACAATAGGCTCTTTGAACTCCAAATGTTCATGATTCTTCTCACTCTTTAGAGGGTCAAATGTGTAAACACTATCAAGAGAGCTTTGTTCTCATTGTTCTTTTATACACACAATACCTATATTTTGCTCTTGTTTATGCAACCTATTTCTGTTGTATGTTCTTACAACCACAATGAGGCCCTTTTCATTTTGAAGTATTATCTCAGGGCTGTAGTGGGAGCAGATTCAGCTGAAAACTAGGCTTATTGTAAACAGTATGAACACGGGCTCCCAAAGCGTGGTTGCTAGGTTATCATCACAATGAAAAATATTCACATAAGGTTTATCACCAGAAGATAATAAAGGACCAAGGTAATGGGGAAAAAAATATTTAGTTGCCAGGGGCTTCCATTCCATTGAGAGGTGGTCTCTGAGGTCAATGTCAGAAAGGATCTTCATGGTTGCCTTTTTGAGAGGTTAAAGTTTCCCAGTCCATATGCGGGAATGAACAAAAAAATGTATACCCTGGAACAATAACATGCAGAGACGACAAGATAGCGCCAGAAAGATAAAGCTTGTTCAGCAGCGTTTCCTGACAGTCCTGCCTGACACACTTCCACCTCAGACAGAGCGCTGAGTTTCTACAGGATAATTATACCGCGTGATGTCATGATGGATGGCCTCTTTCCAATGGCCTAATGGCTTATCTTCTGGGACAGAGAGTTAGCAGAGAGAGCAGCCTGTGAACTGTTGTCACCGTTTGATGAGGGGCAGAGGGAGACCACAGGCTAATTTTTGCTGTTCTAACTCATGCGGGAGTGCAGGGCCTGAGGAATAACTCAGTTTGAATCTCCACAATCCTTCTAGGAGGGAGCCATTGAATACACAAAGTATTGAGTGCACCATGGCTGTTGGCTTTGATGGTTGGCAAACTCCACTCACCCAGCTCTGCCTTCCTTGGCTGCCGCCCTACGCCCTCCATTCGAACCAACATGTAATGTTGAATGAAAGCTTCACTCAGCCCTGCATGCCACCCAGGAGTAATCCTGGTGAAACATGTCAATGCACCGTTCTTTTAGAAACAGCAATACTCTTTTAGACTTGAGTGGTTAAGATATGAACTTTGTCTCCTGTTTAAGTGAGGCCTCAACTTCAAACGTAAAACAAAACTCAATTCAATAATCTCACTTTGCCAAATTCTCACTCCATCTATTGACATCTTGGGGTAGTCCTTGATCAGGCTTTACTTAAAAAGAAAAATGGAATAAAAACCTAATTTCAATGCCAACAAAACATAGACATTATTTGCTGATATGTTATTGATCTGAAGAACAATTTTAATTCAGTGCTATTATATAATTGAAATAATCACATAAATCTAGTTCTAATTTAATTATATAATCTTACTTTTCAGACAAAAGTATGAACTAATAAAATCTTCAAATTATTTCATACTTAACAAATCCATGAAGTACAAAAAGTGCCAAACTTTTTTCCATTACAAAAAAGAATAGTTTTTTAAAGAATACATTGAAACTCCACAATTATACTTTTAAATAAGTTGATTTTTTAAAAAAATTTCCCCAAATTAGAAAGTTGAAATCCAAGAAAGTATAGTAAATGTACTTTAAAGGGAATAAAAAGAATGCTATCCAAAAGAATCAGAGACTACATTTAAGGGAAGCATAATTATTCAAATATTTGTTTTTTAAGATTTTGTTAGTCTGAATAGCTATTGACTTTTAATTACTATTTTATAAATCTGTTACTGTGCATACCATTCTACTTGGGGTGTATTTTAAGACACTCTTTGGTCATGTTTTTTAAAATTATAAAATAACAAGAAACATTCTAGTACGGGTGTCTTTCTGATAAAATGACTTTTTTTCCTTAGAGTAAATACCCAGTAGTGGGATTGGTGGGTCAAATGGTAGGTCTACTTTTTGTTCTTTGAGGAATCTCCCTACTATTTTCACAGAGGTTGCACTAGTTTCCAGTCCCACTAACAGTGTATGAGTGTTCCTTTCTCTCCACATCCACACCAGCATCTACTGCTTTGGGACTTTTTGATAAAAGCCATTCTCACTGGGGTTAGGTGATACCTCATTGTCATTTTGATTTCTATTTCTCTGATGATTAGTGATATTGAGCATTTTTTCATAAGTTTATAGGCCATTAGTCTATCTTCTGTGGTATATGCATACCATGGAGTACTACTCAGCCATAAAAAATGAATTAATACCTTTTGCAAAAATCTGGATGGTACTGGAGACCATTCTCCTAAAAGAAATACCTAAAGAATGGTAAAACAAATACCACATGCACTCACCATTAAATTGGAAATAACAGATCAGTACTCATGTGCACAGATGGAAGTAAAACTCAATGGAAATCATGCAGGTAGGATGGGGGAAGAAGGGGTGGGTGAAATTATACCTAACAGGTACAATGTAAGCTATCTAGGTGATGGGCACACTTACAACTTTGACTCAAGCAGTACCAAAGCAATCCATGTAACCAAAACATTTACTCCCGTAATGTTATGAAATTAAAAAAAAAGTCACAAGGATACTTGATATGTTCTTTTATTTGACTACTGGATGTCTGAGAAATATTCTTCATGGACACCTCAAGACAGTGGAGGGTAGAAATAACCACCTCAGGGTTTATACTTCACAGTGACTTTCTTCAATCTAACCATGGTTCTTACATTTTTTATATTTTTTTGTAATTATTTTAACAAAATAGCAATAAAACTAAAACATCCTTCCTTTTGGAAAATAAAAAAACTAACAAATGCAGTGTTCCTATTACTCAACGAGCACATAACATAACTGATCTCATAAAAGCGTCATCACCGATGGGGAAGATGCATGCCTACCCTGTGACTAAGGGTGGCAGTCCAGAAACTTCCAGGAGCAGCTATATGCATCATGGGGTGCCTTTGCAAGGTTGGACTTCAGAGCTTTCGCGATGGGCTCCATCCAGACGAGGTAGGAGAACAGCTTGGGTGTGACCTGGGAAAAGCGCTCCAGCTCAGCCGTGGGAAGAACAGGTGTGGCCAGTGTTTACTCCCATCTTCTCCCTCTTTCCTGCACTATATCTAAACAAACCTTTTGACAAACAATACACTGGGAATTTTGACTGTAGGACACACAGTTCTAAGACATTTAAAAATCTTCCTTTTTGCAAGGGAAATTATTCAAATTTGAAAAATCTAGCAAGCTATTAGTGGACCGGGGGCCTAGGGAATCTTACTGTTGCAGATAATTCTCTTCGAACTGTAATTCAGGACAGGGGGTGGTGTTGTCTGAGAGTGCTCCCACAGACCAAAGTGGATCAGGAGGTGGCCAGGCCCTAGATCATTCCCTGTTTTAGGACCTAGTCTCTCTCCTTTGGTCTCTTTCGCGTCCCCTCCCATGGCCTTTCTCTGACTCAGCCTCTCTCGAAGACATTCCTCCTTGACCAGCTTTTTCTCTCTTCTCTCTGCCATGTCATAACTCCATCTTGCACATGTGGCTTTGGCTGACTTGAGCCTGTGGCAATTTGACAGCTCCAGCAAAATTGCTTCCCGGCAATTCATTCCTTGTTTCTTCGTCCACGTTTGCAGAGGAAAGAGTGTAGTTGGCCCGGCTGGTCTTCGTGTGCCAGCCCCTGAGGAGGTGACGGTGAGCCCCTGCACGGGCTGCCCGACCTCAGGCTCGTCCGGTCTCCGGGTGGGCGTGGGGTGCCACTCAGCACTGCACAGAGCAAAGGCTAGGGGAGAGCCCGTTTTCCAGAAAGGCCTGTGGCAGGGCTGACAGTGAGCAGCCAGCATCCCTAGGAAACTTTATTTTTAATATCTTCTTGGCTGTTTATGAAAATATTCGGTTCAAGACATTTTTATTAAGCAACCTCCATGGGTCAGATTTAGGGGAGAGAGGACACTTTAGGGGGAAAGTGAGGCTGCTTAGAAACACGGGCTCCCCAGAGACTCCCTCTCTATAAAATTCATTTATTCTGTCCGTATGGAGGAAAGATGCCTTTTTATAACTAATTTCCACCTTCACTTAAAAACGGGCCTTAGTCTTTACATCACACAATTCAACATTAAAACCCCCAAACAGTTCTGGAGGATCTATGTCATTTAAATCTCTGAAATGATATGTGAACATATATTTGTCTATAAATATAATCTCACTAAGATATAAATAAAAGCAAATAGAGGTGCCGAGGCAGGGAGAGCTGAAGCAGATAGAAGCATGAGGAAGAGGAGAAGGGACCCACGTGAAAGGTCAAGTTTTCTTATTTAATAAATTCTGGGAGCCACAGATTAAAATCTTGCCACATTTGCTTGTTGTTTATTCTTTTATTAATATTGTTATTATTGACATATTTATTTGAACTCTTTCTTCCTTGGCAGATACTTAAGCAGTGAAATGCTTAAATACGATCTTTCACTGCCTCAACCAGGTGATCAAGGTCAATGTCGAGGTGTAAGTCATGTTAATTGTATGCACCCTTGGTACGATGTGGTAAAAATGACCCTTTCCCTCTGTGGTCTGCCCTCTGGAAACCCAAAACTACAGTCCAAATGTGAGAAATATGTCAGACAAATCTCCACGGAGGGTCATTCTAAAAAAATACCTGCCCAGTACACCTCAAAACAGCTGAGGTTACCAAAAACAAGGAAAAGTTCTGAGAAACTCGCAGTCATGAGGGGCCCAAGGAGACAAGACCACTAAATGTCATATGGAATAATGCTGGATGGGATTCTGGAGCAGAGAAAAGACGTTGGTAAAAACCAAGGAAGTATGAATAAAGTATGCACTTTAGCAGCAAAAATGTATCAGTATTGGGTCATTAATTTTAACAAATGTACCACATTCATGTAAGCTGTTAATACTAGGGGACATTGGGTATGGGGTATATAGGAACTCTCTCTGCTATTGTCTCAATTTTTCTATAAATCAAAAACTATTCAAAAATTAAATTTTATTTAAAAAATCGATACTATATAGAAAAACATGAGAAAAGTTTTCTTTGTTTATTTCAATGAGAAATTTTTAATATGGTAGTTCTGATGTTATACTTGCACTTCAAAGTTTCTCCCATAAAGTCTTTGGGGTTATGATGCTTTATAAATTCTTCCTGCTCACACATTTTGGAGATTAAAAAAAGAAAAGGAGAGAGAAATAGAGAATGGCTTTTGCTCAGGGATCTTGCCCTTCTACCAAGAATCAGGCCTTAAAAAAAATCGAGCATTAAATGGCATGACCAAGCCTTCAAGATTAGGCTTCACTGTTTAAAATAATGTAATTGCACAATAACAAATACAAATTATGAAAAGAGAAAAACATCCAGTTCTCCCCATACAACATATCGCCTATTTTCTTTTGTTTTTAATTTTATATTCCTTCCCACTTGCTGCAATTATAGTGCTGATAAAATTAGGCATTTAGATTTTTATGCTGAAATTTTATCACAAACATTTCCCAGGTTACTTCTTATCTTCAAGTTTTCATTTTAAAAGCCTGGATAATAGACCATCGAATGGATATACCATTATTTAGCTGAACAATTCTCCACTGCTGACATTTTAAAGAAACATTTCTACCAAGGAAGAATCAAACTCCCCCCTACCCTTCCTGTGTCACCCAGCTGAGAGTCGAGATGTGACTAGAGTATATTTATTCCTTGGAAAAACATCCAGCGCTGACCTCTTGGCCTGTGCCTCCTGCCAGGGCTCAGGGACGAGGTGTGCAGACTCCAAGCTCAGCACTTTCCAGGCTGCAGAGCAGACACTCTGCAGCTCTGGGACTGCACCAGGCCTTGCCTTTTTTTTCTTAGTTTTCACCATGCCTCACTCTAAAGTCTGAGTTATCTGGCCTTGAGCCAGATAAAATACCTCTCCCCTGCTCCTAGAAGAAGACGAAGCTTGCTGTTAATTTTGTACATCGCATGCCTTAAAAATGCAATCTCTTCATGGACAGGAACTCAACAAAGGGAATAGTAACAGATGAGAGAAGCAAGGCTAGACCATAAACCACAAAGCGGCAGTGTCCTGGAAGGTGGAGGTAACGTGTTATTTATGGAGGTGTCACCATGCTAACATCATTTCTGAAGCCTGCCAACTCCAGAGAGATAAATGCTAGATACACCTGGCTTTTAATGTGTGTGTGTGTTTAAATCACAAGTGATTAAATGAGATTTGTTTTTCTTGTTAACTTCACTGCAAAGGCACAATGTCAAGTTTGGTCTTGCTACAGTTAGAGAAAGGAAAGGAAATGGATTTATCACCACTTAAAAAAAATGCTCAGTGGCAAAGGCACAGGAGACCAGGGATTTTGTACGAAAATGTGTAGGAGTGCTCAGCACCAGCTCATACAAACGGTCACTACGTTGGCAGAACTTACGTCAGGAAGATGAAAAGCGTGAGTAATGTTCCTGTCAAAAAAGGACGTTCTGGCCTGTCCCATACAAACAAGCAACAGAGGGAGGCTGGAGCCCTGCCCATTCAGCCTCGTATGAGTAAACACTGGTGAGGCCAGGCCAGCGTGGAAACACAGGCGGTGCTTTTCTTTGGTAATCGGAGTCAACACATAAAGCCTCGTGGCTCATCCCAAGAGAGAATGGAAGAGCCCAGAAAGCTCAGATGAAACGGATGATGTCACATCGGTCACCTCTGATCCATCTCAGTGACTCCGAGCCAGGACACACAAGGGGCTGAGTGCAATGTGGAAGGGCAGCTGTGATGTGGCTGCCCTGGGTCAGCCCTGCACACCCTGCGTGACATTCCCGGGTGAGGGGCCCACAATAGGACAGGGCTTTTTATAATTAGACTCTTTTAAAAATTGGCCCAGTGACTTTCAGTAGGATTCCTTTGTATGGAAATACACCTCAAACCATAACTGGAGAATTCTTTTTTTTTTTTTTTTTTTTTTGAGACAGAGTCTCGCTCTTTTGTCCTGGCTAGAGTGCCATGGTGTCAGCCTAGCTCACAGCAACCTCAAACTCCTAGACTTAAGCAATCCTCCTGCCTCAGCCTCCCAAGTAGCTGGGACTACAGGCATGTGCCACCATGCCTGGCTAATTTTTTCTATATATTTTTTAGTTGTCCAGCTAATCTCTTTCTATTTTTAGTAGAGATGGGGTCTCGCTCCTGCTCAGGCTGGTCTCAAACTCCTGAGCTCAAACGATCCACCCGCCTCGGCCTCCCAGAGTGCTAGGATTACAGGCATCAGCCACCGAGCCTGCCCATCACTGGAGAATTTTAAGTCCTGAAAACCCCATGCATCCCCTTCCCCCTGTAATTTTTTGGTTCTCTTCATATTTTCCTGCTTTCAGATTATTACTCCCTTTTTAAAATTCTGGTAACATCTCTATGTTTAAGTGAATAGAAATCAGATGACTTATAATTCATTTTGTGCAGTTTAACCGGCCTTGTAGGGCCAAACTTTCTCTTCTTTCATAGAAAATCAATCCGGGTGTTCAAGAACCTGCTTGATTCATAGTCTAATTCAAACTCTAGTCCAATCTAATAAATCAGGCTCCAAATCAGGTTTAGCAATGCGGGAAGGGCTGCATTTTTATTTAACTTTTCAGAAAAATCAGTTAGTGAGTTCCTAGGGCACCGTGTCCCCTTTTTCTGTCTTTGTGTTACTCCTAGGGCCTCCCTGAGATCTTTGCCCACAATAGGAGCTCAACAGTGTCTGTTAAATGTGTTGAATAAGGTAGAAAAGGAAAAGAAAAAGAGGCCAAGTTAGGATGTAAATATAGGTTAAAAATAGAAATCCAACACAAGATTCTTGCAAGTGGCTTCTTAGACAGCCTCTCTCCCACAGTCTGCGGGGCTGGTGCTCCTAGCACAGACTCCACGCCCTGTTTCTGACTCCCTGGGCTGGATGCAGGGGGCTGATGTGAACAGCAAGTCTGGGGGCTTCCGACAAAGCAGAGCTAGAGGAGCTGTGTGAACACATGAAGACCGTCTGGCCACAAAGGCAGTTCCAGTGCATCAGCCTTTGGAAGGTGATGTGACATTGCAGGTAGGAGCAACCTTGTGCCAGGATACACATCTTGGCCGGGGAGACTGGGGCTGGATTTGAGCCCCACGTGTCCTGTCTGAGGGCTTCTTTCCATGGTGTTCAGTGGTACAATCGTGTATGGTAGACCTGCCAGGCCTGGTGGCAGCATGTGTTCAGGGAATGAAGGAATCAGGGTCAGGTGGAAATCAGGTGGTGATGGCAGACATCAGCCGCTCAGATGGGGACCCTGCTCAGCTTACTGGGTTTCTTTGGGTATCACTTAATGAACGAGTCCACCTGAAAGAGCCCTCGCGGGGAGCTACTCCTGAACCTGCTGGACCAGAACTCTGTCTTCTAAATTACCAAGGGCCCTTAGTTCAGGAACTGGAGGCAGGTACACAAGTCAGTGAGTTCCACTGGGACACAGAGGTCTTATCCCATGTGGGCCAGGAAGAGACGTCAGTGGGTGCAGTGTGAGATGAGCTTTCTCTCCTTTACTGAAGGGCTGACAGGTTTTCCAGCCGCGTTTCTTCATGCTGACAACCTACTTACTCCCCACAGAACAGGCATCGTTGACTCCCTGGGACAGTGCTCATTCTGTGGGCATTAAGTAGGAAGGAAGGGGTTGACATGTTGCAAGGGCAGCCTCTGAGCAGAGGTCTCTTCTAGCAGCTAAAGGTCCTGCTCAGGCCTTTGGCTTACATGTTTGGAAATCCCAGGGACTCCTCTGAACTGTGAGTGCAGCGCAGTGAATGCAGACGCCAAGCAAGAAGGAGCTCCCCTGAGTGATGTGCCGCCTGCTCCTGGCGACCACCCCAACACGGGCCTCAGCGTTTAGAGATGGCTCTTAGCCCATGGCTATTCCTGAGCCGTTTGGCACAGGCCCATTGACAAGACACTTCTATTAGCTGGTTTTCAGTGACACATAGATTCACCATTGGTTATTTCACAGGGGAGAAACAAAGTAGGATGTGCAAAGGTGGAAACACTCTCAGATCAAATTCAAATCCACGGTGTTTACTGAGCAAGTACCCTTGCTTTGGAATTTGAAGAAATTTGGGGTTTTTGAGCTTTGACTGGAAGGAAAGAAGTTAGCATCCCCCGCCTCTATTCTCCCACCCCCACTGTGCCTGTCATGCCTTTTGTGTGGATGCTGCATGGCTCCTATTGGGCAGTGCACTGACATCTATCCATCTTACGTAGATTTGACAGTTTCCCAATAACCAAAGGAGGCTGAACTCTGTTAATAGTAGAAGACAACTTATTTCTTTGAACATAGAGTTGTGAGCTATTAATCTTAAAGCCAAGTCTTAAAGATAAAGTCTTGTATTTAAAAAAAAAAAGGTGTAATTAAGACTACAACACTTTATTCTTCAATCAGTGCTTGTCTGGAGTAGAATACTACATATTAAGTTATTAAGTACTAAATGTCCGATTTCCTTAAGTACTAAGTTTGACAGTTGATGTCTCTGACATTTCACTTTGACACTTCTTGTTTTATGTTTATTGTGAAGGTACATCCTCAGTCTTTCAAATGCACATTTTGGCTTGTGATTATCTTTCAAATTTTTTTTAGAGCAATTTTTGTGAAACCACGGATAAGTCAAAAAATCATGTTATTTTCAAATATGAGTTCTGTCATAGAACAAATGCACAGCAGACAGCTCAAAATATCAACAAAGTGTTTGGGAAGGACGTGGCTAATGAATGCACAGTATGTGGATGGCTTGAGAAGTTCTACTCTGGTGATTTTAATCTTGAACATGAGCCACGTGGCCGACCTGAGACCAAGGTGGGTAATGATGAGCTGAAAGCTGTAGTGGAAGCGAATCCATCTCAACCTCTTCGTGATTTAGCAGCAAGGTTTGACGTTACTATTCCAACAATGTTGGACCATTTAAAACAAATGGGTAAGGTAAAGAAGCTGGATAGATGGGTTCCGCATGAATTAAATGAGTGTCAGAAAAGAAATCACCTGGAAGCTTGTCTTTCTTTGCTGTCATGACATAAAGGCGAACCATTTCTACACCATATTGTTATGTATGATGAAAAATGGATTCTTTTTGACAAGCACAAGCATTCAGCACAATGGTTGGATAAAGATGAAGTGCCAAAACACAGTTCAAAATGGAATGTCACCAAAAAAAGCTAATGGTGTCTGTTTGGTGGCCCAGAGCTGGCATTTTCCACTACAGCTTCATGAAACCTGGTTTAATCAATGACAGCGGATGCCTACTGCAACCAATTGGATGAAGTGATGAGGATGCTTGCGATTAAGCAGCCGAGATTGGTCAATGGAGACAGACCAATCCTCTTGCAAGATAACGTTCGATCACGTGTCACACAAACACTGCTCAAACTACAGAAGCTGGACTTGGAAACTCTCTGTCATCCACCACATTCACCAGACTGTGCATCAACTGACACCCACTTCTTCCAGGCTTTGGACCACTTCTTGAAAGGAAAAATACTCAATTCTCAACAAGCTGTGGAAAAAGCCTTTGGTGATTTTATTGCCACTCGCTCTCCAGGCTTCTTCACTGCTGGCATAAACGAGCTACCATTAAGATGGCAAGACTGTGTCGATACTTTAGGCACATACTTTGATAAATTGTACTGCTTCTTGTTTGAAATATAATAAACTACACTTTTGATTCAAAATCAGACATTTCATATTTAATGACTTATTTCTGTTAGGTGTTCATTGCTTTAACTTTTCTTTCGTAAAGGCACATTGATGGCACATAGTAGGTGCTTGTTTGTATCCGGGTTCCCTTGAAAGCAGGGCTAGGATACAGGTTTGCAAGCAGGTGGTATATTTGGAAGTGTGCATCTACTATGCATCCACTGTATTCCATTTAATTTTCACAGAACCCTTAAAGGTTAACAATGACGGGCAAACTTTAAATGGCACTACTCTGAGCAGATCACAGATATTCACTCCACAGTAACCAACAGCAACATTTTTTGTCCCCTCACTTTATAAACAAAGGAGCTGAGGCACAGAGAGGTTAGGAAAGTGCTAAGGTTTCACAGCCAGTAAATGGCATGGTCAAGGTCAAATCCAGGCAATCTGGTATCAGAGTTTCTGCTCTTAGGCATAAAGCTCTACTAGCCCTTGAATCATGAGATAATATGATAGTTTTACCAATGAGGAAACTGAGGCTCAGTGTACTATACTATATATATTTGCATGAACTGTCTGGCAATAGACTCTTCTATCAACCTCTGCTAGGGTCACTGTGGCCTATGGGGCCATATTTGTGTCACATGATCCTGTTCCTCCCTTGCCCTCTTCATCCGGCCATAGGTGATTAGACCAAGGGTGGTTGACTGGGAAAAGCAACCACAGGCTGGCTAGCAACTATTGACTTATGGTCTGGTATTAAAAGCAAAGTGACCTGAGCCAATGATCATACCTCTTAGAAAACTGAAAAGGGGACAAGTATGATTTCAATCAAAGAGAAGTCAGACAGGTAATTAGAGCAGGTGGGGGAACGGACCAGCGTCACAAGAGTCACCAAATGGCAGTTCTGCAAGCCCTGAGGGTCAACAGCATTGCCTTGATCCCACAGCTCTGGTTTCAGGCTCAATAAGACCCAGCACCACTGTGGTTTCTGCCCCTGGTTTTTCCTGAGATTTGCCTCCTTGCGAATCCCAACACAAACGCTCTGCTTTGAGCTGTCTCTGCGCTCTGTTACCAAGCTCAAGACAAAAACCACAACATCGTTAGTGGATCCAGACTTTGAATCCACATTTATCTGACCCAAAAGCAGATGGACTGTCACAGCCTTCCATTAGGACTGATGAGAGCAGGGCCTAGTCTGGTATTTTGCGATTATATTCCAGGTGCATTTGAAAATTCGAAGAGGTAAAGGAGGTGGGATGTGCAGCCTAGTTTAACAAATGCTAAGAGGACACAGCACACTATTGGTAACACAAGTACCTTAAAACAGGAGAAACACTAAAGGTGAACAGAGTCTTCTGGAAGAGGTCAGGGTCCCTTTGTCCTGGGCTCAGACTGGAGGTGCTCTGCCCAAGGAGTACTCGTAGGTCATTCCAAGTCTTAGAGAGGGTAAGTACACCAAATGTCAAAATAGTGCAGGTAAGGTGAGCTTTCAGCTTAGTCCACTTCCTTATTGCAATAAAAGTAAAATCTGATTTTATTCCCCCTCTGGGGGAATACCTCCTATATTCCCCCAGAATAACACATCAATTTTTCTGCTTAGAACAGTAATATGTGTTCATTGTATTCCTAAATTATTTTCTTTCTTGTTTGATATTCTATTTTTCTAATTTTCTGTCATTTTATATTTTTATTTACCCTTTCTTTTTTATCTTAGTATTTAATTATATTTTCATTATCATTTTCTTTGGATTTTTCATTGTTTTATGTCACCTCTAATCTATCGAGTTTTATTAATTTATTAAATGACAAGATGGAAACTTGGTTAAAAAGGGGACAGCCGTAAACATACCCCTATCAAATATCCCATCATAACTGAGAGACCTATTCTGCACTTACATCATTCCTATTGATTATTCTAATATTGGTCCTTAGAAGAAGGTATTATATAATATAATAAAAATATAATATAATAAAATATAAGCTTTATAGCCAGATTTCTGGAGTTCAGCATTCAATCTTTCTGCTTCCAACTTGCCTGTTAGTGGTATGATTAGCTCCTTCCAGAATGGCTATAGGAGAATGACTTGAACTACTATGGTGGTCATAAGTGCAGGATTTCAAATCTCCTTTAACTGGTGACTAGACACACAAACTGTGATAGACCCATACAATGGAGTACAATTCAGCAATAGAAGGAAAGAATTACTAATGCTTGAGATAACCCGGATGAAGCTCACAGATGCATGATACTAAGTAAAAGAAGTCAAATTCCAAAGACTGCCTATTTTATGATTGCAATTATGCGATTTCAAGACAAGAAGGCAGATCGGGGGTTGCCAGGAGCTGGGTATGGGAGGAGAAGTTGACTAAGATGAGGCATGAGAGAACTTTCTGGAGCCATGGAAATATTCCATATCTTGATTGTAGTAGTTATCACCCTACTGTATGCATTAGTGAAAAGTCACAGAACTGTATGCTAAAAATGGTAAATCATACTGTATGTAAATTATCTCTTAATAGAAAAAAAATTTTTTTCAAAGTTCAGGCTCTGGAATCACACTGCCTTCAAACCCTGGTGCCTCCACATTTAGGCCACATGACCACAGGTTACGTTGTAACCTTTCTGAGTCTCGTTTTCTTGACTTGTAAAACAGAACTAATAACCGCAGAGGGTTGTTGGAAAAATTAAATAAAATAATGCATGTAGTTGTTTCCACAGTCCAGGCCATACATGTACTCAATAAGTGGTAGCTATTACTGTTTTTATCCTCCCATTAAGGAGCTAAGAAGCTGTTTAGGGAAGAGGTTTCTAGACAGAGTTGTGTGGAGTTTCTCTTTTAAATCAAAAATAGAACTTTATTAGACAGCTTGTTAAGAACACCAGAGCCCCATAAAAAGAAGACATCTATTTTACTTCCTGAGCAAAATTTTATTTCCCCACAAGAATTCTTTTCAATTCTTTCTCTAAAATATTGAAAATGGGCTCCAGAAGTCATTTGCTTGTCTTTCTTGAGAGAATAATGGCCATGTTGGGTAAGTTTGAGTGCTTGGAAAGTAAACTAAGGAAAATGTGCTCTTCAGAAGCTAGACTCCAGTAGTAGTTCCTGAGGTATCATTCATTCATTCACTCCTTCATTCCAAAGAGCCTCTATATACACCAGATATTGGTTTCCTTAGATGTTGGAGATTCAGCAGTCATTCAAGTAGGCAAAAATCCCCCATCCACAGGGAGCTTTGGTGCTGCATGACATTCGCTGAGTAAGCTTCCTATGTATCCTGTCCACAGAGATTTGGATAAGGCCCCTCTAAGCCCTGGCCGTTTGGAACCAATCACGAAGACATAACCCTCAACCACACATCCCTTCCTTTTAGTCCCACGATGTGTACTGCTCTTCGTTTTCTCCCTTCCAAGACTTAGATACCCTCAGACTATGTCTTATCTCCTTGTTTTTTGTTAAATTTTTATTTTGAAATGATTATCAACTCACAGAAAATTGCAAGAATAATACAAAGAGTCCAGTGTACCCTTCACCCAGCTTCCTCCAATTATAAAATCTTATGTAATTATAGTACAATATTGAAACCAAGAAATTGACACTGTACAATATCATCGTTAACTTGATGATTGGCCATATTCAGATTTAAACTCACACTCCTTGTCCATTAATTGGGACACTCCTCAGCTACCTCATCTTCCATCATTTTTCTAGGTAGGAAATAGTTTCTCCTCTCTTGGGGGACCTGAAGATGAGGACCTAAGACTCAGCTGGAACATTTCAGACTCCCCTGATTGGGGAGACTTCAAGTGCTGTTGTCACGAATTATAATCTTAAAGCCAGTCTGATATATCTCTCCCAAAACCCTAGGCCAGAATTCCATTTGGAACCACAAGGGCACTTATTTCCACCTCCCACCAAATCCTGTCCCACAGGTCACTGTCTAAAATACCAGCTTCTTCTCATCTCGGTTTCTCCTACTCTCTCCCTCAGATATCTCAGTGTGTTCTTTCTCACCAGTCCAACCTACTCCTCTCTTTCTTCAATTTTTTTCAACTGTACGCTCTGAAATTCTTGTTTCATGGTAATTAAACCTCCTTACAGAGACACACAGACACACACACCTTAGACATACCTGCACAGAATGACAACTTCATCTTGTTATCTGAAGTAAAACTAGATTTCTTCACAACATCACCACCTCACCAGAAAACCTTCTTAAGTGAAGGATGCTAATTCTTCTTTGTTCAACATCAGCAGAACCCATCCAAACGCCAGTACCAGCAACCAACTATGAGGTTCTGAGACAGCATCAATATTCTTACAACTCTTCAATGTCTCTTTAAAGCCCTGGTTCCTCCATCTTTGAATAAAGACCCTCGTGGCATCCAACTATTCTGCCTTCTACCCTCTTGATTGCTGTCCCCTATCAGCTGCTTGACATTCATCATAGACCTTGGTACTTGACTCATAGTTGATTTTTTTGTCCTGTGTCCTGCTGTCTTACCACCAATGTCCGTCAATGACCATGTGGGTGACCTTTCTAACACTCCAGTTTTCCAGGGTCTTGAATTTCTGAATTTCTATGAACTTCACTTTCTCTATACTCCAGCCTCTGTAAGCCTATGGCCATATCCCACACTGTGTTATAACCCAGATCCCTCCTGCCTATGACACCTTGAACTCTAATGCCAACCCTCTGACCTTATCTCTTATCTTTTGAAAATTTTCACATTCACTAATGCCTTTAAATCTACTTTTGGTGTTCTATGTCTATTTCAAGTCCCGTGATGACTCCATTTTCTTCTGATAACCAGTTTCTTCCTAAGGTCACTTCCTTTCAATTTCATAAGAGTCCCCTAGACAGTCAAGACAGAACCACAGAGTTAGGCTTCTCCCCAATTCCTGACCCACAGAAACTATGAGAGATAGTATTTATTACAGTTGTTTAAGTTACAAAATTTTAGGATAATTTATTATGGAGCCATAAAAACCAACAGAGTTGGATTTAAGAGAACAAGAGCAGAGGCAAGGAGACTGGTTCGGGGGTCATTCATACAACAGTCCAGGCCAGTGCTGACCCGGGCCTGTATTAGAGCTGTGGGGTGCAGACAGAGAGGAGAGTAGGAGCTGAGAAACACTCAGGAATATAAATCTGCCCAAAATTGAGTGCATGTGGGTGTTCCACAGGCATATAATTATTCTCACCTTTCTAGCTTTGGTGGCTGGATGCCAAAAATTAAAATATTAATAGAAAGTGCAGGAGGAAGAGTATGCTTGGTGAGGAGGATAACAAGCTCAGAATTGTGACTGTGAATTTGAGGTGCACTGAAGTTCTCCGTGGATATGCCACTGAAGACCTCCACAGTGCCTACTTCATCCGTCTCTTTCCGGTCGTCAGCTTTCTGGAGTGCTCTGCTGCATTTCACACTGTTGGCAACTCATTACAGCTGCAAACTTTCTACTTTCTTGGATAAAGACTTATCTGGTTCAAGCTCTCACATTTTCTCCTATTTCTCCTGATCCCTTCCTTTGCTCACCCAAACGTTGGTATTCCACAGGATTCCACCTCAACCTGCTATCCAATGTTCTCCAAGCGCTCTGCAAGAGTCTCCCAGAAACTAAGATGTGTCTCCCGGGTTTCAGCAGAATGAGGTTTTAAAAACAAATAACCTGATATATTGTCTTTTTTTATTGGCAATTTCTAATTCTCCAAGATTGATCATAACTTAGGCCACAAAACAGGCCTCAACAAATCCAAAAAAGTTGAGCCTGAGATTTGAGATGGCAAGGCCAGGGAAGGCATGGTGGGAAGGTGACTTTCGAGGAGAGGCCTGAGTAGAGGGAGGGAGCCACAGAGCTATCTGGGGGAAGAGCACTCAGGCAGAGAGAACTGCAAGTACAAAAAGGCCCCGAGGCAGGAGTCAGCCTGCTGTGTTGAAGGAACAGCAAAAAAGACCTTGAGTCTGGAGCAAAGAGAAAAAGGAGGGGAGAAATCAGAAATCACAGAAGAGTCCGAGAGGTGGTGGGGGAAACAGGCCACGTGGGGTTTTGTGGGTCACACCGGAAGTGAGGTGGGTGCATCAGATGGCTTCGAACAGAGGAGTGACATGATCTGTCAACATTTATTCTGGCTGCCCAGGGGAAAAGGGGAAGCCGAGTTGATCTAGGGTAGCAGGAGTGATGAGGATGGTTAAATTCTGACTGCATTCCAGATGCAGAGCAGACTGGATTCGTTGACAGACCATATAGGAGAAAGAGGCAAGGAGGACTCTTTGGTCTGAGCAATGCAAGAATGGAGTTGCTATTCATGAAGAGATGGAAAAATGCGGGAGAAGCAGGATTAGTGAGAATAATGGGAGCTCAGTTTTGAACAAGTTAAGTTAGGAAAGCCTGTAAAACCTCCCTGTGGAGATGTGGGTAGGCAGTGGATGAATGAGTCTGCATTTCACTGGAGAATCTTGGCTAGAGATAAAAATGTGGGAGTCAAGTCAGCAAATAAATGGGACTTAAAGCCATGAAATTTGATAGGATCACCTAGGGTGATTGTAAATATTAATATGCAAATGGTCATCTGGGGATCTTGTTAAAATGCAGATTCGGATTCAGCAGGTCTGGGGTAGGACATTCCTAACACTCTATGGGGAAAGCTGCAATGTCAGGAAGGACAGAAGAGGTGAGTGTAGATAATGAAGAAAAGAGATATGTAGTCTGAATCCTGAGGTTCTCCAACATTTAGAGGTTGGAGAATCAGCAAAGCAGACTGAGGGAAAACAGCCAGAGATAAAGAAAAAACAAGTGTGTGTGTTGTGCTGGAAGAAGGAGGAAGTGATCGACTGTGCGCATGCTTCTGATAGGTCAGGCGAGGTGAGGACTGAGAAGAGAACACTGGCTTTGGCAGTGCACAGGTGACTTTGACAAGAACAGCTGCAGGGGCTACACCTGATTGGAATGTGTTCAAGAGAGAAAGGGGGAAGAGAAATTGGAGACAGCTGATGCAGTCAACTCTTTCAAGGTGCTTTGCTGTAAAGGGCATGAGAGAAATGGAGCTAAAACTGAAAGAAAAAAGTCAAAATGAGGTCTTTCAAAGTGGGGGGGGGGAAGCAAAATATCTGTATGCCGATGGGAGCAATCTGCAGAAAGAGAGAAACCAGTGATGCAGAGGGAGGGTGAGGGTCCTGGGGCAACACGCCAGTTGGGCAAGAGGGGCAGGGGACGCGGTGTTGAGGGGAAGTGTTGGCTTTAGCCAGGGGCACAGCAGCCGTTCTTGGTTTCGAGGAACACAGAATCCACAGGCTTCTAGGCAGGTAGGTGAGGGGATGTGGGTATCAGGGGAGCAATCTCCTCTGATTGCATTTCTTTTTTTTTTTGAGACAGAATCTCACTCTGTCACCTTGGCTAGAGTGCAGTGGCGTCATCATAGCTCACTGCAACCTCAGGCTTCTGGGCTCAAGCCATCCTCCTGCCTCAGCCTCCCGGGTAGCTGGGACTACAAGCACGTGCTATCATGCCTGGCTAATTTTTCTATTTTTTTCATTGAATCCAAGTATGACTATGAGCTAAAAGGGAGAGTGGGGGAGGTTTGAATCTAGAGAGGAAAGAATGAACTGCTCACCTGAGAGGGTGGGAAGATGACGAGGTTAGAGAAATGCAGCATGATTGCTGGGCAGGGCAGCGTTAAGTGCCCACTTGAGATTAACGGTCAGGAATGGGAAGTGAGGCCAGTCGTGGTGGTTCTTCTCCAGCCACATGCAGCCCTGTTGGTCAAAACACAGAACGAGCAGAGAGCTGAGTCAGCAGGACCGTGGTTTAACCACGATAAATCGAGTTTTAAAAACTTTTTGAGCCTTGTGTGAGTCAACAACCATGCCAGACACTGACATCACAATAATATAGTAATAATTATTATTATTATAGAACTTTTAATATATGCCAGACAGCACACTGAGCTCTGTCATGTAATCATCATGAAAAACCTACGACGGAGAGTGAATACTATTACTATCACCGTTTTATACATGAGGAAACTGAGACTAAGGTGGGTAAATAACTTGCCCAAACTCATATACTTAATAACAGAAATAACTGAGAGTTGAACACAGTGTTCTCGATCAGCTCTGAGCCTGGTGAGGAGAAACACTAGCAAAGGGGTTAGAGTCCGGGGTAAAACATGCTACTTACCGGCACATGCAGGCAGTCCGGGAACACAGAGGAAGCTACTTTTATTCAAAAAAAAAATTTTTTTTTAAACATTTGTAACAAAAATAGGTGGGTCCAAAGATTTAATGGAAAGTACACATTTCCATATGTGTGAATATATTAATATATTAATCATTTGTGCTCTCGTCAAGTGGCTGTTACCCCAAATATTACAGGAGTGGTGCCCTGCCCCAACTTGGCGGTGGGTCAGAATGACCGTGCTTCTTGTTTAGTGACTTCAGGACTCCACGACCTTGGCTGTCCATGCAGACTTCCCACAACTTCCCTCCTCAAAGATGTTTTGGGGAGCAACAAATTCCAGAACTTTGTGTGCATGCCTTTGTTTTGATATTGCTCCTGTAGCTTTGGATACAAGAGCCCATAATTGGCAAAATAAGTGGAAGGGTTTTTTTTTTTATGTCAGGTTTATTTTAGGTATTCCTAATGTAAAGGGTTGGAAGGTCTTTTCTTGAAGTGGCTCTCATGGAAAGGAAATCTAGAAACTGATTCTGTGATGCCACCTTTGGAAAAATGGCTGCTACCTTCTAGCACAGAAGACTAGACAGGAATCTGTATGTTGTCTGGGCTTGCTGTGTGCTGGCCTGGGCTACCCAGTCTGCAGATGTGTTCCCATCTGGTGTGCACACTAGCCCTGGGAGGTGGCTTTTTGGGTTTGAGTAAATTGCCCAAGGGCTCTCAGATAGAGAGGGGCAGAGCTGGGATTTGAATCCACCTCTCAAGGAATAAAGCCCCAGCTAGTCAACAAGAAGAATTCTGCCTCAGTTAGCTCCTTTTTTTATTCTTTTTTTCTTTTTTTACCTAGTAGTATCTTCTTTCAAAGTCTTAGAAATGACTCAACTTTTTTTTAACACAATCCAAAAATACGCTTAAAACCTTTAGTCTTTTTCTTCCCAAATCAGAAAATGAAACTTTATTAGCAGATGTGTTTTCTCCTAGGCACTTTGTGGACTATGAATGAGGCCACGAATGATAATAACAGACTCCCCTTGCACTTGGTAGGCCATCTCTGCAAATAGGTGAGGACAACTCCCCGGGCTGCCAGGCAGTGTGCGACTGCCAGGTGAGGTTCCCCTTTCTTTAAAGACAGATATTTCTCTCCAGACAGCAGAAAGATTAATAAGTACCCTTGGGGTAACTGAGGGCTGCTCCAGCCACATGTTGAAGGGGTGCCCTAATCTAGTTCTCCAGCCCTCTCAGCTAATGCTTCCACTAGGTGTCCCATAAAAGTTTTATGAAACTAATTCCCGCTACAGAGAAAGCTGCTTCAGACGGACAGGAATGTAATGGTGCCTCAGCTAGGACACCACATTCAGGATAACACATTCAGGGCAGCACATGGATGTGCAAATTCATGCCTCCCTAGGGAAAGGAAAAGAAAGCCAGGATGCCGTAAAGAATGGGAATATGTTCTGAAGGACAAAGGAACGCCCTGAAGCTGCTCACTCTCACCCAAAGCTGCTCTCCTGGGGCAGGTCTCTCACAGTCCACAGGTGGGCACGGTCCACGATTCTAGGACTACCTGCGGGTCAGGGAGTTCCAGCATCCCTTATTAGCAGCTGCCAAATTCCCCGCCAGTTCTTATGCACCTCTGAGTCAAGCCTTAAGGCATTGTCCAGGTGCCAAGAACATCCAGTCTTCACAGTGGGGAAATCATATCCTTAACATAACAAGATTAACTAGGTGGACAGGTGAGGTAACCCGTGCGTGTGTGCCAGCCTGGCAGCCATGCTGATTCTGGGGTATTCAATGTCCCTGCCCAGCCACAGCTCTGATGCCATGTCAACTGGTTGGAGCTGCCCGCTGGCAGAAGTCCTCGGTGGGTCAGTTTGGAAAGAACATTAAGGTAAGATTAGAGAAAAATTCATCAGTTCCCAAACCTTTCTTCAAGGGATCAAAGAGCTAAAGTTATACAGTATTAATAAAGCCCTTTGGGAAGTCACAAGAGAGCAGAATAAACAAACAGGTGAGGCAGAGTGGATTCTTCCCTTGCTGGTGTGTCCCCGTGTCAGTGAAAAGACCAGAGCCATCTCTCCAGACACTGACACCCAAGGACGGAGCCCCCAAGTCCACAGCTCTGAAATTCGCACAGCGGCCGGCTTGATATTTAATTCGAGCATCCTCCCCTCTACCTGGCTGACCGCCAGGGAAGCCTTTCAAAGAGAAAGCCTCTCTCATGGTGCTGATCCTCCCTGGCAAACCCAAGTGACTGAGGGAACTTGCTAGCTCCTTTTGTTTCCACGATAGGACAGCTTTCTCACAAACGTATACCAAAGATTCAAGCACACAATTTAGGATTGCAGCTTTTATTCTTAAGGAGAATGGCAGACCTTTTAAATGGTGCCTCACATCAGAGAGAGGTGACCTGTGAGGTGAGGGAATTAGTGGTGGGGAAAACCTTTGAAAAATGGACAAGTAATTCCATTAAAGAAATTGTGCCAAAGGTCCTAAAAGAGACCATCTTAAGAAACCTGATTCAACGGCTGTCATTTAGCTAAAGGTATTGCTAAGTAATTCCAAGGTTACAAAGCAGCTTAGTATCCTCTTTTGGAGTTTCCCCTGACAAGATGTTTCCTTAATGGCAGGTGCTTATCTTCCCAAACCTGAGAAGGTTGGAAAGAATAGTGTCACACCCAGAGAGAATGGGATCATTTTCTCTGCCCTGACCTCTACATAAGACATGTCCCCCCAACCACCTCCCGTCTCCCCTTAGATACTTCATTCTAGCTTAATGGTCTTTGATGTCAAGGAACACAGATCCACTGAAATTAGTTCTGATAAGGGCAGGGAGACTGAGAGAGAGGATTATTTGAAATACAGATCTCCCACTGAGCACAGCAGAATCCCACGCAAACTAGAGCTGGAACCCCCGACGGTCTCAGGGATAGGGCTGCTTCTCTGCCCTTCCTCCTTGCACGTGTTTCTGCTTCTGGTCCACATCCCATCCATCCTCCTCCCTGCGGCTGCTTTCTGGGCTTCCTGAGAGGCTTGTAGAGATTTTGTAAACCAGCTGGAGAATTGCCTCACCCGGGTGGCCTCCCCGGCTCTGCCACTTACCAGCTGTGTGGCCTTAGGAAAGTGATCAACTGTAAGTCCTGGTTTCCTCATTTTATAATCGAGATAGTGATATTACCTACCTGAGAGGATTAGCCCAGTGCTTGGCACAAACAAATCATCCCATAAGCGTGAGCAACCATTGTTATTGTTATTGCTGCTGTTGTTACTACTTGCAGCTCCTTCCTCCTAATTCTAGTTTGCCCATGGCTTTGGCTTCCCATGGTACAACTGCTTTCTCTGGGACCTTGCATTCTGTCTCCCCTAGAGAACCATCTGGGTCTTATGGTATTCCCAGCCAAGCCTCCATTGGTGTCTGCCATGGGTCCAGCCATTGTAGCCAGGGAGGTGGCTACACTATAGAAATGTAGTCCCCTAAGGCCTCATCAGGAGGGTCTGTTGGTGAGGGATGTTCCTAAGGAGGTGTGCTTGGGATGAGGCACATCCCCCAAAACAGACCTACTACAGTCTTCCATGAACTTTAAAAAAAAAAAGCTAAATATTTTCAACATCTCATTTTCCTGTTTGGAGTCCGGTGTAACATGAATGCTGTTGGGAAACACTTTTGAGACTGAGGGTCTCATATCTTTTCCAATGTTAGGGTGAAGTCTTCTCAGAGATTAATGCTGGGCCCCAAAATATTTGTCTGCTCAAAGGGTGCATTCTCTTCTCTCTTGAAATCCACATAGTTCAAATCAGTGAACCTGTGTCTGCCGGACACTTACATGCTACCATGTGATTGGTGTCAGTCTCATTCCACAGCATGGTTTCTTTCTTTTTAATGCCAAAAAACAAAATCAGTAGCTTAATAGACAGTTCTAAGTTCCACATCCTCTACCTTTACACTGGTGTTTAGTATGTGATCAGTCCTTAGCAGCTCTCACATTTTCTGCATATTGGTCATACTGGATCATTAAGCCCAGAGTCTGGCCGAGTTTTTCCCTCCATTCCTCATGTGATTTAAGCTGTCCAGACACATTGTGAATGCAGCTTCCAATGGTGCTGTCTTCCACCCAGGTGACTCTTGACTTCATGGCCACAGCTGACTGATAACACCTGAACCTGGGGTTGTGGCAACTTAGAATATTTGAGTTGGTTCCTATTAGATTCACAAGTACAGAGATAATTAAAAGAACAGAAGAACAGATAGCCTTCAGTAGGTAGTTGGTTTAGGGTGGCCTTGGCATTTTTTTTCCACTATATCAATATTTATGAGATTTAAAATTTTTTGAATTTAAAATTAAGATAATTTGCATATGGTAAAATTCACTCTTCTTAGAGTGCGGTTCTCAGATTTTGACAAACATATGCAGTCATGTAACCACCACTATAACAAGGTACAGAACAATTTCATCACCCAAAATGGTTCTCCCATGCTCCTTTGTAGCAGATATCCTATTCTAAACACCCCCTGGGTGATTGCAGTGGGCAGCCATGCGTGGGAATCACTGATACTGCCCAGAACCTTTTACAAATGGAAAAGTCATGTGAGTTGCCCAGGATCACCCTGATTGACAGCCAGGACTAGTACCCAAATCAGCCTTTCTCAATTTTTTTTTTTTTTAAAGACAGGGTCTCACTCTGTTGCCTGGGCTAGAGTGCAGTGGTGTCATCATAGCTCACAGCAACCTCAAACTTCTGGGCTCGAGCAATCCTCCTGCCTCAGCCTCTCAAGTAGCTGGAACAATAGGTGTGTGCCACCATGCCACCTAATCTTTCTTTTCTTTCTTTCTTTCCTTCCTTCCTTCCTTTCTTTCTTTTTGTAGAGACAGAGTCTCACTCTTGCTCAGGCTAGTCTCAAATTCCTGTCCTCAAACAATCCTCCCACTTTGCTAGGATTACAGGCATGAGCCACTATGCCCAGCCACCCTTTCTCAATTTTATTAATATCTTGTCCCAACACACACCACTTATTCTAAAGTACCTTCTTTGTCCAAAGTGGTTCCTCCAAATAAAAACAAACCTATGAGATAAACAAATAAAAATAGCCACAAATTAAAACAAATAAACACCAAATTAAAACCGAATGAAATAAAACAACCACAATAGATAATTCCGAGACTCCTTAAATTAGTGCAAACATGCTCAGAAGCAACAGCAAGAGAGGAAAGAATGATTGTACCTGATTTGCAGCACAACATGCTACTTTTTTCTTTCTTTTTTTGTTTGCAAACTCTCTGTGTCCTAATCAGTGCAGAAATATACCTATGGTGAATAACCTCTAAGGGATATCCCACAACTGAACTTCCTTCTTCTCTCATTAGCCCTCCAATGTGGACACAGAAAGGGGCGCACTCTGAGAAAACACATGCTGTAAATATCCAAGGGTGACTGGCAGGTAGACCCGATCCAATTTGGCCTTAACTGGATTAGCCTATAAATAAAGCAGCTTTGCCTGTTTTAGATGCGCTTCCCGAAGACAGAAGCCATTTTCCCTTGAGAAGTTCACAGCCCTACCCAGGGAATGGGCCAACCAAGACAACAGAATTTTGAAACCCTACATGTTTTCCCAGGGAAAACCACTGGGGCTCCACGTGGGTGTGCCCACATATGGCAGCACAGTGTGTGTGTGGGAAAGACTGTGTGGGGGGTAAGGAGCATTTGCTGCTTTGCTCCGCATGGGCTGGAAGCCAAAGTTAAGAACCATTTAAAACCCTAAGCATGGACTCAAAAGACAGAATGAAGAACAAGAGTCATCACTTCTAACAATGTGAACCTTTCAGGAAGTCTAAAGTAATTTTCCACCTGGAGATTTTTTTTTCATGTTCTCTCCTGTTTCTGTGCAGGAAACCATGTCCTAGAAGGGGTCCCCTTTCCCATAGGTCTTTAGGTGTTTCACAGAACCTCAGCCCTGACCCTAAGCACTCCTTTTCTTTCTTTGGTCAGTGATGCTACCAGCACATTGCTGAGGATTATGGTGATCTTATAAAACCTTGGTTGGAGCCCTTTCTGTGACCTTGAATACAGAGGAGCATTCATTGAATAATTAACTTCCCAGCCTCTTGCCTGGCTCTCTCTGAGTTGTGTAGCCTGGCATTTAAGCACTGTACCTGGCGGCTAGGACCAAACTGCCAGGGTTTGAATTCCGACTCCACTATTTTCCTGCCATATTAGTAGACAACTTATTTAACCTCTTTTGAGTCTCAGTTTCCTCATCTGAAAATTGGGTGCAATAATATTACCAACCTCGAAGGAGTGTTGCATGAAAATGAAATCGCCTAGCACAGAATGAACACTATTATCTTGGGGAAACTTGAAGTACTGTAGCTCATCCTGACTTCCTTAGGAAATATTGTATCTGAATATCTCTTGCTGGGGACAGGCAACTGAGAACTAGCAGTTACAAAGAATTTATGACCAATGTTAAACATTTACCTTAAAAAATCGTCTTTGTGATGCTTCGCCAAACTATTTTAAAATATGCAAAAATGACAATTTGCCCAGAATTTTATAGAAAGTCCATGGCTAAAGAAATGTTCTTCTGAATGCCCATATGTTTTTGCCATTATTCAACCTACGAGGCCACATCATCATTTTCAACATTCCTAACAAACTATGGGTGAATTTTCGAGTGTCTGAATTTAAGAAGAGATCATTTTTCTTCACTGTCCTTGCTACCACACCGGACAAGTGTGTTTTCCACGTGTGCTGATGAGGAGCACATATGTGACTATTATGTTTGTGTTATTTTTAATTTCCCTGTGTTTTCTGAGTTTTCTACACATTATATCTCATGAATACCCAAAATGATGCCTGTGTAAAGGGAAAAGCAAAATTTGCCTATTTTCAGGCTCTCTTTCTTCAAAGGTAGTTTGAGAAGGGAAATTCTGTTGTGCTATCAAAGGCCGACATTCTTGGCAATGATGTGTTTCTAGAAGCTCTGTATTGGCTTCTTTACCTGAAATTTCTTCCATTGCCTCTCACACAACAACAGCACAAACAGATGCATGAAAAAATTCCGAAGTATCCTACAATGGACATAGCTCTGGATTTAAAAGGACCTGGGTTTGAACATCCCGACTGTCAACAACTAGCTGTGTGACCCCAAATAAGAGACTTAGCCTCTCTAAGTTTGTTTTACCATCTGTCAAATAGTTTGCAGAACTAGTATGAGAATTAAATAGCAAACATAAAGTATTGGCATGTAATAAATGCTTAAAAATGAAAGAGTTTATCATTATGAAACACCAACTCAGTCTACTAGCATCAAGGTTTTTAACTAAGTAAAAGAAACAAGCCCTGTATGTTTAGGTTTTGCTCTAAAACAAGGGCAGAGCTAAAAGTGAGTAACTCCCAAAATAGATCCACCAGAAAGAGTTCAAAGTAGGTTTATTACAGTGGAGAGTGCCACATCTGAACAGATAGTAGCTAATAAGCATATTAAAATTTAATGTTCAAATGTGTATTTATAATCCCCATACAGAGTAATATCCCTTTCAGGAGGAGAGGTAACGATTTATTAACTAGACTGCCTTTTTAAAAAATTATCGTTGCCCTTAAAGGATTAGTTGCTCGGCTTTTTCCATTTTCACTTGACTTGTTCTCTATTTGATCAGACTACAAGCTAGTTGGAGCTAGTTTTCTAAGAGCTAGTAAAACTTCCTACACCACATGGAAAAGTTAATTAATCATAATAGCTGTTCAGGACATTGTGTATGTACCAAATGAGAGGACTTAATTTTCTGAGTACAATGCCAAAGACCCATGTTTTTATAGTAACTTGGTTGCTGATACACTTGTTCCTATATTCCCAATATAAATATTATCTGAACTCCTTTAACCTGACCAAGAAATACAGAAGAGACAGGAACTCCAGGGCACAGAAATGAATTAGTATTGTATTTAAATGCCCAGACATCCCAGCTAATAGTTGAGATATCAGATCAATATATTTTACATTAATAAACAAATCTAAAACTATTACTGATGAATCCTGATTACTTATTCAAAAATACAATTCTTTATGCCTCATTTAATCAACTATATGTAAAGAAAAATACAACATTTATGCCATAGAAGAATGAGAAAATTACTTGGAGGAGAAATCTCATCTATAATCAATTACAGAATCTTTCTGGCATGTTACTGGGCTTCATGTATCAAAATCCTTTAAAAGTTTGTACCTTTTACTGAGTAATTCCATATTTGTAGAAATTTACAATGAGAATGGCTATGTCTAAAAATCCACAAAAAATATTTTTAACATTTTTATAGCAAGGACAAATTGGAAACAATTTGAATTTCAAACAATTGGAGATGAGCTAAATAAATTATGTCACATCCTGAAAAGGAATAGTATACAACCAAGAAAAACTAGGCTTCAGAAAAATATTTATTAACTTGAGGAAAATAGTTATGATATATGTGTAAGTACATAATGTGAGATACAGAATAGCATATACTGTACAATATCAGTTATATAACATCCATATGTAATTATGAATATGATAGAAAAAATAAGATTAGGCCCTCCATACCCCTGGAGGATGGGCCCTGATATAGACAGTTTGTTTGGCTGAACTGGAGGAAGATGATGATGATAATGAGCAACTGAAGGGATTTCATCTCCCTTTTTTGACTCTGAGCCCTGGAAACCAGGAACAAAAATATCAGAAAAACTATATATTTTTTTACAGATACCAAATGACTATATCAGTAAGTGTCACCTTCTTAGCTGCCAGAGTAAATAGAAGAATTAAAGTTCATGAAACATTTGCAAAAAGAAGGCCATAAAAGAATAGCCTGATGTACTTCTGACATCATCAACTCATCAAAATTAATTTTGTACCATAGGAACAATGTTAACTATTGTGAGGTTTAATTGAAAAATAAACAAGTTATTTAAATCTAGGACATCTGCTAGGAACACAAATAAAAAAGCAAGCAAGCTAAATGAAACGCCAAGAGCGTGACCAGCTCTTGCCAGAGAGATCTTTCACCTTTATGTACAAAACTCAAGTTCATGCTGATCTCTGGTGCAATAAAAAATGTACTGTACATTGTGAGACAAATCACCATAAACACTGTGAACTGTCACCCTGTGGAGGAGTGGAAGGCCACCTGTCACTTATGCAAAGGACACAGACGCTGGGGCTGGGACTGAAACTGAGAAGAGGAAGAGAACTAAATTGGGGCACTGCCCCAGACAAGTGTTGAGTCAGCCGGGGCCGCCCCGGACGGCACAGTCCTCTTGTTGCTCAAGCTCCAGGGCCACTTGCTCAAAATTAGAGACCACAGCCAAATAGGTGGTGGCTAAATGACTATTATCCTTGGCCTTCCAGATCACCAATAACCTTCCAAGGAGAACTGTCAAAGAGCAGGCATATTTCTATACCATTGACAATGGTGCAGTGAAAAATTTCAGGCTTTTAAGATAGGAAGACTTGGGTCTCTGTCCAGTTCAGTCATTTGGTAGGTATTCTGAGTTTGTGCAAGTCTCTTATCCTCTCTGAATACACTTCCTGACCCGTAAAATCGTGGTAATGATATCTACATGGTGAGGGTTTTGCAAGGATTAAAAGAAATATTATATGTAAAATGCTTAGAATAAATGCCTAGCACACAATAGATGCTCAATAATAAATAGATCCTTTCTATTTTTCCTTTTTTTTACCTCCTCCTCTAAGTATAGTTTAATTTATTAGTTGCTTTAAAATAGTGAAAAAGTGGAGGAGGAAGAGGAGAATAAAGAGAATTATTTTAGTGAGTTCAGACACTATAAAAATCTCCCAATGAAATGACAGGTTGTTGCAGACTGTAGTTTATGTCTAGGTGCTAGTTAATGCTGTGTCTGTATGTGTGTGTGTGCGCCTTTTTATACAAATTATGCTACCAGCAGATTGTTTAACTACAAAGGTTTGTGTGCATGTGTTTTGTGTTGACTTTTGTGTGTTTGTTTTTATTTTGTTAATAGGATTAAGAAAATAAAACCTGGAGACAAAATTTCTAGGCATTTTCTAGAGATGAAGAGAAACTTGAGACCTGTTTTGAGCACAACTATATCTGAAACACCTGAAGAGATGGTTTCATTTCATTTAGTTAATCTGCATGAAACCAAATGTGCTAGGGGAGATTGAGAGAAAGTGTGTATTCGCAGCAGGGTCCTACATTGCAACACCTATACGACAAATTCATTCACTTAACAGATATTTGTTGGGAAACTTTCACGTGCCAGGGTTGTGCTAGGGACATGGATTTTTTTTTTTTTCCCAAGCCTCTAATTGCACACGGTTTCCTAAGAGAGAGCTGCAAAACCCAGAGTCATTTTCTAGCTGCTCTCTTGCTATTTTTAAATAAGTGTCAGATCTGGGGCTAATCTAACACTTTATACCAAACCAGAAGTTTCCAGAAAATAATGCTTCACAGCTTGTAATGATCTGAAACTGGAAGGAACAAGTAAAGGTTAGTCACTTTTACAAGCAGTGAGGTCTACAGACCATGAAGAAATATCACAAATTGGTGGCTGGTCCTAGGAAAGCCACTCAAAGTAAAATACGCTTGCCCAGTTTGAGATATGTGTGATCTCAAACCATGGATAAATTTGTTTCCGTTTCCCACCCCTGACCCGAATGTCCATACAATGCACAGCTGATTCTCTGTACCAGTGGGACATTTCTAAGCAAAGTAAGATTTCTACACAAAACTTACCAGTTTTGTGAAGGAAACTTCTTTACAGGAGTCAAAAATTCTTCTAATTATACCTATTTTTCTGCAACCAGAACTTGGCAGTGTAATAGTCAGGTAAATCATAGGTAACACTTCCGTGGATTTCCCTGGCCTATTTTTCCAATTCCTTTGGTAATGAGAGTCGTGATTTCTATTTCTCTGGCTTTAGGAACATAAGTCACCCCCTCCCCCCACCTTTTTTAAAGTAGTATGTTATAAAAAGAGTTTTTATTAAAAGAAAATAACCACTATAATTTGAGAAGATAGAAAATAAGATTTATGTAATATTCATGGTCTCAGAATAATTCTAGTGTTTCTTTCTTTTAGAAATTTTGATGGAAAGATAAGCAAAGACAAGGCAATTTTTAAAATTACTCATAATCACTTCACCTAAAATACTGTTAACATTTTGGTGTATATCATTCGGTTCTGTGCATATACAAATAGACGTATATTTTCTTTAGCTATTCATTTCCCTTTACTAAAATGGGGTCATACTCTCCATGATTATACCCCATTTCCCTGCATCTTCCACGTTGCCATTTTTGTTGGTAGCATGGTACTCCATAGTTTTATGATTTATTTAACCAATTGAGGCAAGTATTTATGGACTCAGGATAAATAATGCCTTTAGAGCTTGAACTTTTAAACCACAACTAGGTTGTGCTGGAAGCTATATTCCCAGCTGATGTCTGAGTTTGCACCTCTGCTCTCAGCTAATTCACAGTCAGTCCCCAGAGGCAGACTTCTGGGGGTTAATTGAGCTCAGGAGTCTGGAACTGCCCCAGTTGCCTGTTGTCATTTGGAAAAGGAAAATTACAGCATGAGTTAGAACTTAACTTTCTTCTGACCAGAGTAAGATTAAGAGTGTGTGAAATTTGAGTAGCTTTTCATTCATTCAACTAATATTTATACATTCTCTGCTATAGGCATCAGTCATCATGCCACATGCTAGGGACACTTTAGGGAACTGAAGATTCTACCCGTATGGAGCTTACATTTTTATGGATTAACAATTTTGCAAAGTTAAGAAAACCAGCCTCAAAAATCCTTTTTATTGTTGTTGTTGTTGCAGTAAAGTGGGAGTAGAAACCATATACCACAAATATATGTATAGTCGATGCTATTGCAAAAGATTTGAGATTCTTTTGTAAACTCAGAATATTCCATTTCTTACTGGACATCATATATTCTCTGTATACCATACATTACCTAAAAGACAACAGTGTCCAGAAAAGACATACTCCAGCCTTAAGTATGGAATAGAAGGGATACCTTAGTGTGATCATTTTAATTCGTAGAAAACACATCCCCTACAGCAGCAGACCCCAACTTTTTTGGCACTAGGGACTGGTTACATGGAAGACAATTTTTCCACAGTGGGTGGGAGAAGCTCTGTGGCCCAGTCCCTAACAGGCCACAGACCGGGGGTTGGGGACTTCAGCCCTAGAGCTGTGGAGGCATTTGCCCAGCAGTAGATGGCATCATTTTGAGCATGCCCTGTCCCAGTTGTAAACGCAGGAGTCGACATGCAGGAGGCCAAACAGCATGTTGATTAAATAGGCAGTTATTTAGAAGACAGTGGGAACCTGAATATCCACTGATGTGGGAATGGTTGAATAAATTATGATATACCCATTAGAGAGACTATTATGCAGCTATTGGAATTAACGAGCAAGCTCCATATTTACTGACGGGAAGATGTCCATGACATACATTTAAGTGAAAAAACAAGGTGATGGAGTGATGTATACAGGATAATGCTATTTTTGGCTTTAAGGATAAGAAAGAGGAATACTGCAGATGGGTCCATATGTTTGAATACACTTGTATGAACATGCAAATAAGTGTGGAAGACTACCTACCTAACAGCATTGATTAGTTAGGATGTATGGAATGGGGCAGAGGTGAGAGATAATTATTTCACATACAGTGTCTTTTTATGATGAGCAGGTATTGGCTCGGTAATTTTTTTTAAAGTAGGAAAAACTAAGGAAAAAAATTGTAAGGTGGGCCAGGGCTGAAAAACATATCCTTATAATCACTTTATTGTTCTATTAATCAGCATTTATTCATGGAGAACTTATTGTTTGCAAGGGTGAGAACACAAATATTAGACTTACTACCTGCCAAAGGGCCATAATCTGACAGGGGAGCTAAGATATGGACACAGGAACATATATAAGTATTTTCCTGCTAAGAATAGAGCTGGCTAATTTATATTAATTTTTTGAAATGAGTGGAGTGGAATACAGCTCAGTCTGGCAATCATTCTAACTCTGCTGCTCACTTGCTGTGTGAACTTGGACAAGTCCCTTAGCATCTATAATACACTCTCTCAGGCCCTTAACCTCTGAAGTTCAGAAGAAAACACCTGGATGCAACGCAATTAGCATGGCATCAATTGGCGTGATAAGAGTCCCCTCTTCCCCGGCCCCGCCTCCCAGAGTTGGGAATTTGGACTGCTCCCCCAAGCCTTATTCTTTGAAGTTGAGCCCTTGGCTCCAGTCATTAGAAGACTTCTGAGAACCAAATCAGCCCCACAAACTGGTTCAGAATTCTTGGCTAAACACAGCCCCTTTTATTAATGGTCAAAATGTAAAACCAGGCAACTTTTGCTCATGGTGCTAAGCTGCAAACCATCTGTCTTTAGTCTCTAGTGAATACTATTGGGAAGCATCAGAACAAAAGTCGTCATCCCAAAATTCCAATTCTAAGTTTCCCTTGGTCTGGGCTTAAAGCCAGAGGCAGTTCTCCATAGGTGGCACGCCAGTGCCATCTGACTGCTGACATCGCCTGTGTGGTGGCTGAGGAAGGGAGGGGAGAAAGAGCCAGAATGGTCAAAGGACTGCCCGTTGACTTTACAATGTGCAGGAAAAAAGGGGAGAAGAATGAGGGTGGGCACTTGCAACAATTTGTGTTACTGACAGCGTCTGCAAAGAATAAGCAGCTGGCTCTCAGCCAGGGAGTTCCCCACCCAGCTGCTACCTGTGTGTTCAGGTGTGAAGAGCACCTACAGCCTCTAACGTGGATCAGTCCTGGTCTCCGTCCACCCTGCAGTGGGTTACAGACCATGTTTCACAGGCCTCCCATTTTAGAAGAAATGTTAGGGAGAAAGAAAATGACATCCAGTCCTTCTGTGTCACCAGGTATATTTAACTGCATTATGCTTTTTTAAAAAAAAATGAAAAGACTGAATTTCGATGCTTAAGTTTTCTTGTGGGCCTGGGTCATCTACTTTTCCTTCATTCTCAGCTTTTGTGCTAGGTGCTATACAAGGAAAAGAACAAAGACACAGAATTTTGGAATTGCCAGAACTCCTATCTACATGTGAGAGAGAGATGGAAGATAATATATACCAAATACAAGGGCTGAAAAAGAGTGTTTTAGGGATGGGGGTGGGAGCTCCACTCAGTGCGTGGGCCGACTGAAGCAAGCTGCCAATCAAGATCTCCTTAAGATTCTTTAGCAGGGGGAGAGAAGCAAGAGGGGGCGATCACTTAGTGAGCTGAGCACTAGAGGAATACCTTGCAGTTTTACAGAAACTTTAGAGGTAGAAGTGTGAGTGGGCAAATGCACTCACATGAAAATGTGTTTTAAAGAACTGAAACTTGACTATCTAATCAGGCCACTGATGTTCTCTTAAACTAGTTTGTGTTCTATGTCTAAATTATACCCAGGGGAGGAAGTATCTTGTTGTGGAAAGGGCACTCACCCAAGAATCTAGAGACCTGCACCCTAGTTTCCTGCCTGCAACTCAGAAATTCTGGGACCTCGGGCAAGTCTTGACCCTCAGTTTCTTCCTTGGGATAAAATAATGGAAATAAGTCACCCCTCGAAATTCCCTTTCCACTCCCGAATTCTCTGTTTTGCCAAAGAACATCAGATGAGAACGATTGTTTTAATAGGTTGGTTCTATTGAATCAGCACATATTTGTTGAGCATCTACTATTGTGCCTTAGTGGCTTAAAAGAATCCAGAGAGTTGATGAAAGGGCATTCTTGGGAGCAGGCCAGGCACTGGGAGAATCCTAATCATTTTATACACATGCTGTGACTGTGCTTTTACTTAATCTACACACCATGAAACTTCCCAGGGAGGTAGCGTGGTGCAGTGTGGCTTCAAAACTACAAAGACCTCTTCAAAGCAAGCTGACTCTGCTAGAATCAGTGTGACTGTATTAAGGAACTTAACTCCTCTTAGTCTTTGTTTTCTTACCTGCGAATTGGTGCCAATGAAGCCCACCTTGAATGGTTATGATGAGAACAAAAACCTTACCTTTCAATGGAGCAGCTGAGTAGAATAACCTGGTAGGAATATGTGAAGCTTTGGGCTTAGACAGACCAGGTTTGAGAGCTGATTTCACAGTTTCTTAGGTGTGTTACTATTTGAAAGTCATTTAATTTCCCCAAGCCTCAGCTTCTTCATGTGTCAGACGGGATAATAACATTTACCACACATAATTACTGTATGTGAAGAGTTTAGCATAGTTTGTGACACTTGGTAAGGACTCAGTTAATAAAAGCAATTACTGTACATTACCTACAAATTCAGAATTGACCTAATGGAGACACAGTTGCTGGAGTTTATCTTTGTATTACAAAGAAAGGGGTCATGTTAGAAAAGAGCACAAGTGGTAATCTAAAATAATTCTAATCTACCTGGGAGATAAGCTATTGTTGCACAGGCATAACAAACTCCATATGTGGAATTTACATATAAATAATGATTGCAATGAAAATAAAGATCAACATTGCTTTGATTTGCAACTTATTCTTTTTATGGCAAGGAGTTCTACCTAATGTATTATTTGCGAAGTTATTTCAGTATTTGAAGTAAAGATAAAAATAATTGTATTTTCTTGGCACAACTGGTGCTTGGAGGAATTGAAAGTGCATTTACTTTGAGGCCTTAGGCTCTCTGGTTTGAGCAACTCTGATTCAATTTATTAGAAGGATATTGGTGAGCACAACACACCAAATTGATGGAAGGTTGAAGAAGCAAGGTTAGAAGTAGGACAGGGGCCGGGCACGGTGGCTCACGTCTGTAATCCTAGCACTCTGGGAGGCCAAGGCGGGAGGATCACTCAAGGTCAGGAGTTCGAAGACCAGCCTGAGCAAGAGCAAGACCCCCATCTCTACTAAAAATAGAAAGAAATTATCTGGACAACTAAAAATATACATAGAAAAAATTAGCCGGGCATGGTGGCACATGCCTGTAGTCCCAGCTACTCTGGAGGCTGAGGCAGGAGGATTGCTTGAGCCCGGGAGGTTGAGGTTGCTGTGAGCTAGGCTGATGCCACAGCACTCTAGCCAGGGCAACAGAGCAAGACCCTGTCTCAAAAAAAAAAAAAAAGAAGTAGGACAGGAATCAGGAGAGGAACTTTTGGCAGGGACAGTTTCTTCCCACCTTGCACCAGGATTGAAGAGAGAAAGTCCAGCAGACCAGGCTTAGATATTAGAAGACCTTCCCTTCAGGTCTCCCCCATAGGAAGAATCCGTCCAAAGGCTACTTCTGGAGCCTCTTTGTCTTCTTTGGGGAAGAACAGATTATCTGAATTTTCTGACCTACCAGGACTATTCACAATGAGGGAAAAGCAAATCCTCCAAATGAAATGGAAGATGCTGATAGGAAGTGGACATGGATGCCAGGTGATCAATATCAGTGAAGGTCCACTGCGGAGTTGGACAGACTTATTTCCATATCTGATACTGCTACTTGCTATGCAAATTACTCCACTCCCCTAAGTCTATTGTAAGATGGGGATAATAGTAAACCCAATTCCATAGGATTGCTATGAAGTATAAGTATAGTAATGCTTATAAAGTGCCCAACACAATACTTGTCATGTAATAAGTATGTCTATTAACTTCCTGTATATCATACCATCCTTTCTTATTTTAACAGTGCCTGTCTTAGGTTTTTATATATTAGTTTCATGTATACTTACTTGTTATGTTTCCTATATCCATGTGTATTAGTATTTCATTATCGAAGTATGTGCTTCCAGAGAAAAGAGATCATGTCTCATTTTAAGCAGTGCCATTTGCTTTTGATGATGACAGTGACAATGACAATAATGACAGAGAATCATTGCCCTAGTAATTAGTTTTAAATACTGTTTGAGACTTTTTAAATGTCTGCATAATATGATATTTATAAACAGAGTCAATTCTCATAGTTATGCCTGAGATATAAGCTTCCATTTTATTTTTCATGGTCATGCTAAGGGACCTCGATGACACATAGACCTGATTGTCCTTACAAGGCTCTTGAGGACAGAATGGTTGGCACAGCCTTACTTTCCTAAATAGTTTGCTGATTCACTTGTTCCATTTTTAAACATCAACAGATTGGCATTGATGACATCTGCTAATTATTTGGTTTGACTCGTGACTGGCATGAGACTCCCATCTGCAGCAATCAGTAATACATGATCAGTGTGAGATTAACACTACCCAGTCCACGACCAATTTGTAGTAATGAGGAGCTCCATCTTATTTTTCTGTTTGCCCCAGAGGTATCATTATTTATCATGTGTTGGAAACATAGCTGCCAGAAGTTTAGCATAAACCTGGTGAGACTACATCTAACTTCATTTGGGTGGAAGTTGCATTGGTTTCCTATTAATCGCTTATCAAATATCGAATTGCATTGGCCCACCCAAAAGAGTTTCTACATCTCTCTTAGGATCTCCTCCTAACTCTCATTCCTATGTGGAAGCAGGCTCGGAAGAGAGCTGAAGACTATGCTTTTATGTTGTTTGTCCTTTCTCATTCCCCAGTACCAGATTTTGAGCGGTCCCTTCAAATGGCCTCTTCTTTCTGAACCTTTATCACGTGACTGCCACACCTTCATTAAGACATTGGTTATGCTCTCCGTTTAATTCAGAGTGAATTAAATCATACCCAATAAACTCACTAAGAGTTTTGTTTGCTTTTGTAATGCTCGGTTAAGATTAGAAAGGCAATGGCCTCCAACCATTGTAGTAATCTCATTTGCTAATTCCTCATTCAACAGGCTGGGTCAGGATAGTAATACCAAGTACGTTTTCACCATTTTATGGTCCACCGAAGCAAGTGCAGGAGAATGCTTTCTGCCCCCTGGTGTTCATTGCCTGAAACTGCAGCAGTGGCTCAGCCTAGAGATCTCAAGACAGGAGGAAGATTGACAATCTAGTGCTAAGAGCACATGGAAAAGCTGCAACTCTTGAGGCTTCACCTACCAGGTAAGGACTAATTCTGTAAGTGTCAGGTAAATGAGTGAAGGGGAACATTCAATCCAGCGATAGAATAGCTAGCACTGCTGGGGAGAAGGCAGAGACTTTGGGTTCAGGCTCTTGTGGCTTCACTAGCCCCTCATCGGCACATTGACACCTGCTTCTTTCTCTATCTAAAAAGATTCCTGACCTTCATCACCAGCTAAATCCTATTCCTCCTTCAGAATTTAGCTGAAAGGCCACTTTCTCAGGGAATCCAAATCATGACTCCATTAAATCTTCTCACGCAACCTGACTCTTCTCCAAGGCACCCATCATGATCGTAGCTGAACAATTAAGTAGTTGTCTAACGAATGTGTCATCGCTAAAATGGAAGTCTCGTGAGAGTCTTACCTCTGTTTGTGTCTCTAGTTTTTAGTACATAGCAGGAGTGCAATACATATTTTTTAACTGAATGAATGACTTCTACATTTGAAACTCCACATTCTTAAGTTTCACAACCCTTCTGGTAGGTTCTGCAGATAAACCAGAGCCAGGCTGATTATGGAGTATAATTGCAAAGATAACCAGGGGAAGGAGAGACTGAATTAGGTCAAGGAGTAATTGTATACGCCAATGAAATTAAATGCCAAAACAAGCTTACAGAAACGTTTCTCTTTCCACAAACTTCTCTAACTGTAGAAAGTAAGAGAGTAAGAGTTATTTTCAAACCCCATTTACTTTTTACCCTTTGCCTGTAATACTGACCCACCCTCCAAGACTCTAAAAGTTTTTATTGTAATATCTGTACTTGGAAGCTTAAGTGTTAAGTCAGTGTCCATTGCCTTGTCTGGCCGACAACAATGCTTTTCATTCCTGGCCATAAAGTAATTCGTAGTTATTTTCTCTAAGGCCTTTTACTGGAAATAAGCAATACTTGTGATTTTCCTTTTACAGATGGAGGCAATGAGCACAGACAGACCCGGAACAGTTGCCCACTGTCACGCAGTCCTTCGGTAGCAGGCAGGTCTGGGTCAGCTGTAGAGCCGCAATGGAGGGAAACTCCTAGGACTCCAGGCCTCCTGGCAATTTCCAAGGCCTGCAACTGATCACAGATCCTGGTTTTTCTCCCATCAGCTAAAAGGATAATAAATACAAGTTACAGCCTGACTACCTTCTGAGAAAATCCTGTAATGGTTAATAGGGGCGAGAAGAGAAAGTCCAGATGTTTGCTTTTTTCTCCTGCAAAGTGTGAGTTGAATGTTAACTTGAGAATAGGTTTAAAGGTGGATTGGAAAGTGCTTTCTCTTTGAGTCATCCTTGTATCAGAAAAGCTGTAGGATGCGGACAGTCAGAATAGTTACAATAGGACATGGTTGAAGAAGAGGAAGGAGAGCAACACATGTGGGGTTGATATTATTATGTCATCTGTCTGAAATACAGCCCAAGCAAGGGAAGGCTAAAAAAGCAAAAGCCACGTGCAGATTCCATTGTTTTAACAGTACATTGGTTTTTCATTCATTTAACTTTCAAGAAATATTTATTGAAAATTGACAGTGTGCTAAACTCTGTGAATACAGCAAAGAATGAAATGAAGCCCTGGTCTTTTGGACTTTGCATTTCAGGGGCGGGGGGCAGATAGAGAATGCGGGGAGAAATAATGTTCAAGTAAATAAGCAAGATAATTTCAAACACTAACAAGTGTTAAGATGAGGCTAAACCAGAGTAATGTGATAGGGAGTGGCTGGAGGTGGGGGTTTGTTTTAGGTCTGTGTGTCCGATACAGTAGCCACTAACCACATGTATGTGGCTCTTGAGCCTTTGAAATGTGACTAATCCAAATTCAGTTGTGCTGTAAGAGAAGTACCAGATTTCAAAAATTTAGTATGAGAAAAAGAATGTAAAATACTTCATTGACATTTTATACTAATGGTTGAAATGATAATAGTTTAGGTATATTGGATTAAATAAAAATAGCATTAAGATGAATCTTGCCTCTTTTTATTTGTTTTTACTGTGGCTACTGGAGCATCTAACATTGCGTGTATGGCTCACATTTGTGTCTCACCTTATATGTGTGTTAAACAGCACCGTGGTAGTGTGGTCAGGGTGGACCACCCAAGGAGGTGACAGCATGCTCAGGAGAGACTGGTCACACAACTGTCTGGGGCAGAGTGGTACAGGCAAGAACAGCAATTGCAAAGCACCTAAGGTGGGAACCAGCTTGGTGAGTTGGAAAAGAAAGACAGAAAGCCAGTGTGCCTAGAGAGAAGGCCAGCAGAGAGGGAAATTGGAGGTGAGGTAGGCCCCTGAGACCAAGGCTGGCTCATGCAGGGCTTTGCAAACTGGAGTAAGAAGTTAGGATTTTACATAAACACAGATTTTCTATGAAACATTGAAGCAGATTTGCTCCTGTGCAATTTCCCAGGAACTGTTCCAAAATATTAATATTCAGCATGAAACTCTGGCTAAAAAAATGCAAAGAAACCCACTCAGCTTAGAATAGTTCCATGCTAATAAAGGCTTAGACTGGAATATGCATTTATTAAACTCATGTATTTTCATATAATCATGATGATGTTTACATAGAGTTGGCTAAAAAATGGACTCAAATAAATGAAACAAATGTCTCAGCCTCACCTCCCCCTTTTCCTCTGCTCTACTCATCTCAAGCTTAAACTTTGAGAGTGTGTGTAACAGGGGAAGTCAGGCACACCCAGGTCCGCCCAGAAAGTATGGGGTGCATGTTGGGAGATAAATATTGAAGTTTTCCCTTTTCTTTAAACACAAGTGTGTCCACTACATACAGATTTGTTACTGGGCTACTCCCAGGAAGAGGAAAATAAACTGAATATGTTCTTTTTTTCCCTCTGGGGGAGGGGTTCTAAAAAAAAAGTAGTGAATCATTTAATGACCAAATATTTCTAATGTGTGATTCTGGTGGAGCAAAGGCAATATATGTAACCTAAATATTTGTCCCCCCATAATATGCTGAAATAAAAATATATATATATTTCTAATGTGTTTAAGAGTTTGTATAATGAATTTATTGCCACAAAAGCAAAATTTTGAGCTTCACAAGTGAAATGGAAACACTTTGTTCCCGAAGTCTAAGGGCAACTAACATCCATGACTCTCACACACACAAAAGGTAAAGCAAACTATAACCTCACTAGGGACATGTGGTCACTAAATTACAAGGACCTGTGCCTAAGTGTCTGAGATTATCTAGGGACACTGTCAAGATTGGTGCCTCATCAAAATATGTCCACCTCTGTCAGTCTCTGCTACCTTCATCAGCAGCAGCAGGGCAGAGCTCTTGCAGTACCTGGATCATTGGTGTGTAGGTGAGAGAGCAGGGTTAGGAGGCACAGGCAAGGGCCAGGTGAGTCAGCCAGGTACAGTCCTTTTGTTTAAGAGTCCTTACTCTCTGACTTTACTCAGTGCTTTGTCCTAATAATTACTAAGATTCTACATTCATAAGCAGTTTATAGACCTAGAACCTAGATTTAGACTTGTTGATGGTCCAACAAGTAAAAACTTCTGAATGGTGATGCATTAAATGGATCCTAAGTGCATTGCCAACTTATTTTCTCAAAATAAATGCCTCTATTTAAACAAACAAACAAAAAAAAGATCTGTGGTAGCATAAATGAGTGCCTGGCACATAGTAGGTACTCAATAAATATTTGTTGAATGTTAAAATGTACAAATGTTACTTAAGGTTTTGTGGAACCTTATCATGAGATTAGTTAATACCATAAAAAAGTCCTGATGCTATTTTGACCTAATCAATTCCCCTAGTGAGCTTCCTGGAAGAGATATGCATATGAGGAACGAGGACAAGTGAAAAATAAAAATGCATGTTATTTGCAAGAGTTCCAAATATCCCAATAGTGGCCTCTCTGCTAAGCTGAACAAGAGCCCTTGTTGTAGGTTCAAGACTACCATGGCCTCACTACACTCCTGAGTCCTGGTTTTTCCACAGGCTTACTGTGGAGCCTGAGGAAATGAGTTCTCCAGAGCTCTGAAAGCTCATTCCTGCAATTAAGAGCAAGAGAAAACAAGATAACTGGGCCTACACTTTTGACACAGTGACCCTACCAGACAAATGGCATGGCCTACACTATGCCTTAGAGCTCGACAGACAGATTTACAACTCCTCCTCTCTGGTACCGAAAGGTTCTCAGGACAACAGTGGACTCCGTAGGGGAAAACTAAAATGGAAATCAAGAACAGGTAGTCATAATCTGTAGCTGACAAATTTGAGAACTTCAAGAATAAAGGTGAATCCAATTCTGAAAATGTAAGTGCATCCCGTAGTTACCATTGCTAAACATAAACCCTGCAGCTTAAGTTTTATGAAACCTATTTAAAATTTAATCAAATTGAGCTTCCTGGTAATTAAGGCACTTGCTAGAGCCAAATGCTAACCAAGTGGAGGGGCAGATATTTGGGTTCAGGAATGTGCTTCTTCTCCGCCATAATGCATGTGGGCACATTTCTGTGAATTACAGTAAGAGCAGAACACTTCTATCAACATTAGTATTGTGAAAGTACTAATGGGATTTCCAAATGAGAAATTGCTTGTTTATTACATTATGTGTTATCCATTATTGTTATGAATATAAATTGCATTAATTATACTTACAAAAACATAAATAATTAATAGGAGAAGATGCAGTAAGGAGCAGGCATTTATAATGTAAGAATTCCTCCAGGCCTAAGGCAAGAAAAAGAACTATTTTTGGCTTTTGGCCTCATTTCTCAGTTTGCCAACCTTGAACTTTGTAGACATCTTCACTTCACAATCAATATGAATGCATAAGATCTCACTTATTAACTTCTTTCCCAAACTGGCTCATCTTTGAAGCCCCTGTTTCTGGTTTTTCACTCCACTTTTCCAATGACCCAAGCAGCCCTAGAACCTCGGTCCTATTTCCATTTTCCATGGCTATTTAGTTAGTTGTTTAACCCCCCAATCCTACTACTGTGTGTTTGTTCTCCACTACTTTCCTTCTGCTTTAGTTCTAATCCAAACTCTTATTACTTCTTGCACTAGTATGAATCCTTTTGTCTGCATATATCAGGAACCCCAACTCATGCTGACATAAACAATAAGAAAATTATCTCATATAACAAGATGTCTGAAGGCAGTTCCAGGTTTGTTGAAATCATCTCAAGGAATCAGGTTTCTTGAATATTGGCTTTGTCCACAGACTAGCTCCTCTTATCATAGCAACATGGTGGCATGGCAGTTCTGACTGTCACGTAGAGACAGACAACTTCCAGTGGAAGAAAAGATTCTCTCTCCCTCTGTTTCCCTTTTTCAAAACGAGAAGAGACATTTTTCAGAAGGCCCCTAAAGAACTTGTTTCATATCTCATTGGCTAGAAATGGACTCTGTGGACTCGTCCTAGAATGGATTCATCTTCTGGGCAGGGGATGGGGTCTCCTCTTCTGAAGACATGGCCGGGAGGAGGTGGGGGTGAGCCAGGCACAAAACCAGGACTCAGGAAAAAGGAAACAGGGATGGAGTGGAGGGTAGATGAGTGACCAGTGTTGTGTGCTGTATGTCTCCTGCCTAGGGTGTCACGTAGACTCTAAACTGTATCCAAGCCCTGGGGTTTCCCTGTGCTAATTTGTTTCACAGACCTTTTCCACATCAATCTTCATAAAGTGCAGCACTGTCACAGAACTCAGTGCCAGCTTCTCAATCTGGCCTCCCAGACCCTCTACAATTCTCCCCAAACTTCCCTACTCCTAGTGTCATCCATGCAAGACACTTTCTCTTGAGTGTGTTATATCTCTCGAACCCACCTCTATCCTGTCACCAAAGTGATATTCCTAAAAACAAAAATCTGAACTGCACTGTTGTACTTAAAATACTTTCGTATAGGATGAAGTTTAAATTCCTTAGCATGGCATGTAGCCTTTCACAAATGAGTCCCTACATGACTTTTCAGACAATTCCTCTATTAAACTTCATTTCATCCCCACCCTACCCCCACGCCAACCACATAGAAGGGTATCACCCTTCCCAAACACATTACCCTCTTTTATGTCTTCATGCATTGTCATATGTTGTGCTCACTGCCTGGAATATATTTCTCATCTTTTTCCATCTGGGAAAATTCCACTCATCAGTCAAAGCCCAGATCAAAGCTCATTTCCTTTGTAAATGCTTTCCCAATTCCCCAGACAGAACTAATTTCTTCCTCCCTAGTTGCTTCTAAAGAGTCCTATGACACCAGTGAACACATTGTACAGTAACGATTTCTTTACATCCATGTCTTCCACCAATATAGTTTTCTATAACAGAGACTTTTATTATTTTTGTATTAATTTCCCCCCCAGCTCCTGGCACTGAGAAAATTCTCAATAAATGATGAGGGTGATCCATCCAGAATAGCCCTGCTGTCTAAATTCTACTCATATCTCAATGCCCATCTCAGATGCCATCTCTTCTAGGCCTTTGTTTTGATTCCACTACGGATGAGAAATTTTCCTCATTTAAACCCCCATAACTTTGATTTGTGTCTTTTGGTTATCCTACCCTCCTAGCCTGGCTCCCTGCTGCGATCTCTTTCTGTAAGACCTGTGTTTGACTATTCTGTGCCTCTGTCCCACTGAGCCCAGTGCTACCAGCACCACTAATAGCAGTACCAACTCGTAGTGTGGTTTTTAAGCACATGTTCATCTGTCATCAGGGGAGAAGAGTTGTTCTCTTTAACCTCAGCTGTAGGATCATATTATTCAGAAATTCTTAGTTTTAAAGAGTAAATACTGTGCCAAATGTTTCTCAAACATCTAAGATTTCTGTGGCAGGGTGTTGTTTGTACTTAGTGGAAAGCTCTAGAAAATATATAAGAATTGTTTGATTTACTATTTCAGGTGGACAATAAATTTTTAAAAATATACAAGCATTCTTGGTCATCTATATGGTTATTTTTTACCAAGTCCTACCACAAGAGTCCTTGCTCTTAATGGCACTGTATTTGTGATCTTGTTGATGCCAAGAGATCAACTTCTGGGATTCCCTTCAAGTTTGAAGATAGATAGGAGCTGCCAATAGGTATTTGTTTATTTCAGGGAGTTGAAAGATTCTATTTCCTTCAAAAACCAACATTAGATCTAAATGCCTCCAGACTAGTGCATTTTATTAATATAAGTGGCAAGTTTGTAATCACCAGGGATCATATCTATCTTACGTCAACAACCAATTGACTTGGTTGATTCTGTGAAAAAAATCAACCAACTATTCAAGCTTAAGAAACACTCAGAAACCTAGCACTCGCCAAAACCAGTGTTTCCCAAGTTTCTGTCATTAACTTACCACATGCCCAACATGTACCATATCTGTGTACCATATACTGTATTTCATACCATATACTGCAGTGAACTTAATACTTGGAATAAACAAATTGTAAATTAAATGACAACATCATTTGTCATAAACAAAGGGTAATTATTTTTAAAAAGTAAATAAAAACATAACAATGTGATTCTAATTCCTGCTGGAAGGTAGGACAACTCTATGCCTGAGGCCTGTTCTCTTTTTTAAAAGAAAAGGGAGATTAACAAATGTTAAAAATTTGAAAAAAATATTAGCACTAAAAGGAAGGACTGAAAAGAAATTTGAAAGCACAGAGCTTTCTCTCTATGTAATTCATTGACTATTAACCAGTGTTATTATATTTCTTAAAAAATCACCTCCATACCGTGTATGGCACCAGACTACATTCAAGAAATATATCTATAACCAAAACAATCAGCTGGTGGACTAAAATTAACATTTTTAAATTAGTCTTCTAATTTATGGTCATATGTTTTGCATCATGACAATGTGTTTTGCTAAAGACAGTACTTCACCATTTTTTAAGGATTTATAATATCTAAGTAGGCAATATTCAAAGGTTAAAATAGGAACTCAACTTTATGAGAAAAGTTACGCTGAAATAAGACTTTTGAAGAAGGAATAATGAAAACACAGGTGTATCTATTACTTTCCCCATTTCAGTGTACACTTTAAGACAATTTCTCTCATTATTGGGCACCTTGATGGCTCACAGATTAGAATGCTTACTTCTGAAAGATAAGTACAAAAAAATTAAATAATGTTTTTTAATCTCCTTTATTTCCTCCAGAACCTATAAAAAATTCAAAGACCATTACTTGGAGATATATTTTGGGAGAGTATTTTCATGTATCAACCTTCATTTTAATCATCCTGAGATTCTTTAAGTTCAAACATTCACCTCCAAAGAAATTTCTTTTTATCTAATTATTTTTATTTAGAGAATATTCAAAGCAGCAACAACAATTCAACTATGGAGTTCTTGGAACTGAGATATCCCCAGAGGTTTCACTGAGCATCCAAGTAAGCTGGAAGAAGGTAGCTCTAAGTGCTCAGGACTGTGTGGTCAGGGCTTTGTGGCTGCGGAATCTGGGCTGGCAGAGTATGGTTTACCTGGTGGAGGCAGATGGTGGGGCAGGTCTCCACCACTGCTACCAATGCCACAGAGTGACCCAGGCAATCAGAATTTTAGCTTGCAGTAAGGGAGTTCAGAATAATAGAAGTCCTTTCTTCCTTCAACCAAGTGGCTGAGTCCTTTTAACAGGCAACGTTGGGCCAACCTCTTCCCTGAGGTAGGAGGTAGTAGATGACTCCTAAGTGCCTGAACCATTTTAGTACTTAGTCCTCAGTTAAGGACTCAGTAGGATGGCTCAGCCTCAGAGGGGCCAGGAACTGAAAACACACATCCCTCTAAGTGGGTTAAGTTCTTAGGGAGCAGATGCAACTGTAGGCGATGGGAGACCAGTTGGCATCCTGAAGGTCGGAGAAGGACAAGAGAGGAAGGCACAGGCAGCCAATAGACAGCTTCAGGGCCAAGAAAATTCAAGCAAAATTAGAGCAGGTGGATGGAGCAGAGCAATGGCAAGTCTAAGCTCTTGTGAGCAGGTGGGCAGGTCAGAGAAAACTGTGAGCAGGGAACAAGGCCAAAGCTACAAGGCTGGGTTTCTGGGTCTGGAACTGAGTGCACTGGGGACAGGTGACCTACGTGTGGCTAGGAATGGTGATAAAAGCAGGGCAGAGCTCAGGGCTGGCAGGAAGTGAGTGCTGGGTTGGTTATCAAGGCACAGTCTTAGGCATCAGAAAATAAGACAGAAGCCCCCAGAAGAGGTACAAGAATAGAACTCTTTCATTTAGAAAAACAAGAAAAAGGCAAAAAACAAAAAACAAACAAAAAAAACCACCATTTATCAGAACTGGGGCAGGGCTAGCAGTAAATGGAGTGAAGTGGAAAAATGAAGCCATTTTCTAAATGACCTCAATTTCTGAGTTGTTTTTTTTCTTTTCTGTTTATATATTTAGTCTCTCTCTTTCGTGTTGGAGGCTTTCCTGGAATGTCTGATAATCCCTAGTCCTCAAATAACATTTAAGAACAAGGCACTAAAATGCTCTGTGCATAAGCACAGAGCTTATCAACTGATACTTTGGGTGAAACTCCCAAATACCAGGATGTGGAAATCTCTTCTTAGGTGGCATTCATTTTCCTCAAAGAGGAATGCTCTGTCTTCTGCCTGAGAGGTAAATATCTGGAAGATAAAAAATAGAGTGTAAGAGGGAGGCTGTTCCTACTATTCAGTATGCAGACTTTTCCAGTCCCTCTATGATCAGCCCGGGATCTCAACCCATCTTCTTGGTAGCTCCATGTGAGAAGTCCCCCTCATTTAATGCTGCTTGAGAATAAACCTCCAATTTCTTGCCTTTGGTGGATGTGGAAGTTAATCACAGGTTATATGCAGCATATAGAAAGAGATCTAAGGGTCCAGTCACTAACTAGCATGATATAACCAATTCCTTTGTTTTAAGTTCCCACCCTCTGAAGAACCTGGGGTCCCCAATGTTAGGCCTCTGAGGGGCTCTATGGTAGGAATGAGCTCACTTTTCATTAATAACTTTAGTTTAGAGGCCATTTAAGTTGCAGCCTGCCCATCTCTGTTGAGTCAGTTACCATGTCTCCATCCTCTTTCCATCTCACAAAAAGGTTGAGATCTTTAGTCACCAGATTTTTCCTCTCCTGTTTTTTATTTTTTTTGTCTTGGAAGCTTTGGAGTTTTTCTTTACTAACACATTATTAATATTATGTTGCTGAAAGGGTTCAAGTAGTCATCTTTAATGAAAAATGCCTCTAGGTAGCTATGATGACATTAAAACTGGGGTGAAGTTTTGATACTTAGAACTTCAAGGTTCGCCTTCATTATTTACTGTGAAATTAAATGAGTAGACATGTAGATAAATGATTGTAACACATCTTGATGAAAAGGAAGGAGAATGACTCATAATTATCCTGATGGGTCACAAAAAACAGGAAAGATACTACTCTAGAGCCTAGTTAGTGGCCTTGATTTAACTCTCCATTTGGGTGTGAATGGGGCTGGGCTTCCTAAGAAGAACTGACTCAGATTTTTCTCAGAATATTGGCTTTACTTGCATTGCCAACCTATCTCACCTCCAGTCAACAAATTCCATTTCTTACTTTTGATATTGTGTATTCTCTCCCCTCCAAAACAGTTTATCCATTCTCTGCCAATTACCCATACTTACGGTGAACATTCCTCGCAGCCATACAATAAGATGAACTTTATGTCTGAATGACTTGTTGATAAGTGATTCCCAAATGCTGCTGGTGCCAGGTGCCTGGGAGGCCATATGTGAATAACTTGCAAAGTTTGTTAAAAATAATAAATTTGCAGATCCCACCCCCATATCCAGAGGAAATGATTCAGTGGGGGATCAAACAGGGCTCATAAAGGTAATTCTGAGTTACTATTATAGAACAGTCATTGCCGGGATTTATTCATTCTTATATATATCTCTATATATATATCTGTCTATACGTATATTGCTCACATGTAACAGTACATCAGGTGTATAGAATGTGAAGATTCTATGCAAAGAGTGGAGTCTTGGCCTTTGAAAGAGTATAATTTAGTAGATGATATAGACTTAACAGAAAGTATTTTAATTAAAGTCAATGATGTAATTATGAGGACAATGTGAATTATCTAAAGCGTTGTAGAAATTCAGAAGAGGCAGAAATGACTCAGAGGACCGGGAAAGGTTTTATGAGGAGGTGGCCACTAAGTTGGGCCATGCAGAATAGGTGAAATTTCCATGGGCAGCAATGGTAAGCATTTGAGTAGGTTTGTCAGGCATTTGCCTGAAATAAAGTATCCCGAATCAAAATTGTGATATACTAGATTCACTTTCATTTTGATATATTCTGTGCTGATGAGCATAAACAAATATGTTGAGTTAAATATATCTGTTTATTGATATGGGCACAATGAATATTTTCAATGGGCTTCATTAATATTAATAATCATGATCACATATTCACTAAGTACACATTCTGTATTGAAATTTGTTAGCAGGTATTGAACAAATAATAACAGTAGCCTAAAACTTGTCTACCTTGGAGATGCTAGGAAATTATAAGATGTAGAAATGTTAACATTCAAAATACTCAGTATTTCTTAGTGAATATACTGATAATGGTCCATATTCTTTCAACTTGGTTTACTTCCCTTCTAACTAATGTATGGCTTGAACCTTTTTATAGATCACTTTTTGGGTAAAGATGAAAAAAGTTTTTAAGTTTCTATTTTAGTATCATCAGTCAGCAGTGCTTCCTTGTATAACAATGGAGAAACAGTTTACATTCTCCTTTCCTTATTCCATTTGTAGTTAAAAATAATTTTTAAACTTTCCCTTGCCTCTCATATGTTCCATTTCATCTCCTGCATTGCTTTTCCAACTTTACATCGATATGCCTTTGCTCCCTCTTGGTAATCATCATTTTCCTTACTAGTTTCAAAAACAATGTGCTCTTTCTATTAGCTTCAATCTCTTCTTTCAGTTAAAGTACAAAATTAGGTTGGAATTTTTCCAGAACTTTTTTGAAAGAAAAATGCTAATGATAGTAGTGTGGTGCATGGTGTATATTATCTTTACAATGATTAAAACGGTTATAAAGCACCTACTTGTTCTCTGTGGTGTACAGAGGGATGGAAATTATTGCTACTCTCTAGGGAACTTAATATTGAGGAGGCTGAATCAGTAAAGGATATAAATTATGAGCAGCAAATACACATACATAAAGAAACAAGGTGATATAGAAGCTAAACACTAGACATTAATGAAGAGAAAGTGTTCAGGATGTGCTTAGTTTCAGAAATATGAATATTCCTACACACACATGCACCTGTGGCATGATTATTATCATTATCTTATCACTATCATTATCTTTTCTCTTTGGCTCTACTGAACCACAATACTCCTTCTCCTCTCTACCTCGTATCCTCTCTGTTCTCCTTTCTTGCACACTTTTACCTCGTATCCTCTCTGTTCTCCTTTCTTGCACACTTTTTTCCTTCTATTTCCCCCAATCTCTTGTTCATTCAATGGAAGAAGAGTCACTCAGCACTTTCTGTTCCTACAAAGAGCATTTATTCCTCTCTCAGGATGGTCCTTACCCAGTGACACTAAGGATGAAAATTGCTCCTAAATGGCCACCCTCGATAAGTTTGGTCAGTCTCACTCTCAGTTGGCTGGGAGCCCCACCAAGGCTCCCTTGGGGGAAATCTGTTCTTCAAAGAGCACCACCAATTCCTCATGGAAAGTGTGAAAGATTGACATCATGATGTAGTGCAAAGAAAACTGGGAGTCAGGAACAATGAGTTATGTGGGCCCAGCTCTGTCACTAACTACTTGCATGGCCTTAGACCACACTGGGGGTGAACTCTCTTGTCTGTAAAATGCGGAGGTTTGTGGCAGGCTAAATAATGACCCACCAAATATGTCTACATGCTAATCCTTGAAACCCATGAATGTTAAATTCTATGGCAAAGGGGAATTCACGGATGTGATTAGCTTAAAGATCTTGAGATGGGGAGATTAACCTGGACTAATTGGGTGGACCGGATGTAGTCCACGTAGTCCACAATTATGATGTAATCATAACTGTCCTTATAAAAAGGACCCAGAAAAAATCAGAGTCAGAGAAAATAATATGATGATGGAAGCAGGGATTGGAAGGATGTGATTTGTGGATGGAGGAAATGGCCACAAACCAAGGATGAAAGGCATCTGCTAGAAGATGAAAAAAGTCAAGGAAGTGTATTCTCCTCTCAGATCATCCAGAAGGAGCCAGCCCTATGGACACCTTGACTTCATCCCATTGAAACTGACTTTGGACTTCTGACCTGTAGAACTGTAAGAGAGTAAATTTGGGTTGTACTAAGCAAAAAGTCAGTGCTAATCTGTTACAGTAGCAATAAGAAACTCATACAAGATTGTACTAGGTGGCTTCTGTGGTTGTTTCCAACTCTAAGGGCTATGTCGTAGCTATGCACCATTGTTAAATGGCATAGACTTTGCAGTACTGTGGTGCCTTAATGGATCTTGTTAAAAGGAACATCATTTGACAAGACTGTTGATCAGATGGTGCTTGTTCTAAAGACTAAGAGCATTTGAAGAAAAGCAATTAAGGAAGAGTCTCTGCAGTTCTATGTGAGGTTTTGTTCTAATTTACAATTAGTAGTCAGAGAAAAGCATCGGTCTTCCTCCATAATCTAACCCCAAACTACCATTCCAACTTCCTCTTCTACTACGCCCTTCTCTCTAGCCCCATTATTCTTCTTGTCTCTTCCCAAACAGGCTCCTCTGTGTCTCAATTCTTTGTCAGTTATCACCAGGAAATGTTTTCTCCCAAATCTGTCCAAAGCTCCAACCAAGTGCAAAGTCTTCTCAAAAGCTGTCCTAATCACCTGAGTCACACTTAGTCTTTTCTTTCTCTATTTTCCCTCTGCATATCACTTGTCCTACTTCTAGGCAGACTCTTAAATCCATCTTCTATTTCATGCTTACACATCTGTCTGCTCCATTAGACAGAAGGAACTTTGAGGGCGGTATCTGTGGCTTATTCATTTTGGTGGTCCCATAGGCCCAAGACCAGTGCCTACATATAGCAGATGTTTGATATTTCTTGACTTAAAGTCACAGAGAACTAGAACCATGGAACTAATTATCTTTTCTTCTCATAAAATATATACCTTACTGCAAAACTCTTCCATAGGCAAAGTCGCAGAGAACACATATTCATAAGTGCTTTTCCTTATTTTCCACAGTGTTTTACTTCAGTGTAAACTTCCTAGGCTCTGTTATATCACAGACAAGTAGGAAAAAATTAAACACATCTTACTTGCACAAGTTTTTCCAGTAAGAAAATCAAAAGTTAACTCAGGAGCCTAAAGATTTTTGTTAAAACACCCTATGTTGCAATTTACAGGAAGGACATAATCCTTTCTGATTTGCTGTCACCACATAATTCTTTCTATTCTTTGAAATTCAGGACGAGGTGCATTTTAAGAAATTAAAAACTGTTTAGAAGTGTCAGGAGTAATCATTGATAACACCTCTTTGCCCCCTTGTTCCAAACCAAATCCTAATTAAGTAAAGCTCTTCAATGCATGAACAGTAAAGGCAATTTATTCTACCTGCTTAATATTAAACTGTAACCCAGTATGAATTTGATGATGAAGAGTCAAGAGGTGAAATCAGTTCCCTTCAGAAATACCTTCCAGTGGTAGAACACTGCCTGTCACTGTACTCATTTCCTTAATCATAGCTGGTGCTTATGCCAAATCTTTCATCTGGATAACTAAGGGAGCTTAACTCTTAAATCCTCAGTACACCAAAAAGGAAGATGAGTAGTTAGTACCAAAGTACCTGTTATTTCTCAGACAGGTAAATAGACCCAAAGGTCACATTCTCATAGCATGTTTGTGAAAGAACCACAAAGAGAAGGAAGCTAATGGATGCCCAATTGTGTGTGATCATCACTTGCCCAGTCTCACATATTCGACTGAAAACCCATGTCTTGTTTGAACAGAGGTGCATGAGCTAATGCATATTGGATTCAATTGGCAGGGACACTGGAGGAGATTCTGCATAACAGCTGTTTAGATTTAGCAGCGCTATAAATAATTTGATCTTTATAAACAGCAAACGGATGCTGGTTCTTTAAAGGAGAAGAATCTGCTAATTCCTCTGTTTGTAAAAGAACATGGACGGTATGCTACTATCTACAAGTAAATAAACAAACCTCTCAGACAGAACCCAGGCAAGCTAACGTCTTTTTTTGTTATTGATCCTCAGGGACACAGTGACTGTTCCATAGAGTTTTCCAGGCCCTTCTCCATCTTTAAGATACAGGTCAGGACACCACAACCTTAAGGCTAAGATTTGGGACTAATATTTTATACTGCTGCTCCCAGTTTCCATTAAACAAATTACAATGGCATCGTGGCCTAAATATTTTTGGAAAAGGCCGAGGCTAGGAAAAGAGGCCTTTGTTCCAAAAAGAATTGGTAGCTAAACCAGGACAGAATAAACAGTGCCTAGTTCAGAAAAATCTGGCTAATTCAGTGCGTTCTGTGTCAAATTAAGTACATGTGTTGTCTGCCTAGGGAAAAAGAAATTTAGTAACTGATTGCATATGTAAATTTTCAATAAAGATATGCAGATTCTGGATTAGTTAATTATTATATTGCTCTTTAATACCTTAAAAGGCAAATTTAAAGCAAGTGTTTGATCTGTATATTTCAAGGACAGAAAAGCCCAGAGCAAGGATAGGAAACTTCCAGGCTAGATTTGATTCTTGGCAGGATTTCATCTGGCCATCGGCTGGTTTTCTAAAATTAAGTGTTCCTTGCTTCTATCCCTAATTATTTGGATGAATCAAATTTTAGAGAAAACAAGCATGTCATCTCAGACTTCATAATACTGGGTGTAGTCAGACATGTAATTTACAATAGGAAGTACATCTTAAACTTTCGTAAAAAATACAAACTAAAGTCAGGCCAATGTAAATTCAAATTCTGATTTTGTCACTTGGTCTGTGTGCTCTAGGGCAAGCACCTTAAACTCTCTGAGTCTCAGTTTCCTCTCCCATAAAATAGGAATAATAGTAATTGTTTGTAATGCTAAATAAGATGAAATACATCCTCAAGTCCACCATCTGTGGACACTACAAAAGTAGCAACTATTATTAATAATCACAGGGAGGCCAGGCACGGTGGCTCATGCCTGTAATCCTAGCACTCTGGGAGGCTGAGGTGGGTGGATCATTTGAGCTCAGGAGTTCGAGGTCAGCGTGAGCAAGAGTGAGACCCCGTCTCTACTAAAAACAGAAAGAAATTATATGGACAACCAAAAATATACATAGAAAAAAAATTAGCCAGGCATGGTGGGGCATGCCTGTAGTCCCAGCTACTTGGGAGGCTGAGGCAGGAGGATCACTTGAGCCCAGGTGTTTGAGGTTGCTGTGAGCTAGGCTGACGCCATGGCACTCCAGCCTGGGCAACAGAATGAGACTGTCTCAAAAAATAAATAAATAAATAATAATAATCATGGGGAAAATAGCATTATTTATTTAATAGATATATAAAATATCCTCTAGATATTGTAAACTCCTTGAGTATGAGTTCTGTTGTACGTCTTTGTGTATCCTTTCAAAGGCTGGCAAACCTCCTATGTAGTAAGTGCTAAATAAATATTTGTTGTTTTGACTTCAATACATATTTTCTCCAAACAAGTTATTCCAGCTTTCCTCCACTGCCTCCATTTCCTATGCTTATTTATTAATTTCACTGATGTCTTTTGAATTAGTTTGCCACTAAATGGCAGACAGCTGAAGAATCAGAGGCTCAAACAAACAAAAAATAAGCAAAACAGAAAACTGAAAACAAAACCACTCTGACCCTAGAACAACAAATGAGCCTCAGCTGAATATAAAATGAGGAGAATCAAAAGCAAACCAGTGTCAGGAAGGTTGGCATTGGCTATCTGAGACATTGTGCCAAAACCCAGAAATTTTGCCTTAAAATGAATCTCACTGTGCTGAGAAGGAGTGGGAGGAGGACATGGGAACAGCTGCACCTGCAATGGGGAGTAGTGGACAATGTAGGGTAATGTCAAGTTCAACTCTAAGGAAGTCTTAACTAGTTAGTGGCACAGCCAGGACTAGAACCAACGTCATTCGATCTGCACAGTGACAGCTCAGATAATAGGTCACTATTCATAGTGTTCTCAGCTGTCTACCATGTTGCCTCCCGCTGAGAGCTTTGGGAAGTTCCTTCACTCCTCCACATCTGTATATTGAGAGTGTTGGACTCCATGAAAGAAAGAGAGAGAGAAAGAAAATGAGAGAGAGAAAGAAGCTAGCTAAGGACAGAGTAAAGGTTTCTGGCCTTTTCCCCTTCCCCCGGGATACATTAGTAATCACAAGACCTGGCAAAAGAATATCCACCGTCTTCCAGAAACCTAGATTTTAATGAGAAGGTTTGTTCCCTCATTTCCAAACTCCCTTAAAGCTATCCTTTGATACTCTGGCCCTCAGTAGCTTAGCCAAGTTGTCTTCGTTTTTATTTCTATTGGTTCTTTTTTCTTTTTCTTTTTCTTTTTTTTTTTTTTGAAAATTTCAATGTGAATAAGAGTTCCTAACTACAGTACTCAAGCATCCTCCTAAAAATTTTTGCTGCTGGTGCATATTATATGTTGACTTGTTTGTGAGGGAAAAGGCCATCAGTGAAGCAGCAACACACTGCGTGTGGCAGGTCCAGGAAGGCTGGGCAAGCACTAGGCCAAGTGTCACAGTCTCCTAAGGCCCACAGCAGAGGAGAACATGAGTGACTGGTAGGTTCCCAAGAGGACAGTAAGCGTATGAGGTGAGAAACATTTGGTAGGCATGATCCTACCTTTACAAAGAGCAGGTAATATATTTTATCACAATACATAGTAATAACTGTGTTTGCTCGTTTTTTTTTCCCCAACAGAAAAATTTGACCAAAAGAGTCTCAGGGAAAATATACAGTCAGGGAAACCCATATTTATGTAGATGAGGATTCATCTTCATGTAGGATGAGAACAGGGAAGTGTTTACATAGTTCATCTCAAAGACTCTTCTCCATATGGCTGTTTCAGAGGCCCTGAATCTGCCACTGTGTAAACACACACAGAAATACCCACACATGTATAATATATACATACCGTACATATTCTACTTGTGACGATCCACAAACTTTATTTACTTTTAAGTGTCTTATAACAATCTCATAATCCAAATATTCAAATTTCAGGATATAATTAAAAACACTGCCCAATATGCATAACCACAATAAATAAATGCATAGTAAAAAAAATAGGAGCTACAGGAAAATCTGGAATAATGAGAAATTAATTCAACCTTTTCTTTTTAAAGCTACACTGTCTGTGAGCAGGAGATCAGAACAAACACCCTTCTAGGACTCAGACTTTGAATATACCCAAAGTGAAGCTTTGCAAGGAAAGACAAAAGCACTAGCCTGCATTTTTGTTTTTGTCTTTTACCACATGCTATATTTTATAAAGGTATGTGCGTACTCATGAACACATACCTAACAGGTACTGAACTCTTCCCTTGATCTTTAGGGCTAAATAAAATGTAGGTGAAAATCCCCTACATCTACTACCTGTGACTTTTTATAATTAACACAAGACAAATGTTATCGGTTATTCTAAAGTGAAACCCACAAGATTGCAAAGAAGCTGGTTTAAATGGAAGGGGTCATGTTTGCAGTGATGGCTGGAAGAGGGAAGGGGTGTGGGAGATGGGCTTTGGCAGATAGGAAGAGAAAAGATTTAGACCAGCTCATACAAGGAAATGTGTACTCATCAAGACTCACACAGGAATCCTGATTTTGGCAGAGTTGCTGGATGACAAGATGCCAGATTAAGGTGAAATTTCTGTGGGCTCCTCAAGCTTCAGTCATTGGAATAGGTCTATAGTGTTAATGAAAATCTCAAGTAAGATCTTTTTCTCACAAGTCAAGAGTTAAAGTAAGTGCCCATGCCCACTTGAAAATACATAGTAATTAATCATTTGTTTAGGTTAATACTGGAGCACAGGACCAAGGGATAAATTGTGCCTGGAGTCCATCTTGCTTCCTCTCTGGAAGATGGACAAGAGTGACCCAGTCAATAAGCCATCTGTGTGGTCCCTCCTGGGATGGAAGATAACCGGTGGAGTTATCCCAACCAGGATAACTGGCTGCAGTGGTCTGGGATTTCCTATGCAAGCTTCCCCTTCTCTCTCTGGGAATATGGGAAGCTACTCAGGTATCTCACCTCTCGGCCCTCAGACCCAACAACTCCAATTCTCTCGTCTCAACTGGGCATGACGGAGAGAGCAGTTGAGAGGCAACAGAGTTTCTCAGCTATTCCTGCTCCACACGGTGCAGCCAGCCATGAAATAGAGGCACTTGTCCCTCTCCCCTGAGCAGGAAGCCCTGGAAAGGAAGGCTTTGCTCCCTCTCTGCAACCCCCCAGCTGCTCTTCCCACAGGAGGAGAAGCTGTTCTGGTGGCTCAGGGTGTGACATTTACTGGGACATATTTCCTCATGGAAAGTTAAGTGTCCCCTTCCTCTTTCACTTCCTGTGATCGACAGGCCCTCATGTGCTGTAAGGACAACTGGGAAGAATCTCCCTGCAGGTGGAGAGATGGCCATGCTCTCCTTCTCTTCTAGCTATACTCCTGTGCCTGGGAGGGTGAGGTTGTGTCTGTTTTACTGTGTGGGGCCAGAGAGGAAATCAGTAGATAATAATTCAGTTGGGCACATGTCAATGCAGGGCTTCAGATGCCCATAGGATATCCAGGAGAGCTACCCAGCAAACAGTTAAAGTGTAACAAGAACTTAGGGGAAAGTTCAGGAAAATTATCAACTCAAAAGAACAAATGCTTCTTTCTACAATGGGCATTAATATTATTACAATAATTAGGACAGCAAAGACTTGGAAAGTGGGTCAGACACAGCCAGATTTGGTTTTTAGAAAGAATAACTCTGGCCACAGCATGAAAGAAGTCCTGGAATGAGAAAGAACCTAAAGGTGGGAGACCAGGTTGTCACAAACGTCTGTCTGGATGCAATGAGGGACTAAATTCAGAAAATGGCCATGGGGATGAAGTAGCGTGGTCAAATTTGAGACTCATTTTAAGGCAAAGTTTCTAGGCTTTGGCAATGAAAATATTAGGCTAGGAAGTGAGAGAAAGGGAAGCTTGGAGATGTTTCTAAGATGTCCAACTTAGAAGACCGGGTGGCTACACACTATTAACGAGCCCAGGCACTGGTCAAGATTGCCCTTTATTCCTTTTTTTGTTTGTTTTATACTTACAACCCACATTATCCCTTGGCTCTAACAAGGTTCAAAAATATTGGGTCTAACATAACCTTGCTGGTAGGAAGAGAATAAATCATTTGCCTCTTGCAGTAGTTGGAAAGGAGATGTAATAAAGTGTATTCTGGGACAGAGAGCAGTAATTCACTACCAACTGATGTTACCCTTGTTAAACTCCATCCCTCATTGGCCCATTAGCCCTCACAACATCCCTTACAGCTGTCTACCTCTCTAAGTGGGAGATAACACAGACTGGCTCATCCAACTCCATTTAGCCTGTCCATCTCCACTCCAACCACTTGTAGCAGATGTTACAGCATCCCAGAGGCCAAAAGGCTGAAGACCTTTTGTCATTTATCAGATATCCTTACAGCACTACTTCCTTCCACCATTCACATCTAACCACACAAGATTTGGAAGGCAGAGGTAAAAATCACAACATCCAGGCCATTCTGCCACCTCTGCTATTTCTAGAAGCATCATTGCAGAGGTGGCATTCAGTTTTGTTGTGTTTTCTGCAGCAAGTGTTGCATAGGTTCTGTTCTGGGTTGAATTGTGTTCCGCAAAATTGTTGAAGTCCTAACTCCCCATAAATTCATAGGTCACATACCTGTGAGTACGGCCTTATTTGGAAAAAGAGTCTTTGAAGAGAGGGAAGTTAAGATGAGCTCATTAGGGTGGGCCTTGATCCAATATGACTAGTGTCCTTATAGAAAGGGGAAATTTGGGCACAGAGACACACACATACACAGGGAGAATGCCATGAGAACATGAGCACAGAGATTAGGGTGCAGCTATAAGTCAAGGAAAACCGAAAACTGCCAGAAAACCACTAGAAGTTAAGAGGGAGGCATGGAACAGGTTGTTCCTCACAGCCCTCAGAAGGAACCAACCCTGTGACACCTTGCTCTCCAATTTTCAGCCTCTGGAGCTGTGACACAATAAATTTCTGTTTTTTAAACCATCCCGTTTGTGCTACTGTGCTACAACAGACCTGGCAAAATAATACAGGTCCAATTGTTTGGTTCCCAGTATTGTAGGTGTTGAGAGGCAGCGGGTGGGGAGATGGTAACATCCATTTTAGTGATGCACACACAGCATAATGGAGTGTTCTAGGGCCAGCAGGTATGGTTTTAGTTTCATGATTTCCTCACTTCTTTATCATCTTAAAGGCAGCAGCTAGGTTAGCCAATTCAGTGTTGGTTTCTTAAAACTCAGCCTGTACGACCTGCTCCCGCCCTTTTCTGAATTAAGTTCCTTTCTGCTTAAACTAAGCCCAGGGAAGTCTGTTATCTGCAACATGTGTCTTGTATCCTGACTAAAGGACACAATGATACTTCAAAATGTCCTTGGAAAACAAACAGAAGTTCTATTTTTTTTTTTCTTTGAGCCATACAAGTCTGTGGATCCATCAGAAGTATGAATAAAACATAACGGTGAATTAGGTAGTGGGTCTAATTGAAATTCGATCACAAATCTCTTTTAAAAAGTGTACTCCTTTTATAAATTTCTGTATTTATAGAATAAACTCCGACTTCACTGCAGTAGTAAGCTAGTTGTTTTTCCCTAACTAGGTGAATTACGGGAAATTAGACACACAGAAGGGTGGGTGGGTGGATAAGGATGGAATTTGTAAATATGAGCACAGACATTGTAAACTTTGTTGGTCAAATATTTTTGGCATTCTAATGGCTTCAGAAAGCTCCTTTTAAGACTATAAAATATAAAACTTCAGAGAGAAACCAGTCACTACACTCAGGCCTAAGTCTTACACAATTTGTATTCAACTCTTTATAAATAATGTGAATGAAGTACAAGACTAAAACTTATAACAATATTGTTAATAATCACAGTAATTTAGAGTTGGTTTTAAAAAAGCTCTTAATTCTTACTGAGTTCAGACCTTTTCTACTTCAAATGGGTAAACCAAGTCTCAGAGAGGTTAGGTGACTTACCCAAAGTCAGGTAATAGTGGTTTGATTATTTGAAGGACAAATAACTAACCCTTTGGAATAAATAATTCTTTTCTTTGGTATCCTCAGAAAGTATGTTTAAAAGGCCAGTTGTATATTATAAACTCTGACAAACATGCACTGAGGAACTTGGTAAAAGTCCTGCTTAGGTAATGCTGCTAGCACCGATTCAGATGTACCAAGAACAGCGTAGAGAGCGTTCAGCCAAACCTTCAAGGCTCGCTCAAAGGCCGTCTCTGCCATGAGCTTTTCCTCATCTCCCAGTAGACATATCTGCCCCTGAACTCCCAGAGCCCTTCATTTACTTCTCTGTTAGAGTAGTCACCACTTATTTGTTTAGCAAACTCTAATGTAGCACTTAGACCTGGTGCCAATCACAGTTCTGAGTGTTTTCCTCGAAATGATTCTATGTGATAGTTACTATTGTGGTCTCCACGTTACAGATGAGAGCCTGAGAGACAGAGATAGTAGATAGTAATCCTGCCAAGGTACAGCAGGATTCAAACCAAGGCAGCCTAGGGCCAGAGTCTAACCTCTGCCCTGCACCCCTGAACCATGCTAAAGCTATAGGCGCCATGACCAATCTTCTCTTCTTTGCTGCTAGCTTCTGGAGAAGAGAGCTCATTCTGATTCACATCTAGATTCCATACAACATTTTAAGTAGTGCCTGAGGAAGACTTAGAAATCAAGTCATTAACTAAATAAATGAATAAACAAATATGTGAATAAGGTATAAGGGCAACTAGGGTGAGACAGCTAGAACACATCTGTGACCAACACATAGTGGTAGCGAGCGTGGAGAGTCACCATCTTCTCACGTTATTCCCAAGTGCTCTCTGCGTGCAACTTTGCCCAGATTACTGTTCTACGATTCGTTAAAACGGATGACTTATGGGGAAAATAACCAGTTGCAGGAGGTGAGCTAGCTCCTCATGAAACTCTGAAGTAGAAAGGTGGATTTGCTGCTGTCTTCCTTCCCTTTCTCTCCAACACGAATGCCTCCCTTGGGCTCACTCAGTGCAGTTTGAGAAGTCACCACGGAGCCTCCAGGAAGAAAACAGTCTGACCGAGGCATTGGGACAATTATGTTAAGGATCTACAAGCACACTCTATAAAATGTATATTCACTCAGACGTATGATTCAGCCACTCAAATGTTCCCTGTACTTTAGATTTGTACATTAGATTTACCCTTCATCACCGTCATAAAATCGCATTAGTGCGTGACTCACTTTCTTTCATTTGCTCATATTTCAGTGATGGTAATTAACCTCAGCTAATGGCTCTCTTCACTACACTGATTCAGGGATTACTAACAGCAACAAGCACACATAATAGATGGTAGAAGATGGGGACACAAAATGCAATCTGGCTCATATATTCCGGCGTTGCACGCTAACACAGTCTTATTTTTAGTGCTCTCTGCTGGGCGACCTTCTGATCAGAGGTAGGGGCTCTGGAGTCCAAGTCCTCTATTCAGTCAGTCAGTCTCAAGAGAGCAGCAGTTCAATAATTGACAGTTGGAACAGAAAGGCAAGAAAAAGTATGAAAATGTTTTCTTGCTATTATTATGTTTTATAATGAAATAATCTATAGTCTTACTTTTTTGGCTTAAAACATCCTATCTTTTCCCTCAAAAAGTTAAACATAGAATTACCATATGACCCAGCAATTTCACTGCTAGGTATCCACCCAGAAGAATTGAAAACAAGTATTGAAACAGACACATGCACATGCATGTTCATAGCAGCACTATTCACAATAGTCAAAACGTGGCAAAAGCCCAATGTCCATCAATGGATGAATGGATAAACAAAGTGTGGTATACACATGCAGCAGAAATGTAGCCAGCCATAAATAGAAATGAGTACACTCTACAGCTCAGGTGAACCTTGAAAATATTAAGTGAGGCCGGGCGAGGTGGCTCACGCCAGTAATCCTAGCACTCTGGGAGGCCAAGGTGGGTGGATTGTTTGAGCTTAGCAGTTCAAGACCAGCCTGAGCAAGAGTGAGACCCCATCTCTACTAAAAAATAGAAAGAAATTATATGGACAACTAAAAATATATATAGAAAAAATTAGCTGAGCATGGTGGCGCATGCCTGTAGTCCCAGCTACTCAGGAGGCTGAGGCAGGAGGATTGCTTGAGCCCAGGAGTTTGAAGTTGCTGTGAGCGAGGCTGATGCCACGGCACTCTAGCCTGGGCAACAGAGTGAGACTCTGTCTCAAAAAAAAAAAAAAAAAAAAGAAAGAAAGAAAATATTAAGTAAAATAAGCCAGACGCAAACCATGATAGACATATTGTATAATTCCACTTATATGAATTCTCCAGAATAGGTAAATTCATAGAGACAGAAAGCAGATTAATGGTTTCCAGGGGCTGAGAGGAAGGGAAAATGAGGAATGTCTACTTCACGGTACAGGCTTTCCTTTTAAGATGATAAAAATGTTTTGGAACTAAATAGAAATGGTGGTTGCACAACATTGTGAATGTGCTAAATGCCACTGAATCGCTCTCTCTAAAATGGCTAATATCACCAAGGCCTGCAGCAGGTGTTGACATGACTTGATTTCTACCCAGAGCTCTGAAGTCAAAGTAAAGAAGTTCAATGAGATTAGGTAAACAGTGGGAGTGACTGTGACTCTCTAAATGCCTCATCAAGTAATTAGTGATGCACTTGAATAGATGAACAAGATTCCTGCTGTTCTCCCTCCTATCCAGGGAAATCCCAGCCAAGGGAGTGGGCTTGGAGGAGTCAACAGGGAAAGAAGACCTTGTTGAGTGGGCTTGGTGATGGATATGCTAATTAGCTTGATTGTGGTAATTATTTCTCAGTGTCTACATATACCAAAACCTCACGTTATACACCTTAAATATACACAATTTTTGTTTGTCAATCATACTTCAATAAAGCTGGAAAGTGGCTTTCTGTCATGTAAATCTCACCCCAATAAAAACATTGCATGTTTTTCAATTAAGATATTGTTAATACACTAAATAAAATTATAACCTTGTTATTCCTTTGCAAGTCAGTGTAGTACAAATTCTACCCTTCAAGTGTGATGTTCAAAATACGTAATAACCAGCAAGAAACACATGCCCCTGATCAGAGACAACAACTCCCATTAAGGATGCGTCCTGGCCAGTGAGTGATCTCTTTGCCAGATTTCACACAGAAAACCACCCAAGAACCATTTTCTGTGTGTGCCACATGTTGCAGATTATAGGCATGGTCTCATTAAATCCTTCCCAACAACCCTGATACACATATAAAGAAACAGTTCTTTAATTTTGCAGAAGAAACTAAAGTTCAGAAAGACTAAGTGACTTACTCAAGGTCACACAAATATTAAATGGCAGAACTAGGACTCACATTTAGATGTTCTTATTTTAAAGCAAGAGCAATTTCCTGCACAAAACTTGTTTGCCAAGACTACTTGCAGCAAAAACAACTCAACTGCTACAGATTTTTGGAAGATATTGGCCCTCTAAGTGCTGTCACAGATTTTTAAACTACTGAAAGAAGAAGGTAGAAAACACCAAATGAAAAATAGACCAGATTTCCCGGAATAAGATTTAATGTTATGGTCACATTAATGAAAACTAGTATTTGACAATTTAGTATTTTGCAGAAATATGTGCTGTGGATATAAAGGCAGCAAAAAATCACACACACACACACACACACACACACATACACACCATCACCACCAAACCTGATGATAGTGTAATATACGAGACCAGCCTCTGTGAGCATGATGTGACTCACCCACGCTCACAAGAGTGCTACACTTGGTTTAATGCTATGGTGTTGCTGCCTTGAATTTCTTAATCACTTCTTAGCAAGAGGCCCTGCTTTTTCATTTCGCACTGGGACCACACATTATGCAGCCAGAAATGCCAGTATCCAACTAATTATAATTCTTATCTTTCCTATCTAGAAGAGTCATTATGAAGATCAAATGGGGAAATATTGGATAATTCTTTAGTTTACAAGGTACTGTCACATAAAAGTTATCGTTCTCCAGTTAATTGATCAGTAATTATTCAGATTCACACATTGCTCCTTTTGTCGGTGACAAGCTGATCGGAGAGGGCAGGACACCTGCAGAGATCTCTCTGCCACAAGGGCAGAGCCCACCAACGCCCTGTGTCCCAATGACCAGGGAAGGGCGCTAGGGTGCTTCCCACAGCTGCTGCTACTGCCTGGCGCCGTTCAGCAAGCTCCAGTGACAACTCCCCAGCGAGGCCTCCTGCACCTAAACCATATGAAGAGCTCCACTCACTCTCACCCCCACCCACCCTCTCCCATGTCACCCTATTCATATCCTTTGTACCATTGTCACAATCTATCATTATTTCTTTTTTGTTTGTTCATTATCTGCCAACTCCATGGGAATGTCAACTCTACAAGGACAGGAACTTATCTGTCTGTTTTCAGCAATGTGTATTCCTAGCACAGTGCCTGGTACACAGTAGGCACGCAACCACTGATTTCTTGAATGAATGAAGAAATGAATGAAGAAGTGAATGAATACGCTTCTCCAGTAGGCTTGAGAACGCGGCCTTCTGCAGTGACTCTAAAGCCCTGTAATGTCTTTGGCCACGTGGCCGATGGGTGGATTTTGTTGGAATGTATTGGTTTGCAAATGTTTAACTATCAACTTACTTATCTACCTACTCTGAAATTGAGATTCTAAGCGATAAAAAAAAAATGGCTTTGGAATTTGTACTAAGCCAACTGTGCACATGGTACAGAATGTTCTCAGAAGCACCAGGACTCATGAATAATAAAGCAGACCATTTCCTGGACTTTACAGCCTTCGCCTGGTGTTCTTTCTCGCCCACAGACCTTTTTGCCTGCTGACCTCAATCTGGATTCGCTCCTGTCCCAAGCGAGATACTGGATGAAATGCAAGGGAATCACCTTGGTCCTGAATCTAAGCTGTCACTTGTGCTCACCCATTTCCACCCAGCTCCATATGTAAAGCATTCGTGTTTTATAAAAAGAACCTAATTAACACCATATCCCACAAACTTTGCTACCAGCAGAGGCCTGACCAGAGCGGCATTTTCCACGCAGACTGTTAACGCTAGATCGCTCCAGATGGCGGAGCTGAATCAACAGACCCCAGCAGGAAGGTTGGGTTTATTTCACAGCAGGTAGGAATGTGCAGTTGCAGCACAAACAGAAAATGTCTTTGGCCTCCCATGAGTTATGGGTTTGTCATGCTTAATAAAATGAAGATCCACTGGGCTATTTGTTCCAGGCACGGAAATGTTTTTGATTAACAAATCTACACATAACGTTAGCCATATGAACTGGTGTCATAACACACACACATACACAAACACACACACACATTACCTGAATACATGCTCTTTGTAAAAAAAATTCAAAATAATATAAAAATATATAGAATACAAATCTACAGGGCTTCTTTATCTATCCCAGCCTGCCCTTCCCTCCCAGAGGTATATTGTTAACATTTTTAAGTATATTTTTCTCTTAACTGTTTTAGAGTATTGTTCTCACACTCTTTACACATTGAAAAACATTTATTTAAAGAATTTATAAAAAGGATTTATAAAAAGTTTATTGATGTTAAAATGCATAGGTTTGTATGTATTAACATTTCTGAAATTGGGCTGTATCTTCCCTTTGATGGCTTCTTAGATCCAGTGAAACACCACATTTTCCAGTTTTTAATTAAATGGCCCACATTTTATGTATTGTTCTGAAACTTGCTGTTCAAGAGAGCCTACATAAATTTTTTACATGATAGCATTCTCATCGCATTTATATCCACATTATTGTGGGATATTTTTAAGCTGTAAAATATATGGTTACAGTCCCCACATCTCCAAATTGCTTCTAAATTTATTCCTGACCCTCCCACAGTGCCATGAGCATAAAGGTCCAAGTCCTTTATAAAAGTGCTTTATAGATGAGATAAAGAATTTGGATCATACTCTTGGAAACACCCACATAACCTATAGCTAATATGTATACAAAATACCAAATATCTTTTCTAATGCGGAGAGCGATAGGTGTGTCATCTGACTTACACACTGGCTCATTTATGTTTTCTTTAAGGCTGTGCAGTTAAGAATGTTCCAGCATGCCGTACATATATACCCCATACGAGAGCTGAGAGATTGTATGGTATCTCAGCACTGCTTCTGATCGGAAATGGGGAAGTGAGACTCCAGCTAATGCACCTCTGCTTTCGCCCGCAGTGCTCATACCCCTCAGGTTATCTCTCTCCCCCCGTCCCGCTCCCCAGTTAGTGTGAAGCCCTTGGTTCTCTGGCACTGTCCCAGGAGGCTGAGCAGGAACGCAAGAAGACTCCAGCCTCGTAGCATGCATGCAGGGAGTGGAGGGTGAGGACTCTGACCTGGACTCAGGTTGGCTTTGGTTCAGAAGAAGCCTTCAAGAGGCAGGTGAACTCTGGAGCCTCACAAGGGGGAGGTCCCAAAGGTTCAGGTGAGGTCAGGGCTCCTCCATGTGGCATGAAATTGACTCACCCTGTGGATGCCCTGTAGACTCTGAGGCCTACCCTGCATCTAGAGCAGAGCTCTCGGGACTGATGGATAAAGTATGAACTTCCTCTACCCCTGACATAAGAGGGTAGTCTTGTGAGCCCTAAATATTCCCCAGAATGTGTAATTCGGCTGCTAAACTGATCCCTGTGCATAAACAGCATCTCACCCTTTGGAGGCAGCATTTGCAATAGCCCCAAATAGCTGTTCTAATGGCCCCAAAGGACAAATGCCTCTTGTATTTTGAGCCTGTGAGAGAACTTAGCATTTTGCCATTTACCTTCACAGGGAGGAGATGTTACAGTGGCTTTTGACCCAACAGCCTGATCTATATCTGCCACATACCGAATTAGAACCCATGAATTTGCCACAAATATCCTAGCAGCCTTCTACATCCAAAGAGACCCTCAACTAGGCCCACCCCTCACCATCTCCTCCGCTACCACCCAAGTCCAAGCTGTCACCGTCTCTCGCCTATGTTCTTGCAGGAGCCTCCTGCTAGTTTCCCCGATTCTGTGGTTACTCCTACCGATCCATCTTTGTACATACGCCAGAGACATCTTTGAAAACACAAATTTCCTAAAGTCACCTCACTCTACTCCATTTAGAAGACTTCTGTGGTTTTTCATTGCACTTAGAATGAAACCCAAAGTCCTTGGCCTGGACAGCAAGTCCTTAAGCATTTACCTCTCCAGCCTCTTCTTTATGCCCCCCTCTCTCTTACTCACTATGTTCCAGACACACTAACCTCGAATGTGCTGAGTTCCTTTCCCATTGCAGAGCAGTGGCTGGACAATCTTGACCTCTGCTCTGAGCATGATCTGCTCCCTCTCATCCAGCAAATCTCTACTCTCATTTCACTTGCTCAGCATAGCTGTCCCTGGGCACCTGTCTCAAGTCTCCCCTCCTGTTACTCTGTCATATCATCCTGTTTATTTCCTCTTTTGAGAGCACTCATTATACTCTGTAATTATCACATGTACTAACTTGTTCATTTTCTGCCTCCCTCTATGAGAAGAAGAACTTTGCTAGTTTCACCTATGTGTTCCCAATTTCTAATCTAGAACATTCCCTGGATAATTGGGCCAAGATATTTTTGAATGAAAGAGTGGTCATTAGCTGTATATTTAAAATTAATCGAGAAGCACTGCATACCATTAACACACACTGGCCAGGGCTGCCCGCGTCAGGATGTGGAAAAAGCAGCTGTTTGCCACCCAGGTGCCCATCGGTATTGCCACCTGCAGGCCCACTCTGACCTGCTGATCACAGTCCCTCGGGGCAGAGTCTCAACATCCTAGGTTTGAAAGTGCCATGAATGATTCTGATGTATCTCTGGCTAAAAATGTCTAGAAAGAGGCTTTCCTTTTCCTCTGAAATCCCAACTGCTCATAGTGGACTGCCGTGGGGGAAGGACGTGTTTAGAGTCAATACTTGGCCTGTCCTGCCCTAGGAGAAGCAGCGAGCATCGGGCTGTCTGACAGGCGAGAGCAAAGTTCCCAGAAGAGATGTTCTGCCCACAAGCAAAGCTTCTGGTGAAGCTTATGAGCCAACTTCCGTCAAAGGGCTTGAGCTTTTGTGGGGGTGTATGTGAGCAGTGTGTATGTGTGTGTGTATGTCTCAAGCAGCTCTTTTCCTAAAAGCAAAATATTGTAGAAATTTTTGAATATACAGAAAAATATAAAAACCATTTTTTAAAACCATCCATGAATCTTATACTCAAAGATCATCTTAAAATCACCATAGCCATTAACACTTATTGAGGGCTTACTCTGCCAGGCATTTTCCTATGTGTTTCAAATGTATTTCCTTTATTTAACCTTCACAACAACCAATGTGGTAGGTACTATTTTCCTCACCCATTTTACAGATGAGAAAACAGGCACAGCGAAGGAGTTTAGGAAATTTGCTCCAAATCATACAATTCCAGAATTTTAATTTAGCGATCGCCTCCAGAACTCATGTTCTTAACTACTATAATGCTATAAAGCCTTGTTTTTCCACAGATGTCTGTTTGTGTGATTGTATATATACTTATACAAATACATACACACACATATGTTATAGGGAAAGAATTTTTCCTCCTCCTCCTATTAAAGAAGCTCATTTTGGCTTGGCTACCAGATCCCTGAGAAATAAATAAAATTTTATAGACTCACTTTTTTCCAGTTAAGGCAGTGATCATTTTCCTATTGCAAGAAGTTTCATTTCTTTGTTTGTTAAATCATGAGTGTGTGTAATTTTATCAAATGTTTTTTCTATGACTGTGGAGATGTCCATATTCCTTTCCCATATCCCACGCTATCTTAACCTGCTAACTCACTTGTCCTTTCTACTTGGTCATGATTTTTTTCCTAATTGATGGCTAAATTTTGTTTCTGAATTTTGTCTGTACATTCAATAGTTAGTTTTGTCTCTGACTTTCTTTTCTCATACTGTTTTCACCTGGTTTTGGTATTAAGGTTTATAGACTCATAAAATGAGTTGCAGTGTGCTCTGTGTTTTCTAATTTCTCTGAAAGAGTTTAAGTTTGAAATTATTAATACCTTGAACTCACCTATAAAAATAGTTTGAGCCCAGAATTTTGCTTACTGGAAGATATTTAATTTTTAATTCAATTCCTTTAATGGTTATAGTACAAATTAGGTTTTATCTCCTGTTTTGAGTTAGTTTTGATAATTTTTCTTTTCCTAGGACTGTGTCCATTTCTCAGAAGTTTTTAAATTTATTGGCATACACTTGCTTTCTCTTATTTATCTAATTTCATAATGCTACATGTGTAATAACTTCTCTTTTTTAAATTGCTAGTATTATTTATTTATGATTTCTCTTTTTCTTGATAAATCCTCACAGAAATGTGCCATTTTAATTGCTCTGTCAGAAATAAACTTTTCTAGCTATTCTCATTTGTGTTTCTATTTCATCAATTCCTGTCTCTTCAGCTTTCTTTGGATTACTCAGTGAGTTTTTTCCCCTTTACTTCTGAAATTGGATATTTAGCTCTTGTTTTACCCTTTTCTTTTTTTAATAGGACGATTTAAGGCTATACATTTATCCCTTAACACAGTTTTAGCTATATCCCACAAGTTTTGACATACAGCATTTTTGTTATTATTCATTTCTAAGAATTTCCTAATTTCTATTAATTCTTCTTTGATTTAGAAGTATGTTTTTAAGAAAGAAATCATGTCTTTTGCAGCAACATGGATGGAACTGGAGGCCATTATTGTAAGTGAAATAACTCAGAAACAGAAAGTCAAACACTGCATGTTCTCACTTATGAGTGAGAGCTAAGTAATGTGTACACATGGACATAGAGAGTGGAATAAAAGACATTGGAGACTTGGAAGGGTGAGAGGGTGAGAGGGGATAGGGGATGAAAAATTAACTTAATGGGTACAATGTACACTATTCGGGTGTGGTTACACTGTAAGCCCAGACCTCACAACTAGGCACTATGTTCATGAAACAAAACTGTACTCATATACCCTAAATCTAGAAAAAGAAAAAAAAAAGAAGTGTATTTTTATCTTTCTGAATGTATAGAAAGAACATTTTCAGTTATCTAACTTAATTGTATTATACTAGAAAAATATGATAGGTATGTTACCAATCCTTCAAAATTTTTTGAGATCTTCTTTAAGGTCTAATATATCTAATTGATTTTCAGAAATGTACCATGTGTGTTTAAAATGTAAGTTTTATGCCAATAATGCCACAAAAGTCAGTTTCTGCATCTCCTATAAATGTTTTTCCTAGCCTTCAAGGAATTCCCTTATTTTCTTGCCAGTAAAAAATGCATTAAAAGAACACTTCTAAAAATATATTTGCTTCAAAATGTTTGTAAGTGCTAGTCCAGGAAAGAATCTTGCTTTTGGAAATGGAAAATTTCTGTAAGTTTAAGATGAATTATCTTCTCTCTCCATGCAATTTTACCTCTATCATAGCTCTGATTATATTGTATTATAATCAGTTAATCAGAAATCTATCTCTCTTTTCCTATTAAACACCTTGGGGGAAAATACATATATTATACTCGTTTTTGTAAGCCCTCACTTGCTTCAAACACAGTATTTTATTAATAAATTTACCTTAAATAGGTGAAATTCATCAGTAGAAACCCTGCACACTGGTAAGCTCTTCAAGAGCTTCATCTTTCTGCCTCTAAACCCAATGTGGTAACTTACACACAGTAACGGCTCAAGGGTTCCACTGATCAACCCCCCAAAAGCCACTTTTTCAAATCTGCTTAGAGGAAATCTATAGTACAAACATTAAAGAACCCATGTGAGTCAGCCTTCAAAACATCATTTAATTTGTGGTTTGTTGGTGAACCCAAAAGGAAGTTTGAATTTATTTCCTGAAAGAATTTTAATTGGGTTCAAGTGTTTAATTCTTGCTGCCTCTCCAAATACTTTTACTTGAATTTACTAAATAATTCATTTCTGTATTTCTAGAAATAATTATCATAAAAACTGATGCATACAATCAAACCTCTAATGTTGGGTAGCCCATGGAGCAATGTAGGCATTGACAGATTTTTTTTTCCATGAGTCAGACCATGCATGTCAGAATCCAAAACAATTCAATTCCTAGTGCAGGGTTTCTGAGAATTAGTCAAGTTCAGTGAGGTATCACTTGAAGTCAGAATAGTGGACCACTGCTCTTTTTTCTACAAAGATGATTTTGTTTCCCCAAAACAAGCTCCCAGAAAGAGAAACTTGATTTCTCTTTTAGCCTTACTAAGCCATGTATAAGTGAGTACACACTCTACAGGACTGAAATCCAAAACCCTGAATGTTTTTTTTTCTATTTATTCAACATATATCAAACTCTTACTCTATGCATAGTGCTGTGTCCTCAGTTAGCCATTGATCTGTCATTTGTCATTGTATCTTCTTGTTTGAGTTTCCATTACTCTTCTTGCATCAATAATATAGGCGTGCTGAAAAGCAAGAGCACCCTAGGTCAGAGCTAAGGATTCATAACTCCACAGGCAGGAGAAACATGCCAGATATTTCCCACAGTCAAATATGTTACACTGTTAAATTTTATTAAACAATTATAAGGAGCAAGAGTTTACAAACCCAGTAATTAAAGCTATAAAATAGAAAATCTATGTCTATTATAAAAGAGAATTCAGCAAATGAATGAAATGCTAGTGTGTAGTAATTTGCCTTGTGCTATCCAGTATAGATGAACTAAAAAAAATACATAGGGAGAAAGATTCAATCAGTACATATTTTCAAAGTGACAGCCCTCCACTTGGTTTCAGGCCAAGATTTAAAAACTAGCATTTTTAAAGATTTAAATTTTTATTCAGGGGAATTGAGCTGAAGTGACTTATATTATATCAAGAAGGGCTATCATAAGCTTATATCTATTCAGAAGACTACATTTATATTATTTTCATAAAACTATCTAAAATGAGCATCTTAAAATTAGTAACCTCAGAGGTAAGGGAAAGCTCAATATATTTCATTTTATGTTGGATGAATTAACTTGGATTAATTTTGTTCTCTGAAGCTATTCACATAAGTAGTATTGAAATAATTTTCCAAGAATTTTTATTCTATTTAATGATAGAGATATGCTTTTCTTCCTGTCCAAGATTTAAATGCCAAGACAGCTGAAAAGGACTTTGGATTGTATCTTTTTGTATTAGCCTTGGTTTTTCTTTAAATTCTATTTTCAGGCTGACTTCACATGATGAGAAATACTATGAAATGTATGGATTTGGTTTACAAATCCTAACAGAAATTGTAGCTCTGGAAATTTGGCAGTGGGCGGTGGGGAGAGTTTTACTTTCCTTGATTTCCAGATGGCTTTATCATGATAGGAAAGCCATTTTATACTTTCTTTTCTAAGTACAAGAGCAGTTTAGATTGGATTTCCAAATATACCCATTAAAAGGGAAAAAGCCTACCTGCCAAAAAGAGTTGGTCATGTCCTCTGGCCCTGGCGGACTTCAAGGGTAATTAGCAGCTGCTCACATCTCCTCTGTCTGTGTGAGCAGGGGGTGGATTCAAGTGCTTGCTAGCACTCCCTAAGATAATTGAGTCAGCAAACCTGAGTTCTTGTTTTCTGACAACACTTCTTACCTCTTCCTGCCCATTAATAACTGTGCTCAACAAAGCCTTGGGGAATGTGTCACCCCAGGGTGTAAGATGGTGACATCCATCCAAAGTGGAGATTTTGATTAAAGTACTTCTTGATGGTTTTCTGAGTTCATCTGGGTAGAGTTCTTACTTTATTCCAAAAGAGATTTTCATTGCCATAGGTTATCCATAGCAACCAATTATACTACAATAGCAATAATAATGATAATACGTTGAGAAAAGTCAGGGCATACATGATTGAGCATGTATCAAGTAACTTGCTTCCCTTTTAGCTGCACCTGTTATTCCCTATTATGCAAAATGTTATTACTGCACATAGAATATTGTCAAAATATTTACACTGGGCAATGAAAACATGTTTAGAAAGTCATAGTCTGTAAATTCCTGCTTACCTAATGACAGTTATTTTGGGGTGCTGAAATAGACAATTTCAATTACTCAGGTAGAGTGTTGAATAAAAGTAGTTGGAGCTATGAGCACAAAGACATTAAAAACATCAAGTTATAATTGCCGGGCTTTTTGGCCCTGGCTCAGACATACGTATGTTTTTATAGTGGCCTTAAAGAAAATGTCTTAACTTGATAATGGTTTTAAAATATATTTATTTTGATGAAATCCATCTATTGTGCTGGTAACATTTCCTTTTTTAATTATGACAGTATTACATATCTATTGTTTTTTATATATATAGTGTGTGTATATATACATATACATATATATAAAATGGTGGTATGCAAAGGAAAATAAGGCCTGCTTTCTTACATTCCACTTCCACCATTATTTACTCATCCCTAAGCATGCATACACACCACACTGCCACATCTTGGTAAATATATGTGTGTTTATATACATGTACTAACATATATACAGTATATATGTACACTATTTTTTTTACCAAAATACAATTATGATTTACGTATGGTTCTGTAATTATCCCTACTTCCTGCAACATGGACATTTTTCTAAGTCAATACCTCTACCTTCCTCAATTTTTAATTAAATACTGTATAACATTTCATTGAATGAAGACATATCATTGTTTAACTATTTTAAATATTTAAATTGCTTCCAATTTTTCCTATTATAAATAAAGTTGCAATGAGCCAAGTCATTTTTCACTCTGATTATACTTAGCTTAGGAGTAATTATACCCACTTGCCCTAGGTAATGAATACAAATTTCTTCAAGATCCCAGAATTACCATATTGATACAAAGTGCTGAAAACCACTTTTTGAACTGATTCAAAATCAGTGATTCAAAAATCACTTAGGACTGATTCAGTCATATTGCAAATCAGATCAGGTCATCATTAGAAACCACACCTACTCAGTTACCCCTCTCCCCCACACCCCCACCTGAACTCAGGAAGTGTATGTTATGTGTGTTAAGCTTGCCCCTCTTAACTTTGTTACAACTTGTTTCCATTTTATTACAAAACATTTTCTCCTGAAAGGGAAATCAAAACATAAACTTTAAAAAAATCATACAAATGAAAGAATTGCTATATTCATTTCCTCATTAGAATTGTATCCAGGGTGTGGTAGTTAGACCAGGAAACGAAGAACCCACCCAGTTAAGGTTACTCGATGTGGGTTAGTTGGAAATTTCCAACAATTTAATGAATTTAGTCTAAGAATTTGAATGTTCTGTTTAGAGAGAGTAGTCAGTCATCACATATACAGTGTAACCTGCTCATCTCCTCAGAAAGTAACATTCTTGGTGAAGACAGGTATTAATAATATTAGAGTCACATCTCTTCACCTGTTTCTGGTTTTCAAAAGGGGCAGTAAATTCCTAAAAACTACGGGAGTAACTTTATAAAAAGCATTTGACATTTCTAATTCTGTATTCCATGAGGCTCTGAAGGATTTTATGAGTTTATTCCCAAGCAAGTACCACATAACTTTTACACGCGGAGAAACAGAGACTGCAGTCTCGATGATGAATCAGTTGCCCAGGAAGAGGTTCCGTCCCAGGCTTGCGAGGGCTGTGCCAACACCCCGTCCCTGCAGTTGCCCCACCGTGAGTCAAGCATCCCTAGGACAGTACAGCCTTTCACAACCACTGAACAAACCCAGCGTCGTCCCTTCCGGTCCTCAGAATGTGCTATTTTTCGTTTAGCAGACTGGCTTTTATCTTGCTAATTGAGAGATATTCTATACACACTCTAGTATTTTCTTTTTCCTATAGTCTCTTTTCCTGGGAAATTAAAAGATTTTCCTGAAATGATATCCAACGGATACAAAAATTTTCCTGAAATGATATCCAACAGATACAACCTTGACTGCTACTTGCCCTGGGGGAAGAAGGGTGCTGAGCGACTCACGCCATAGTTTTCTTTACACTTGACGATGTGTCATACCCGAAGGATGCTCTCAAAGTGTGGCTACCGCTGCCCTGTACTAGGAATGCCTCCCCACGGCAGGCAGAAAGGAGCTGGGGTTTGACCCCTGCCAGGTGGCAGCCAGGCCTGCAGGTGGGCACTGCCCTGGGGCCAGAGGCGCCTCTGCCAGGCTCCAGCCCTCTGCCTGCCAGCACACAGTCCTGCACGGTCGGGGATTAGGAAGACCAGGAACCCAGGAACTGCAGCTCCTCGAGAGATCCTGAGCGTGGGAGAAAGGCCACCAGGAGTGGGATCCTTGCAAAGCCCTTGTTGTTGCCCTGTCCTCAGTCTCTTCCTTCCCCTCCACTCGGCTGCCACCCCCATATGCTTATGGGGTAAAGCAGTGAAATGGATCCACCATTCCACACATCCTGAGTGGCTTTTTCTCAGGAAATGTTTAATTCTAACTAACCCCATCCTGCATCTCTGATCCAATCAAGGCTTGCTTTTCAAAAAGAAGGGATAGTATTCTTTAGCCCATGTAGCTGTGTATGTTTGGGGGGGGAGGGATGACCTATTATAATATTCTGGAATAGAAATTTGTGGAGGGAAGGGATTGTGTTATATGCACATTTTTGGAGATTAATAAACCGAAAGACAGCGTTTTGCCATTCCTGACTTACTGCGTACACGAACTCACAGGCAGTCAGCCAGCAGACCACGGTGATGCATCGATGAACTACCGAGGAAAGAAAAGCGTTCCAGGCACATCATCTCTCCCAGCCATCACCCTCTTCACCGTCCCGCAGTTCCCAGCTCTCTTCAGTCACTTGCCCTCACCTGGATAATTGCAACTGGCCCTGTCCCTCCCCCATATAGTCCCTCCTGACTAGGGCCCCGCTGCCAGGCCGATTTCCTGAGAACAAACACTGACCACATGACGCCCTCCCCAGCCCCTCTGCTGTGTCCCCACTGCTTACTGGGGAACCCGTCGCTCATCAAGGGGGCACATATGCTCTCCACCACATGACCCTGGCCCACCGGCCTTATTACAAGAAGCACTTGGAGTTCTCTGAACACTCCAAGCTGCTTTTTCTACCTCTGCACTAGCTCCCTGGGCCACCGTTGCCATCACCGTGGTACCTCTCCCTGCCGACCATCGGGCAGACTTAACGGTCATATTTAGTCTTCCCTGTCATGCAGATCCCACTCCAGTTGGGATGAGCAGTCTCTCGTCTGTGTCTTCTTTGCACTCTGCTCACACTTCTATTATACACCTGGAATGCTGGTCCCTCTACTCGAATACAAAGACAGGGGCTTGTCTCCTCCTGTCTGTTCCATCCCCAGCATCGCGCCGGGAACGTGATGCTCACTGAACAAATGAGTGCTGACCGACTGAAAGATGATTGTGCCCTGGCCAGTGCCTGGTGGAGGAGCTAAGGATATGAGCAAGACAGCTTCTTCCCAGCATTCTCTTGTCCCAGGTTGGCTGCTCTGTTATTGTGGTTGCTGCAGATGCCTCGACTCTGCTGTCTCCAGGATCCTGCTCAGTCGTCCATCGTTAAGCTTGTTTCTTCTTAATACTTCGGCATATGCTTCTCAACCTTGGATTCCTTAGCTCTATTAGAATCAGCTGGATCGCTTTTACAAAATACGTACAGATGTCCAGGCCCCACCTCAGGCCAATCAATCAGAACCTCTTGGGGAGAGCTCAGGCACCATGTGATGTTTTTGAAGCTCCCCAGGAGACGCCAGAGTGCAGCCTGGGTTGACTGTACTGCCTTAGTGGCTCCAGGGGCTACCGTTTGGGGGACAGGAAAGAAGGATGACCCAGAACATTGCCCATGTGAGGAAATGAAATACCAAAGCATTCCACAGTGAGCTCTTTGCAGAAGCAAGAAAAATCTGGCTCAGAAGTTTCCCTGCCCCTGGGCTCCACGCAAAAGGAATGACTAGTGTGATCTCCGGGTGGGGCTGTGTTTTTTCCCAGTTTACAACACATATTTCTGATGTCTGGCCACGGGCATTGCCACACTTCAAATCACTGTTGACACTCTTTTAAAGATAGTGGTAGAATTCCCCAGACATTTCTTTTTAAAGACAGTTCAGTCTATGAGATTTGTTTGTTTGTTCGGACATGTACTATTTCATCTGGCCACTCACAATAGCTTTATCCTTAACAATAATGAAAGATGTATGGTGTTATAAATAGTAATAACATACCTTTGGCTGAATGCCTCCTCTCCCCTTGCTACCTCTCCATTCCAATCCCACCTCGATCTGCCCCCTGGGCCCCTGCAGAATCTGCCCACTGAGGGTGCCACCCAGCATGCATGGGAGATGAGCATCATTTCATGAACTTAGAAGAGAAATTAAATGCCTCCATTATGTCCCTTGGGCCCCCCTCAGTGGAAGGACCACTGCAACAATGCTCTTTCATTTACATTGTGAACATAAAAGTGTTTCAAAACACAAAAAGATTCCCCTTGTGGCTCTGACCTTAATGCCTTGAACACAGTCCTTCACAGACCAAAAAAGTGAAATTGTCCTACCTAGCAACTAGTTTTCTCCAAATGTCTTAAATGCTGTACTCATGACAGGAGATAGTAATTGAACATCTACACTGGCTGAATATCTTTGGGGTGAAAACACTAAAACATGGTCCCTACTTTCCAAGGAATCTCTATTAAGTATACTAGAAAGATATGCACACATAAAACAATATTTCACATCATATTATGATAATAAATATAAGTTTAAGAAACTAAAATATAGAACAGGGAAGAATACTTAATAGATTAATATTTTACTTACATTTGTATTTAAATATTGTTTCTGAGGAAATAAAAATCTTTTAAGATAAATTTTGTTTTTCTTGTCTTTATGTATTCCTTTCCTAGCCTAACAAATACACAAAACACACATCACATAACAATCATGGATTTCCCTTGAAATAGCACCGTCAAGGACTTGCCATCTGGGGGATGGTGGGAGGTTGAGCATTCAAGCAGTTTAAAAATAATTTTTAAAGAAACTTCAGCCCTGGGGCATCTACAGATACTAGCACAGCAATCTGTTCAGAGGGAAAGTTTACCACTATTTCCTGCCATCACTCAAACATGTCTTCCAAAGGTACAAATTAGGACATGTGTTATCCTATATGTGAAATAAATTTAAAATAAATCTAGCTGAGAAAATCACTGCCTTGGAAGATAAGCTATCTATACACACACTGTTTATAAAGTAGGAGAAATTGAAAATATTTTTATTTAGTTTCATACAAGGAGACAACCTCCTTAGATGTCCCCATATAACCAGCTCTCTTTTGGACAGTATTTTGGCTTAGATGAGATGATTATGTCGTATAGATGTACACCTGTATTTTCACTTGGCTATAGCCAAGAGATGGGCTCCCTGTCTTGCATATTCAAAGGATCAGCATAGCATAGCACAGCATCAGAGTACAAAGTATACAGGGTCCACCAGTATATTTGTCTCAATTCATTGAAACACTTCAAAAGACCAAGTTATTTAATAACCAAAGAAATATAAACATCAGTTCTTCTATAACAGGACAAGGGCAGGAACAAAGAATGTGAGGGAGAGATGAGATATATTGCCTGAGATGTGGACAGCATGGACCAAAATACTGAACACTGTCCATTATGACATCTTACCCAGAAAATCTGAGTAAGCCAGGTGGCTGTTTTGCTCTGACTGCACTGTATTCTTGCAAATCCCCTTGCATTCATATTAACTTCAGAAGACTATGAGCTTTTAAATATATATGTAATGTCAAGGATTTATCAAAAAAATCCAGATGGAAATGAGTGCTGGTGCTGACTACCCAGTTTCTAGAAAAGCTAGCTAGTGACTTTCCTTTTTCCACTCCTACCTATAGTAATTCTTTTGTATTTCTCTGCCTGTATTGTAAAGTCTTTATATTGTAAAGTCTATAGCATTGTTTAAGAAGAAGTACATAGGCTATATATTGAATTTTCTGCTGGGTAGAGATGATTAAGAGTCACCTAGTTATTTTGCTACCTCAGGAAAATTAGAAATGGCTCTTAAAGGCTTTGGAAGACTGAACTAATTTTAGTAATCATTATACTATTTGTGCCTTTGAATATTTCATTTTAAAAGTCTAAGTCATAAGTGTCCACTGGGCAGAAATCACATCTCTTAGAAAATATTGCTAATCTCTGCAACAAAATCATACGCTGAACACAGGCTAATACGCCAGGAGTTCTGAGCTCTTCTCCTGACAAAATGTATGTCCTCACGGAATCTTCCAAGGAGTGGGTGGTGGAGCAGCCTCTAGCTCTACCTCCAGCTCAGCTGTGGGCATGACAAGATGGCAACAGGAAAACAAGATTACGCCTTTGGAGGCAGGACCTGCCTCTCAGCTGTTCTCTTGGCTTTGTTTAACATAGACCTACCTTTGAATTTTCAGCTTTTTATTCACTCATTCATTAATTCATCCAGAAATGGGGGAGAGGAGGGAGGAGGGAACTGAAGACTGTTAGAAAAGTCCAGTGCAAAGATCAGAGGAATGATTTTGAATGTTTTGGCTTGCCAGCGTGAACATGGATAAGGGGGAAAAGATGATATTCATGCATACACTCCTGGAAAGCTTTCAAAATATATTTGAAACATCCAAATGTTTAAGAAAAGTAAAACTTGTGAATTTAATAATTAACCTGCCTTGTTAGAGCCAGCATATTTTCTTTATATTGATTTTATGGGGCAATAAAACCATACTCAAGGTGATGTATGTTCACTTTATAGCAAATCAGGGCCTTTTGTAGAATCAGACTTATATATTAGCAAACATTTCTAGAGCCTCAAAAATAATTTCAATATTTTAAATGGTTATAGACGTTTAAAACCTATACATTTTAGCTTTGTGAAAGCCTGGTAGAAATAGGCACAATCTGATACAAAGGTAATCTCTGATTGCAATGTGTTCCCAGAGGTAAATATGGCCTACTTTATGACACAGGGTCCAGAATTGCCTTGTAATTAGAACTGGGGCCCTTTCCAATGCACACAAAACACTGGGACTCTGTCAAAGTATGTAGACAGCCACCCTAGGCTCCCTGACTGAACTCCAGGTACATCTGGCCACCAGGTCCCGTCTCCAGAGGTTAGCAGTGGCTGCTAGGACAGCTGTGTTGAGATTCTGAGGGAACACACAACAGGGTGGAGAAGCCTGTCATGGTGACAGCCTATGGCAGGGGTTGATGCCATGAGGGAGCTGTGGCTCTCACTCAATGTACCTATCTTCCCTGGTCTGGTCTCACACCTGATATCTTTTGTACACAATTTCTTAGTTGCATGATTTAAAATAAATTTCCTGCTTCACTAAATGCTCTCAAGAATTCTTTTTCCTTTACCTATGGAGTCCAAAGGTGACTCCTTCTACCTTGCATGATTTTTTCTCCCAAGATCGTAGTTAGTGGAATACGGGGTTACATAGATATGGATAATACACGGTTCCTGACCTCATGAATATTCAAATGCAGAATCAACACATGGCAAATAATTGCATTATGCTGCATGTTTTGTGCAATGATAGACCCTGGGCTCCAAATGCAGCCCAATGAGGGGAGCTGGAGATGGAGAGGGAGCATCCAGGAAAGCTGTCTGGAGGAGAAGGTGCATGGACTGATCTAAAATGTGTGTCCCTTTACCTGGAGCTTCCTTCCACACCAGCTTAATTCTTACCCATCCTTCAAAGCTCAACCCCCACACACATGAACTTCTCAAAGAAGCCTTCTTGGGTGCCTTTTGCGTGCTCCCTAGAACCCCACACTTTGCCCATATTGCATTTGTCATCATTTTAACTAATAATAAATTAGTTATTTTAGTTGGTCATTCACTTTCTGTTTCCCCCACAAAAACATAAGCTCCGTGAAAGCAGACACTCTACTGAGCACTTAGCATAGGGTGGCATGCAGGGCAGGCATCCAGCAGCTGTTTCATGGTGCATCTGCCCAGACTAGAGAGGATGGACCAGAGCACTGGGAGCCAGGAGGGAGAGGGGTGACCCTGGAAGTAAGTTTGTGATGCACACTGGCATGGCCAGGTTGTATGTTTGGTGGGAGAGGAAGGGGAGGAGGAATAAAGGCTGATGCATGAATTACCACCTCGCCCATCATTTTTAGTTGTCAAACATTAAAATGTAGTGCCTTACAGCCTTCTGTGCTGTTTCATTTAAGATATGTTGCACAGCAATTTACTTAATGTTTTTTGATGTTTCCCATGGAGATTTGAGAGCTGTACGTAAAGTTGTATATTAAAAGATGAGTCTTCAGATGGAAACACCCTATCTTTGCTTTGGTCCCAAACCAAATATACAGTGACTTCACAACCTCTTAGCTGTGGCCCGGCAGGAGTGAAGAAATCCATAGCAATCAGGCGCACAGTGTCGGGGGATTGGCAACAATGCCCTGTGAAACTGTTTCCTCTCCACCTTGTCCACTCTCCTCTGTCCCTTCTCTCTTTCTCACTGTGCTCCCAGAGGGTCCCTTCTTCTGCCTAGGAGAGAGCTGAAGCTGTGGGTTGTGGCCTTCCCTGAATGTGGGATAGAACCAGTTCCCCTCATCTCTCTAATCCCAAGCTTCATGCAATGGGAACATGTAGTTTCTCTTGTCTCTTCCTCAATTTTAGGGACTCCTCAACCAAGAAAGACATTCTTCTCACATTAGAGTCCACCTTAATTTATTATGTTTGGGTTCAAAGAAAGACTGAATAGAAGGTGAAGCTGGCAGTTAATTAATTACAGTACATTCTCAAACATTTCTTCCCAGTCCATACCCTTTCCTCGAAACATCTAAAGAAGCCCTAGTATTTTTTAAATGTTATATATATACATATACATACATATGTGTATATACATCCATCTTTGTCCTTTACAGGTATCTTGGATCTCAAGTAAAATTTTTAGTCTTCAGAGAAGCAACTTGTTACATGGTTTCTCCAAGTTTCCACAGTCTAACCCATAATTTTGGAAGGGATTTCAGGAGTCATTTATGTAACTCGAGAGATATACCAAAGATGAGGCATATCTCCTTAAGCAAAAGAAATCTGACTTGTTTTTCAGAGCCTTACATACAATCACTATTTACCTAAATGGAAAGAATTTACATGTTTGGCCCAATTGATAAAGAAACCCTGGAATGCTCCTAAATCCCTGAGCAACTACACTCCAGAGTACAGGAATCACTTTGGAATTTACTGAATTGTCTGATCTTATCTACGCAAGTCTGTCCCCTGAGAAACCCTGTGTGCACCTCCATGGCTGCCTCTTACTCTGTGCATATTTTGTTTCTTTTACTGCCACCATTGCCCTTCCTCTCTCCTCCCCCATACATACCTCTCTCCTTCTCTCCTTCCCTGTCCATCCCCCCTCTTCTTTTTCCCTCTCTCTCTCCTCTCCCTCTCATTTTTCTCTCTCAAATGCTTCGTCGTGTTGTTGTTTTGTTCCCAGACACTCAATAACTCTTTTTGCAACCTGCCCAGGACTAAAAGGACTGCCAACCAGTGTTGGAACATACAGTCTAAGACCCGTAAAACACCATACGGCTCCTCCTTCAGCATCCTACGTAATGTCCAAGTTGAGGAGGTAACCAGAGTGATGACTTCCATCAACAAAACCACCACACGCAAAGAGGCTTAAGCAGCCAGTTACATAACTATGTGGGTCTAAGGGGAAACTCTACTTAGATTAAGGGATAAAAGTTCAAGGTTCATGTTACCTAACAATATGTTGCTTAGGTACAAAACACTAGTGATTTATTTCACTTACATAGTAAGATTTTATGTGCTTGGCACAAACTGGCATAGAACATTGCTAATTCTAAGGGTGTAATCAATCAGCAATGGAGAACGCTGTGCCTAAAACACACTCCACCCACCCCTGCTGTTCCATTATACAATACAGCCTGACTTTGGAGGAACACCTCACCATCTCAAAGTTTCCCCAGCTTTAACTTTGCTCCTCTGATGCAGCAAGTTCCAATGACCCTGTTTGTTCCAGGTCAACCCTGCTGTGAAGTTCTGTTCTGCCTGATCTTTGGCCAACAGCAAGGAGTTCAGGCTGTTTTTTGAGATTATGATTATAACTCATGTAAAATCAGAACAGTATTCCCAGATAAAAACCCACCCTTGCCCAGCCGACACATGGTAAGAAGGCCACTGTAGGGAAATGGAATGCAAATTATCAAAACTAAGCGGGTGCACAGCCTCTTTTCTCATCCACACACATCCTCAGGCTGCCCTGTTGTGAGTTTTCTTGTTCTTCAAGGCTGCTTTTGCTCTGTTTTATTTTGTCTCACTAGAATAAGCTTATTACACAATACAGGTTGCCTCATAGCTGATCTTCTCCCCATGTTCCCAGCATAGCCCACAGTGAGATTAAGAACCAATTAGATAATAGAAGCAAGAGCGTATTTAGGGCATGGTAAGCTCTGAGTGGCTTTGTCTTTTCCTTTAATTGCTATCCCGCCAGCTATTCTGTCCTCTCCCCAAGAATAAACAGGATAAGGATGTAACAGAGAAAAATCAAATTCTTTTCTATTAGACAATTCATTACACATGGTTAATTTTTTGGGACAGAAGAAACATCTTAATCTTCCAGTATATTTTTTCTTTTTTATTTCCTTTTGGTAGCATCAAGACATGCATATTTGATATTTCTGTGAAATAAGCCTAAAGTCTAATCAAAGGGATGGTCACCTCTGAATGACAGTCTTACTGAGACAAGAATAAATACAAGATGTTGCAGTTACCAACATATATTTGGAGGACAAGGCTTTGCACTCCGTTTCTGGCAGGAAAGATAAATATTAACTCACCCACCTTCCATTGCCTACATGCCACTCTGAGCATACTTGGTCAAGAAGGTTGCAGTTTTCAATAAAATTTATAGCATGGAATACCTGTATGGTGATGTGCTTGTGTTGAAATCAAACCTTTCGGAGCTAACTAGTGCTCACCAAGATCAAACCCAAGACCTTGTAGTGTTAGGTCCCAAATCTCAACCACGGACACTCCAGGCATGAGAAGAGCATTTGTGAAAAGATCACTAGTAAATCACTCAAAAGAGAGAAGGAGACATTGAGCACTTCCAGATTCTTGCATCACAAGTATTACACTTCTCTCTTCATTTCTAGAGTTTTTTAGATGTTGGTAATCTCAGTTTTCCTTTTTCTTAAGGGAAATTGCTTTTTCTCAGAATCATAGAATTTCAACATGGGAAGGGACCTTAAAAGCTATCTAGCCCTACACCTACAACAACTACAGAAACAAATAATCTTTTCCTTATGTCCAAGGAGCAGTGCCTACTCTCAGCCTCAGCCACCCTGGCAACAAAGAACAAAACTGCATCACAGTATTGCATTGTTTGTTCCATTTTTGGACAAGTCAAATTGTTGAAAAGTTCTATATCTTCTATGATCTTAAGACATGAATATAATAGGTTGTAATGCTCCTTGATTTTCAGGCAATATATAATTCAAAATTTAAAAATACAAAACTGTAAAATAGGGGAACAAAATAAAATTCTGAATTTCCTCAAAATGAAAAATTTGGTGTTTTCTTTTTAAATTTCAAATGTTAAATTTTGTAAAAAATTCTGTAGTTTCCTTTTGGCCTCTGATGCCCTTGCTTTGTGGCATCTTATATTCGTGGTTGATTTGCTAGTGGGGAGTACATCATGGCTCTTCTAAGTCTTTCCTTCTGAAGACTAAGTATTCTCTCTTCTTCTCGTATTCCTCGCAGGTCATAATTTCCAGATTTTCTCCTTTCTCTTCTAGTAATGCTCCAGTTTACTACCATACTTCTTTCTACTCCCAATATGTCCAGTTTGGCTTGAACCCAGACACTGGATATGGCACTTAGAGGGATGACCTCTCCAACTCTTGGTGACCACACTTTATTAGTAACTCACTGAATTCCTAGTTAAAACCCTAATTTGTATTTTTTCAAGCATACACCCTTCTGCTTTAGTGGTACCTTTTTGCAAACTAGAAAGAGGTGCCATCATTGGATGGACACAGCCCCTACTCACGCCCTGGGCCAGGCATCTGTGTGCAGCACACCACCTGCTGACACCTACCAGTTGCATTTGCAATCTGCTCACCACTCCTATGTCAGTGTTGCAAATCTTCTGGAACTAAGGGCAGCCTTTATAGATCTCCCTTTTACTTTTTATCTTGTTAGATTTGGCCCATTGTCCCATCCTGTCAAGCTATTTCGGGTTCCAACATATCTGCCCTCCCACCCAGCTGCAGAGTCATTGGAGAGACCATGAGTTGCTTAATCTGCCAGCTCAGTGGCCCCTATCAAAAGGAAGTGAGGTCTGGCAAGGGAGCGCTTATTCATCTCGTTCCGACTTCAATGATCATCCTCCTCCCTTTCTACAGACTCGTAATGACAATCTATTTCAAAGTTTTTGCAGTATCAATATCAAATTTTCCATTTTGTGGTCTGAGGAGCCTAAACTTCTCCCTGTTCCTGAAAACCAGGACGTTTTCTGATCCCCATCCAGCCTCAGGACGCATCTCTCGTGCTGCACAATTCTCCTCTACAACCACGACGGCCATTTTCAGTCAAAGTCACACAGAGCCAAGGGCAGAGGTCTCATGAAATTTCTTTTGAAGTGGCTTAACCAGGGATTTTTACAGATAAATGGAAAAATTGCTATGATACAGGCTTTTTTTTTAAAACTGAAGTTTAGAAGTTTCTTTATTCACCTTTTTCAGGAAGGGCAAACTGTTATCCTTTAGTTAATGCAAGTTTTTTTTAATGCAACAATAAAATTCCAGCCACTATATAAAAACAGCGATTTTAAAAAATACATATAATTTTCTATTCCTTTTCATTTTTGCCATATGAGCTTTTTTCTCATTTGGTACCCAAATTATTTTTTAAAAATGTAATTAGCATCCCATTTTCCACATGACTAAAATTTCAGTACAGAAATATTATTTGTAATTTTATTCATATAGCTATAATTACAGAACTCAATTATTCTTTAATCTATATTTTAATAGAATATACTGAGCTCTTTAGATCAAAGCAATAGAAAGTTGAGTCTCTACATAGCATTGTTTCTGATTGGCATAGAGAAAAAACACATTTTTTCCTGCCATATATGATCTTTTTTAAACTTTTTTTAAAAAGTATTATACCTACAGAAAGAAACCCTATCAGCCAGCAAACTTTTGTTTTCCACACTTACATTATCAAAAGTCATACCATCCTTTCCATCTTCTCATTTATATGATTGCCCAATTTGCCTAAATAAGAAATTGTAAGCATCTGCCAGTACCTTATATAGTTAAAGCCTTCTCAGCTGATTCCATTTACACAGGGACAGCAGATTTAGTGGTAGCAAGAAACTGAAGGAAGGGATCTGCAGTTCAAACAAAGCATCATCTTTCTTCTCCAAAGTTGGCATGGGGTGAGTATCCAAGCCTAATCTGAGACTGAAAAGTGAAAATAGGGGACAGTGGTTAGAAGAACTGGGAAAGGCTTGTGAACCAGAACAGAACTAAATAAAGAAGCTGAATTTTAATCTAATCATTTGAGTAATGTAAGACTACTACAACTACTATTATCTTAGTTTATTATTTCAGAATATTATGGGGGTACAAACGTTTTGGCTACACGGATTGCTTTTGTACTGCTTGAGTCAAGGTTATCACCCAGATAGTGTACATTGTACCTGTTAGGTATGATTTCACCCATTCCCTTCTCCCCTCTCCCACCTGCACGATTTCCATTGAGTTTTACTTCCATCTGTGCTCATGAAGGCTGATTGGTTAGTTCCAATTTAATAGTGAGTATACGTGGTGTTTGTTTTTCCAGTCTTTAGATATTTCATTTAGGAGAATGGTCTCTAGTTCCATCCAGATTGTTGCAAAAAGTATTAATTCATTTTTTATGGCTGAGTAGAACTCCATGGTATACATATATAACATTTTATTAATACACTCATGAATTTTTGGGCACTGGGTTGATTCCACATGTTTGCAATTGTGAATTGTGCTGCAATAAACATTCTAGTGCAGGTGTCTTTTTGATAAAATGATCTTTTTTCCTTTGGGTAAATACCCACTAGTAGGATTGCTGGATCAAATGGTGAGTCTACTTTTAGTTCTTTGAAGAATCTCCATACTATTTTCCACAGTGGTTGCACTAGTTTGCAGTCCCACCAACAGTGTATAAGTGTTCCTATCTCTTCACATTCATGCCAGTATCTGTTGTTTTGGGACTTGTTGATAAAGGCCATTCTCACTGGGGTTAGGTGATATCTCGTTGTAGTTTTGATTTGCATATTATCCGCCAATATTTTTGAATATTTAATGTATCCTACGCACTGTGCTAAATTCATTACATTTTATAAGTGTGCTCCTAATAAATTCTCATCATGACACTAACAGAAAAACACTAATATAATCCACATTTTACAAATGACAAAACTGAGGCACTGAGAAATTAGGTAACATGCTTAAGATCATACTTCTAATTAGGGACAGAGTCAAATTTCACACCTGTAACAACCCTGTGCTTTTGACTTCTTTCTATTCATTATAAATTTCCTGTATAGTTTATTTCAGAAATAAAAAATTTTCTTTATTTTTCTTCTTCAACAATAGACTCAGGTGGACAGAATGGGATCAACAATAATTGTACTTATCACTAATAATGTATAGCTTGCTTTCATTAGTTTTTCATTAGTTTTTAATATGCATAATAAATACCCACAGAGGCATCACCCAAGCAGAAGCCAGGACCTTGACACCAAACTCATCTAACTCCGGCATCCCAATACCAAGCTCAACTGATATGAGGTAAATATTATGCAAAATCCTATGTTTCTTATTACCTTAACTCCTTTTAAAGTAGTATTATTGCATCTATATGCACTCCTTGAAAGTACATATTTTTAGTTTTGTTTTTAACTTTGATTCTTCTATGTTATTTCATGTTTCTGTAGTTCATTATTTTTGATTGATGTACAATATTTTATCATGTGTATATTCATTCATCTGCAGTTTTGTTGATGGTCATTTGGGCTATTTCCTAGTTTTTTGCTACAATGAACAGTGCTGCTATACATTTGAAATACGTGTCTTCTGTTATTGGTATGTAAATTTCTCTTGGGTATCAACTCAGCAGCAGAATTGCTGGAGTATGGTGTACATAATGTTCAACTCTAGGGGATAATGTCAAACTGTTTCGCAAAAAGATTGCACCAGTACATGCTCCTACTAACGGTATTGAGATCCTGTTGATAACATCAGTCCTTAAAATTTTTGCCTATCACATTGGTATAAAATAGTATTTCCTGTGGTTTAAATTTGCCTTTTCCTGACCACTAATGATGTTGAACACCTCCTCATTGGTATATTGACTAAATATTTTTCTTCTGTGAAATACTCTGACATAATGGTCAAATCTTCACCAGAGAAATTTCCCTTATTTTAATCTTGGTTTTAGTAACTTTGGAGTTAATTCGAGATCTAGTAGAAATGAGATAATAACTCCATTTTATCGTAGCACCTGATAACTACTTAAAGATTGACTTACTGCCTTTAAAATTTTTTTACTGTCTTTTTGCTGAATATCACAATCATGTTTTATAACCAGACTCAGAAGATCCTTTTCCATAGTAAAATGATATTGCAAAGAATCCTCAGTTTTTAGTACCAAGTTTCCCCAGAGCACACGAATTTCTAGGGGCCCTCAACAATCACAACTACACATCCCATAGAGCAGGAGCGTGCTGCCTGCTTGAAAGGCCGGCTTACAAAGGCTGACAAGTGAAGAAGGGCTTTTGCCTTTATAAGGATGTCATAAGCAGTCTTTCATCTGACAGGAAGTTGTTCGTGCACACAAATGCTATTTTAAAGTCTGGGGATATTTAATCATACCCTAATCTTTATTCTCTATATTTCCGGGTGCCAGTGTCCACAACTATTGTCCAAAGTGTAACAGAACCAAATCCGGTAGCAGGAAGCCCAGAGCCCACTCACAGACACCTGCTGCAACTTGAATAGCAAGCAGTACTTGCAAGACAATGCACAGATGTGGGCAAGAGAGCAGTAAGTGTAGCCACTGGCCCTGCCTTACCGACATGGGAGGGGATTACAACTCCACCTGCTGCCCCAGTACCTTAGATGGCTCTGGAAGCGGAGGAATAAATGGAGAAAGGTCATGGATAAAAAGAAATAGGATAAAACCTTAGAGGAAAAACTGAGTAAGGCAAGAGACCTCTAGAAAATAGCCAGAAAATTCTCATGTTCCCTCCTAGAATGACAGATGCATATAAAACTCTTCTTACTAGAACAACATGTACTGGGGAGCATTTGCAAGAGAGAGAGAGAGGTTCACCTTTGATATGCTCTGCACAGGAAGCCTGGCATTCAGTGATTAAACTTGGAGAAATAGACATCTCTGTAATTAGTGTAATTCAGTGGTCTTGGGTAATAATGTAGTCCAATCTCCAGTACTTTCTCCCATCTGATCAGAAGGCTCAGGCCCTTTACATAGCACCTGGCTATTTTGGGAGTCCCTAGGTATATACAATCAAGTCTGGTTGGAAATCTGGTAAGTTACTGAATGAGGATGTATTTCTTTCTTCTATGCCTAATCAGGGCCCTGTCACCTGGATGTCACAGGGTAACATAACCACCTTTATTGGGTACCTTAGATTTGTCAGGCCTTGCTGCTTTTTCTGCTGTGCACTGTCTGATTCTATAAACACTGCTCTCACTTCCACTGGAGCTTGCGGGACCAGTGTTAACCTTGGTTTGCTTTAAAATAGAAGAAAACATTTCTTTCTCTTTCTCTCTTTCTCTCTATCTCTTTCTGTATGGCAAAAGAAAAAAATCTTTAACAAGAACTCTAAGTCAATGGTTTTTAGACTTTGGAGTAGGAAAGGCTATCATATAAATCATGCAACATATTAACTTTTAGAGACAAAAATGGCATAGATTGTACCTCATTAAAACTAAGGAACTGAAATTAAGAAATTTGTCAAGAGTCACTTTAAATAGAATGGAAAGAAAGTACAGACTGAAGGAAGATATTTGAAGCATACATACCCAACAAGGATTAATATCAAGAATCCAGGCCGGGCGTGGTGGCTCACGCCTGTAATCCTAGCACTCTGGGAGGCCGAGGCGGGTGGATCACTCAAGGTCAGGAGTTCGAGACCAGCCTGAGCAAGAGCGAGACCCCGTCTCTACTAAAAATAGAAAGAAATTATATGGACAGCTAAAAATATATATAGAAAAAAATTAGCCGGGCATGGTGGCGCATGCCTGTAGTCCCAGCTACTTGGGGGGCTGAGGCAGAAGGATCGCTTAAGCCCAGGAGTTTGAGGTTGCTGTGAGCTAGGCTGACGCCACGGCACTCACTCTAGTTCGGGCAACAGAGTAAGACTCTGTCTCAAAAAAAAAAAAAAAAAAAAAGAATCCATCAAGTACAATAAATCAATGAGAAAAGCACAAACCCAATAGAAAAATAGACAAAAGGTATGAAGAATTATTTCACAAAAGAAGAAACACATATGGCCAATAAACACATGAATGGATGTTCAATCTCAATGATCAGGGAAATATAGATCAATGCTACAATGCAGTACTATTTTATACACATTCAACTGGCAACACTTGAAGAGTCTAATAACACCTGACATTGGAGAAGATATATATCTACAAGGCATTTCGTAAATGTTGCTGGTGGGAGTATAAGTTAATAAAACTATTTGGAGAATATTTTAGCATTAGCTCCTAAAGTTGAACATTCTCATACCATTTGATCCAGCAATTTAATTCCTAGCACATTCTCAAGAGAAGCTCTGAATGTATTTTTGTTTTTATTTTTTTACTTTATATAAAAGAGTATCATCCATATTATTGCATGTTGTTGTAGTTCACTTGCTGTAGTTCATTGACAGTGACTCAATGGGATATTACACAAAGAAAAAGTGAACTACAGCAACAATATGGATGAATCTGAAAGATTACCTAAGGATGATATCCTTTTAAGTAAAGTAAAAAAATTTAAAACTGTACTGTTTAGGAATAGATAGAGATGAGCTGAAAGTATGTTTTTAAAAAGGAATAGCAAGAGAATAATGAATACAGGATTCAGGATGTGTTTACCTCAGGAAGAAGGAAGCAAAGAATGAGATTGTGGAGAACTGTGGACTAGATGAAAGTTATAGGGTGGTATGTTCATGAGTGATTATTGCATTATAAAAAATAACCAACCAAAGCAAAAAGAAATAACAAGAGTGCCTTGCATAGACTAACGAGTATGTGTCATGAACCAATGATTATGTTTAATCCAATTCTAGGCGAAGAAAAAAGTATCCCCTGTATGTAGCTATTGTTACATATTGTTATCCATGTAACAAAGCAGTTCCCAGAATCCTCCAAAAGAGAACTTGCAGTCATTTACTTGCCATCTTCCCACCTTGAACCCCAAGGGAATACCAGACACTGGTGGGGCTGCAATAAAAGACCTCTCTGACTGATAAATACCATGCACACTCATGACACAGGTCAAGCTGTCTGTGCTCAGCAACTCTTTCAGTTAGAAGAGTTCGCCAGTAGAGGACTTCTGTTCTTGACTGTCGTGGAAATGCACCCACCTCTGAATGCATGTCTAACAGACATGCTTAGAAGGTATGAATGCCAGAATCCACCTCCCTTACCTTACTACCCTGCACTGTGAGACACAGACAAGCCAGAGAAAATAATAATCAGAGAGCCAGGTCTACAGAAGAAAAGACCCATCATGCACAGTCATTCTCTAGTCGCCATCCGTGTTTCCTTTCCAATGTGGTTCATTTTTTTTAGCCAACCCTTTTATTGACCTTATAAACTGCCAAGTTAAATGTATTGTTTAGGAAAGGCACTGGAACAACTCTGCACTCACTCTCTTGCTGTCCCAACTGGAAAGAACAGATAAGCCCTATTTGCCAAATAGGATGGTAATTCCCTGCTCTGGGAACTCGTAACACCCAGAGCACCCAAAACTTTATTTCTGTGTGCTTTTAACAAAAAATAACTAATTTTTTAAAAAGGGAACATTTATTGTGTGATTTATTTCTGCCTATAAAATAAAAATTTGAAATATTCAGAAAAGCATAAAAATAAAATATTAAAAATATTCATTATCTCCAACATAGAAAAATATACCCAAACTTAAGTTAATGTCTGTTTTTTTCCTCCTGTTGTTATTTTTCGTTTTCTTAATTTATATACACACACAGTTTTTTTCTTGTTTTCCTCTGCCTTCCACCTCCCCCAATATTCAGATCATACTGTTCTGTATCCTGCTTTTTTTAACTTCAAAAATATATTTTTAACATTTCATTTTGATACTATTCTTAGAAACACAACTTCTAATGATTACATAAGTCATCATATAGATCTATCAAATCTTATTCAATTATTTCTCTATTGTTGCACATTTGCTGTTTTCCTAGTATTGTATAATAAGACAATGCCATGTGACTGTACTTGCACATAAATCATTGTGTACATCTTTTATTATTTCCTTTGTGTAAATTCTTAGAAGTAGAATTTCTGGATCAAAGGGTAAATTTTTAAAACCTTTAAAATAAATATTCTGAATTGTCCTTCAGAAACCTGTATCTATTTCTATCCCTACGAGCAGCGAAAAGAGCATCTCACAACACTGGGCAGTATTTCTGAACTTCTGATGATTTGGTGAGAAAAATAGATATCACATTGATTTCATTTGCATTTCTTTGATTATTAGAGACTGAACTTGTGATATTTATTAGACATTTGCACATTTTCTATTGTTAATTATTAAGTTTCTTAATATTTGGCTATTTTTATATTTTTCTTATTGATTTATAAGAGCATTTTATATAATGATGGTAACAGTGTGCTGTATATGTTGCCATTTATTCAATAATTTTTTGCTATTAAAAATCAATTTGTATTTTTATAAACATACAAGGTTTCTAAATGTTCTTTATTTACATTATCAATAGTAACAATTTTCCCTTTGAGAATTTCTTTTTTCTAAGAAAGCTTATTTCCATAACAAGATCAAATAAATAAGAACCTAGATTTTCTTTGAGTTGCTTAATGGTTTCATTTTAATGTATAGCTATTTTAGCCATCTTGGTCTATTTTAGTGTATAGTATTATATGAGAATGTAGTTAGGTTTTTATTCATATAGTTAACCCATTGCCCTGACATCATTTACTAAATATTCTCTTTTCAAATTGATTAGTGATGCCACCGTTATATGTACTAAATGATCTTTTATACTACAATCTGTTTCTGGGCTACTTTAATTCAGGGGGAAGTCTATATTCTGTCAGCACCACACTGACTTAAATATTATAGCTTTAGAATACAATTTAACATGTAACAATTCTTCCTCATCTCCCACAACTATTTTTTTTTCCAAATTTTTTTTCTATTTCTCCCCTGTATCCTTCCAGATGAGATCTGTTCTCTATTTTAAATTGGTCCTCTGGAGAATATCAGATACAAATGAGAAAGAAATTCAAAATGCAGACAAAATAAAATTTATACCTGTGTCATATTTATAAGGTGAGCTGATGATTTTATTTAGAGATTTTCCTCCTTTCTTTGGATATACACCAGAATTAATTATCTATTATTGATGTATATTAGAATGAATTATCCATTACCTATGTTATAATAATAGAGTAGAATAGCATACCTGAATAACACTATTACCAAAACCTTATTTTAGTTAGTATGTTTGACTTTTTTCATCTTAAACTTTTCACCAGAGCTATGGGAAAAAAGCCAATGAGAAAGCTTCAATTTTTTTTCTTTCTCTCTCCTTTTTTTTTTTTTTTAACCTTCTTTTGCAGAGGTAACAGCAAATCCCAAAACTGGTTGATGATACAACCAGTGATTCCTCAGGCCTGTGTACTCCTCATACTGAAAAATATCCCCTGAAAAAATCAAAAGCAGAAATTTTAAAGCCACCTATCAAGTATTCCTTTATATTCTTTTCTTTAGAATTAAAGAAATACAATTTAATTAAGTCCCATTTATTTATTTTTGTTGTTGCTATAATTGCCTTTGGGATCTTAGTCATAAATCCTTTGCCTAGCCAATATCTAGAAGAGTTTTTCCTATATTTTCTTCTAGAATTTTTATGATTTCATGTGTTACATTTAAGTCTTTTATCCATCTTGAATTCATTTTTATGAGTGGTGAGAGATTGGGGTCCTGTTTCATTTCTTCTGCATGTGGCTATCCAATTTTCCCAGCACTATTTATTAAATAGGGGTTCTTTTCTCCAGTGTATGTTGTTGTCTGCTTTGTCAAAGATCAATTGGTTTTAGGTAGATAGTTTTATATCTGCGTTCTCTGTTCTGTTCCATTGGTCTATGTCTCTATTTTTGTACCACTACCATGCTGTTTTGGTTACTATAGCCTTGTAGGTGCAGTAGCTCAAGAATAGAAAAAAAAAAAAATACCACATGTACTCTCTAATAATTTGGAACTAACTGATGGGCACACATGGGCACATAAAGAAGTAAAAATCACTGGAAATCAAGAACAGGGAAGAGGGGAGGAGTAAAAACCTACCCAACAGGTATAATGAACACTACCCAGGTGATGGGCACACTTATAGCCCTGACTAAAATCTTATGAAAGCTATCCATGTAACAAAAACATCTGTGCCCTCTTAATATTTTGAAATTAAAAAAATTAAAAAGAATTAAAGAAATACAAAATATGAGACTAGGTTGTAGAGTTTCATTTGTAAAGCCATTGCCTGGGGTAAAATATGATGGGGTACAGGCTGAAAGGACTATTTAGTCAACTAGCCACTCCTTCCACTAGGGAAGGAGTCTCTTCTATAACACCCGGTGGCCAATAGATGTTTTTCTTCTACAGGAACACTTTCAGTAACAGGTTGCTCTCTAACCAACATTCAGCTGGCAGAGTGAAAACCTAAAAATAGAAATTAGAAATTCTTCAACAAAGTGATCTCAAATTTGTTTAAAGGCAAATAACTTGGAATGCTCTGTAATCCAAAAGAACAACTCCAGAAATAATTGCTGATTTGTCTATTGAGGTTGCAATAGTGGGGTTTCCAAAGTAGATGAGCCTTGTGGATAAGAGGCTGCCCCAACCATCACCATCAACACTAGCAAACATTTAAGGGGAACAGACTTCAAGCAAGGTTCTGAACTAGACATGGACCTTGAAGAAGCCCAAGACAGAGGCCTTGCCCTTGAGAGGCTTACAATCTAATTGGGTGGTCAGAGCACACACCCAGGAACACAAGGTCACACAGAATCGATGCCAAGCAAGTATCAGAAGAAATACATCTCCATTCTCTGTGAGCCAATTCATTTGTGGCTGGAATTTGCTTCCTATTTTCATTTTCCTTCACCTGAATGTTCTGAGCTTTTTATTTATTTAGCTTTTCTGGATAATATATATTTTATTCAATCCCTTCTGAGATAATGTAAACGTACTACTCCAGAGTACAGAGAAGTAGTTACAAGCTCGGATACAAACAATTTATCCACCAGCATCTATAAAATTCCCATTTTGGCTCAGGGTCAAGCTTTAAACTACTAGCCTACTGCTGTGCCTTCACAAAGTCACCCCTTGCCGACAGCAGACTCCTTGGCAGCATCATATTTGTTTGGCAAATATTAATCCCATCACTCAAAATTCAGTTCCGAACAACTACATTGAGACTGAAGCAGGGTTCTTTATGCAAAAAGAAACCAGGCATTTCAAAACATTTAAAATCAAGCAGATGAAAATGTTGCAATACAATTTTTCAGACTTTTTCTTTGTCTAATTTTCTTTTGATTCACTATTTTACTTTTTCTAAAAGGATTTGTATTTCTGTGATATGCGTGGTGTCCACACTGCCCACAATCAATGTTAAATGAAAGACCTAACTTGTTACCTAGTCCCCTGCCTACTAAAATAGTGCTGTCTAATCAGGCATCTCTCTGCAGGAAACAGGCCTTCCTACAGCAGGAAGCAGAGGAAAGAGGACTGGAGACAGCAATCCCAGAGGCTTTTTTGCCAGAAAGGACAAAATGGCTCTTCTGGCAACTCCTGACTCAGGAAATCACTGAATTAAGTAGTCAATCTGCAGAGTAATTTAGCATGTCATCTGCTTCCTGGCAACAGATATTTGGAAGCATTTTTATTTTAATTCACTCTGTCATCATCAGGGTTAGAGCTGCTTCTCTCCAAGGACCTCAAGGTTAGAGATTTTTCTATAGTTTCTACAGAGCCAGTTCTTTTAGCTTCTTCCTTTCTAGGCCCCAACAGTCTCACACCTCCTTTGATTTCCATCTCGGTCAAGCAAACCCTTGTCTTCAGAGCTGGTCAAGCAAACCCTTGTCTTCAGAGCTAAATATAAGTCGCACGCGGTGGGCGGAGGCCCAAGCAGTGGTTTCCCTGGAAAATATATTTGTAAGCATGTAAAAAGAATGAAGGTGCAGTTGTACCCCCAAGAAGAGCTGCAGTAGCATTGTTCTCTGCAGGGAAGAGAGAATTGGACAAAAAGTCGATAACTCACATTCTCATTCCTGCTTTGTCATGGACATTTGGTATAATGTTGTACAAATAATTTTCCTCCTCACTCCCCCAATTCTCTATTTTAGGAGTGAACAAGTATCAGTCAATCATCTTCCTCATGTGCAGATATTAGAGATGGCTAATGTCTGCACGTTACAAATAGCCCTAATTGCGCACATTAGGGAAAATAGTAAACACGCATTGTGGGTGATAATTCTACACACGGATAGAGCAGTTTCTTACAGCTGGTCAACACATGTGTCCACAAAATACCTAAAAGCAAAGCATGTAAGATATATGCAGCAGTATCATGCAGTTCATACCATACACACACATTTGTAGATTGTTACCATTTGGGAATAACTATGGCTAATTCCAGGCAAGGGTAACAAGGCATTAGGAAGGTATCTTTTATAATTTTTATCTGAGGAAGAGGTCAATTTGCTCCTGTCTTGACAGGTGCTCTCTATGGCTTCAGAGCCCAGAAAAGCATTTCCTGGAATTGAAAATGGCAAAAAAGAGATCTCAACCAAATACTCATGAAGCACTGAGTTTGGAGTCTCCCCAGGTCAAGCCCCGTACCTTCCAGAAAAAACTAAGCTGAGCTTTTTAGATACTTTTATGTATGTAAAGAGCCTTTGGCTCTTACAGCAACTCTATAAGGTCAGCAAAATTATCCCCATTTCACAGATGATGAAAATGAGGCAGAAGGCAGCTAAACAATATTTCCATAGTTCATAGAGGCACTTAGGGGTGGAGTTGGATTTTTAATCTATCTGACCCCAAAGTCCATCCTCTCATCTTCTTTCCATCAGATCATGCTGTCTTCCATGCACTGTTTCTGTTATTCTCTATGCTTCTCAGTTTCCTAATCTGTAAAATGGAGATACTAATACCTAACTAATGAAGATTTTAAAAAATTACCTATGTGAGAGCACTTTATAGAAATATAAGTAGCTATTCTAATAGTGATTGATTCCATGTTCATCTCTTCTACCATCAGCCTCATTATTACAAACACATGTGATAAGTTTACACTGGGCTAGGTATACAGGATCTTGTTTGACAAAACTGATATATCACTTCGCATTGAATGACTTTATGGAATTTACATATTTTAACCCAGTTCAACTATATTCTGAGGTGCTGCATCTGAGGAGTTCTTGTAGATATCCAACTCCATATTGATCATTTACCTTTAGTTTATTGGTTTAAAAGTCTTATTTAAAAATCCACATATTCTTAAGCACTGCCTATTCTTTAAGAAAAATCTTGCATAGAAATGAGATTCTAGCTAATTAGGCATGATTTCAAGTTCATGGGGAAATATCAAAATAGGAGACTAATGGAATATGTAGAAAGATTTGTTCATTTACTGATTTTCTTCTAATTTTCTGTAGTCTCACCTCCCTGGTACAGAAGGAACAATAATATACGTGGTAGGACTTGCCCTGCCCATCGGTAAAAATGAATAAAACATAAATAAAGATTGCTTATGAATGATTATAAACAATTTGCTATTCAAATTCACTAACAGCATTCATCAGGCAAACTATCCTTAAAAGCTTCCTATTAAGAACTAAATTCCAAAGTTTAGTATTTCAAAACTACACAATTTGAATACACTTTTGAACCAGCTAATGGAAAATTTTATTAATTCCACATGTGCCCAGCTTAGAACTAGCCTAGTAATTCCTTCTCTCTTTCCAGACACAAACTAATAGCCTCTTTTTCTTTCCCTGGTAAAAAGTGGGCTATTTTTTCAGGGTCAGAGGGAATGTGGAGGAGTGAGGACTCTCATGAAAGTACGTAATTCATTCAGGACTGCAGGGCAGTATTACAGATTATGTAAATCTTTGCTTCACGGGATATAGTTCCTGTGGAGAAAAAAAGCCTCCTCCTACATCAGGGATTAGCTCACAGCCATGTAACAAGCTAAACTTGTTGTCTTGTTAAAAAAAGTCTTTGAATTATATTGTGTCCTTTTACAATACTGGCAGAAAATAGTTTCAGTGAAGCGCACTCACTAAATTGAACAAAGCAGTACATAAAAATAATTCTATTAATAGATTCAGGAGTTATTCCCCTTCTCATTGTGAAATTCTTTAGTTGGAGAAAGGCCGAACACCTAGGTTTGATCCAGGCTTTGTGATCTCTAAACTGTCTCATGCCTTTGAGTAAATCCCAGCACCATTTACTCTACCACATATCTCCTAACTTATGGGATCCCACCAGCCTCGCTCTGGGACCGTGAGTCGGTAATGGTACTTACGGGGGCTGTTGGGAGGATGAACCAAGTAATATGCAAGCACACAAGCATGCCAGAATGTAATAAATGTAATAAATGTAGAGTAAACATTCATTTCTGATGTTGCTGTTATTATTGTTTAGATAATGGTTGCTTTATAATGGGACCTTCCATTTCAACTCCAGTGCCATGTCATTTAAAGGTAATCAAGGTAGAACTAATTATCTTGCTTCCTCAGATATGAACACACAAATATCTTCAAAATCTTTTTCATTTACTCTCTAGCATCTGAGCTCATGTATTATCATAAATCCATTTAATTTCCTTTATTAAGAAAGGCCGGCAGACAGCCTCAGGGTGGAAACATTCCCCACAGTCGCCCCAGGCCCACGGATGGTGTTTTGGTACCAGTTTTCTCCATTCACATTTAAAGAAGGTGTTGGGTAACTGCGAGCCCCCCTGAGCGACTAGCCATGGGCATTCACAGGGCCCCTGGCAGGGCCTGCTTTCCAGAAACATTGGTGACTGTGCCTCAGCTCAGTTGACAAGGTCATTGGAGAGTTTAATAAGTCACCCTGGTGGTAAAGCCCCCTGAAGATGAAAGGAAATGTGTGACAAAGGGCTACAGATATTCTCTCTGTCCTTCAGGTCCTTCATGCTTGCAAAAGCATTTCTATTAACAGATACTTAAATATTATTCACACCATAAACAAAAGTCTTTTGAAATTATTTTCATTAGGATTGTTTTTTTCCCCTCATCTTGCGATAGAAATGGATTTCTGTTCAAATAAATTATTGTTCTCCATCAGAAGTCACAGGAAGTACAAGGTCAATTGATAAAAAGGTGACAGCCCCAGTCTTGGACTTCCCTAAGCCTCATTCCTTAGACCAGATATTTAGCAAAAAATTTTGCTGACACTGAACCAGATTTTATTTTAGAAAAGTAATCTTCACTATACAGAGATTGTTTCAGCAGCTTTCCTTGCTCAATCAAAATTCATTGCACGACTACTGTTCAACCTTCTCTGAAGGACCAAAATCTAAGCACCTGGTATTTAAAACAAGAGCTTACTCCGTGCCTGGCACTGTTCCAGGGGTTTTATTATATTAAATAATTTATTCCATGCAACAGTTCTATGAGAGTCGTTATTGTCCCCATTTTACAGGTGAGGAAGAAGTACAGAGACCTTATATAACTAGCCCCAAATCACACAGAGATAGTACATGCTGGAGCTAGTATTTAAACAAAAAGTCTGGCTCCAGAGTCCTTAATCTCAACCGCTCGACTATATTTCCTCTTTTTTGTTTTCCAAAATGCAAGTTAATTAATCTTTAAAATTGGGAACATCACATAACATACTTCTACTATAATAAAATTTTCAACGTCTCCCTCTAGAATGCAGTTGAAGGTAATAACGTATCCCAGGAACCCAACTTACTAACTTAAGAAGCTATGAGTCTGATCCCTCTGTCTACATCCTATCAGTCAATCCACAAATGCTTATTCTCAGATGTTTCAAATGTTTCAGAGAACATTGCTCAGTCTACGCCTTTTCTTTGCAACAGATATTTTCCTCTAGGGTAACCACTACCATCAGTTACAGAGGAACACTTTGAAGGGCCTTTGGTGCTGGCCTTCACAATAGAGGTGCAGTTCAGTGGGTTAACACCTACACCTCTGTCACCTTCTCCTTCTGAGTCTTCTACTGTCAGCCGGTGGCTTGAAACATATTACTATTTATATACTAGGAAGTGATGTTGCTCAGTCTATAATTACTTTTGCAGAAACCCTAAGTACAATAGACAGCTGCACGGGTGTCAAACCAATGATTAATTTACAATACATAATAGAAAACATTTATTGGTGAATGGTTTTTATCAAATGTTGGAAATAACCCGCCTGCCTATTTATAGGCGCCAGAGCCCCCGGTTACTTCAGAGGTTAGGGCTTCCCTTTCAGTTGCTGTAAACACAGCTTCCTCCCAAGTCTCTGTTTTTCTGTCTGCTTGTCCACCCTGCGCCAGGCACCGGCGCTCGCTGTTTTACAGTGGCTGCTCCCTCATCCTGTTTGGATGACCGCGGATACAGAGTGAATGTAACTCCCCAAAGTCTGGGAGAAACTAGCCCGTTTGACTTGGTTTTAAGACGATTCATTCTTCAGTCGAGTCTAGCTTAATATTGTTTTTTCAACAGCCAGTCACATAAAATTCATGGGCCAAACCAAACACGTTATCATTTTAAGACAAATTATACCAAGCCTGGATACCAAGAGTCACAAGGCTTCCTTGACCTCCTCAAAGGATAATTTACACTATAAACTAAGGCCACAAGACCCTTTTATTTTTCATAGTGAGTCCCGTTAGAATCCCCTGGGGAGTGGTTTTTGTTTTGTTTTTTTTTTAAGAAATAAATAGCTGCTTGGGCCCCACACCAGCCCAATTAAACCAGGATCTCTTTTTAAAAGCTACTCTTTGATTCTACTGTGCGGCTAGGATTATAAACCATTATAAACCACTGCTCAGACGTCATTATTCATTACAAACCAACAAATGTTTTAGATATGATTGGAGCAAATAGATGCATGCTAATTCTCACCAAAACCTTCCAAACAGTTTAGGATGTCATGAAATAGCCACACCGGTTGAGTACAGAAAGCAGTCCTCGGGCATAGAGGACTGTATTGTGTCATAGGATTCATCTCCCCCTGCTTCAGCTGGCCTCACTGTAGCCTAGAGACCCTTTAAAGAATGAGATGAGCGTGCTAAAGGTTAGCTTCTAGCACCTTGTTAGCAGGAAGAAGAAATTAGGTTTGGATTCTGATAATCGAGTTCCATTAAAGGAAAGAATTAGGATGCCCCCTCAAAGTTAAAGGCAACCCCCTCTACAGATCAGAAAAGGCAACCTTAAAAAGAGATTGTATAATGTCTTCAGTTTAAGTAAGAAAGGGGAGATCAGAGATTAGAGCTCAAAGGTCCTGTCTCTTGGGACGCCTTCCGCCCACCCCAGTGTACCAAACTAGGATCTTTAATGAAGACACATGCTGCTGAAAGTCAATTCAGTATTGAGGAAGAGCAAAGCAGCCCTCGACAGCTGGTGCTGGCCTGGTGCTCACAGCCAGGCCCTGGTGGTCTCCTGCTGGATGTAAACGATTTCGCAGAACGTCAACACTAGACAAAGCCACTTTGTGACCGTGATGGATCAGGACAAAGACAAGACCACTCCATAATTATATCTAAACACAAAAACATGAACATTGTCCAAGCAACAAAAATGACCAAAATCCCCCCATCCTGGCTAGTCTGAGTGACTGCTCCCGTTTTACCAATTACAACTTTAGCCTCAGTCTAGTCTTCCTTCCTCCTAGAGAAGATGTTTTAAGATATCCAATCCAGAATTTACCCCACTTCCTGACACTACCCAATCAAACACATTCACTATCTTCCCTAAGCCCAAACAGCCGGTAAGTGACAGAGCCTGCATTTGCATTCAGGCCTGGTGACCCCAAAGAGATGGCTCCTGGCCCCTTTGCAGCACCATTGCCTACTCAGATTATATCCTCTATGGTTCCCCTTTGGTTTGAGCATCTTTGATCTGCACCTATTTAATTAGCTGTTACTTCCTAATCAGAAAATTGCTATTTTTCCAGTATTTGTTCTTTGTATTCCTAACGCCCTTAAAAGGATTTGGCCAGTTATAGGAAATTGGCAAGTTACAAAGAAATAAACCCTGAGATGGATCCCAGGAAACATGTACACTTCAAGTTATTTGTTCTATGATTTCTTAAAAAAAATGAGGAATAATAGTGGCCTAGCACTGTATGCTGTTTTAAAGGATGTAAAGTCATGCCGAACTGAGATGTTTTTCTCTGCCAGTTTTTATAGAAATTTTTATTTGATAACAGGCGGGTCATTGAACAGCTATTCCCTTAGTCAACACTCATCAAGCAGGGGCATTCTGGGGGATGCATTTGTGACTCAATGGTGGCTTGATTAACATTTCTATCTAAGGATATCTTGGAGCATTAGATAATAGAGAGGATAAACCGCTTTGGTTCCAGCAGAGTGGGTGAGTGAGGAAATAGTTGAATTACATCAAATTGCTAGTTGGTTTTTGGTGGTGGTTTTTTTTCCCCCCCACTGAATTGAACCATCTAAGGCTTTTACTTCTCTAAATCTATTCCTGTGCATAGTCACAGCCGTATTTAGGAATAAAATCCATTTTTCATTTTGAGGCTCTTGATTCCTGATTCATCTTGGTCCACATACCCTGGCAGGCATCCACTTACACACACAGGCCGTGCTGCAAATGTTGCTTAGTAAATTAGACGTTTGGAGTGCCAAATACATTTTCCCCATACAAATTGCATTACAGATGGTGATTCGTTATCCAGGCCAGATAGCAAATGGCTGTACAGACACAATCCAGGTGAATGATGCCATTAAGAGACTGATACACGCTAAGCCCGCTTTCGAACGCTGCCTCCATGAAAAAGGGAATTGGAGGCGAGGGGCCCGGAGCACAACTCCCACCGCGCTGACTCAGAGACCTCCCGCCTCTCACTGTGCCGGGGCTTCAGGGCACTCGTGGGAGCGAGCTTTGCCTGAGGAAACGTGCTCCTCCGGGGGTTCTGAATTTGGCGACATCAGCAACAGTCTGTCCCAAAGCACAGCAGTTACCACAGGACTGATGCCCACTCCAGAGCCAGGCAGGAGGAGGACTGCATGGCGGAGATGCCACAGTATGTGGCTGTTCATCCAGGCAGGCTGTTCCATGAGCCAGTGACTGCTGGGGAGAGGCCACCTCAAATCTCTGTTCCTGAGGAGGAAAGGATGCTGGATATTGGTAGGCAACCAGCAGTCTCTAACCCCACGCATGTAATTACCCACAGATTAACTCAGGGGACAACTGAAGTCCTAAATAAGAAAATTGAAGGTAAACTTTTGCTTCTGAAGGCACAGAGCTTTCAGAATAAGGAAACAGCCACATCTGGTGAACTCCAAACCTCATAGATGTTTCCTTTTAATAGCGGTCAGCAGGCAAACCCAGATGTGTACATGTTTGCCATCTCTTGCAGTAGGAAAGGCCCTCCACTTCCCCTCCTACCTGACTTGTTTAGGATTCAATTCTCCCTCTACTCTCATTTCAAACTATTAAAAACAAACGAAAATTGCTAGGCTATGCCAAACTTGCAAACACTTCACGTTCTCTCATTCTTTCAGAAAGCCACAAGTAAACCAGGTCTGATAGCCGACCTCAACAGAACTTTCTGGCGTTTGGAGGGTGGGGAAAAATTGACTTATGATAAAATAGGAGCATTTAATTTTAAATTTTCCCAAAGTATTCTCTGTAGCTGACGTTTCTATATTAGTATATTCTACCACTGATGGGAGAAGGAGGGGCGACAGATAATGGGTTTCCGGCTTGAGTGCTTGGGCAGATAGAGGAAAAAGTGAAAATTAGTTCAACGGCAGACATAGAATATTTAGCTCACGGTGCCTATCGGCCTTCCGATTTCAAGATTGTTCTTTTGTAAGCACCAAAGGAAGCAAGAAAAGCTTCATCTTCCTCTGCTACACTCCTTTTCATGAAAGGATTTGTTCTGTAAAATTTGTATCCAGTCAAAAGGCCCCACTCAAGGATCCAGAAGGCCACATGTTGCCCCAAGGCCACAGGTTCCTCACCCCTTACTGTGGACACCCAAGGTACATCTAGCTGGAGTTACTTTGAAAGTCATGGGATACAAATGTCAAAGTCTGGTGAAGATATGATAGTCCAGAAAAAGAGAAAAAAGGACAGGGGACAGAACCTTAGGAAATACCATTACTTAAAGCATTGTTCCTGCCAGTGGATCATCTAAGGATCTTATTAAAGTACAGATGCTGCATCAGTAGATCTGGGATGAGGCCTCAATTCTGCATTTCTACCAAGAGCTCCCAGATGTTCCTGATGCAGTGTCCTTGGACCACATTTAAAGTCATATGAATTTTAAGGACAGCAAATTAAAAAAAAAAGAAAAACAGGGAAATTGACCTGAGGAAGAACTAAAGATGTAGGAAAGAAAAACAAACAAAGCAAACCCACAGACTGGAGGTGTGGAAGCTAAAGGAGGAGAGGGTTTCAATGAGGATGTGATCACATTGGGAGCCAATTATAATCACAAAAAACACAAAAGCACAAAAACACAATAATCATGAACATCGAAATCCTAAAAGATCAAAATCTTGAAAAATAATTCTGAAAAAAATAATTAAAAATTCTTTAAAATTTTAAAGAATTTTAAATTAAAATTTCAAATTAAAATTCTTTAAAAGGAATTTATTTGAGAAACATAAAAACACAACAGAACATTTCACAAGCCACTTTACACAATAAAACAGGCAACAATAACACACATATTTTCACAAGCATAAGCACTCAGGTATACTTATGACAGTCATGTAGGTATAACAGTTATGAGCAGATGAACCGCATTCATAAAGAAAGAGGTCAAAAAGGGAAATGTATAAACGCATATCACTGGTTGATAATTGTATGTACCCAGCTTTATAACTGTGGTCATCTGCAACACAATACTGTGATGAACACCCTAAGTTTTTTGAGGAGATCAATCAAAGATCCAGATAAGTCACCAGTGCATACAGCATATATAGTCACCCAAAGAGCCAAGACCTTGAGAAATTTTATCTTTCACAAATGCAGATGTACAAAAAGGACATCTCTTCATTGCTGAGGAAGTTTCAATGTTTTCATGCATACACACAATGCTTACACACAAAGTCACCGTTGTAGTAATGCACTTTTGTGGAGTCAAATTTACAAAACGTACATAAAACAAATTAGAACTTTCTAAAAGTCTCTACATAATTTCTACCTCCAGTATTAAAAATAATGCAAAGATGAAATACACAGAAAACTGTAAAAAATAATGCTGACAATTTGCAGTCTGTAACTTCGCTGGCTTCTTCAGGCAAACACGGCTTTAACTCATTAAAAGCCCCTGGAATGTCATCAGCTAGCAGGAATGCCAATGTAGGCAAACGACACATTTTAAATTGAAGTTCTTGTCATTGTCATATCACAAGGCCAATGCACTCATCTGAATTTTCTGCAAAATGCACTGGACTATATGGGGAAAAACAAACTTTTTTGGTAACACCTTGAAATTTACTTTTAGAAGCCTTAATCACACCTAATTCCAAATCTGTCATTATTTGGGGATTCAACTGAAATCCATTTTCTTCTGCTAAGTCCACCAATTTTTTAAGTAAGTATTTATAAAGTGCTTCACTTCTTTACAGTCATTAATACAGAAACAGGTGAACAAGTTCTAGAATTTTCTAATCTAACAGGAGCATTGTTGGTAAAAAAAAAATAATAATAATAATAATAAGGACAGTTTTGAAAGTGCTATCCCTTAGCCAAAGTGAAGCATGTGCTAGTTTTTCTATGTTAGATTTAGTGGTAAATCTAAGAAGTCCATTTTTTTTGACAGTCAAATCCCTAATCAAGAATAGTTCACCATTTAATGTGTTTTGTAACACTGGAGGAACCTCAATATCAACAAGTGTCTTGGTTCAGAAGGTCACTGAGCTTGTCAAATCCTTTTTATTCTCTGACAAAGGGCATTTTTTGAAGACAACATGGTGCTATGAAGAGGCAGAAGTTGGACGTGATTGAAAAATTTGGCAGGGGATATTTCTTATATTTTTCCCCTGTGTTTTCACTTTTTTGATCTTCAAAATACTCGCAACACTTGTATTTGGGGAGTAGTTGTGGTCTACAAATTTTATGAGTATATGCTGTCCATTTGCAAGTCTGGCTATTGCTTGGCCATCATAATTGATTTTCTGCTTTCACAGTACCAATAATAATTATCTCTTAAACTTATATCTCTTCCTATTAAGTAGCCTCATGTACTTAGCTTATCACAGCCCGTTTGAGAGGGAACAATTTCACAGGTCTCTTCCATTGTGTTGTAAGAAATACATTAAGAAGGTGTAAAAGTTGTCAGAGTGAAAATGGAATCACTCATGTTAAGAAAACCCTGACAAATAGAGCCAGAGAAGGCCGTGAAGAAAGTGTTCTCATGTTTATATGCCTGGTAATGAAAAAGACTCCACAAAAACCTTGCACAAAGGCCATCACAACCTCACACAAAAAATACTTCTCCAAGGACATGTGCCCAGAAACTACTTGTTTGACCTCAGGCTAGCGTCACTCTTGTTATTGGTCATTGTAGCCAAGGGGTAATTATTTTAAAACAATTACGTAATCTTCCTCATTTTTTTCCTCTAAAACCCTTTGTCTTCCTTTACTTCCCTGAATATGCACATAGTTTACTATGGCATGCATATTCCCATTGTAATGGTCTATTCCCAAATAAGCGTCTTTTCTTTTAGAGAGCCTCTCTCTGTTATTTAGGTTAACAAAGGAATAATATTTGGCTTCCCCAATACAAATCTGTATTAGTCAGAGTTCTCCAGAGAGACAGAACCAATAGGATAGGTATATAGGTACACGGGAGAGAATTTATTAGGGGAATCAGCTCACATGATTATGGTGGCTGTGAAGTTCCATGACATGCTGTCTAAAAGCTGGAGACCCTGGAATGCCACTAGTGTAGCTCAAACCAAAAGCCTCAGGACCCAGAGGGCCATTGGTTTTAAATCCCAGAGTTCAAAGACTGCATGAAATTCTGATGCTCAAGGTAGCAGAAGAAAACTCTGTCCCAATCCCCAGACAGAGATCAATTCATTTTCCGTATGTGTTCTCTCCAGGCCCTCAGCTGATTGGATTATGCCCACCAACATGGAGGGAAGATCTTCCCCACTTAATCTACTCAGACTCACACACCCTCTCCTCTGTAAACACCCTCCAGACATACCCAACATAATGCTTTACCAGTTTTCTAGGTATTCCTTAATTCAGTCAAGTTGACAACTAAAATTAAGCCTGTAAGTCCTCTTGGCAAATTGGCACCAATTTGCATCACCTTAAACCATAATTAATTTCCAAATAAAGACAATAGCAAGGTAATAGCTCCACTTAACATGATGCAAACTATCCTATGATTACAATTCTTGGGTTTTTAGACTTTAGGGATTTTGATCTTTCAGGATTTCAACATTTGGGACTGTATCATTCAGGGAATGATCCAAACCCAATCACATGCTGCAAAGTGGTCAAGACTAAAGAAAACTGAGCTTGGCAATTAAAAGAGCCATGTGATGGCCTTTGTTAAGTTCAGTTGAAAAGTCTGAAGGCAGAGTCAGTAGGTTGAAGAATTAAGGAAGTGAAGATAGTGAATCTGGATTTTATATGCCTTTAAGAAGTAGAAATACCAGAAGTCGCTCCAGCATCACCCTGGAGGTTCCTGAAAGTGAGTGATCTCCTGTTGGTAAGGTCCTAAGTGGCACTTTGCAATTGTCCTTATTAAAGGACCTTTGTACCTTGAACAAGAAGGTTTAAAATATCGAAGCATTTGACTTTAATGTATACTTCTCAGAGTTTGAGAGGGAGGTTCAAACCAAAGAATTACAATAAATCTTTATGCAGTTGAAACCTGTGTATCATGCTCATAACATTATGACTAATTTGTGTATACACATCTAAAAAATGGAGGAAACATAAAAACTAGAACAGTTGAATTATTATTGTGGGACTAGTGAGACTCTGTCTTAAGAAAAATTAAAAAAAGAAAGAATTCATGTATCAATATACATCCTTCATTTTAAAAATATTCAACAAATATTTTAATATATATTAAAAAGAACCTTACTTGCTTCTCAGCTACTTGGTACAAAATATCTTGAAATGCCAATTATTCATTTCCTCTTCCAAATAAACATGGGAACAATACTCGGCATATTCTAGGATGATATATATAGATTCATTTTTTTCAGATAGTATTATTAATATTTCCTTTCTATATTTATTCATTGCCAAGAAAATAAAGTTAAAGATTATATTTGTAAAAGAATGAATGTCCTTACTAGATAAATGTAGATAGCTCACATTACAATTTACTCTTGGAGTCCTTCCCTTCCTCATCCAGTCATTAAAATATAATGTATTTCTGATTTTCTCCCACTCAAAAGGCCATATTTGGAATTCAATTAATGAACTAAGCAAATCTGCAAAATTGGTCTTAAATGCATAAGGAAAAAACCCTTTGGCACCATTATATTAACAACAGATACTATTTTTATTCCAATACAGTGGGACAAATGTTTCCCTCAGAATTATGTCTGAAAGTAAATTATTTAAGTAATTTTCTTAATGACTGGAAAATGGTATTTGTGAAGTCATTTATTTAATCACTTACAATTTAATGGAGGCCACTACAATTCTCTATCTACTCTATTCTGTTAAAACCAAAAGCCTGAAGAGAAATGTGTGCCTGAGATTCCAAATGCCTTTGAGAAATTGAGTCTGACTCAGAGTGCCTTCTACAGAGAAGTGGAGGAAGCACACAGCACAATCACCCACAGCATTTGAAAAGCAGTTAATATTTCTCCCAGCTACAGACATGTCATCACTTGTAAAGTACTATTAAATGTGTGAAAAGGTCTAAACAAAAGTGTCTTTGGTAAGGTTCTGACCTAAATTTCTGCCTGGGATACTGCATAGAGCAATATTTCACTTCTAATTTTCTATTATGTATAGAAAATTGTTATCAGTAAAAATTGAAATAAAAAAGGGGACAACAAAACCATGCAACAAATTAGCTGTGAAACAGAGTTCCTCTTACCATACCCTTCCTCAAATTCAGTGTTATCACTTCTTGAATCCTTGTTAATTGTTAAGTGAATAATGTTGTATCATCAACACTTTTATAATTGAAGACCCAGAAATTGTTGACTCCTGTTCCCTGAGTCAATACACATCCTGCCTTTCACTCCCTCTTGCTCTGTCTCCCTCCCAAAGACCCCTCCTCTCTCCTCCCAGGTGGGCCTAGTGTAGTATTCTAGATTAATATTCCCATAACTTCCTTGATCTTTCACAAGGCATTATTGCAAAACATTCTCCTCCCTCTCTGTCATGTGTTTTACTACCTCTTACAGTTCCCGACGTCTTTTTTCTTTACTTTTCTATTTATTCTTATGGGGGAGGGGCTTCAAATTGCATGTAGGTTGTGTTCTCCAAGGAGTTTCAGACACATCTTGCATGTCTGTGAACTGGGGAGAGGGGTATGCCTGAACTTTATGTAGATGAGGACCTGAGAAACCTCCAACTCTAAGAGAAGAGTTGGGTGTGACAAAGATTTAGTCGTTGGAGAAGAAAGACAGTTTTGACTCTAACATAGAATTTATCTCCCAGTTTAATCCCCTGTGGACTTGTGCCTGCTTTAGTTTTATGGTGAAAAGTAACACTCAAGATAAGAAACCAAAAAAAATATTTTACCAAGAGTTCTGTTGAGGGACAGGCAGCAATGATTTTGTACTTATTTAACAGAGACTAACATCCAAAGGGTGTGTCTTAGTCTGTTTGGGCTGCTATAACAAATTACATAAACATAGTGGCTTATAAACAGCAGAAATTTATTTCTCACAGTTCTGGAGTTTGGAAGTCCAAGATCAGGGTGCCAGCATGGTCAGGTTCTGGTGAGAACCCTCTTGGCTTATAGACGGCCAACTTCTTGTACCTTTACGTGGCAGAAAGAGAACTAGCTAGCTCGCTGGCCTCTTCTCTTATAATGGCACTAATCTCACTCATGAGGGCTCCACCTTTATGACCTAATCACCTCTCAAAGGCCCCTCATCCCAATACCATCATATTGAGATGCGGGTTGCAACATACAAGTTCTGGGGACACAAACAGACTATAAAAGGATGAAGGCACTCTCTGATATATCACAAGAGAACACCAGCCCCTGCAGCATTTATGGGCTCCAGTAGTGCGGCAAAGGCAGTTCCCAATGGAAGACGGTCATCCTCCCGTGAGTAGCAAAAGTGCCTGACAAGTCATGCAGTGGCTCTCGGTAGAGATGGAGATACATGGCATGAAGAGGGAGTAGAAAACGAAGATAAGAATCAAGGAAGGCACATGGAAACTGAACACTCCGTACACAATTCATCTTGAGGACTACGAGAAGTAGTTGAGAGGACAGGAAATCAACTTTACAGAGGTCTAAAACCAAGGGAGGAAAAATCAGAAAAATATGCGTTTCAGCTCTCATGGGAGTGATTTTCATCTTGTGCAATTACTATATTTTGGAACCAAAATTCTCCTGGGTTCTGAAAAGGTATGTAGAAGTAAATTTCATTATACTTGGATTTTAAGTTCAGCAAATTTGCAATTCCAGAAAAAATGCTGTATGCCAATTGCTATACATAGCAAACTAAAAGAGAGCAAAAGTATCAGGAAAAGAATATTATTTAGAGTGATAAATAAGGACTAAATGTAAAAAAAAGTTATATTTACTTCATTTTAGGTAACTACTCAAAGTTGCATTTGTGTCTAAGTAGTTATAAATCTATCATTTATCTGATCAATGTCTGCTATATCTATCTTTCTGACTTAAATTCTCATTGGCATCCAAAATTTCATAAGATTCTTAGCATGGTACTTTCCATTAAACCTTAGACCCATTTGCATTTGAATATTTATGTTCTGGATCCCATCTGAAATAAGAAAGTGTAGCAAAATAAATATTAATATGTAATTTTAATCTCTGAGGAAAGGGTGATATTTTTTATCTTGAAAACATTAATATTTTATTCAAATATGCCACTTTATTTGTTAGAAGAATAATATGGATTCATCACGGGCCTTGTAGAGAGAGCAGAAAATTTTGTAACTCTATTTACTACATAGCTATGTGATTGTGCTAAAAAACAAAAGTCACAGGAATCTTGAAGATCATTCTCGTTGGACGTCCTTATTTTACAAACAGAAAGTGAAGGCTTATAGTTAGCCAGTGGCAGGTCCAGTGCTAGAATCTTAGCCTCCAAAATGACAGCCCAACGAGAAAGTCTTTGGGTTTTTCCAACACCAGTTTCTACTATGATGCTTTAAATGTTTTTCTCTAGGCTCAAAGAAGGAATCAGGCTATCCTTCTAAACTCCTACCTCCTTTTCACTATTCTGCCCAATATTAAGCATTGCCTTAAGGCAGATTCTCTTCTTAGCTATTGAGACAATGCTAGGGATAATTATCTTCAAATATGCAGAAAAGTGAAGCAGATACTACAGTTCATGATGGGAACTGGATGCTCATTCATTCCCATCACTACAGTCCATGTTTGAGGTTCTATCTTAAGTACATGTAGTCCCCAACTTAGAATGGATCAACAGGATTTTTCAGCTTTATGATGGTGAAACAGTGAAGCGCACTCAGTAGAAACTGTACTTCAAGCACCCATACAACCACGCTGTTTTTCCCTTTCAGTACAGTATTTAATAAATTACATGATATTCAAAACTTTATTATAAAACAAGCTTTGTGTTAGATGATTTTGTCAAACTGTAGGCTAATGTAAGTGTTCTGAGCATATTTAAGATAGGCTGGGCTAAGCTATGATGATCAGTAGGTTAGGTGTCTAAAATGTATTTTTGATTTATATTTTCAACTTGGGAGGGATTTATTGGAACATAACCAATCGTCAAGGAGGATCTGCACTTTTTTTTAGAAAGTGCATTTCCCACCTGCAACCTGGAAGAATTCTTAACACCATTTGGGTCACCCCTGCCATACTCCATTCTCTCCGTAGCAACTGAGTAAAGCTGACTGTGTATCATTCAATAAAGAATTGCCTTCAAGCTTCAGAACTCTTCTTCCACTCAGAAAAATGGACCTTTTTCACTTGCATTCTAAAACACTACTGCATGGGTAAGTGAATGCCTGAAAATCTCTAAAGACATGTATTAAGTCGGAAGGGATTTCAATATGTTAATGTGGAAGAGTGAAGAAAACTGATTTTTCCTAGTCCTCATCATCACGCTCACACCAAATGTCTAGGAAATTGACCAAGTACATGATTTTGTAATCATTAGCTACAAAGAGGGAAAATAGAGAACCAAAGCATAGAGCAGTTAATAATATGATAGCAGGGGAAGAAGAGCCAAAGGAAAGGGTAGGATAAATTATGACAAGGTCTTCTTACTGAACCTGGTGAGCAAGTGCTTGCATGGGAAAGCCCATATCAGATTCCATATTCCACTGGGTCATATTCCATGGAGTGCTCGGAGCGAGTGCTTGCAGACTTAAGAAAGCTTCCATTGCTTTTCTTTTCATTCTACAACAGAAGGGGAAGAAGACACTGCCACAGAGTGCTTCAGGCATCTCTGAGTTAGTATATAGATACAGGAGATTCATCAGACAGTTTATTACTGTGGTTAAACTTCCCTCCAAGACCAGTTCTGCAGGTGGTATTTCAAAAACAGCAAGCGCTGAGGTTGGTTGACATTCCAAGCTCACTTCTTATTCAAGCAGACACAGCATTCTGCACTATCGGCCAGAGTTTGATTTTCTAATACCCAAAGATTACCAAATTATTTACACGACTTCCAATTTTTGACATTTTCCACTCCCCTCCCAAACTTTACATATGCTGATGCTATTTTAATTCCTTCTTCAGTTTATTTGGTTCTTAAAATTGGTGCTTAAGATAATTTCCTCACTAATAAGAGAAGAAGGAAAAAAAAGGATACTGTCAAATGAGTACATGCTAGCCAGATTCGGTCAAATGGGCTTTGAGAGCTCCATGGTGCCAGACCTTATCACCTGAAGAATACCTAAGTCTATGGCTTGTAAGCATTGTTATCTGTGAATTGTAGCTATACCCCAGCAGAGACATCACAATGAGATTTTTTAGTGGGATAGTCAAGGAAAGCAACAGACAGTAAGACAGGATATCTGTCTGACGATCACAGCAGAGAGAGTGATGGAAAGGAATTTTTAGAGGTCAAACCATGAAGGTGACAAGGGAAACCCGGTGGATTATGTAGGTCTTCACTGTTAGAGCCTTCCTGTCCATTATCCTTTAAACACAATGCATCCTGCCAACAGCCAGTGGAGGATACCCCAGAGACACACACAAATGCTAATGTGTAGAAGTCTGGCTGTAGCAAGACCAGGTTAGGTTTCAGTCAATGCATTTTAATCTCAAAGGAAAAGGTTTGCTGGTGTTTTTTTTTTTTTTTCTTCTTCTCTTTTTTTTTTTTTGGAGTTTGTTTTGTTTTGAATTTTTTTTTTCTTCCTGCTCAGTAACGTATTCATACCAACTGAACAGGAAGCAGACAAGTTCAGTACAAGTTCAGCTTCCACCCCACCTCTTCCCTCTGTGATTTGTTTTAGGACAGGCTGCAGGACCTAAACTTAGTTTCATATTACACTCACACACACTGCAGCTCAGTTGTAAAGTAAGGTCAGCAGACAGCGTATAAAACATGAAACACAAATCAGAGTTCTTTTCTATGTATTGCCAGGAGCTCTAACCACAGCAAATGCCACCTCTTAGGATTGTAATCTCTGGCTCACCTCCGCTGCCTGCCCCAGATGGCCGGTAGGTGGGGAGCGCAGGGCCAGACCCTCCACATCACAGGCTGAGTAGGCTCATCACGTTCTCAGTGACAAACATTCTCAAGTGACAGTGTGACAGCAAAAGCAGATGGGAGTCATAGTTTTAGTCATTTCCCATATTTTTCAATTTTTAAAAGCTAAGAGGACTGCTGATATTTGAAATAAGATGTCAGTGGCCAGCAGGGACCTCACTTTAAATGAAGTGAGCATCTCAGTGCATGATCTATTGAGGAGGGATGTCATTCCAGGAGGAGTGATGGGATGAGGATGAGGAAGGCCAGGTGGACACAACAAATGTCAGGCTAGATCAGTGGTCAAGCCATAGACTCGATTGGAGTTGTCACAAAGTACAAGGAAGACTGCAGATATTTATACTTAATGAGACCACACCAGCATTTCCGAGTTGCCTGATGCAGAAAAGGATTTCCATGGTCAAGTAAATTTGAGGAAAACTGGGTTAAACAAAGATTGATTTCTCTGTGCAGGATTTCTCAGAGCCTTTAGTATGTATGCTATTGTGCTTTTCAAAATATCCAGAGGCAATTTCACCTCGAAACTCTTTTATTATGGATATTTATTCCATAAATTCCATAAAATTTTATTCCATAAAATTCATGGGACATGTGCTCCATTTGATAAATTTTAGACTAGAGAAGATATTACTACCTTTGCATGGTTTTTATTCAAGGCAAGTCTTTAAGAAAATAATTCTTGACATTTTTTTTCAGTTCTATTATTTTTAGGTTCTACTACTTATTCAGTTAACGATGGTACTAAATGACAAAACAGAGTGCATTGAAAAAACTGAATCAAAAAATGGGAAATTATATGAAGCAACTGAACTTTGGTCTAATAATTGACCAGCAAACCATCATTTGACTGAGGTCAATGCTTCCAAAACCAGAAAGTAATTTCTGAAAAGTACTGTACATGGTTGGGTAAAGATTTGCAAGTACAAGAGAACCCAGGAAAAATTGCTGATGAGATTTTAATTTGTTTAGTCAACTTATATGTACTTCCAGAAAAATTAGGTATTTGATAAAAGATTATAAATGAGAATATGTTTGCCTTTATTCTACTATTCCCAATAACAGTTCCTTCCTCATTGGTTCATGTATCAATATGCTTTCTTCCTTTAGATGGTCACTGACATCTCATTTCAAATATTAGCAGATACAGTCTTTTTGGTTTATTTTTTAAAATGCAGCAATATGGAAAGAAAAATATGAGGTTCCATGAACATGCTGAGTAATGTGAATTTGAAATCTTGAAATCTACAAAAGGAAATATGAAAAATCCAGCAAGTTTTAAATGATAATAAATTGTTCTCTTGCAAAGAAACGGGAAATGTTTTTAACTCCCTTAGCAAAGAAATATTTCCAGAAATGGAGAAGGCTGGGCACAGTGGCTCACGCCTGCAATCCCAGCACTTTGGGAGGCTGAGACAGGAGGATCACTTGAGGCCAGGAGTTTGAGATCAGAAATGAAGAGTAAATATTTTTCAGAAGTCTTTTGCTATTTAATACATGTTGGAAACTGAGATAAATAAGGCCTTACTGTAAGCATTGTTACTTAAAATATTTTTGTAAGCTTTTAAATTTTTAATTAGGCAAATTTGCTTCATCTCTTTGAAATGTAAATATGCTTATACATTTAGTTACCAGTCCAAAGACGTGGGGTGGAGGGTAGAGAGCAAGAATTGCTGCTGTAAATTAGAGGCTTTTCCTATTGCTATCAAAGGAAATTCCTAGGAAGGTTTTCAACTCATTTCATGGTATCTTAGAATGGGAGGGTCCAACTATCTATCTTAAACACACACATACATATACATATATGCTTGTGTGCATATATACATATTAATATACAGTCTCTTTCTTGTATATGTATATATTCTACTCCTTAATTTGTTCACTTAAACTTTCTTGCTCAAGCCATAAAAATGCATATAAAGCTCTCTCATGAATTTTACAATGCCTACTTAATATTCCATTGTACAGCTACTTCATCATTTACTTAACTGTTTCACTTTATTGTTGTCTACTTTAAAACATTTCCATTTTGTTGTCTTTAATTTTTGTTCTTACTATTTTGCTGTTACAGAGGTGTTTAATGAATGTATCTGTACATACTGCACATATTTGAATGTTCCAGAGTATGTCTATGTGATTAATTCCTAAAAACAGAACTGCTAGGTCAGAGTATGTGCAGTTTTAAGTTAGCTAGACAGTGTTAAAAATCGTCTTTTGAAAAGGTTGTACCAGTTTGCACCAGCACTTGGCACACTGGAAAGGGCTTGATTTCCTCCACATACACTTATTTCTGGACTCCAGTCTGTTCCACCTGCAAATACCACGCTATTAAGTTACTGTGACATTGTGGCTGGTTTCATTTTCTCTAGGGCTAGTTTTCTTTCCTTATTCCTTTTGAATTATCCTGGCAATTCTTGAATGTTTGTTTTCTCATATGAACTTTAGAATTAGTTAGAATAGATCTAAAAATTTAGAAAGAATTGGTGTCTTTGTGAAATGGAATTTTTACTCCTCTTTTTTAGGTTACTTTATCATCCTACCTTTAAGGAGAAAAGGAACAGAAAAGCAATTCTTTCCTGTGTAGTAGCTTTGTCTTCATTGTCTAGCCAGTTTTGGCTGATTACATTTAAAGCTCACATTTCCATAGAGAAAGTACAATTCTTAGAGTCCTGGGAAGCGAGAGGAAACCACTGGCACTTTTGAAGCATTCTGTGGGATTTTAATGAATCACTTTTATTCTTCAATTGGTTGAATTCCTACGAGGAGCTCTGAGACAGAGAGCTGCAAGTGCAGCAAGATAATAGAATGAGAGATTATGTTCTGTTGTATTCTCAGAGATATAAGAAGTATTTTTTCCCTTCTCCATCTTAAGACAATAGTCAAGCTTGAGTCCCAAGTCTGATCTTCTCTACAACAAGAAGTAATTCATGACTGTGGTGTTCAGGGCTGAGAATGGACAATGTGAAGCCCCCTGGTGACAAGACTTCGCCCAGGCTTTGTTTGGGAGTCTAAACTCATTAACAAAGGCTGGTGCTCAGAGTTCAGGTGGAAGAAAGAACCTGTCCTACCACAGAAAGGAAGAATGTTATTAGGCTATGAAGGGAGCAATTTGAGGAGCAATTTGCTTTCCCCTCCTGTAGCAAAGATTCATGCCCCACTTCCAGGTAGCACTTGCTAGGAGAACGGCTGTCGGATATCTTAGCCCGTTTTGTATAAAGCAGAGCCCAGGGCAAAGACTAAGCTGGTAAAACTTTGTTTGGGAGATACAAGCTTAGACCAGTGAGGGTAAGGAAAAAGGACGAGGAGGTTTGGAAAGATGTGAAACAATATGATTCAATGAGTTACTAGCTGTATCCTGCTTCACGAGCCATGAAGAGAGATCTCAGGTTGACCCGCAATATGTTCACTTGGTGTGATGAATCTCCAGTACGATTCGCAAGAAGGAACCACACCTTATAGAAGTTCATAAGAGCAAAAGAAATAAAAAATTAAAATTAAAAAAAAAATTTAAAAAGCAGGTACTTTATCCTGTCTCCCTCCCGTCTCCCATTTGCTATTGGTCCAGGTTCACCCCACAGGGAGCCAATGCTCCTGAACGGCTGCATCTCACCACCATGCGGCCTGCTGGGGCCACTCAGGAAATCAAACCCCACATCCTGCCAGATGGTGTATCATTCAAGCCTGAAACAGGGGGGCCACGAGGTTCAGGAGAGGCACCAGCCAGATAAGGCAAGGGTGAGTTCCCATAAAGCGGAAGGCTAAGCCTAAATGGTATAGCAATGGTAAAGACAGTTACATCCATGCTTCAAGGTCACAGTTTTCATACGGGTCCTTGTATGATCTCAGAGATCCAAAACCTGACATCTTAGAGACTGGAGGCCCAGAGCCAGATTAAACTCGATATTTTTTAAAGTAAAGCAATGTGACATCTCTTCCTATGAAGAGATAAAAAGGAAAATCACATCCACTATACTAGGGAAAATATAGCATAATCGTACAGTATATACCAATTGCTCATTTTAAATTTCTTTCAAATTCTCATTAACCTGTCTAAAATTGTGTATGGACAGTAACAATTTTGTTGACATTTCTCACTTTGAATTTGGAGGAAGGGAACAAAAATAAAAAGAACTTGCCTTATGTCTGTTGTCCTCCTCACCTTCATTTAACCTTGAGATGTTACCTCTGCTGTCTAAAGAGCAGTGGCTTAGTTCATGTTCCACTGAGAACTTAATGTATGCCACGTAGGGTGTAAAACACTTGCACTCGTATTATCTCATTTGATCCTCATAACAATGCCCTGTGGTAGGATTACTTGCCTACACTTTATAGAATCTATAATAAATGCAGAAAATGGGCTCTTAGAGAGATGGAGTAGCTCAAAGCCATCCTGCTAGTAAACAGTGCAGACAGATCTTAGAGAATTAGGAGGAAGAGGAGGAGGAAGAGTACCAAAAATAATAAATCATTACTGTTTATGAAAATATTAAAGTAAAGAATAAGAACTACATAGACTATTTTCATTTACCCACTATGAACCTAAGGAGAAATTCACTGATTTAACCATAACTTTGCATCCAACACAGAGTTAATCATATGGGACTCTTTTCTCTAAGTAAGATGCCAGAATTTTTAAAAATAGAATTAGCATTAACTCACCAGTTTTTCTAATACTCTAAAGTAATCAATAAATGTGTCATCTCCAGAGGTCAAATAAAGATCACAACCAGACTCAGGAATTGCAATCCTGGAATTTGAGCAAGTTGAATGTTCTCTATTTGCTGCAGATAAATCTGGTATTAACAAGTGGAAAAAGTCTCATCTTTTCAGCCTGCCTCCCTATTTTTCAATATTTATTGTACATGTACTTTGCATCGTATAATGAACTCCACTGCAGAGTCATTACTGAGTATGATGCTGAACGGGAGGCTTTGTTCTTCCGCATTTGTCTAGAAAGGGCAGTCACAAACATGTTGATGGATCTGAGCACAAAAATGAGTCAAAGAACACAAGGGCCATCATTAATATTTAGCACAATTGGAGAAAGCTTCCATTTACGTAATTACCTGCCAGCATTTTTGTGTCACAACTTTAATGTGGCACAGAGCAGTCATGGGATTTTTTTTTTATGTATTTTTAGAAAAATGTCTTCAACTGTGGTAAGAATGTCTTAGAATGCACTCAGAGAGATGACCTTAAGGGTAGCACCTTTGGCCTTTCAAAAAGAGCAAGAAAGGTTTTTTTATTTTTATAAGTCTGGAAAATGAAGTGCATTGTTTGTCACCACAAACTCTACTGCACTTCCTGCTCAGCCATCGAAGGCTTTGAACAAACACAGGCCGATGTGCATGAAAGCAGAAAATACAACATACTCCTCTGTCCTGAATCCATAATAAAAGTAGTTCTTATTCACTTGAAGCAATTCGTACCAAACTGTCTAAGCATGCACGGAAAACCGTCTGGCCCCTGGATCCTGATGTGTTTGTGAAAAAGCAAGGAATCTGGTTTTTCCTCTTTCAGTTTTCTGAGGAGCATTTATCATGAATGGTCTGAAAGCAAAGAATGTGAGAAACAACGACAGTGAAGATTTTAGAAAGCAGAATCAAAAATCTCTTTTGAATATTTCCTCTAAGGAGCAGCCAGGGTGATTTTTCTAAAATACAAGTCTGATCACATTGCTCTCCTGACGGAAGCCACTTGGTGGTTTCCCATTGCTCTTGTCTCACCAGCGCCCCAGCTTATTTCAGGCCATGTGGCCTCAATATTCCAGCCACACACCTCACCTGACATCCCACAACGCACTGTGCTCTTTCTTCCCTTTTGGCCTCAGCACATGCTATTTCCCATGCATAGGAAGCCTCTCCCGCTTCGCTTGTTGAATCCTGCTCCTCCTGCAAGTGATAGCTGAGATGTCACAGCCTCCAGGATGTCTCGCCTGAAGTTCCTCCTCCACGTGCTTTGACGGGATCCTCTAGGAAATCACTTTCTTCACTGTTTACTTCTCACTCTCCTCCTATAGCCTGTAAGTCTCTGAAGGCAAGAACTGGAACTTGTACCATGTTATATTCCCAGGGCCTGGCTTAATGCCTGAAATATAATAGCCTCTCATTTATTAAGTGAATGAACAAAAATCTTACTATCCTCAAACTACCTATAAGTGATTAATATGAGCCAGAATAATTTGTTAAAATTTTATTAGTCTGAGACAGACTAATTACATGTTATTTTCACTCTCCATTCTGGCAGATGGTGTAGACTGACTTGCTTGACATCCGTTACGATGAAGGCTGAGCAGCTCCGTATTCCATTGCTCAGACTCTCCTGGAGTGAAGATAACTAGATTCATGACCTTGAGAAGTTACTTTACTTTTCTGTGCCTGAGTTTCCTCATCTGTATAATGAAGATGCTCTCAAATCCCTCCTCACGGGGTTGCTGGGAGTATTAAATCTTGATAAGGCATAAATGATGCTGAGCACTAGGCCTGGCATGTAGGAAAAGCACCGTAAATGTTTGCCATTGGAATTTGTGTTTGTCACACACAATTGACCTCCAATAAGTCTTATTTCATTTGGAGGCTTTTATCTGGGCAATTACTTTACTATCTTTTCTCCTTGCTTCCTCTTCAGTGAAATGAGAGAATCGAAGTAAACCATCTCTCACGTCCTTTGAGCTCTAAAATAGATTGTGAAATGTGTCCGGAGGGCTGTGCACTTGTGGCCACCCGTGTTGAAAGCAGGCAGGGCGGGAGAGGGCTGTCGGGGACAGCACGTGATGGAGACGAAGAACAGGGAAGGAGTAAGTTCCGAGCATTTTCCAAAAGAGCAGGTAAGGGGGATTGAAGGTGGGCGAGGGGATCGAACAAAAAAACAAGCCCACACAAAGCATTGCATCTTCCTTCGTTTTTGCCACCTGTTTCAGAGAGGAGACAGCTCTCAAGATAACTTAAGCCTTTTATATTGTAATGCCAATTCTAGGCACAGACAGAAGCAGATGATAGAACAGTTGGTCTCCAATCTCACCATGGAAGTGGCTGAAAGGAGTCTATCAAGGGACGTAGAAAACCACTGTCTAATTAAGCTGAGCTATTTAGGTTTGCACTTGGCTGCATGAGAACAAAAACTAACTTAGAGTGGCCTGAACCAACAGTAGGTTATGACTCTCGTTTTACAAGGATGCTCAGAGTGAACAGTCCAGGGATGTCTCATTCCCTGAACTGAGCACCTTCTGTGTCGTGCTTTGTCATCCTAACACAGGACCTTTGTCTTTATGATCACAACATGGCTCCAGCACCTTCAGACATCAAGTTATCATTCCAGGCAGGAAGAAGGGGGAAGGGCAAAGGACAAAAGACACAGGCCAGCTGAGCTTTCCCCCCTTTTATTAGAAAAAGGAAGGTTTTATTTTCTGGAAACTCCACCCACTAGATTTCCTCTTACATTGTATTGGCTAAAATTGGGTCACATGGCCATCCCTAGCTGCAAGTAATTCTAGGCACATTGCCACTTAAACAAAGGCATGAAATTCTTTTACTAAAAAATATGGAGGAAATAGACTTAGCATAGGAAACTAGCCCGTCTACCACCTGCCTCCTGGTCAATAAAGAAAATTAAGCTTGACTAGCACATAATGAAACATATACTATATGTATTGTTTGGTGATAGCTGAAATTAGATTAATTAGATTAAGATATATATAGGCTGACAACAAGACAACAATATTATATTGCTTAGAAATTAGTTAGGTCTAACCTTCCTTTCCCTTCTGTTCTTTGGTCTCCCATCTATCTCCTGTTCTCCACCCAAGAAGAATGTCATATTTAGCACATCAAGAAATCTATTACCTCTGAGTCATAAAAACTTTCCACATAGATTTGTATGTTGTGTTATTCAACATTTTTCAAGTTAACAACTGTCAAGTTTTTCTACTCATTTTTATCAGCTCTTATTCATAACACATTTCTATGTTAAATTTATCACATTGTTTCTCAATTTCTCTTTTCTTTCCACTGTCACTATTCTGAGGGTGAGGGAAGTAAATGTGTCCAATCTTCAGGTTCCTGGAGATTCTAGATTGTGGCCTATCACAATTACTCCCCATCCTCTCAAAAGCTTGTGATACATACTCTAAAATACAGGATGGCTCAGTGTAGAGGATACACAGCATACATAAAGGAAATCTCCAGAAGTGAAAATATTGTGTTGATTTCAAAAGGAAAAGAAGTGAAAAAACTTAAAGGCCAACAAGTTTCCTATGTATAGACATGCATCTAACTCAAAATATTTGTACAAGGTCATCTAGGAGATATTCAAAACATAAGCAAAAGAGATAGCCCTAAATATCCAAGGCTCTAAATTGTTTAAAACAGGAAAATATCCAGAAAGTTTAAAGCCAGAATTCTTACATCAAAAATTGTCCTTGGACTTGGAAAGTCAAAATAACATCATGAAAACAGGAGAAAGGCATGGTGCCATCTCCTGAGAGGTAGGAAAAGAATCTGGAAGCTTACTCTTATAATTTATGCCATTGATCAGTTCCCAAATCATTAATTTGGGCAAGGTTTCTTGTGCAAATCAGATTCTCTCCATTTCAGGGATTATCCAGTGGACTCCAGTGGATTCTTTATCCGATCACAAAAATCATTCATTAAGTAAAAGGGTGATAATGCCATAGTAATTTGATCAGGATTTTAGCCTAGATAAGGAAGTATATTTAATCACTGTTGCAAATCAGTTCCATTAACATAGAAAAAAAATTTCATATTGTTGACAAAAAGACAAAGCAGCCTATATAACCATAGTTTGAGACTCAGACAGATACAAGTTATGAAACCATTCAAACCACTTTATTCAATATATATAACATGATAAGCAGGTACCTGAGCACCAGAAAAGGTGTGCCCTGACTTTATGCCTTCATGAACAAAGAATTATTTGTTCTTGCTGTTGTTCTTGCTGCTGTTGCTGTTGTTGTTTAACCTTTGAATGTTCTTTTGAATTGCTGAGTAAAATGTTCTTAGTTTCTTATTCTAGAATATGGAGGCAAAGCTTATCTACTTTGAAAACATAATTAGGCAATTTCCAGGATCAGTTAAAGAAAACTAATGACACATTTGTCCAGATTGCATGCCAGTAGGGCTGGTTGAAACCAGCATCAAGGAAACCAAAGAGCTTACTCTGTTCATAAAATAGAGGAAAAATAATGAGAACTACTAATGTGCCACTAACTCATTGGAAAGAAGACATTGAACCAGACCAAAAGAAACGCCAATCAGTGGGAATAAAACTCCAGAATCCTTTTTAATTGGCTGAAAAAAATAAATATACTAGTAGATACAAATGATAGAATTTCTCCTTGCCCACTACCAGATTTCTTTTCTAAAAAGCAACAATGTACATTTTAAACCACATGTCAACATCAGATCTGTGCTGCCAAGCTACTGGTGTGCTCCTGGTGGAAGAGATGAAGTTCACTACATTTCTGAGCCTCCCTTGCAGTTGGGCAGAATCAGGTGACTGAGTCTTCACCAATGGGGATGTGAGTTGAAGCAGCGTGTCCCTGCTAGTCCAAGGCAATTACAAGTGTTTGTGAGCTTTCCATACTCCCTGCTGTCATCTCCAAGATGACAGAGTTTCAAGATGAAAGCAGCACAGATCTTTCAGACTCTGTTGGAAGAGAGGCTCTGAGGTCTGCCTGACTTGCCTCACATATGTCAAGAGCAGGACAGAATTGAGCAATTAGGCTTAAGCTTATCTGGGTGTGTGTTCTCACATTTCTCTTCATTTAGAAGAATGAATGTTGGGTCACATGGATGAAAGTGGAAATCTCATTTTTTCTTTTCTTTTTAGAAAAAGATTAAAGGAATCTACCAATTTGGCTAATGAAGAAATAGATGAAATGCTCTTTGCCTTAAGATGATTAAACAATAATAATTTCTTGCTTTGATAATTTAATTAACAGCATGACTGATTGTACATAAAAAGCTGGTGAGTGAGTTCATTCAGTAAATTTCTGCTTGGTGTCAGGCATTGTTCTAGGCACTTGGCCACATGTCAGAGAACAAAACAAATTAAGAGCCCTGCCCTCATGGAGCATACATTTCTGCCAAATGCCAAATTATCTTAAGTCAATTCCTTTACCTTTTTTTCTCTAGATCAAATATTCTTTAAAAGAAGCTATTTTCCAGCAGTTCAGATGTTTAGATTCAGCATGGTCTTTATTAAATGACATTACCCTCCCCATCTCTAGCCCTAAAAAGAAAACTTGCTAAATATGCATGCCTCTTGATCTTCTGTGAAATCAGAGCTTTGACTCTGAGTGGGTATAGCCATTTATATTTGGTGACCCAAAAGTCTTTAAAAGAGAGTGCTGTCATTGTTTTCCCTGGGTATTCTTTTCCATGAATGTGGGGTAGCAGCAAAGTACCCATCCATGAACATGACTAAGGAAATGAAAACTCCAAAGGGCTACAAGAGGACTGGCCCCTTAGTCCATGAATCATGAGTCTCTGTTTGCGCTATGTGAAGAAAGGGACCTTTGAACTAATGCCTCACAATAGCCAGGCTGCTGGCCATTCCCTGGTTTTATTTCAACACCTTCGTTACCTCCAGGAAACCTGGACAAGCCGAAGCAGCTTGAGGGTTTCTTGCTCCGCTTGGCCCCCTCAAGCACCATCCCTCTCTCCCCTGGCTCTTCCTTGCTGGGAGGTCTCCAGTAGCAGTGAAGAGTCCTGGGATAATATGAAACCTCCAGAAGGGTCCTAGAATTTCGTGGTCAAGTGAGGCTCCGAACTTGTCTTGAAATAGTACGTGCTAAAGGCATTTTTAAGGTCTGGGGCAAAAACTCTGAGGAGAAACTAATTTCTTGAGTGGTTTCAAGCTATGGAGGCTGTTTTGAGCAGTCCTTGACCCAAACCTGGCTCCTAGGACTGTGAGGATGTGAGTTCACTCATCACAGGGAGCTGCTTCTGCGCTGACGGGGTCCTTTTGCATAAGAGATGATGAGAGCAGGGTCCGGCGTCTTCACTAGCATCCCTTAGCACGGGTGTTGGCAGCACTCAGCCAGGGTAATATCTTGTTTTAAATGAGGCAAGAATCTGAGGGACAAGTAAACACTAGCAGGCTTTGCAACCGTGACTTCCAAATGCCTTCTAAGAAATTGAAACAAGTAAAGAGTGTGAAAGACCAGTTATGTGACTTCCTTATGGGTGTTTAAAGAAAGACAAGGAAGATATTTCTTATTGCAACATACTACTTTGCATATTACCATCACACCTGCCAGGTCACATTTTCATGTTCTTAATACCTTCCTCATGTTTTCTATCTTAAGAAGTAACATCCTGTTACCAAGCTTGAATATCTGTTCTGTTTCAATATGGAAGGATTCAAATTATTTGGTGGGTGAGTTCACTCATCTGAAATTGGCTGCTTCTTAAAACTCAGATTCATAGGCCTGCTCCTGACCTCAAATGCTAAGTCCTCAGAGACATCTTTCCATAGATTTACTCTACATCCAAGATCAAGAGAATGGAAGAAAGCATCAGAGCTGTCAACACAACAGATAATCCTGAACTGGGTACATGATGTTTTAAGGCACATTGACTTTATTTTTGTAAGGTTAATATTAAAATTAGTAGCAAGTGAATTAATGTGTGTGTGTGTATGTGTGTGTTTTCTTGGGAGTTGTGGCAGAAAGTGGGTATTGCAGGTAATGCTTTCCCAAAGCATGCAGAATAGGAAGAATTGAAGATGGAGTATGATATGCTATAATAGTAATAAAAGTAGCCACCATTTATTTGGCCAGGCATTTTATTTATGCAATCTCATTTAACCCTAAACATTTTTGTCACTTTTTAGATGAATAAACAGAAGCTCAGAGATCACAAAAGCCCTAGACTCTGAAGCACCCAGCTAGTAATTGACAGGGCTGATATTTGAATGTTGGTCTTCCTGACATTAGAGCCAATACTCTTTCAAATATGCCACAAATCCTCCCATTCCAAGCTCATGTGAGTCAAGATAATTCCTATTAAAGAGCACACAAAATTGGGCAATTGGATGGTTAGGTCTAGACTATTGGTCAGACAGTGGTTAAAGGCAATGGTCACCGTGTGAGGCTGAGTGACTGGCAAACCTGCAAACTGGGGGAGGAGTAAGTGGACACTACAAGGTATCCAAAGAGGTATCCAAGGTATCCAATGGGATCAAAATAAATAAAACTCCAGCACTGGTGCTATGGCCTAACTCACCAAAGTCTGATTATGCCAACCTGCGAAGCCTCTAACCACCTTAAAATAGCACCCTGTTCTCCCCTGGAGAGGTGCCCACACCGAGGGCTTTCCCAGGGAGTCCATAGGTCAAACAGGCCCCTTCTGGTCTGAATTCCGGCACTCTAAGTGCAGCTTGAACCTGCTCTACAGGTCCTAACAGTGCAGGAATCCCAGCAACAGGGCAGCACAGCTGACCCCGTTTGTAAAACCTTATTCACAATAACCCTCACCCTTGCCTTCTCCTTGACGCTGAGGGGGAAAGGGAGCCCAAGATTCCACACATCGGATAACCCACCCTCTTATATTCCAAAGGCCGTGAGGAGCTCCTGTATCAGAAAGCAGGGGTTTCGACTGCATTGACTGGACGGGGATATAAAAAAACAAATTAATTATCCCCATCTCCCTACCGGGGTCAGAACAAACTGAGAACTGTACCCAGGATTCAAATGAAGGATGGAAAGATCAGTTTCATCGCTAAAAAACAACAGTGTTTAGACCCAATTTCAAAGGGGCTTCCGAATATGCAGCCTCACCAAGTGCACTGACTTTCCAGAGCTGTCTGTCGCAGGCCCAGCTGTAGGTTTCCTGTCCCCACAGGCAGAAACTGCTTAGGAGGTTTGCCAGATGGAGATGAGGACCACCCTAGGCAGGGCAGCTGCAAAGGAAGAGAGCAAAAGAGGTGGCCACATGGAAGAAGTGGCCTCTGCCCCCATAGCTCCCTCCACAGGAGGATCATGGATGAAGAAATGTGATGTTCTTGCTATCTCGTCAATGAGATAACTCAGTCTTCCTCCTATGAGCTGGAGTAAGTGGTGGCAAAAGAAGCTAAGGTTCAGTGTCTTGCTGCTGAAGGTACACCCTTGGACCACACGATCACCTGCAAGCTTCTTAGGAATGTAGACTCTCAGGCCTCCCCCGTACTGAGTCACAATCGGAGTTTTAACAAAATCCCCAGGTGCTGCGTATGCACGTGAAAGTTTGAGAAGCAATGCTTTAGCAGAAGTCCTGCCACAGAAATCCCAGGACAAGGCAAAAAATTTCCCCAGCAGAACCTTGAATAAGGTGGCCGGCCAGGGGGGCCAGAGGCTGGCTGTCTGTAATATTCCACCATGAAGTTTCACTTGATATAAATAGCACAGGATTTAACAAACATTGGTATGTAAAACTAGAGCTATAGTTTCAGTTATCTCAAACTAAACGAATTAGGTAAATTTATGGTCTGCTTTTAGTGAGCCCATGTCAAGGTGAAGACAAAAAAACAAGGAAGAAAGCAACAGAATATGACTCAGATTACACTTCTTCACTTGAAAGGCCTCAGTTTCAAACATTTCAAGAACTGACAATCACCATTCAATGAAAGGATCTAAATGACAAATCCTGCTTGGTGTCTATCACATGGAGAGTTCTCGCTGCTGTCCACTTCTGGCCTCACCGAATGATCACCATGTGGTCTTTGTTTTATAGGTGGTTTAGAGTTGGAAATACAAGTTGAGAACCTTCTTGTGGACAAGCTTAGTGCTTATTGGCAAATTTTTCCAAATGTTACACTCCAATTATTTACTCAATTCTTTGATAACCCAAGTACTATATTTAATTTTCTATCCCACAGAGTGGTCAGAGATGCAGTCAGTTTTGTGACTGTCACATATAATCATGAACAAAGAGTGTTTTTTAATCATGTTTATTGGTTCTTCCCTCAGATGCCAATAGTAAATTATTGCCAGCAAGAGACTTTTACCTAACCATGACTGTGATCTACTTTGTGTTTGAGACATTCCAATCTCAGGCTGCAGGGCTGTTTTTCTGACTCCTTTTAGCACACGGCAGAAGACATCCTGCTTGGCCAATAGCATGTTCTCCTCTCTTTCCTGAAGTCTGTACTACTTGTGAGCTGTTAGCTGGCCACTGTTCACGACCGTAGATGGCACAGCTGGGAGGACTGAGTCTCCATGGCTGGTGCTTGCCTATGGAAGAGAGACTGGAAAGAGTGTTTGTTTGGTTGATAAGAAGGGAGATCACTAACTCTTGCCTCCAGGACTGAACTGGTACAAACTGACACATTCAAAATGAGCCCTTGAGTTTACTTAACATTCCACTCGGTTCCGTGGTAAATGTTCCAAACATTCTGGTGTTGCTTGTGGCTTTTTCCTACAAAGTTCAATAAAAAATGACTCAATAGCAGGGTGCCCAGTATATGATATATAGTTTTTTGGGGTAATAGTATATGTTTACACAGCGCCTGTCAGCATATTACCTCAAGGCATTTTAGCAATAATCTATTTTAGAAGCACACAGGGGAGAGAAGAAGAATAAGTAATTTTGGTTTACTGAATGCTCTTTCTTCTAAAAAGTGAAAATGTCCAAGTCCTAGATTATTTGGGGAAAAATTATTTTCCTTACATGCTATTCTTTCTGGGTGAATCTTTCTTTGTTCTGAAAGTTGTATAGTCAATTACTACGTAATTCACCTTTGAAACTATAACAGCACAGCACAAAGAAAATTTGATATTTGCTCACCAGGTATCTGATTTATTGAATCAATATAGGCTGTTTGGATAATCTAAAGCTCAAAGAGCCTTTTAGTGGTGATTTGAATCAGTTACTCAGGCAACTAAATGAATGCCATGAATAGGTGAGTACAGTGCTTAATTACTTGGATTAATTGTCCGGATTTTATGGGGAATTGTTTCTTTTCCATTTCATCTTAGGTTGTATAAAACAAACTAAGTTACCTACACCAAAGTGTTCCAGAGTTTGAAACTGATTGCTTATGATACTAAACTTCTGCCCAGAGATCATTTTTTTTATACAGAGAAAACTATTTTTAGCAATAATAACCAGGCAGCTAATGGTCCATCTTCTAATGCTTTGAGATAATTGCACTAAAGATGTTATATATTTTAGTGCCCTTTTTTGCTGGCCTTTGTATGTAAACGTTGATGTAATGGTTTCACTTAACTGTACATTTGGGAAAAAAAACTCAAAAAATGAAAAGCTATTCTTTTTGTAGTCAAGTCCATTTAAAGTATAACCAAACTATTATTAGTACTAATGTCAGAGGAATAATGTCCTATGTTTGAGCTTACTAAGTGGTTGATGTACATTTCTCATTTGCTTTCCGTGATAATTCTGTACGATAAGCAAATTGGGTAGCACTATTCCTTTTTCTATTGTCTGGGAAACAGGCTCAGATGGATGACAGGACCTGCCCAAAACCATACAGTTAATGACGAGTTTGGACACAAACTCAGGTCTTCTGGCTCCTTGTCCAATTATGTGGGGTTTTGACAAAGGCCCAGGGAAACATCTCTCACATAATGATTTTAAAAGCTTAAAAGAAATGAAAACATTCTAGTTATACTTTAAAAATGTTCTAACCAGAATACCAAGGCATCTTGTTCAAGTAAAGTAGATGTTTCAAAAAAGAAGAAACTTACAATGTTTTTAACTTGTTAAAAATTCTTATGTTGCCTTGCAGCAGATATACAAAATAAGATTCACTATAACTTAGAGGGAAAAATAATACCTTACACTTATATAATCATTTCTATTTCACAAGGCAATTATATATAGGTTCACTCACTTCATGTTCATGATAATCCAGTGGGTAGATAGGGCAGATGGAGAAACTGAGTCTCAGGGTGTCTAAGTGACTTGCCCAAAGTTTTCAGGTGGCAGAACTAGAGAAGAACCCTGACACTCTAATTTCAAGGACATGTTCTTTCCACTCCTCCTAGCTTGCTGTCACCTTATGTAAGGTGAGACCCAAGAGAATTAATTTGACATAATCCTGTTCTGTGACTCTTGTTATCCCTCCTACCCAGATGGCTGGGCCACTGGGAGACAATTGATGAACACCTTGTAGCAAATCTGATAGTATAAAAAAGTTCAGCAAAGGAAATTAGGCTGCAGCAGGCACTGCTCCCAAGGGCAGGGAGGGCCAGCCCTAGTTTTTGTACTTTGCTCTGAGAGGGAATAGGCGTGACTTTCTCCTTAAAGAAGTTCTTCCTTGAAGCATACCATAATGGGCATTTTGTTCTTCTGTTTTTGGAGTTAGCACAAATTTCATATCCATTTGATACAAGAGATTCATAATCATAGAAATGTCTTAAGAATTCATTTTCACTGAGAAACCCTCTACAAATGCCTGACTTGAAAGAGTGATACTTGAGAGCGATTATCCAGATTCTGTATTTAAGCTTCATTTACTTTCCTTTAGTCTTGAAATGTAGTCTGTGATGATTTCCAGCTGATATCAGTCTACAAAGGGACTGAAGAAGATAAACTTATTCAAAATAATTTCTACAGTTCCCTGAAACAATGCTAACTTAGACTAAAAGAACATACTGTATTCAAGATATAGAAGGGGAAATTTCCAGACATTATCTTATCCATATAAGAGGATTTGAGGCAAACAAGACGTCATCAAGGAATGTGAAAAAGAACATGCCTCAAATGTCTTTTCCATCTTATTTTTCTAGTAGCCTCGGCGTGCTGGAAGAACATGTACTCTACAGACGATAAACTTGTTAATCACTTCTGTGCAATAAAGCTTATCTCCGTGAGTGCATTACTCGTTCAAAAAGTTCTAATGTAATAACCCTAATGTGAATTTTATTCTCCCAGTAATCTTAATTATCAATTTTACTGCTGTGTGCTCAACTGTTAGTATACAATATGCAAATAAAAACTTTTTTGAAAATTGTAACTTTCTTAAGTTTTAAGGAGTCAATAAACTGGATGGAACATTTGAATTTGATTGTTAAATTTCCTTAAAGCTGCCCCCCACCAGTAGTACTTACTGGCTTCTTGCAATGTTGGTGTTTAATCTCCAATAGCATTCACTGACTGCTTCAGACTGAATTCACAAGCAATTTGGTTACAAGATGCCCCAGTCCAGGCACACTATGGGCTTCTACTAGCCTTACCTAAGCCAACCATAAACCAGATTATATATTTGAGAAAAGAAATGAAAAAGCAGGACATGTTGCTTTTCATTTCAAAAACAAGGTATCTACAAGTCTCTCACAAACTATCTTCCATTCTGTCATCTATTCAATTAGTCATCCATGCATTCGTTGAGCACCAGCTGTATGCCAACCCAGACTTAGCTCAGGAAACACAATAATAAATTAACGACAATTTTACCATTCATACCCCCAACCCCTCCTGCACAGACAGACCATCTGTAAAAAGCTTGCAGTCCAATGGAAGAGAAAACAGTTTATGAGGATGCCATTAATGGAGATACAAGCAGCAAATGACTAGAGTAAAATTCAGTGGAATTTTCAGTATGATCTTGCAATATGATATATATTCACCCCTGGAGAGTTCCCAAAATGAAAACTATAGGTTCATTCAATACTCTTCCTGAGCCTCAGTTTCTCCCTCCACCACCACAGAGCTGGTGCTTTAATTTGAGAACCTCTCCAAAAAAGATGCTACTGAAAATCATCTTGATTTATGCATGGCTTAACATTTTTGTAACATTCCACCTGCAAAGGTGTTTATTGATTTTATATATTGATACAGAAAATAGTCAAAGGCCAAGGTCATGTGCTAATTATGTTACATGTTTTTCTGTTCTTTTAGGATATTTGAATTACCCTAAATATGGCATGCTCTCTTATTCCTTTTTAAAAAATGGTAAACGAAGTAAATCTAACTTAAAATTAAAATGATATTATCCAAATATATTTTCAAATAACTCAGTTTTGTTTGAAGACTGTCATTCTTTGTTTTTGTAAACTTTGGTGTGAGGCTAGAAATGATAGAAATGGTGTATATGTGTATGTGTGTGTACACATGCACGCAAAATCTTCTTATAAAAAAAGAAAGGTACATTGTAATATCTAATTCAGTGCCTTGAAGAAAATACTTTCATCTGAGTAGTGAGTTGGGCTCATCCAAAGTTTAGGGAAAAGCTAGCCCTAGCCAATGCTTGGTTCTTTTAATCCTCCTCCTCCTCTTCTTCATCATCGTCATCCCTGTATCATTTCTCAAAACTTTGCTGATACCAGGCACTGTGCTGGGTGCTTTTTACCTAGCCCTCACAACCTTCTCGGAAACAGATCCATAGATTAAGTGAATCACCTGTGCAGCTAGCTAGAGGGACAGAGAAGTCCCTCTAGAAGGAAGGAAGGAATTAGAAGGAAGGGAGTCTAAGAGCTGGCCCTTCCCACTAGCTTCCTAGGGGAGGTGGAGCTGTCCTCCCAACTCAGCCCAGTGGTAGGAGGATGGGAGAGCAGGGCTCTCTAATGCACGCTACGGTGAGTGCCTTGGCCAGCACACCCCACATGCCAGCCCTCACATTACCCAGGCCTCATGACTTGCTTCTGCCTCTGCAGGGGCAGCGTGACAGAGTCTAGGTGAAGAGGAACATGTCCTCAGAAAAGGTCATCTTTAATCCTTCAATAGCTGCTCTGTGCCTCTCAGATTTGAAGGCTGATCTTGCATGAGCCTTCATTTTCCCTCTCACTGGTTCTTTCTTGCTCTCGCTCACTTCTTAAAAGAAAAGTTAATTTCGCAGATAAGCTGCTGTAATTTAATAGGAATCCACGAGGTAACTGCAGATGGCCAGAAGGTGCCAGGAGTGGTTTCTACTGGCTCCTTTCCTGCCAATCCTGTAACGAATGTCACTACCTGTTATCAGGGCCCAGCTCAATAACGAATTCCATGATTGGAATTAAATTGCTTTAGCTTCACTACAATTGCTTCTTTTGTTGGGAAAAGTGTATTCATGTCATGCAATTTATTGGCTTTTTACCAATCTCGTCAACCCACAGGTACCTTTGTAGAATATGTGCTGGATATGAGGTAGGAGTTAGAGGGAAAATGTGCTGTTGTTTCCGTCAGATATTACCAGTGAAATTACCAGCAATTCTATTTATGAAAAAAAGTCTGCAAGACCTCCTTTAAAATAAAGCACAATGCAAAAAGAAGTAAAAAGAAACTTTGTAAGATTCCTGGTCAAGTCCCATATCTATTTCCAGATATGTTAACTAACCTTAAGATTGGAAATCACATTCTAAATATTCACCAGGGCCAAAGTGATTCTATGCTAATTAGTATTCTTACAGTTCCAGAAGGTACAAACTAGGTTTATCTGCTATGAAAAGCAGCTTCTACAGTTAGAAGCTTAGCACTTTTCCCAAAAGGGAAATATTTAAACTTTATAAATGAGTGGGATTTAGATGGCGACTCAACTCTTGCTGCTTCTCCCTTTTGCTTTCTCTGATTGATACAGCGTGGCTGTCGACAGACTACTTCTATATTTCTAAAATAGCAAGTCCCCAGGGAGGTGATGGGGACATTGGATCTGACCACAGCTCTGACATTTTACACTAAAATATTTTATAATTGTATTCTATGGAATTTTGAAGACAATGAACCATGCACCTCCATGCCCTTGAGGATATGAGCTAAGCATGACACACCAGAGATGAGTCCAAATCAGTGAGGCTTTTGTCAAAATGTAGCATCGCAGGGTCATCCATATTGCAAAGGATTCTAGCAATAAATTTCATCCATTTAATCTCTAAACTTGAGAAAAATTATTACTTTTGTTGGAACTACCAGGCAGATCAGGAAGGTAAAGTATTAGGAAATATTAACAAGTAAGGGGTATTGGTTGTAGAAATAAGCAAAGGGTGATATAAAGGTGATAGTGCCACTGATAGATATATAAAACTGAAATAAAATAGCCAATGTTTTATATTACTAGAAATTTTATCAAAGAATGCAACAGACTGGGTCTTTTTATGGATAATAGGATATTTCCTTTCTCTTGAAATCCATTCATACAAACATTCGTTAGGCACTTGAAATGTATCAGATTAGGTGCTAGGTATACATGGGGGAACATAACACATCAGTAATATTCTACAATTATTTGGGATGCATCATACTGCCAATTGGGGGTTGTCATAATTTTTTTAAAAAAAGCAGTGAACCAAAAATATTCCTCATAGGTAACATCTCTGGGATAATCTTATATGAATTATCAAATAGGTTTCTAGTCTATTTTCGTTGGCTCACATTTTTTAAAATAACCTAAAATATAGGACACTGTACTGCAGATGAATTCCAGACATCACCTCATCTTTCCCACACTCAGGATTCTACATCTGAATGCAAGCTTCTGATTGGTTAGGCAAGGTGACAATCTGGTATGCCAGCCTTCATGGGACAGGAAGGAGGACCTGCCTCCCAGTCTCCTTAATGAGAAGCAGAGTACTACCCTCACCAAGGTGAACCCAATGTGAGCCCTACACACACACACACACACACACACACACACACACACAAATGACCAGCTCACTCTCCCACCTTTGGCTGCCCAACATCCTTATACATTTTCATTTCCAAATCAGTTCTTCAAAAATAAATAAATAATAAATGTTTCTACCTCATATCATGCAACCCCACCCCTCTACAAAAATGCACTATCCCCTTTCCTAACTGGAGGAAAAATCCAAGTTGTGTCCATCCCTGCATTCAGCTCCAAGTCCAGGATTTCTAGGTTCTATCTGTTCCCCTTCCAGTTGTCATCAGCCCACTTTGGTCTTCAAGACCTGTGGTCTAAGTTGTAAATTTAACCCCCAAACAAAGGAGTAGGAGAAGGAAGAAGAAAGAGAAGGGATAATAGTTAATGTAAACATCAGTGAAGGGAACAAGGAAGAGGTTCCCCAGAAAGAGAGCTGGGCCATGGCTGCTATTAATATTTGCTATGTGCTTCTGATGTTACCCAGTCTTTCCAGGTCCCTTCAGCCAGTACCCTACCCGCTTGGGGGACCTCACCCAAACTTCTATTCCTGAGGAATCAGAGACCTCTGCTTGTTCTATCCACGTAGAGTCATTGAAGTTTTTCTCTGACTTTTATCTGGTAGTTTTGAGAGGTTTCCAAGGGACCCTTGGAGTTCCATCCATTCGTTTCTCCATATTCCTCCTTGCTTCTACTCTAGAGCAAGAACCATATTTTCAACTAAAAATGAAAGTCCTTCACCCCAGCCAGCCTCTTTTTGCCAATTCACCTACTGGTGCAAAGAGCCCTGAGAGGCAGATGAGAGGATCAGTTTTCAATTTAGTGTAAACACTGTTGTGTCTCCTCGTGGATGCACATCTCTCTTGGGATTCAAAAACTTCTAACTCAGCTGAGCCCAGACTTGTAGAGATTAGATGAGAGACTTTTGTAAGGAGTATATCATTAAGAGCTTCATGTATGGAGCAACTTCAATTTATATCCTTTGTACACACACCCGTGTCTGCTGGTTCTAGAAGAATGGCACCATGTACTATTCACTGATTCATAGTATATGTTGCATCCAGCAGGACAAACACTAACTCTGAAAGATAATATCTTCTAGCTAGTATAATATGTTCCAGCTAGTTTTCAGTATGCTTTTCCTTTGTTTTATAAGGCCAAGTACTTCTAAGCGATGGGTATATAAGACCAATGAACCTTATGGACATCAGCCTTGTACTTTTTTCTATAAAGTTAGTTTCTGGGTCAAAAGCAATGTTGTGTGGGACACCAAGAATATATAGGAAGAATTGTGTAAATCTATGGCGTAAACCTAAAAGGCAAATCCAAATCCAGAATAATTACATATTAAAGTAAGGCTAAATTGATAGCCCTTCTAGCTTTCCACCAAGTTTGGCCTGCCAGGTAACTTCTCACCAACAGTTCTTTCTAGGGCATGGTATCAAATTGGGGGAAATGGAGGGGACACTTAGCATTATTTGCTGCTGCTGCTGCTGCTGCTGCTGCTGCTGCTGCTGCTGCTGCTGCAGCTGCCACCACTCAGAACACCTGCTGGTTCAAAGCAACACATACCACCAAGCATCTTCCTCACTTTTAGTGACAGAGAAATGACTGGAGTAGCAACTTATTTTCAGTTTTCTTCATTTTGGAAAGGGTATCCCAGAATGCCCCCTAGACAACTGGGTTGCTAGAGGCATCAGGCTCTAGTATGTTTTCTGGGGATTATCTCCTACCCTTTTATATATAAGCTTTACCAAGATATATAGAGTACTCACTTCTGCTCTTCAGTCCTATTGTAAAGAAGTCACCAATGTAGCAAATCAGCATGGCACCCTATGGGATTGTGAGACAACCAACATTCCCAAAAACTAAAATGTGGCACAGAATCTGCAAACTGATGCATCTTGGAGACAGCATACATCATAGAGTGACACTTCTTACCAGGCCAGATGAAAGAAAATGACTTATAATGCCTTCTATGTATTGGAATAAAGAAAAAAAAAACTTTGCTATACCTGTAATTGCATAGCAGACATGTTTTAGAGCATGATTTTGCTGTAGTAATGAGACTACTTCTGGAACAGCAGTAGGATTTAGAGATACCACTTGACTATGCTTATGATAACCCATTATTATTCTCCAAGATCCACCCATCTTCTACAAATTCTGATTTGGGGTATTAAATGGACAGGCAATAGAAAACACCATCCCAGTATTTTGTATTTACTTGGAATAAGAGCTGCAGTTCCTTGAGGGCCATATTATTGCTTCTGGTTGATTACACTAGCAAGAATGGAGAGATCTACGGCATCATCCTGACCCTCCCTTCCAAAACAGACCACATTAATTAGGGCAGAAACAAAGTTGTCATTCTGTCAATCACTGGTGATATCTATTCTATTCAAACCAGGGGTGGGATAATAGATATGGCTAAGACTCTAAGGAACAACAGTGCAAAGGAAGCCCAATATAGGGCCAAGTCAGTGGAGGCATGGGGTAGGGAAAATTTTAAGAAGAGGATCACAAGGCTCTAAACGTGCTAAGAGACTAGACCAGTAGTTTAATCAGTAGCGAATTTCAACAGGTCAGCCAGCAAGGAAGGTCAGCAGAAGGACCAACAGGTAAAAAGGCCACCTCTCGTAGCCAAGAAAACAAAGAGTTCCTGTACCCAGACACTATTTTGGGAAAAAGGGTTAATAGCCCAGGGAGGAAGTTCAAAGTGTGAATTTGACAGAATATTAATCTAAAATAGAATATATTCCTCTGAAAGAGAATTTTTTAGACTAGTATAGCCTTTAATTGGCAAATTGAAGTGCCCCCTCACCTTTCTACCATTGAGAGGGAGATCTGAGAGCAAAATTAAATCAGTGCTAGAAAGTTAATGTTTGCTTTTTCCTACATATTAGCGTAGCATGTAACCCTGAGTGCACTACTTCCCACTATATATTACAAGCAGTGCTAAAGTAGACTTCCAATTATTTCATTCCCCTTTCCCGCTAAACAAAGCCCAGTAAATATCCTTTACCTGGTTTTTAAGGGTATTCCTGTCTCAGCCCCAACAGATCATTCCAGATTTATCTCCACAATTTACTGTATTCTCTCTTCATTCAAACCAGATTGGCCAATGTTCTCTTCCCTTACACACAATTGGCTTTCCTGTCTTTGTGTAAACAAGAAACATGAAGCCCTCAGCAAGGCTGGTTAAGGGATGGAAAGAGAACTAGAACTCGGTGGGTCTAGAGATAAGGGACAAATAAAGCTTCCCTCTTAGCCCTGTTGCAAAGAAGTAAGCTCACCTTGCATATCAGTGTCCAGGAGAGTTTGGCACCCCCTGCAGGATACGCCAGCATCACAACTCAAGGGGCTCTGCGCCTGGCAGTGGGCTACGGTAGGTACGCCTCTTGGGAGAAGCACATTAGGAAGTCAAGTGGGAGGAAACATGGGAGTCCCAGGGGCCTGTCCCATTTGTTACAGAGCTCAGACAGTAACCAAGTATTTGGGGAGCACGGTCATACTTTCAGAAAATGGGCTAGACCCTGAAGAGACCCCAGCACTCTGAAGAAATTGACCCCAGCCTACTAAGTAATTGACTTCAGCTGACAAGAGTTTTTCAGACCACACCTGTTGGTGAGGCCAGAGCTACCAAGGCCAAGCAGAGCTAGAAAAATAAAGAATTGAAACCATTTTTTTATGAATAGTTCGTTTGTGCTTAGTAAATTCTTCCTTACTTGTATGTTATTCTATTTCCTCTCTCCTTACTCCACATTATTTTCTTTAAGAGAAACTTACCACCCTTCACTCTGGAATAGATAAGGCCATTGACACTCATTTTTCAGCCTTAGTTATCTTTGCATCCTCAAAAGGTAGACCCAATGTAACTTGCCCATAGTGGTATTCAACTACTTATTGAACTGCATTCTTTTTATGGTATTGAGACAAAATAACAAGGACTTACTTTCTAGAACCATGAGCAATTGCTGTGATACAAAGTACTATTGTAAAGGTTGCCCAATTTGACATAAATATAACAGCTTGAACCTGCTCGGAAAGCATTTTATACATGGAGTGGTGTTGCAATTGCTAAGGTAGCCTCATTCTTTCTAGAGAATAGCAGAGATTCTTTGAAGCATTCAAAAACATATAGTCATTGGGAATGTTAGCACTTCCCTTGAAATAACAAAAGACCTATTGATAAGAGTTCTAAGCCACAAGTGTTTCCATGGGTGCTTGAGGATAATGAGCACAGATTCACACTCCTGCATTTACAGTTGACTCATCTCTTTTGTGACTTTTCCTGACGAACAAAGGAAAATGAAAGTAGATATGAAATGAACATGCACTGAGTCATGTGGGGTACATTTTTGCTTAGTTTTCAAAGAAAGGTTTTAGTGTGCTGAGTTCTAATACAAGGAATTGTGGGAGTGAAATGGATTCAGAAAGTACTCATGGATGTATTCAGCCCAAGTTTGAGTCAAAGAGTCAAAAAAAATTCATATTATAGTTTTGTTTTTAGCCAAAGAGAATCAGATTATAGCTTTGTGAATTTCTGAGTGATTTTCAAATTGTTACCTTTTTCTTGTAAAAAGTTGAATAAATGCCAAAGACAAATCTTGGTCCAACAAAAAACATCTTAATGGCAAGTAAAGCAAATAAAGCAACAATTTCTAAGTTTTGCTGATTGCTATTTATCTAAACTGGTCACAATGGCCTTCAAGACTGTAGTATCTTGGTTTTGATCCACACACCAGCCTCATGTCAATCCCTTTTCTTCTGGCACACCAACCACCTTTCAGTTTCTTGACTTTGCTATGCCTTTTTATACTTGGGTCTTTGCACATGATGTTCTCTTTGACCTAGAAAATTCTCCACCTCCCCAAACCTCACACACTCCCTACATAACTGGCTCCTTCTAATCCTTTAGGTCTAAACCTAAATGTGACTTCCTAAGAGAGATCTTTCTAAAATTTGGATTGAAAGCAATCCCAAGACTAGGCTTGGAAATTGGCAAACTGACTGTAAAATGTACACGGAGAGGCAAAGGGCCAAGAATGCCCAAGGGGATCTTGAAAAAGATGTACAAAGCACTCATGATAAAAGAGAAGAGTGATAGATTGAATAAAATAAGAAATTTTCTTCATTCAATAACATCATTAAAATTGTGACAAAGCAAGCTGTAAATAAGTATGTGCATGTATGTTTGTGTGCATGTGTGTGTAGTCTTGTGTCCAGAATCTATAAAGAATTCCTACAAATCCATAAGAAAAGGAAAGAAAACCCAGTAGAAAAATGAACAAAAGATGTGAACATACACTCCACAGAATGAAATAACCAAATGGATTATTAACACATGAAAGATGCTCCACCACATTAATTATCAGGGAAATACAAATTAAAAACAAAGTAAAAAACACATGCATACCTTGTAAAATAACTAAAATTTAAAACTATGACAATGCCAAGTGTTAGTGAATATGTCAAAACAACTAGAATTCTTATTGACTTCTGGTAGGAGTGTAAACTAGCGCACCCACTTTGGAAAATAATTTGGCCCATCTACTGAAGCCAAGTATTCACATACAGTATGATCTAACAACTTCTCTCCTAGGTATATAAATAAGAGACATGTATACAAATGCTTGCCAAAGAACATGTAAAAATGTACCTAGTAACACTTTTCATAATAGCCCAAAACTGGAAACAACCCAAATATCTATCAGCAATAGAAGGAGAATGGTTAAATAAAATGTGGTATTATATATTCATACAACAGAATGCCAATGAGTAATGATAACGAACAAACTACACTTAACAACATTGACAAATCTCACAAACATAGTGCTGAATGAAATAAGCCAAACACAAAAAAAGTACACAGTATATGATTCCATTACATAAGTTGAGAACATAGTCAATACTAATCTATGGTGACATAAGTCAGGACAGGAGTTACCTTCAGAGAAAAAGGAGCAGAATTCCTGAGTGCCGGTTATATTCCATTTACTGATCTGGATAAGGGCTGCATGAGTGTGTTCGTGTTGTGAAAATTTATTTTTATTCATTGATTGATTTGTTTACTCTTCTATGTACTTATTATACTTCAATAAAAGGTTCATTTAAAAGCACATATAGCACATAAACATAGTGTATTTTTAGTAACAAATGTGTGTTCAAGAAATAGAATTTTATGTAACTTGATTTCTATTTTGAGCTCTATTCTATCCTTCAAATTCAAGGATTCCCTACTCCCTTGCCTCTGGGGGCACAGCTAATTCTGAATCACTATGTAGGAGTAAAGTTGGGCGTGTGAGCACCTGACTTTGTCTATCATCTATCTGTGCTGGTATCTGCTAAGACCCCAGAGTACCATTTTGGTCTTCAGTACACACAGGTTACTACCAAGTCATCCCATAACTTATTTAAAGGCCTCTCATTGCTTTTCTTTATACTTATAAAAGCCATATAAAAGCCATACATCTTAATAAGGCAGATTAAAAATGGCCATAAATTCTTTGCCCTCCTTCCATCAGAAAGTGCTATTTCCCTACATCTTGAATCTGGACTGGCCCTGTGAAACTTTTTGACCAATAGAATGAGGAAGAAGTGACATTGTACAAATTCAAAGGAAGGGCCCAAGAGGCCTTACAACTCCTGCTCTGGTCATCTTGCTGTCCTGAGATTGCCACACATTGAGAAGCCAGACTTTCCTCCTAAAGGAATGAAAGATGATATGGAGAGGGGGCCCTAGTTGACAGCTAGCACCAACTGCTAGACAGGAAGGAAGCTGTCTTGCATCCCCAGCTATTATAGTCACCAGCTGACTACAACTATATGAATAGGCCCAGGCAAGATCAACAGAAAGCTGCCTAGCCAAACTCAGCCCAAATTGCTGACCTACGGAATCATGAGAAAATAAATGGTTATTCTTTTAAGCCAGTCAGTGTTAGGGTGCTTTGTTACACAGCAGTAGGCCATTAATACCATACAGCACACATAGCCTTGCATAGTCTGGCCCTGCCTGCCTCTCTTGCTGTCTAACTGCAGCAGGCATTCTCCTGGCTCCCTCCACCTCAGGACAGCTCTCAGTTTCTTAAATACTCTTAAGCTGTTTCCTGCCTAGCACATTTGCACATTATTTCCTCTGTCAGGAATATACTTCCCTCAACCATTTTCCTAACTAAATTTTTCTCATCTTTCAAGTCTCAATTTGAACGTCAGAGAGGCCTTCTCTGATGACCCAATATAAACTAGATTCCTTGGTCTTTCTCTTTGATAGCACCCTGTTATTTCCTCTTACAGTACTTACCACGATTTGTAACTAAAATGTACTTGTGTCTGATGATTTAATGTATACCTCTCCCAGTAGACTATAAGGTCCATGAGGGCAGGGATTGTAACAGAGGGAATGGCCTGAGGAAAAGAAAGAAAAAAGATTTTCTGCCTCTTTAAAACTTCCCCAACTCTTTTTGGGAACTGCAGCCTGGCCTGCATCCCTGAGGCAGGTTAAGTCCTATGTTAAAAGAGATAACTCCCAGGTGGCCCCAGCCCCTCAGTTGGATGGCTGACAGAGTTCACAGGCTTTGTCTTTGGCAGAGATGGGATGATTAGAATAATTAACCACAAAAGCCAAGAACTGAGGGCCCTTCCCTTTAAAAGCTCTGTATTTCTGCCTATGTTCAGGAAATTTGGATTTTGAGATGAGAAAATCTGCCATTTTTCCTTCTTTGCCAGCAAAGTAATCTATTTCCTCCTCCCCAAAACACTTGGCCTTGTTCTTCTGATTCAGCCCTATGGGCAAATGCTGAGTTTTCTTTTTTTTGTTTTAATTTTTTTTTAGCATATTATGGGGGGTACAAATTTTTAGGTTATGTATATTGCCCTTGCCCCACCTGAGTCAGAGCTTCAAGTGTGTCCATCCCCCAAATGATGTTCACCGCACCCATTAGGTGTGAATATACTCATCCTCTCCTACCCCCTCCCATCTGCCTGACACCCAATGAATGTTATTACTATATGTGTACATAAGTGTTGATCAGTTAATACCAATTTGATGTGGTAACAGGACCATGTGTTCAGTTTATCACTCTAAACCCGGCACCTATTCCCAGCGATTCACATATAGTAGGTGCTTAATAAATTTGCTGAAGAACTGTCTAAATGCTTTTTCCTATGGCTGCATAATTTTAAAAATATTTCAGAAACATCCTGATTAAATAGTCCAATGAAACCAGTTCCATAATCAATCTACTAGGCAAGGCACACAGTTGGGAATCAGAAATATTGGCTGCTTCAGTTTTGCTGCCATATTGAAAATGAGTAGCTGCTAGGTAAGCCCAAGGTTATGGCCAAATGAACTGATTCTACTATCAGGCGAAAGTGGTACAGTCGTGATTTATTGTCAAGTCCTTCTAAATCCATCTTCCTCTTATTTTTATTTCAGTAGAAAATAGAAACTAGTCAGACACTGTTTCTGAAAAATAAATGTATTCGTATATTTCAAAATTGTTTTAAAGTCCAGAGCATCTAATTTTTTTTCCACTGTAGAAATAAATCAAATTATGGTGGCCTTTCCTAAGAAGGCTTGCTTTTCCTAAAACTGTATATGCCATTTAAGTAAAAGTATAAATCCAGGCACACAGAGTTTTCTAGTCAAGTAAAGAAATCCAAAGCTGCATCAAAATTAAGACACAAAAACAAAATTCAAGGAGAGATTGGTAGAAGTGGGAAGTAAAGCTCATCAAATATTAGGTTATTAAGCATGAAATGTCCTATTTCCTTAAGTACTAAGTTTGACAGTTGATATCTTTGATAATTCTTGCTTTATTTTTATTGTGAAGATACGTCCTCAGTTTTTCAACTCACATTTTGGCTTGTGATTATCTTTCAAATCTTTTTTTAGAGCAATTTTTGTAAAACCATGGATAAGTCAAAAATTCGTGTTATTTTTTTAATATGAGTTCCATCATGGAACCAGTGCAACACAGACAGCTTGAAATATCAATGAAGTGTTTGGGAAGGATGTGGCTAATGAATGTAAAGTGCATCAATGGTTTGAGAGTTCCATTCTGGTGATTTTAATCTTGCAAATGAACCACGTGGTCATCCCAAGACAAAGGTGGATAATGATGAGCTGAAAGCTGTAAAAAAAGGGGATCCATCTCAACCTATACATGAATTAGCAGCAAGGTTGGACGCTACTAGTCCAACAATATTGGGCCATTTTAAACAAATGGGCAAGGTAAAGAAGCTGGATAGATGGGTTCCGCATGAATTAAATGAGCATCAAAAGAGAAATCATCTCAAAGCTTGCCTTTCTTTGCTGTCACGACATAAAGGCAAACCATTTCTACACCATATTATTACGTGTGATGAAAAATGGATTCTTTTTGACAACTACAAGCCTTCAGCACAATGATTGGATAAAGAAGAAGTGCCAAACCACAGTCCAAAACTGAATATTCATCAAAAAAAGCTTATGGTATGTGTTTGGTGGTCAAGTGCTGGTATTATCCACTACAGCTTCATGAAACCTGGTCAATTGATTACAGTGATGTCTACTGCAACCAACTAGACAAAATGATGAGGATGCTTGCGATTAAGCAGCCAAGATTGGTCAATAGAGACAGGCCAATCCTCTTCCAAGACCACCTGTTGCACACAAAATGCTACTCAAATTACAGAGGCTGGACTTGGAAACTCTCTGTCATCCACCATATTCACAACCAGACCTTGCACCAAATGACTACCACTTCTTCCAGGCGTTGGACCACTTCTTGCAAGGAAAAATTTTCAGTTCTCAACAAGCTGTGGAAAACGCCTTTGGCGATTTCATCACCACTCGCTCTCCAGGCTTCTTCACTGCTGCCATAAACAAGCTATCGTTAAGATAGCAACACTGTGTCCATAGCTTAGACACATATTTTGATTAATTGTACTGCTTCTTGCTTGAGATATAATAAACTAAACTTTTGATTCAAAATTGGACATTTCATATTTAATGACCTTAATACATAGGATGGAGCTGAGCCAGCTGCAGACAATTGGAAGCCGTCATGTGAGCACACATTTATTCACTCATCCCTTCAAAAGTTAATGAGCACCTATTACGTAACTGAGCTGTTATGCATCCTGGGGACGTGGAAGTGATCAACATAGACAAAGGTTAGCTGTGGCTGGCCCATAGTCACCAGAGACCCAGGCCTCTTCCATCGTGTCACTTTTCAATCATCAGCACATCTTCTGTCTTCAAGTTTCCCTAATTGTCACAATGGATACTGCAGTTCCAGTGATCACATCAAGGCTCCTAGTTAGAAAAAAGAAAAAGAGGAGATGGACAAAGGTGCCTCCTTGATATTTAAGCCTCTTTAAAGTCTCCCCAGAAACCCTACCCAATGACTTGCACTTACTCCCATTGGCCGTCTCTAATTTCAAGGCAGACTAGAAAACAAAGTCGTGTAGTTGAGCTTGTTGCCTTCTGGTAAAATTGATTTTTACTTAGAAAGATGGGGAAAATGGATGTTGAGTTGGCAACCAGCAGGCCCTGTCACAGAGATCATAGGTGAAGCCTTGTCCCAGAGAAGTTAAGTGGAGCCGGGTTCTAGGCAGGGCCACCGAGATTAAATGGAACAGGAACACTTCTTCCTTCCTCAAGGACAGGAGCAAATTCTGGTGAACAGACTTTTTATCTCACTGAGTTTTCAACAACCTCATTGGTTCGCTACCCTGTCTGTCCTCAATTTTTCAAGTTTTCTTCTATCTTATAGAAATGACTGATGTAGATTTACTCTCAATACTCTGGATTGTTTCCCAAAGGAGTTTCTGTTAATCTGCTGAGATTATTTTAAGGTTTGGGAACTGATAACATGTACACAAATTTTAAAAAATTAGGTTTGCACTTCCAGTATTTTCTTTAAAAGTTTTTTTATTGTTTTGCAACAAAATCTGAAATTATGTTCCTGGCACAAGTTCTTCTACACACTTTGGCATCGTCACAAACAAGTACAGCATTGTGTTGTGACCCTCTCCACCCTGCCTACGTGTCCCCATTGTCCTGCAATTCCTCTCTCACTGCCACATGGGCACATGGCATGTACAAAGCCATCAAGCTCTCTCTCTCTCTCTCTCTCTTTATTTTTTTTTGTATTTCACAAATATTTCTTTTTAAGGTTAATAAAATACATTCAGGACATGCAATTGAGCCTAAGTGTTCCCAATCACTTATGTGAGCTCAACGGAGTTTAACTTGAATTTTCAGACACAGATTTTTAAATTATTATGATTTGATTTTATTTCAAGCCAAACACCGTGGGTTTTCCATGGTCTCTCACTATAATCTCACTTCACGTTTGCCACTGCCAGCCTGGCAAGGCGGCCCTCTTTCCCAAAGGACAAGCTATTTCCAGGAGTTTCTATAATCACACACTCATCCTAGTTTTCCTGCTTCTATTACCAGGAAGTTTCTTGTTATGGAACCATCATAATGCATTTGGGAGCTACCTATGAAATGTACGTCCCTCAGAGTCCCAGGATGTCCTGAGGTCAAAATAATTTCTGTAATGTTTATTAAGATTGCTTATATAATTTGGTTAAAAAATAGTCCATATCTCAATTTTTTGCAGTAGTAGAGAAAAATAATTCACCCACATTTATGATTTTTTAAAGGTAGTATAGTAAAATCAACAAAGAATTAATCTTTCCCTTGGCACACCGTATCTCTACTTCTTTTTTCTCCATCTCTATGTGGATATTAACCATATTATTTCCAATTCAGAGCTTCCAAAGCAGTGTCAAAGATATATTCTGGGGCCATGCTGGGTTCAGGACTTGGGTAAATATATTTCCCAGTAAAAACTGAACTTTCCTTTAAAGAATACAATCATAGAACTAAAATAAAACAAAGCAAAACAAAACAAAAAAATGTATGCACACACCCAAAAACCTACGTAGAAATCACTCAATAGACAAGACAGATTTGCCGCTAAAGTTATGGCCTATAAAAATGACAATAAAATGGATAAATAGTGGACATCTGTTGTATTTTCTGCACCCAGCAGCCCCCTCTCTTCTGGAACAGGCACACCTTTTTCCTTAAAAAAATGCAGTTTATGTGGTTTCAATGAGGCTCACCCTACCCTCTCCCCATTTTCAGTAAGGGAGGCTAGAGCATGCCATGATCAGCCTGGGTCTTGGTTTAAGTTTCTTACACCAGCAGACCCCAACCTTTTTGGAACCAGGGACTGGTTTCATGGAAGACAATTTTTCCATGGACGGGGCTGGGTGGTGGGGCATGGGGAGGTGGTGAGGGCGGGTTGGGGATGATTTTGCAGCTGCTCCCCAGTGCCAGCATCACCACCTCGGCTCCACCTCAGATCATCAGGCATTAGATTCTCATAAGGAGCACACAACCTAGATCCCTTGCATGTGCAGTTTACAGTAGGGTTTGTGCTCCTCTGAGCATTTAATGTCACCACTGATCTGACAGGAGGCGGAGTGCAGGCAGTGATGTGAGTGATGGGAAGCAGCTGTAAATACAGATGAAGCTTCGCTCACTTGCCCACAGCTCACCTCCTGCCATGCAGCCCAGTTCCTACCAGGCCACAGACTGGTACCACGGCCCAAGGGTTGGGGACCGCAGTCTTACACTGAAGTAGTAAAAGAAAAGGCCTTCCTCCTTCTAAGGTGGTAAGTTCTAAGAAAAATGAAATCTGGAGCTGCCTACCTCCACGCTTCCTAATCATGGAAATAAGCCATCTACAACAGACAAAAATGAGGCCAGCATGTAAACAGAAGTCAGGAGAAGCAAGATGGAAAGAGACAGGCCCTGAAAACAACACTTGGGAGCCCTGGGTTTGACATATTTCTTTCCTGCTTTAAAGAATTTGTATTGGGTTTCTGTTATTTGCACCTGAGAGTCCTTGACTATTACAGATCAGAAGACAAATACACCAAAAACATTCTGGGAAAACTAAAAGTATCAGTTGGTGTATACAGTTACATAGGTCAGACAGATTTTGAAGATTTTCCAGATTGTTTTAGCAAACTTACTATATACACGAATTATTTACATTGAGTTGCTTTGATGTCTGCCAAGTCTTTCACACTCAACTCTTTCAAATAAACTCTAAATTACACATTTGTTTAAATGTAGGCTCTTTGCATAACTAGTAGAATCCTTTTAAACACTTTGCTGATCAATAGTATCTTAACCAATTAAAGTTTAGGGATGAAAAGAGGGATAAAATTCAAACCAATCATTTCCACAGTTTTTATCAACTTTGTGAAACACTGTGTCAAGAGAGAATATTATGAGTTAAAATGAGTGTTCTGTATTATTTAGAGATTTTGTTTACCTATTATATTAAAGATGGTAAATGTTTTGCATAACTTTCTTAGGGTACTTCTTTTAGATTCCCAAAATAATTTAGTTTCCTCTGTGTCACTAATATTTGGAAAGGTCAGGCACTTTAAAATATCTTCTATTTCATGAGTTGTCTCAAGGAAAGGATATCTATTCCTGGTCATATTAATGGATGTTGTTAAAATTATCAGCATATGGCCTTAGACGCTTCGATTTAAAAGATTGATTTCTGTCATCCAATAACCTACCATTCGGTTGGTGAAGAGCCATCTTCTTGATGTGTTGTGAGTCATCATCAAGGTGAAAGATAGTCATGGCTCGAAAGAGCAAAGTCATGAACAGCACGACAGCTGCCCCAAGTGTGCCTGGCTTGAGGTCTGCATCTCACCTCTGCTGGAAAGCATGGCACGCAATGGAGTGTTGTGATAGGAAATCTAGAACCCAGGAAACATTCAACTTAGGTTGTATCTAAGAGAGAAGAGAAAATAAAAATGTCCTTAAGTATTGAGAATTAGTATAACCCCTGTAATCTAAGCCAAAACTCAAGAAATAAACTTGAGGAATTTGAACTAAAAAATGCTTAATCTTCAGTCACCTTGAGAATGACAAGTGGCCAAAAAAGCAAGGAGAAATGAACTATCCTTCAAACTTATGCAAGCTATTGAGAAGCAACTCAAAAAACATATCCTGAGGATGGTTGTCCACCCACATCAATCATATTTGTTGAGAAACAAAACATATTTGTTATTGATCTAGTCAAGATGAAGGGTTTACTCTACCTTAAGTAAACCTTAACTGCCATGACCTTGGGAACTATAGCCCTTCTCTCTCTGCCAAAGTTAGTGTCCACATACATGCTACAGCAATAGGGATTAACAATTTGTATTGCCATTTTACTTTTTAGAAATCATAAACAATGGTTTTCAAACATTAGGAAGAAAATGCAGCACCTCCAGAAGCCGTGGGAATCTGTCTTCAAACAATATAAATCCAGCAGCACATGAGTCAGACACTGGGTGAGTCAGTCAAATCAAGGGCTCTGTGGAGCTGATGATTCATCATTAAACTGAATTCATATTCATGTTTCCTCATGCTTGAAGGCAAACACAAGAGATTAAATTATTTTTAAGATGCATCTTCTTGACAAACACACCAGACTTGCAAGTAAAAAGGGTATAACTTCATTTGATGTCAAGCTTCCCTGAAGTAAATCAGATATCTCTGCACAACACAGACAGCCATGTGTTTCAAAAGCCACTGAGAGGTGTGAACCACACAGCGCAAGATAAGAGAGAGACCTAAAATGCCCAGGTTTGACCTTCTTGCACATCAGGGGCTTACTGGGGATGTTTGCAAGTAAGAAGAGGGAGCATTGAGCTCTCGTTATCTTCCTGTGCAATGTGGGCAAATCACTGTATTTTCCTGAGCCTCAGCTCCATTGTTGATAAAACTAAAATAGTGCAAATCAACCTACTTATCCCACCAGGTTACAGTGAAGATGGAACATATGGTTCGCCCTCCGTACCCTCAAAGGAAAAGAAAAAAGAAAAGCATCTCTTCTCTGGCCTTGTCTCAACACCTGTAATTCCTACTTATTATTGTTTTTGAATTAAAGTATTTATTCTCAACCCTGCTTCATGATAGGGTCACCTGGGGAGCTTTTTAAAATGTCATTACCCAAGCCCCATCTTAAACTAAATTACAGTCTCTGGAGGTGGGGGCTTAGGCATTCAAGGGTAATTTGTTGAAGCTATCCAGGTGATTCCAATGTGAAGCTGTGGTTCAGAGCCATGAGAACAGTGGTTCTCATAGTGTGGGTCCCAAACCAGCCTCAGCATCACCTGGGAACTTGCTGGAAATGAACTTCTTGGGCCCCACCTCAGATTGACTGAGTCAGACACTTTGGGGGCAGGATCTAGCAATCTGATCTGCATTTTAACAAGCCCTCCAGGGGATGCTGATGCCAGGTAAATTTAGAGAACATTGCAATAGGTAAGGTATTAAAGATCCCAGTTAAAACTCAGAACCTAGAAATGGTAACATGATGAATTACTAGATTGATGCTGGTACTTTAGGTTGAATTCATTTGTAATTTTAATATATTAATCATTTAAACTGTTCCTGAAAGAATGAGACAGAAGATAATGAGTTTAGATGGAAAAATAAGTAGAAAAGGGATCTATCCAGTGCTGTCCGATACAAATACAACGTGAAGCACAAACATGAGCCACAAATGCAAGCCACTATGTGATATAAAGTTTTCTGCTATCCATATTAAAAGAGTAAAAAAGAAACAGATAAAATTACATTTAATAATGTTTATTTCACCTAATATATCAAAAATGTTATTATTTTGATGTTAATCAATATGAAAATTATTGATGAAATATCTTACTTCTTTTCCTACTAAGTCTTCAAAATCTGACGTGTAGTTTACACTCAGAGCACATCTCAATTTGGACTCGCCACATTTCAAGGGCTCCATACTCACATGTGTCCAGTGGCACATCTGGACAACTCACATCCAGGTCAGTACTTTTCAAACTTTAATGTGTATATGAATTACCTAGAAATCTTGGGAATGCACATTGTGATTTAGTAGGTCTGGAATGAGGCTGGAGAGCCTATTTTCTTATAAGTTCCCAGGACGGGCCAGCTACATAATTTGTGGGGCCCAGGGCAAAATGAAAATGCAAGGCCTCTTATTTGGAAAAAAAATCACCTTCAAGGATACTAAAATATAAAACTTTCTCCTTTCTTCTGTAGTCTCTCTTCAACCTGCCATAGTGATTTTTATTCGCTATTTGAGGCTGCACACGCTGGGAATGGGGGCGGGGTGGAGGGTGGCGGTCCAGGGAGAGAGATTCAAGGTTGAGTGGAGACCTCCACAGGCCAGGGGGAGGCTGCCCTGGCATCTGGCATGTGCGAATGTGTCACTTAATCCAGTATAATTTTAGTTGTGTGGTTTTCACGTTGTAAAACGATATGAAACTATGAAAATAAATCTGATCTGATCTTCAAACAAAACATACTTTTTGAATCAAGTTGGCTGTAGAAATAGGAAAATAAAATAATCCTAAAATTTTTCAGGAGTTTATAACTACAAAGGTTAGGTCTTTTTGCTTCCCTATGAGAGATAAATTGCCTCTTTCAAACCTGAGTCCCTTTACTTCCAAGAGAATGAGAAATGACTGAGAATCTCAGCACTTTGGCTCAGAGACAAATGAGCTGCCTCTTTAAACAGTGGGAGGTGTCAAGAGAAGCCAACTTCAAGGAAATCCTACTTTTTCCTCCTAGCCTCCTCCTCCTGACATACTGATCCAAAAACACATAAAGCCTGACCATTTGTAAGAAATGGTGTCAGAAAACAGGATTTATGAGAATGACTGGAAACTCCTAACGTGGCTTTCTTATTGATTGATTGATAATCTTTCTTAAATCACAAAGGTTCTGAGGTGACTTGAAAAGGAATATATGCCACAAAAGAATAAAGTAAAAATAAACACCAAGAAAGATATAAATCAAAATACGTTGTTAGAATGAGAGGAAAAAATATAGGACCCCAATTTATAGGCCAAAAGGTCCAAGAGGGTAACAATGGTTGGTTTGCAAATTATTTCCAAGTTTCTTGTGACCCAAAGTAAAAATGGAAGTGCTGTCAGTTACAGTGTTTTCCCATATTGTTCATCAGAAGAAAGCACCACATTTTCCAAAGAAAGCAAAACATTTTCAGTACTTAAGTCTAAAATAAATTAGCCATCTGAGTCCTGAGAATTATGATGAATGGGTCAGAGAGAGGATGCCAACACAGTCTTCATTGTCTATTTCTTGTGGCTTCTTTCAGTAAAAGGCAAAAGCACCACAACAAATATAAAATAGATATAGTATGTCTATATTCTTTGTCAATTCATTTCTCTGATTCAATTTCAGATTTGGTGATTAGCGTAGGTATGTGTATCCCCACAGCTAGGAATTGGTAGATGGACACAGAAGTCTAGAACCCACGGCTTGCTGACAAGCATGTACAAGCTCTTTGAGGGGACAAGGTCTACAGTTGATAGGTTATCTGACACTTTGTCAAGCTACAACAGAAAAGAATTCATAGGCATGGTCTGTGATTAAAGAAATAAGATCCTCTATTAAGACCAAATCCTTATAACCTGTTACTACTCATATATTGAAAACCACCTTTGTCTTCCATCTTTTAGAAAGCAAGTCATTCCTTTCTGTATATACAGACTGGAGATTGGATAATGCAAAAGACGATAGGGACTTGCCCTAGGGACTAGAGTGACTGATGGCCTCCTGAGACTGTCCAGACCTCTGGCTTTAATGTAAAGGATTCAGGCTATAAATAAAATGTCAGCCTGGCCGGCATAAAGCTACTAAAGCTAAGAAGTTAGTGAAACAGAACCATGAGGTGTTACTAAATGCGTCCACTCTGACATGTGTAGCTATGACTTAGCCCTCATTTGAGCACTAACCTAATGCCTCCTACAGACAGAAATATCTGTAAAGGGTCTATAATTGGAATAAAGTACATCTTCCTTTACTGCATTAACAGTTTGCAGACCTTCAAAATCAAGTTATATGGATGGATGTGTGAAATAATGAAGTGACATGTAAGCAGTGAAGACATTGCAGGCATGGGGTTCTGATATCAGGAGAAAGAGAATGGAAATTTTTACAGAAAAAGTGACATGGGGTAAGAATTAGTTATAAATATAAACACTCTGAATTTAAGGTTCTAAAATTCTATGAGAATATGATCATAAAGGAATCAATCTTAGTCTTCAAATTAACTTTCTCATATCTGTTTTAGGTAAAAATTCTAGATGGCTACTTCAATTTATACTAAAGGTGTATAAGCTCTGGAATTTAAACAAAATAATTTATCAATTATATGTATTTAGAATGTATCATTTGGCCATAAAATTGAAAATCTAATTTCCTGAAAATTTATTGAAAACATCTTTAAAATCCCATTGAAGAATCAAAATGTGTGTTTATAACCACTCTTATTTTAATTAGATATTTTTATTTTGGCTATTACACTAATTATTTTAATTAATTTTTTATAGCTAGTGCACATTTTAATGCATTAAATGTTATTCCTAAAAATCAGGAAGCAGTTTAATATCATCTGGTATTCTGTGGAGGGTTTGTAAAGTTAATTTCTCTCCAAGGATGGATCTTAAAAATGTCTCAGCCTCACAGATTTGGAGCCAAAGTTATGTCAGTTTAACTGAACGCTCAGTGACCCAAGAAGAGGATTACTGGCAGCTTTATTGGGCAAAAGAATATTGCCCAGAGTCGAATAAAATTCTTACTGTCCAATCAAGTCTTCAGCAATTCAGTTCATCCTCATTCTCCTCTTTCCAGTTTTGCAGCAGAAAGAGTAACCGTTAGATGTAGGTCTTGTAGGAGCCCAGCCTGTTCCATCCAGGGCTTGGCATTGCTGTGACATAGCACCCTGTTTCTTATCCACGGCAGGGAGGTGTATGCATGTATAGCACTTTCACTCAGAGTTCATACCTGCCTTTGTAATTATAGACTTTTGTGATTATTTAATTAATGTCTGTCTCTTCCAAAAGGACAGATGTGCCAAGAGGGTGAGCACAGGGTCTAGCTTGCCCACCACTATGCCCTGCACGGTGCCAGGTCCTCTCCTGGAACACGATGAATATTTGTTGAATGAATTAATGTAAATTTGAGCTGGGAACACGGTAGCAAGCTTCGTTATATCTGCCTCCCCCTTAATCCAAATGATGGAAACTAAGAGAGAGTTGGTCCTAATTCTTATTTATAATATTTTAGGTAAACTCTTTCTTTTAGTTATGTTCTATTCCATATTTTAGTTAGAACATTTCATTTGGAAAAATGTGCTTTGATTTCATAAGTAATTAGTGTGTTTATTGCTAATTGGTAAACTATGAATATGGAGAAGGCCCTGCACGACATTAAGGGGTGCATGATGCTGCTTTACACAAAGAAACAATAACAAGGCAGTTGTCCAGGACACAAAGCCCGACCTCAAGGAGCTGTGAGACTTTATGGGACAGTAGGCCTCCCAGCCAAGTTGTACGCAACAGTGGGAGAATTCCATTTTCACTCCAGGATTGTGACGACCCTGGAGGATGCCATGGGCCTTTCCCTCTGATCTTTTTCTCTCAGCTCCTTAAAACTTCTCTTTCCTCATTATCCATCTCCTTGCCCTTAAAACTGCGGAGAGCTACAGGATAACATAGGATATTCCTTTAGGTAAGAAATCTATGGTAGTTTCCTATTTCCTGCCTTCATCTCTTGGTAGGGAACCTTGATGTTTTTCCCCTTTGGGTTCTTTTTCAGGTATAAATAAATCAGAATCCCTTGATTGAAGACACTTATTCAATCTTTTAAGTAATATATTTTTGAAAACAATGAGGTGGTGGTCAAAGGCATTAGAACAGACCACCCAGCTAGGTAGCCAGGCAAGCAGTGTTCACTGAGCCCTTCCTAACCCGAAGGAGAAGCGCTGTCTGCAGAGGAAGAGGGAGGTAGGGCTGCTCCTTGCTGGTTGGCCCACATTTCCCCTCTCAGTGCTCTTTGGCTGGGCTCCAGGTCGCCTCTGGCACCCAGTTCTTATGCTGATCACAGCACATTCTGCCCACTTTGTCCTGCCCTTGTCATATGAAGAATTCCAGGTTCCTAGGTCACCTTCCCCTTCCTCCACACCCATTCTCGCTGTACCCAGAGTTGGGTTACCCAGCAAGCTGGTTCCCAGTGATGATGAGCTGGGACGAGCTAACAGAGTTGGTCACTGGAAGTATTTGCATTAGAAACCAGATGAAACACCTTAAGTACAGAGAAGCAAATCTCTAAAGGTGGCATGTCAAGGAGCACAGGGTGGGAAAGTGCACTGAGTCACAGAAGATGGGAGAATAATGGTGAATATTGGGATTGGGAGGCCCCATTCCCTGGAATCCACAAGTGCACATAAAACTGGTGAGACAACAAAACAGAGACAGAAACAAGCATATGGGAAACGGGAGTGAAGAAAGCTAAGGAGAACAGGGCTGTCTAATGCAAACAGGAAGCACTTTTATATAGAAACGTGCTCATGCAGACGGAGATAACAAGAAGTTTTAGCTTTAGGCATCAGTTTGGTCAGAAGAGAAATCCAGCTGTGTGAGCAAATGGCCATTAGAGTCTTAATCGGCCACCTAGAGTAGGCCAGGAAAGAGACCGCCACCATAGGCCACACATGCACTAGGTATTTCATATGCATTAATTCAATTCTATTCCACAAATAGCAAGAGCCAACAATGCCAGGCACTGCAACGGGTGCGAGATAAACAAGACATATCTGTCTCCTGTCCTCACAGAGCTTATAGTTCAGTGGGCAAGACACACTAGGTGATGTGGCCTGAAAAGAGAAGAGTGATGTTGGGGACCATAGGAAGGACTCCCATCCAGACAGTCAGGGACAGGTTCTGCAGGGAGTGATGGCTCAGCAGGGGAGTAAAGGCTGGACAGGAGTTATCCAAGCAAAGACGGGGATTGGGAGGGAAGGGGAAGTTGAATCATGACCACAACCCTGTGAGGTGTGTGTGACTGGTTCTACTCTCCCAGTAAGGTAACCCAGCCTCACGGGGGTTAAAAACGTCACCAGAGCTTGCACATCCAGTCAGTGGTAGAGGAGGGCTTGGTTCTCAGGACAGCCGAAGCCCATGGCTGGGCTGGTTCCTCGTACTACTACCCCAGGTTTCGGGCTGCACCTCACCTCTTCACCTGTTCTAGGCTCTCAGAGAAGCACCTGTCAGGATGGAAATGTCTGGCCAGAAAGGAGGGCAGGACAGTGCTGTCACCGGATCTGCAGGGATTTTATCACTAAGCCGCAAGCCTCCCAACAAGGGTGTCCTTCAAACTCACCAAAGAGTTCTCGTACATTCTCTCTCTTCTTAGGACAAGTTCTAGTGTCCAAGCAGCACACAGTAAGTAAACCTGTTTATGAAAAGTGCATGCAAATGATCTCTAAAAAAGAGAAGCTTTATTTAGAACAGACCAGTCATGAATACCTTTAAAGCAAAGACGTGTTTTATAAATGCTCCAAGATCTCCTTTCTGTGAACGGGAGGCACACCCTGATGACTACAGTTGACTTTTCATATCACAGCAAATCTCAGGAGATCAGAGACTGTTGGAGACAGTAGGAGAAGAAAGACCTCAATAAACAGTTGCCTTTCATTCTGGCCCCTTTTACGGGCTCGATATACTCTGAGGAAAAAATTAAGTGACTGACGTAAATGTCCATCTCTAAGTATATTTATTTAAAACCTGAATGGCAAAATGCAAACATGGTAGATATTAATGAAGGAATACAATAAACATTTGACTTTTTTCTTTACTCAATGATATGAAGCTTGTTTGAAGACCTGCTTGCCAGATTTGAGGCCAACCTCTTGCAGGTCTCACGTAGATCCTTCCAGGCAATGAAAATTTCCTCTTTACAGGTTTAAAGGTGACATACGGAAGGATAGAAGTCCTGACTCTTAGAGGTCTGTGTATACTGTGCAGGTAACAAAAAGCAGCACAGCTAATGCTTTATTTTTCATTCACAGTCCTGAGTATAAGCACATACCCCTGCCAGTGAGGCAAAGCAATGAAGCCGTCAGAAGGTAGAGGCTGTGGTTTGAAGGGGATTCATGCAGTGGATGCTCGCATACCTGCTGACTGGCACGGATATTTCAGGAAGCCATGAGAAAGCTCATTTTAGTGAGGCACTTTTCACTCTCATCTTTCCTCCCCTTCTTTCTACAGCCAACCTCAAAGAGCCCTCCACTGGGGGGAAATCACTTCCAACTATGGTGCTTTTGGCCATTAGCAGGTTGCTGATGCAAACCTGGCTCCAAATGAACCCCTGATCTCATGTTCCCCATACACGTTTCTATTCCTACAGAAATGAGTATTATCTAAACCATTGGAATTAACCAACAGGTAATTCCAACTCCCCTGAGTTCGAAAAAAAGACCTTTAGTTCTGCCATTCCACCTAAATTCCCCATATCTCTCTGATCTTGAAGGTGTCTGATCTGAATTCACCTCAATACCAGATGTCTCTCCCTTGCTACATCCCTGCCCCAACCCCCACCACCGGGGTAAAGTCTGGGGTAAGTCGGAGATAAGCCAATGAGCTAAGAACTGGGCCTGTTATTTATTCAATTTACAGGGCTCACATTTAGGTCATCAGAATCTGGAGCTGGCATCTGGCCTACACAGCATCCTGTCCCCTCCAGCTCCTGACACACACACTAGAACCCTTGACCAAGGAGTGGAAGGAACACTGGGTGTTGCTGCAGTTCTTATATTTTAACTTGCTTCTCATTTTCAACAAGGCAGAGACAGTGACTGAAAATAAACCAAGACATGAGAGTAGGAAGAGAATTAGCACATCATAACCACCTATTTTGCACTCATTGCTTCTCTTAGCCTGCGGTAGAGGTTAAAAGCACCCATTCTGGAGCCAGGTTGCCCAAGTTCATTCCCCAAATTTTCACTTACTATTAGCATTGAGACCTTGGCCACAGTGCCTAGCTCTGCACCTCTATGTCCTCATCTGTAAAATAGGGAAAGCAATAGTATCAATCTCATAGGGTTGTTAGAAGGATTAAAAGACTTAATATGTGTAAAGCACTTAGCACATCATAAGCTATGATAAACACTGACTATTATTACACCAGGAGAGACAAGCTCTGATCTCAGCCAGTTAAGGTTGCTACTTTCCAAAAAAAAAAAGAATTTAAACCACAGAATTTAAACAATTCTTTATTTCTCCTATAGCTTTCAAGTTTTCTTTTAGTTCAATGTTGCACTGGAGGCATGGGAAGTATTTTGAGGTCCGTGCTCTAAAAAAGCTACACATGGCTGAGAGACACTTACAAAGTAAATATAAAGTTGGATGGATCCTCCCATTGTGAACATGAATAGACTAGAAATCAGGCAGATCCTCCTGGAATCTCTTTGTGAAAAGATAAATTGTCCAGCCGGGGCATGAGCCCTGGTAACCTATAAATAAATCTCTTTCTTCAAATCATGTTGATAGAAGATAGCCTTTTATGTTGTGGTTTTTCATAGAAATAATTGATGATATTACATCTCTATTCCTTCATCCTAAGAAGAAACAACTTCATCTATAATTTTTCCCCCACATTTACATTCTGTCTAAATGGTATTAAATATGCAGCCACAGGGCAAGGATCAGTGCAAATACAATCTGCATGTTCATGGAAAATGCCATGCCTGCTAGAGAGTGAGTGCCCAGTTATGGGTTGAATGAATGAGCAAAACAATTCAACAATGAAGCAATGAGCTGTTGCAGCAGAAAACGTATTTTGCTTGGGAATAACAGATGATTTGCCAGACAACACTTAACCTGAGAGTTATGTCTGCACATAAAGCCAAGAAGTCATAGAAAGCCTTCCTGCCACCACCAGCCACAGTACAATTTCACAGACATGCACAGGCAGTGGTGTATAGCAGACATCTGAGCAGAAGGTAGCCATGGTACCAATATGCCTCGCAAAAGAGTTGCATTTGCAGCATTCCCAATATTTGCTCACTTTAAGTGGCAAGACAACCCTGGTCTTATTTAATCAGTAATTCTATTTTTCTGAAATCAAGAAAATTAAGCCCTGACTTTTCTAAGCCAGTATCTAAAAGCAAAACTCTAAGACCTGTTCCTGGACATGATTTCCTTTCATCTCCAATCTGTGCCATTGACCTTGGGGATGTGGGTAGGTACAAGGGTCTCAGCTTCTCCATTTTCCATATCTGAACCTGACCTTGAAAAGCTCTCTGCCTCTGCTGTTCTGGCTGCTGGCCAGGTCAACAGTTAAGCTCAACAAACACTTACTTTATTACTCTATGATGGGCTCAGGCTGCCTCATGCTCTCTTCTTTGTACCCTCTCTGAGAAGCACTGACTTTAACCCTTTCCCACCTAAAGACAAATGTCAGACCACCTGGTCAACCCAGGAGCCCCATCCTTGACCCCACAGGATCAAGGTCTTCAGTGATCAATTTTCTCTCCCCTGTTGGTGATACTACAAATATTCTGGCTGAAATGCATGGATACCATATATTGATCAGTTTCATCTCAAAACCTGCCTCACGGCCGGGCGCGGTGGCTCACGCCTGTAATCCTAGCACTCTGGGAGGCCGAGACGGGTGGATCACTCAAGGTCAGGAGTTCGAGACCAGCCTGAGCAAGACCGAGACCCCGTCTCTACTAAAAATAGAAAGAAATTATCTGGCCAACTAAAATATATATAGAAAAAAATTAGCCGGGCATGGTGGCACATGCCTGTAGTCCCAGCTACTCGGGAGGCTGAGGCAGTAGGATCGCTTAAGCCCAGGAGTTTGAGGTTGCTGTGAGCTAGGCTGATGCCACGGCACTCACTCTAGCCCGGGCAACAAAGCGAGACTCTGTCTCAAAAATAAATAAATAAATAAATAAATAAATAAATAAATAAATAAAACCTGCCTCACGTTGGCTGTTACCTCCTGGTCTGACAACTCCACTCTTCAATGTGGTTAGTAACTCATACAGGCCTTTTCTAGACTCTAGGTCCCAATAACCTGTTTGACTCTTCCTGGCTATGAATACTTATCTTTCCCCTGTGGATTTAGAGAGGAAAAAAATGCTTCAGTTCAGCATCTTCTTGCAAAGATCATCTGCCTGAACACAACAGTCTTCTTTCACTTTGGTTTTATTTATTTGTTTGTTTCCTTTACAAAACTTATCCCTTTGTTATTATCTGCCAGTGAGAATGAAAGGTCATCACAGAAAAGCCTCCACAGCTGGAGAAAAACCTGACTACGCTTTTAATATCCACCAACATAATGCTGCCACATCTATTATTATTAATCACACATAAAGAAGTTGAAACAGCAACTTCTGAAATACACACTTAAAACCACTCAATAAAAATGGAAGTTTCTACAGTATTTGAGACTTTTCCAGCCAAATTGTAATGAATCCATGACCAATAATGAAATCATTTGTTAGTCTGTGTTCTGGGTAGGCTTCCTGTTTGAATGAAGAATATCTCAAAGACAGAAAAATCTTCTGAAGAGAGGCTTTGAAATAGAAATAGGTGCTAACACCTGTCTTTAATATGCATAGAAAGAAACTTAAATCAAATGGAGTTTCTTCAAATTTCCAATTGGGTGTCTCAAAGTGTGCCTGAACTAATTTGGAAAGAAAATGATAGATTCAGCAATCAAAAGGTTGATGGCTGTATCTCAAAGACGCAACCAATTACAAATAAACTTTGCACTTCCATTGTTTTCCACTATTTTCTATCCAACTTTGGAAATTCTTGGCACATCAATGACATTGTTGGAAGATCAATAACATGAAGATTCTAAGGGGGAAAGATCGGCCATTCATTAATAACGGTGACTCGTTAAAAGCCAGATGCTTACTTAGAACATTCCACGGGCATGCTATGGAGACCTCTTCTGCACCCTATTCAGAGTTTAATGCTTAACTACACCATGGTCCAGTGCCTTCAGTTCTGTCCTGCCCCGCAGCATGTACCCAAGCCTCTCATAAGTTAATGGGTCATTCATCACGCCAGATTTTTCTCAGCTCACTCACTTCTCTAGAATTAAGGACTTGTTGCCAACATTTTCACTTTTCCATAAAATTTATATAGCTCCATTAGGACATGGTGTACTCTGAAAATATCCAGCAATCAAAATTCCACATTTAAACCTTTAAATCTAAGAAATATTAATCAAAAAGGGTAAAAGGAAGAGCAAAAGGGAGTGTTGTGTATAGCTCTAGTAAATCCATTTTAACTGTTTCCCACTTCCAAAAATTTAAAGTCAGTGACTCAAAATAAATCAAAGTATTATATGAGTAAGAAAGAAATGATCTTTTAATGAAGACTGAAGTCCAGTAATTTTTCATAAGCTATCCAATTTAATTCTCTCAAGAACCCTGCAAAGTAGGCATTATTATCCACACTTTACAGATAATGAAATTGAGTCTCAGAGAAGTTACTTGCCACAATTTACATTTGCTAAATGCATACATAAACATTATACACTGCATATACAGCAGGATTCAAAGCCAGGAGCACCCAACCTGGAACTGTTCCACTAAACACACACTACCTTCCTAAAACAAACTAATAGTGCTGTTATTAGAACCATCAATCCATATTTTCCCTGTCATGTGACTAATATAGTTAAATAGACATTACTGACAGTGCTCAATCTTAAAGGAGAAATTGCCCAAAACCAGTAATCCTAAACCTGGCTGATCACCAGAATTATCTGGAGAACACTTGAAAAATATTTCCTAGGCCTCATTTCAGATCTACTGAATCAGAATCTCTAGGGAATGGGCTGAGGAATCTTTATAAATATAAGGCTGTCAAGGCGATTTTCACAATTAATTAATTAGGTAACCGTTGTCTCTTATGGTAATAGTGACAAAAAACCAATGCTATCACTTGGCGATACAATGCATAATATATTTTTAACATATTGTGACATCCTTTAGTTCATTTCATCTTCATATACACCTGCTGAGTAAAATGTGGGGTAGATATTTTTGATCCTCTTTAGGTGCAAGTAGAAAACAAGTTCAATGGGGAAGGGAAACTTGAAATATCCTCTTTCATCTTCTTAGGTGAAAATGAACCACCTAAGAAAAACCAAACCGAGTTTGGACATACAGCATTAAGAATGTAAATGTTGGCCAGCCGCGGTGACTCACGCCTGTAATCTTAACACTCTGGGAGGCCAAGGCGGGAGGATCGTTTGAGCTCAGGAGTTTGAGACCAGCCTGAGCAAGAGTGAGATCCCGTCTCTACTAAAAATAGAAAGAAATTAGCTGGACAACTAAAAATATACAGAAACAAAAATTATGCGAGGATGGTGGTGCATGCTTGTAGTCCCAGCTACTCAGGAGGCTGAGGCAGAAGGATTGCTTGAGCCCAGGAGTTTGAGGTTGCTGTGAGCTAGGCTGACGCCATGGCACTCTAGCCTGAGCAACAGAGTGAGACTCTGTCTCAAAAAAAAAAAAAAAAAAGAATGTAAATGTCACTTGTTAGATTTCCCTCCCCCTCCTCTTTTTTCTGAGAGCATTGGGTGGATAGTGTTAAGGGCTGAATTTTATCCTCACAAAATTCATGTGTCAACAGCTTTACCCCAAGCAAGTATCTCAGAATGTGGCCTTACTTGGAAATAGGGTTGTCGCAGGTGTAATTAGTTAAGATGAGGTCATACTGCAGTAGGATGGCCCCCTGATCAAATATGCCAGGTGTCCTTATAAAAAGGGAAAATTCGGACACAGACACCCACAGGATGAATGCTAGTGAACACAAAGGCAGAGATCGGGGTGATCCTATAAGCCAAGGAAGGCCAAAGATTGCCAGCAAACCCCCAGAAACTGGGAGGAGGCCTGGAGCAGATTTTTCCCCACATCCCTCAGCAGGAACCAAGCCTGCTGACACCTGACCTCAGTCTTCCAACCTGCAGAACTAAGAGACAGTAAGTTTCCAGTTTTTAAACTACTCAATTTGTGGTACTTTATTATAACAGCCCTAGAAAACTAAAACAGATAGGAAACACCTCCGGTCTGGATAAGGAAAAAAGAATCAATAAATAAGCTTATTTATGAACAGGTTTCTGAAAGGCAATTGTCATAGTCATAGCTCTTAGGAATTACAAGTATTTCTACAATGAATTAACTCCAAGAAACAGCTTGCTCAATGCAAATTATTTTTTTGTTGTTGTTTTGGAGGAAAGAAAAAAATACTAGCAAAAGGAAGAAAAAATAGGGAAAAAATACTCACACATCTTACCCTTCACCTTTTTCTCACTACTATTTAGTAGAAAAACATCAATCGGTATGTCTCTAATTGCGATCAAGGGAGTTGTATACTGTAGATAGTCAAGGACCAACTGTAGATAGTCAAGGACCAAAGCTTTTCTCCACCTCCTCCCAGTGTTATGTCCTGGAACCCCCAGGCTTCCAAGGTCAGAGTGCTTCTGATTTGTTCCCATCTCCTAATCTGAGGTGTAGCAGTAGCTATATCTCAACTATATTGTAAACATCATATGATCGGTCCCAGTGTCCATGGAGATGTTTCAAAAGAATGTTGCCTCAAGATGCAAATTATTTAATAAATAAACTGACCCTAATATACCTTGGTCTTTCAAATAAAAATCCTTCTGACTAAGAGCATGAGAGCTCTGTGAGGTATTTGTCAAGTTCTCTGCTCAGACGGCTCTGTATGGCACCCTTGCATGTACACACCCACTGTTTTGGTTGACAAGTTTTTAGGACTGATTTCTCTTCAAATAGTAAGCATACCAATGCTTAATAAAATATTTTGTAAAGCCAGCATTTGATGCATATTTTGATTATTTGCATTACACAAACTGTTTTAGGGGCACATCTCATGGGTGATTTGTATGATGTACAGATAAGCTATGTGGCCAGTTAAAAACACCTGCAAGTACACAAAGATTATGTCAACATAACTGCTATTCAGTCAATTATGCAACCTTGCCAAATATCTGAATGTTTGGCAACATGTCAACCAAATATACATGTGTACCTTCTCTCCGCCTGATATGTCATAGTCATTTCTTTAAAGGAACTCAACATGAATTACTAAATCAAAAACACACTCCACCCAAGTCAGTGTTTGGTCTCAAATGGTGGTACTGGGGGAGGTTGTATCATATAGAGCCTCAGATCTTGGCTTGAATCTGAAGTTACCTCTGTTACACCATGCTATGGTTTATTTCCACCAAAATTCACGTTGAAATTTGGTCCTAGATATGGCGATGTTGGGAGGTCGTGCCTAGCAGAAGGTGTACGTTTGGGTCATGGGGGCAGATCCCTCTTGAATGGCTCGGTGTCATTCCAGTGGTAGTAATTTCTCACTCTAGCAAGACTGGATTAGTTCTTGCCAGAATGTTCCTGTGAGAGTGAGTTGTTATGAAGCCAGGACACCCCTCTGGTTTTGCCTCTTTGCATGTGTCTGCTTCCCCTTTGACCTTTGCCATGCTGTGATGAAGCACAACAGCCCTTACCAGAAATCAAGCAGATGCCAGTGTCATGCTTCTTGAACTTTCCAGCCTGCAGAACCGTGAGCCAAATAAACCTCTTTTCTTTATAAACTACCCAGTCTTGGGTTTCTGTTATAACAACACTAAATAGACTAAGACACAGCACTGCACCCCAAAGTGCACTGATGGAATTTCATGCTTTACACTCACTTGTGTAATAACAGTTCAAGCTGAAATGAGGAGACCATGTAGAGGAAAAAGCCAAAGAAATAATTTGGAGTTACGCCACAGATTCAACACGCAGTTCACTGAACAAAGTAAAACTTTCCCATGGAGGAACGTAGCCCATGTGTATACAAGTGCAGTTAAATCAAACAGAATTACATTTTTTGGTCCTGGCTGATTCACTGCTGCTTATCTACAAAGCCACAGGATGACAATAGAGAAATTCCTGCTGTGCAACTATTATCCAAATGGTTTTATGGAAAAAAAATGTAGCCAAATGCTTTGGTTCTAGTCCAGTTTGCCTGATCTGACCACATTCTTGCATTAGGGAAGCCCATGTTCATAATGGTTATATGTATATACATCTTTCCTGATCTGACTCTACCTTTTCAGCCCCAACTCCCACACTGCTCTGAACCCCTACTCTCCTCCAGTCTATGGCCTTTTTAAAAAAATAAAATAAAAACAAATAATCACTGGATCTCTACCAGGAACCAGGAACCGCTCTATGTTCTAGAGTTATAAGAGGGATAGAAACAGGAGGAGATCACTTCTCCGTAGAGCTCACATTCTGATGAAGAAACTCCATCTCTAGATATGTAAAGGTATACTGTCTGTGGCAGGGATGACCTTTGGTGAACCTTTTCCAGAGCAGAGTTGTCACTGGCAGGAAGTGGCTAAGTTTAAGGCAGGAACTACACTTCCCAGCTTCCCTTGTATCCAACTGTGTCCATACAACTAATTCTTACCAATGTAAGGTGAGTAGAAATGCTATGTGTCCTTCTAGGTTTTGAAGAACACAGTGTGCCTTCTCCACTTACTATTTCTCTGGTTGCTACTAGGTACAGAGAACTCTGAAGCCCTGAAGGCACAGCCTCAAGATGGAAGGATCTGGGTTCCCGAATCCCAGGTGAAGGAAAACCACCCACCAGCTAGGAATATTATCATTGAACTGTTAAGGGAGTGTGTAATATACCTAAAATGTGTTAAATTGCAAAAACATTGTGGCTAATGTTTACAGGTTCTATCACTAACCTAACTAATATAGTATGTCAGGTGGCCACAAGCACTCTGAAGGAAACTAACACATAGATGAGGAACGACAAGTGCGATGAGGGGGAAAGTTGCTAATCTAAACGGAGTGGCAGAGGTAGACCTCACTGATAAGTTATATGAGCAGACTGGAAGAAAGTGAGGGAGCAGGCTGAGTGAAGTTCTTAGGGAAAAGTTTGCAGAAAGAAAAAACAGTGAGCTCAAGGGTCCTGAGAAGGGAAAATACTTGCTACATCAAAGGAACATCAAGGAGGCCAGGACACCTGGAGTGCAGTGAACAATGGGGTGACTGGTAGGAGATGAGGTCAGAGAGGAAACAGGGGACCCCAACACCTACAGCCTTGTAGGCTGTTGTAAGATCTTGGGATTTTATTCTGAACGAGATGGAATGTAGTTGGGGGATTTGGAGCAGCAGAGTGACAAGATATTATTTGTATTACAAGAAGATCACTACAAGTGTTGAGTTGAAACTGTGCTGTGCAGGGATGGAGATGCAAAAGCAGAAGCAGTTAGGCTGTTACAAGAATCCAGGTGAGAGACACTGGTGGCTTGGACTAGGGTGGTGGCAGTGGAGGTCACAAAAAATGATCAGATCACGGGCATTTATTGAGTATGTAGTTAATGAGATTTGGTGATGTATTAGATGTGAGGTGTGGGAAAAAGTGAGGGACAGACTTGAAGGTAACAATCAGCAGTCCTAAGTTTGAGGTACCTCTTAAAGATCCAGGGGAAACATCAGGTAGGCACATATTTGAGCCTGGAGTTCAGTGGAGAGATCCAGTTGCAGAAGAGAGAAAAAGAAAGAAGTCATCAGTGCATTGTAGTATTGAAATCCATGAGACTAGGTGAGGTCATCTAAAAAATAAACGTAAATAGAGAAAAGACAGATACAGGAACTGAGCCCTGAGGCCTTCTGTCATCATTTGGTGGTTGGTGAGAAGAGGAAGATGGAGCGCAGGAGACTGAGGAAGAGCAGCCTGTGAAAAAGGAGAAACACCAGGAGAATTTGAGTCTCAGACAGAAATAAAGACACATTTCAAGCAAGGGAATGACTGATTACATCAAATATGGTAGCTAGTTAAGTAAAATGAAAACTGAATCTACCATGGGATTTAACAACATACAGGTCTTGGTTAGTGAGAAGAACAATTTCAGGAAACTGGGGAGATAAATGATTAGAATTAGTTTAAGAAAAAATAGAAATAAGAGTAACTAGAATCGATGAATAAAGACATATCTTTAGTGAAGTTTTGCTGTAAAGGGGAGCAGAATAATGGGGTGGTCTCTGGGGATGTGGAGTCAAAAGAGACTTAATTTGTTTAAGATGGGAGATATTACAATATATTTCATGTTGATGGAAATGATTCCATAAAGGGGGAAATTAATGATGGAGGAAAGGAACAGAAAAAATTGCTGGATCCATGTCCTTGAAGAGGAGAAAAGCAACGTGCCCAGGCAAAGGGAGTCAATGGACTAGGGAAATGTCGTAGGATGGCCTGACTGCACTGAGAGCTCCCTTGTGTGTTGTGGTCCCAAATAAGACCAAAGCACATGAGCATTGGTCTTCCTCCAGCCAAAGGCAGCAGCTCAAATGTAGGGTGGAGTAGGCAGAGTTGCAGCAAACCAGGGTTGAGGGTTATTGAGTTGTTAAGATGAAGTTAGAGAAGGGTGGGGGAATTGAGGGTCCATACCGGAAAATGACGTGAATGATGGTTCATGGGATTTAGTTTGGGCAATTGAGGTCACAGAGGGAGTGAGACACGTGGGAGGCTGGAGGGTTTGATGGATTCCTAGCCCTGGTGTGATCAAAGAATTACTGACGTCAAGCTACTGCAGGCAGTCATCTGGAAGCATCTGATCTGGGCTGGAGGGAGGGTGGGTTGACACATCAGACTACTTCCCATTCCCTGAGGTTCAGGGCATTTCCTACGTGCTCTGCAATTTACTCTTGCTCTTCCTTTTGTTGTGATAATTTTGAATCTCCTCTTTGGCTCTTACTCATTCTTCAAGGCCCAGATCAAATGATACCTCCTCATGCAGCTTCCCAGGATCCTCCAAGTCCTAATTAATGGCCTTCTCTACTGAGCTCACATAATGTGCTTTACTCACCTTTAATGTGAAGTGCATCACGTTGCATCATCATCTGTTTACAAGTCTTGACTCGCCACGGCACATGATCTTAAAGAGGATGGAAGCATATTCTACTCACTTCCTGGCACATTCCCAGTGTGTGGCCCAGAGGCTGCTCATGGCACATTCGTCACCACCCCTGTCCCGGGCCTGCAGGCTCTCCTGCCCTCCTCTCGTCCATTTTCCAGACTCCAGTCGGGGTGATTTCCTTTAAAGTGTAGATTAGATCATGTTATGCTTCTGCCTGGAACCCTTAATGGACTTTCCAATTGCTTGTAAGACAAAGACAAATTCTTTCCATGGGATACATGGCCCGGCAGGAGTCAGCCTGCAGGTGCCTGTCTGGTTCCACCGCTCACTAGTCTCCCTCTGCCTTGCCTCCCGGCAACCCTGGCCTCTTAGGACTTCCCAAGTGCCACATTCTCCCTGAACCAGGGTCTCCTCACAGGCATTTCCTGCAGCCTGGCACTCTTTCCGCTCTTCAGATGTCAGTTCAAGAATCACGTCCTCGGGGATGAAGATGCCTTATTAGACAAAGGAAAAGCATCCTTTACCATTCCACTCAGTAGCACGTGTAATCACATGGCCACACGTGTGGCTATTCAGAGTCATCACACTGCTCTGAAAGCCCCATGAGAGCAGTGACCACAGGGCTTTGCTCTTTACTGTAATCCCAGCACCCAACACAGTGCCTGGCTCATAAAACACTTCATAAATTTCTTCACTGAAATTTATTAAATAATAAATAGATGGTTCTAAAGTTTTACTTAATATTCAGTAAAATATAACCAATTTGGTTCCCCAAGTACTTGTATTTCCTGCACCAAAAGAGAACATAATCAAATACACACACTCACCCACGCACACACACACACACCCCACACATCTTAATGAGTTTTTACACAGATCTTTAAAAATACATAAGCAGACACATCAGGCTGTGGCTTGTAACTTATAAGCTATGCCTAATTATTAAAATGAAGATGATGTACATGTGGCTAAACCAAGCGCCATTCCAGCTTGAATATAAGTTATCAGGAGACCTTGTTGCACACAGCAGAGCTAGAATCAATGCTCGTTAGCATTTCCCTGCATAAAAGATGGCCAATATAATGAAAGGCAAGTGTATATTTTTGGTGTGGATTCAACAGTCATTTCCTAAGCCTGTCCTATAAAGTGGAAAGTGGGCTCTAGTTGTCTACTTTCCATATCTTAATGGAATTTTTCAGACTATAAGCACTAGGATGGTAAGAAAAAATACGTAGTCTCTTTAGGAAAAATACCCATTAGCTCACTTTCTCTCTCTTATAGACTACAAATATAAATAATAGGCATGTATAAATGTCCCAAATAATACACATATATAATTTAAATATATATATTTCTCTTTTTTAGTTGGTTTTCAACTAAGGCCAATGAGAATATATGAATCTCATGAATTTTTTTATTAAAAAAAGAAAGGTTTCCTAGGAACTACTTTGAAGAAATATTTTAACTTTTACAATAGAAAATTTTAAACAAAAGTGAAAATAGTCTCATAACCTCCCTTTACCTACTACCAACCTTCAATCATTGTCACCTTCTGCCACTATTCCTTCCTCTGAAGAAATTCAAAAAGGGTGGAATCAAGGTCAAATTCAAGGAGGCGTCCAGGAGAGTTGCCCAAACAATCTCCTCACTATCTCCACCACGAACAGGCCTCTGCCCCAACCAGAGCTCAACTGCTCTCTGTGCAGCAGGGTGCACCGTGCCATGTACCCTCCCCTGGCCAAGAGGGAAGAGGATTTCTCATGACCCCAGTCGGGACATCTCCAGAGTAATCTTCCTCTTTAGCACAAGACTCATATCAAAAGCATCTTGAGATGACTCTTACATAAATATATTCGAGATCAATTTTAGAAATTGACGTACTCCTCAGAGTCTGATACGGACATGCTCATGACTCATCATCTCCGTTTGTGCACAGGCTGCTTTATCAATCCGTGCGAAATGTGGTTCAGTGCAGCTGTTAAAATTTACAATCATACTGCTATTTTGTGATGCTGTGTTTGAACTGATGTTGGTAATGTCACTTGTTTTTATGTTCAAGGAGCAGTCTAATAATTTTTATACTTGGTCTTGTACGTTAGAAATTACTCTGAACCTTGGCTATTATCCTGATTTTTCAGGGTAATAGCTTTTGGCCAAGTACATTAAAAATTTGGCTTGTCTAAAAAAAGACAGAAATGAATATTTGAAACACCCAGTGTTTAAGTAACCCAAGGATTAGACAGACTTTCTGCACTGTTCCAAGGGAGAAGAGAGGATATTGGCCTTATCTTGAACTTGGTCTAGTAACCTTGATAAAATTGGTTACTCTGCTCTGACCTCAGAGTCTACAGCCACCAATGGCTGGACTTTCCACCCTGAACTCAGTCCCCTAGTGACTGAGCTCCCTGGTAGGTACCTGGTTTCTCAGCTGAAAGACTGGGGGTTATACCTCAGACCCTACACTCTCCTCACTCTCTAATGCCTCATTTTGATTAAAATATGTCTGCAGAGATGACTTGCACTGATTCCCATTTAGACATATCCCGATTTGGGGCTGTTATGTCCACTTTTCTTAAGGTACTTGTGTCCTTACCCCTTAGAAAGTACTGATCCACTTTCTTTAGTCACCGTCCAAAATTTTTCTTGTTTAAATCCCTAACGCTACACACAACTGAGCCTTTATCACCTCTTAAAGTCCCCCAGGACTTTGCACATATGGCCCATCCCATAAACACCTTAGTCTTAGATAACATGAAGCTCAGCATGTCCTAGGTCCTAGTGAGGGTCCCTCCAACTTCTGCTCATTTATTCATTCAACTAATAGTAGCATGTTCAAGGCACTAGAAGCTGATATTGACCCACATACTTACAGCCCTGCAGACAGAAGTAGAAAGAGACTTAGATGCATAAGGATGATACCTTGACAGGTGTCAGGGCTTTTCCACCTGACTCCCTTAGTGACATGCAGAAACCTTCCCTCGACACCTAGCTCCAGCATACTTCTTGCAGCCTTCTTAGTGAATCCCAGGTAACATTGCTTTGTCCAGGAAGGTAATCCCATAAATAGGCTGTTCCTATTTCCACACATCTCTAACTCATCAAGTATGAAGCTCCAGAAACAACACCTGATTTAGCAGGTGCTGTCTCCAAGCATCCCCTAAGGATATCATAAACTCCCACCCTAACCCTTCAATCTCTCTTCTCAGAGGTTCAAACACTTGCGTCATGCTAGTGAATTCAGGCATGTTCTTCATCTGCCTGAACCTCAGGAAGTGAACACACATTTTCCAAAGCACATGGGACAGAGAAGGGACAATGAATGAAGCAGCCAGTGCAGAGCACCCACTGTGTTGCAGAGATGCAGGGAGGCTGCCTTCCTGACAATAACCCAAGTCCTAGTGGGACTGAAGCCCCAAGGAAAATTGAGGGCAGATCTTGAGTAGCACCATTCTTCATCCTCTTCTCAAGACGGTAAGGGTTGCACTCATCACGCGTAACTCTACATCTGGAATTTGGGCCTAGACCATCTGCAAAGCCCTCTCCTCTTTCCTGGCTCGGACTCTTCCAACCACAGCAGCCATTGCCTCAGAAACTCCAGGCAGTGACTGTTGAGGGAGGGACCCAGGCAACATGGTGGATTTCCGGTTTTCTGGAGCTCCCAAGCACTGGCTGAAACAGTCTCCGTCACCTTAAAAGCTCTAGCTGCACACGAAGAAAACTGTTGCCAAGTACATACAGATTTCTTGGATCATTTTCAGTTACTAAGGGAAGGTACCAATTGTTAAAGAAAACTAAAAAATACCCACAATGACTGTGAAATCTTTTCATTCCCCACTCTTTAGGTAATTTGTTCTGATTGCAACTATTTCAAAAGACAAGATTACATACCAGGGAAGCAAAAAGATAAAAAAAAAGGGAAATCTGTCCCCTGCTGAGGCCATATCAGAGCTCAACCCATGTTTGGAAGCAAAGGCAAATTTTTTTTCAGCCCTAATGAAACCTTGTTAACTGTGAACACTAGGGCTGAGCTAACCTAGTGAGAGCTGTCGCTGAGTCATTGAGGGGTCTCGGGAGGGGTAGTTGGTACATTCTGGGATTATTACCACTCTTGTCTTTCTTCTTAAAACAAGAGAACTTAAATATTTACTAAAAACTGTCCTCATTGGAGTATACAAAGAAAATGGAAGAACCAAACTGAAGTCCATCATCTCTTTCAGATAGAAATATACATGACCCACATTTGTAAGAAATATTAATAGACTAAACCTCGCTTCTTTCCCCCATCTCTCCAATTCCCTCTAACATTCAGCAACTCCCTTGTCCTACTGGGATAACAGTTTGCACTGTGGTGTGTAGGTCAAGAGTGTGCTATTTGTTTACAAGGGATAATCGGTTGTTACAATTTCTGTAAGAAGCAGCAGACAAATGATCTTCAGGACTGAGTGAGCCCCTGTATGTGTTGAAACGATCTGGGCTCCACTAATGGTGAACATGAGGCAGAGACACAGAGCTGGCTACTTCCTCTGGGTTGGAGGCAGGGATGGACACAATTACACCCTATTCTTGCCTTGGAGTTTAATTTCTATATGACTGAAAACATCTGTAGCAAACACAGAAAGGAACAATGCTTCATTGACCCGTATTACAACAGTAGGCAAAAACAGTACCTCAAACACAACAGCTAAGTGTTTGATGTCATTCATTTATACAATGATCCAGTTAAGATTTAAGTGAGCTTCAGAACTCATGTGTCAAATATACCAACCTGCGTAAGACAATGCACTACAGAGCTGACCTGGAGCATGAGGACATAGTTCCGGAACTGCAGACCCTAAAATAGAGTGATAACAGAAAGAAGTAGTAGGATTTTTTTCCCCTGGAGAAGTTTATGCTTAGATATTAGATACATAAAGGACCAAATTGTGTGTACAACCTCTAAGATTCTTTCTGGCTCTACAAGTCACTGAGTACATAAGTGGGAAATGTCGTGTAAGCCCAGGAAGCATAGCAGTGTATACAGGTGTACCATTACTCATCTGATTCTTGCCTCATATGTTTTCCAGAGTCTAATTATCTAAATGAGACTTGGTTAAATAAAAATTGATATTTTTGTACAAAGAGTTTATGTATACCTAAAAGGCAAAAAGTATCTCTAAAGTCTTACTTAAAAAGAAAAAAAAAAAAAAAAGCTTAAAAAAGTAATTGGAGACATTTCAAAAATCACTCAGTCCAAAATTTCTTTGTTTTACAAATGAGGAATCCCAGGGAAACTCAGATCAGTTCCTTCCAGGACTCCTTCCAGAGAGGTGCAGATCTGGAACCAGACTGGACCTGGAGGTGGGGGCAATAAGTCTCCTTCGCCAAATGAGGAAATGGCGTCATCTAGTGGCAATTTATCAGAGTTTTTCTAGAGAGGCTGTGATTCAACTCCATAGGCAGAGGAATGAAAAACCTCTCTCTCTCCCATCTCCGCCGTCCCCAGCTTCCCAAGACAACATTTCTGGACCATTGTCTCTTCCCATATTTTCCAAAGCCCAAGCATCGCCCAGTGGGCACCCTCCTACAGCTGCCTCGCCTGCCAGCATTGTTCAGCATCTTCTCATGTCAAACTTTCCAGCACGGCCCCAGGAAACGTCTGCCTCGAGCGCCGTATCCATCGGGACTGTTGTCCTTTGAGTGTTTCTTGATTCAAGTTTTCAGCAAAATAACACTCTCCACCATGGCTTCAGGCCTTTTACCAATTGGCGTGTCATAGCAAAGTTTCGTCATTTCTTACAAAGATCCAGATTCTGCTTTTCATTCAGCCACGCTGATGTAATATTTGTTTTTACTCTCAGGTTAGGACACTTTGGTTGCCTTTGGAATAATTCTGGGCATTGCTGTGAGCGAGCATGCAGATGAGCTCCGGATTTGTTCTCTCATCTCTCATGTTCTCTACCACTGGCCAACCTCACTGTGTTCCAGGGGCCAGACCCGTTCCCCCACCTCAGAACCCTAACGTTGGAGGCAGAAAACAAAATACGTGAACAAGTCATTGTCTCATAGGATAAATGCTCTATGATAAGAAAGCACGAAGGGAAGGGGAAAATCCATTCTGCTGAGGTTAGAAAAAGCTGCACAAAAGAGGAAACGCTGGATTTGGGTTCTGAAGTAGGTAGGGCTTTGGTTTCTGCAGCAGTGGACGCGGGGAGCTAGGTGGGAGCAGGTGTAGCGGAGGCAAAGGTCCACACTGGGAAAGTGCACCTTGTTAAAAAGGATCAAGGGCCCGAGAAGAACACGGATCGGAAGTGCTGTGGACCGCAGTTCAGGACCAGAATAGAAAGGTGCTTAGATGCCATCCAGGGAACTTGGACTTAAGATGCAATTAGACGCCATAAAATTATACGGCACAGCAAAAAGACTGTGTTTGAGATCTCCAGGAAATAAAGTACTTGACTCATCCCAGCAATCTTGAAACTATTTTTTTCCTTCATAAAACGGCCCCTCATTTCACAACTGGTGAAACAGAGCCCCTGACGATGAATGACTTGTGGGTGTGGGGACAAGAACTCAGACGTGTTGACTCCCAACCCGTTTCTTTGTAGTAAAAAGCTAGCTAATTGCACAAAATATTTATTAGAACAATAAAATAATTTTAAATTAGAAACTTTCTAGGTTTTCTTCCAATTGTGTTCCTGTATAAATCCTCTGAAAGTATTAAATAGTCATAATTGTCCTTTTTAATCATATCATCCTCATCCAACACGGACCTGCTGTGTAAATGAGAAAGTAATCAGATAGGTATTCTACTAGAAAGCACTTATATGAGAAACAGTCAGAAACTTTTCAGATAAAAGAGGTGATAAAAGAAAATAAGGCAAATGTAGGCCACCATGGGCTGAAGAATAAAGGAGCAGGAATGGTCACTTGAAGCATCAGAAAAGCAGAGCTCTGTAAATATTTCTAGAAAATTCTAATACTATTGGCTTTGTGAAGACACCAGTCCCATTGCTGCCAGAGGACAAGATAGTAGGTGTCATTAAAAGACAATCATAGCAAACAATCCTAACTTGGTAATCTAGAGGCTGGCATTTCTTTATAAGAACTTTCTGTTTCTGAACTTGGTCAGCGTTTTCTGTTTCTGCTTTGCTCATGCAAGTGGAGTTAACTACTTGCTAAAATCTTGATTCAAAAGGCAAACGGCCACTCCTGCTCTTGTTTTGTTTTGTTTTGTTTTGTTTTGTTTTGTTTATTAGCTATGTTCATTCAAATGTCAGGTCTTACAAAACTGCAGTCCATTTGCCATGCCTTGGCCATAGAACATACCAGATATGTGTCCGAGCTGACATTTTTCTCCAAATGAATGCCAGACATTTTGCATAGAGCTAGAAGCTAAAATCATCTGATGTGGTGCATTGGCTGATGCCATTACCATTGCATCTTATGTCAAGACTAGCATTCCATTTACCCAGTGAACACCCAATGGAATGGGAAGCAAAATGGACTGTCATGCTTCTGAAGCTGCCAGACCACAAAGTATAACCAGACTCATGCAGCTTCTCCTTGGCCCAGCTCAACAGGCAACTTGCAGATTTGGGTGTGCCCTTTCTAAATTCTCCTCCCAGAAAAGTGGTAGCCGGGGCTGACCACAGGGAGGTGGGAATGACCTGAGGTGGGGCCGCCCCTCCAGCTTCCCCCTGTCATGCAGCCAGCGCCCCTGGCACTCTGCCCCTCTCAGAGCCGCCTCTGGAGGCCCTGCAGCTGTCGGAAGCCCAGATTATATACCCAACATCCATGTGGATTCCCCCCTGCCAGTTGCAAACAGAGCCAGATGACCATGGAATCCACAAGCTGGGGGATTTCATCTCCATACTTGGCCTTCTGGGAGACAGTGTCTACTCTATGGTTTTAACTGCTCAACAATAAGAAATGAAAACTCTAAACATTCAAAAAAAAAGAGGATGGGACTGAGCGGACTGAGATTTTGGGTCTGCTGAGAGCCCTGGCCCAGTACTCTACAGGGCAGAGATTCCAGGCCTCCAGGACAGCTGTGACAAGGTACAAGACGTTACAAAGGAGGACTGTTCAGTCATTGGAGCCACCTTCTGGGAGAAACATGCACAGAAACAAGTTCAACTGAACACTTGTAAAAAGTCGGAACATAAATGGGCACCAATCATGAGCCCAGCACTGTGTTGGCAATGATCCTGGTCCTGCTCTTGTGGGACTAACAGGTGACATACAGCAAAAAGAACTAACTGGGCTAAGGTCCAAACCAGTAAGGACTTTCCAGAGGAAGTAGCATTTAAATAGAGACTAAGAAAAAGGCGGTAGAGGGAACCAAGGTCTTAAGACACAGAAACAAAGGGATAAATCCCAGAAAATACTAGATGTCTTTGATTGACCTAGGCAGGTCTGCCATTCTAGAACAGCTGAAGCTCTGTCTACCATTATACAGCCTGCTTAACTGTACAAAATACAGTCCCAAAACTCTACTCATGGATCTGACTAGTCTGTGGATCAGGAGCACCCTAGTAGGGGTATGGTAATATCTCAGGTATTTGCAAACTGCTCACCATGTGATTTCAGAAGTAAGTTTTATGGGAACACAGTCATGCCCATTCATTTACATATGTCAGAGTTGAATAGTTGCCAGAAAGTATGGCCCATAAAACCTAAAATATTTTCTATAATACCTGGCTCTGTATAGAGAAAGCTTGCCATCTCCTGCCACAGCTGACAGAGACTGCATGAACCAAGTTCACGAAATGTTCGGAAGGGATTCCTAAGTAGATCACAGCCCTTCAGACAAGGAGGCCAAATGCCAAACATTAGGTACTTAAGACAGTCAAGGACAAGCAACTTCTTGGTATCACACATTAGCTCCAAGAGGTGGAGAGTCTAAAGACCACTCCCTCCCCATGAGGTGGTATCCACATGTTTGTGGAGGGCATTGATATCAGGCTCAGGAAAGTATATCCACTTATCAGGAAACAGCCCTCAGCACCAGTGTGATTTCACAATAGCGCTCTGGACAATGGATTGATTTTTCTTTCTCTATAACTGGAAATGCCTTCCTGTGAGGGACATTATTACTGGAATTCCCAGTGTGATGGTTAGAGTGAAGGTGGAACCTGATGGCAACAGAAGCATCGTTGATGACAGAGGATTAGGAAATGGCTCTACAGAAGATAGCTGTGTGGTTGGAGGGCTCAGAGTTCAGCAGAGGCAGCTGGAGATAAAACAGAGCAACATGGTTTTCCCATAAATCGTTGGCTTTCTCAAGCAGGAGGTAACGGGATCCACACCTACCGGGAAGCAGGAGAGCCTGGCTGACCAGAAGTTGGTCCATGACACAGCCCAACATCTCCAAGTCTAGCCCTTAGTGCAATGGGAATCATCTCCTCGTGGGACTGAGCACCAGTGTGTGATCTGGGCAGAAGCCAGCGAGGTAGGGGACCTCCTGGGGCTAGGCACTGAAAAAGGGAACCTTACCCAGCAGCGACTGGCCACGCAACACGGCCATGGGTTCATATTATGGGTGTCAGAGGTTGTGGGTAGCAAGAGAGTCTCCCTGTGAGAGGAGAAAGAGCAGGGAACCACCATGCCTGTAGAGAGTGGGAAAAAAAGAGTTGTTGTTTTTACAATAGGCGCTTTGGAAAGGCTGGAATGTTCAGGATATTGGACATTCTCAGGAGGCCTTCCCAGGGCTCTCCTCGTAGTACCAGTTTGCACTGTATTTTTATTTCAAGGCTTCATGCTAGGCTGCGCATCCATCCTCCCCACCCAACCCCCCAATCATGGAGCCTGTAGCTGGCCTTTTTGGCCATCTCCTGCAGGGCGAGCCATGATATTTTGTGGTCCTAGGAAGTGGCTGGCTGCCCTGTGACTGGAGGGCATCTGGAAGAGTTCCATCGTCACCTTGAGCTGGCAATGGCCACGATACAGCACAGGAGGGTGGGGAGCACACCCCTCATGTCCCCTTGAACTTAGAGCACTCAGTTGTGTCAAACCAGCCTGGGCTAAAGGTGAATCCCCAGTAAGGGCAATGTTCCAACCCAGCCCCAGCCCCAGGCAGTAGAGTAACAATAAAGTCAAACAACTGGTGATTAAGGGATTGAATGTCCAAACTCCACTCCCAGACAAAAAAGAATCTGGGTTGTCAGACACAGGCCAGGCAGGACCAGGAGTGACTTGGTACTGGCTCACAGATCGCGGAAGTAAGGATGAACAGGACCAGACTGAAACAGCAGTCAGTCCTCATGAAACAGCCATTGCCAAGGGCAAGATAGAAACATAATCCATAAATATCAGAGGCAAGAAGCTAGAAATCAGAGATGCCAGGTGGGTGCTAGATGTTAAAGCTGGGAGAGCACTCCCAGGGCTGCTGGTGCACAAGTGTGGCCTTCTCCATGGCAGGCTATCAGTGACAGGGCAAGCCAGGCATCTGGGCGAATCACCACCTGTTAACCCTGCCTGACATCCTGGGTGTTAGTGAGTAGCAAAAGCTGTAGTTTCCAGGTGAGTATGGTATGCGATGTTGGGTAGAGTTCTGGACTGTGAATTGAGACACCTGAGACCAATTTCTTCCTTCCCAGCGGCTGTGCGTCTCACTGAACAAGCCATTTCTGACCGCAGTCTTTGTGGGCTCTGACCTAGAGATTCAGCCTCATGAGGGAGCTTGGAAGACGAACTGAAGAGCGCCTGCAGGTCACCTGCAGCGAGCTGCTTGGAGAAATATATTATTGAGCTGTCAGGTTTTTTAGATCTGCAGCCAAGGCTCAGATTCTGTTGATGAAAGAGGCCACATACGTTTAGTATAAAAGGCTTTGCAATCAGAGTCAGAAAATCTGACTCTGGCTCTGCCACTGACTAGGTCCTCCAATTTCCAGTCTGTGGTGCCTTCCAGAACTAATATCCTACAATATTCATAAATCAAGCTGTATATTGTGATGAAGCATGCTGGCAAAAGACAGGCCCATATGGACTTGTATAATCCCCCTAAAATCAATTATTAATGAAGTCTTCAGCTGGCAGATGCTGTATGCAAGGATTGGTCTAGTGCCCACAATGTGATCTTCTGTTCCCATTTACAAATCAAGGCTATTGTAATCAATAAAGCCTCGTTAAACATTACTAAGGGAGTGGGCAAATGGTGCAGAGTTAATAACCTATTACACATGCTATTGTTTTTCCCTTGATCCAAAATATCCCTTTCTCTCTTTGCTGAATCCTTTTTCTGCTGTGGTACATGCTTGCACTAAACATTTCTAATTCATTTACCTCTAAAATTAGGCACGATTGATTGATGATTGATTGATGTTAAAATTCAGGGAAAGTCATTTCACACTGATTTCCTGAACTGCCCCCCATTGTGTTACTAGAATAATAATGAAAGTTTTAGCCAGTCAATTGGAAAACTTTTGATATTTCAGATGAAATCAAGAAATGTTAACTAACTTGTTTATTGACTCGTTGTGAAAGCAACTAGTTGAACAAGACCATGATGCATTTTGGTATCTGTTTAAGTCAGAAGAATCATTGTCCACTAATGGTACCAAAAATTTTCTAGTTGGGTGTTCTGTATTCAGTCACAAAAGGCTAAGGGTTAACTCGGACCAGACTTCCCAGAAGAACCTCACTCATCAGGACTCCACCACCTGAATGTGTGATGACTTGATTTGGTTCAGATGCAGCATTAACTTAGTACTTCCACTCAAAAAGTGCCCAAGTAACAGTCATAACAGCTGCCCGATATGGAGAGCTTACTCGTACCCTCGCCGGTCTAACGTCTTTATATATATTAGCTTGTTCAATCCTTGCTATGACCTTATGAGACACATACTACCACCACCCCCCTTTTACACCACTTGAAAATTGAGAGGGTAAGTATATGGTCTCATAAATGCTAAGCCCAGGCAGCCTCCTTCCAGAACCCCAGAACTTAGCCCTAATGTCCTCAGTGTACATTTCCGTTTTGTTTTTGTAGACAGCCTGTTATAAGGGGAAACTTTGCATATTTAGAAACACAGTGAATTCATCTTCACTAACAGAATCAGAGGATCTTCGAGTTGACCGGCTCCACAGAGATGCAGCCCAATCCCTACCACAACCCCAGGAGGGGCAGCCACCCTCTCTGTGCTCACCCCGAGGGACAGGGACTCACTGCATCCCGTAGTGCTCTGTTCCCACCTCAGAGAGCTGGGACCATTGGAAATGGCTTCTTTCCTTAAGCTGAAATGTACTTTTCTATAATTGCACCTGCTGGGCAGAATGCCACTCTCTGAAGTCACAGTGAAGACATGTACCTCTTCTTCCTCAGCATCCCTCAAACATCTGGAAGAGTGATTATGCACAGTCCTGAATCATATCCTTCTGGCTTCTCGTTCTTCACTTAAGTGCCACTATTTCAAGATCCAATTATCCTGGTCACTCTCCATGGGGCTTTCTAAGTTTTGGACAAATCTCATTTGAAATGCAGGGCCTGGAAACAAAGACAGTTGTCTGAAGGCCTCAAGAGGCCACAAGGATTGCACCACGACTGCAAGGCTGACATGCACTCCACACCGCTCACTCACAGCCAACTTGTAACCAACCCCAGCTCCTGGAGACTTTTTTTCATACTAAATGCTCATTAAATCAAACCTGCTCCATTATATATTTTTTAATTATCCTTTTAAACACAAGTGTAGGATTTAATATTTGTCACTAATGGTAGATCCCTCCTCAAGCCCTGAGAGAGAAAGAGAGAGAGAGAGAGAGAGGAAAACGGAGTGATTACTCTGCATTCATTCCACCCCAGGAGTCTTTTCTAGGTACAATAAAGAAATTCAAGTGATCTGTTAATTAGCTCATAGATATAATGAGTTATTATAGTAGGGAAAACAAAAAAGGTCATATTGGCACAGAGTTAAGCTGGACCCTAAAATAAAGATAGCCAGAGCAAATGCTCTAACAACTCTCAGAGCCTGGGGCTATTTTCCCATACTGTTTCCCTTGTGGAAAAGGGATCAGTTAGATGCTATAATTGTAGACATTTGCCCAAACAAGAGTCAGCCTGAACATCAGAGATGGCAGCCTGAAGTTGGTGGTATGTGGGTCATTGTTTTGTAATATGTGACACTGTTTCCATGCACAACAGGTTGAAGTTGGAGAAATTTGTTCAATGACTTTCAGTCTTAGCCAGAAGCAAGCGTGAAACCTAGACTCATAAAGAATAAAGTATTCCTCCATGGCATCAGCAGAACCGAGAAACACAAAACCTCCAAAGTAAGAAAATGATTATTCATAGTTTTAGACAATTGTTCTTTATGTTGCATAAACCGTGTTTAAATAATTCATAGCTACATAATCAAGATCCCACACACAAACTACAATAGATTTTATCTGCACACACCAAACGGATTTAAAATATCAGTGTGTTAGATGTTTTTCTTTTTTCTCCCAAAGGTTTTCATATTCTTTAGAATTAGAGAAGAGATTTCAACTTTAAAAATCAACACAGAAAAATGGAACATAGATTTAAAATAATAAGAAATAAACTGCTTAACATTTAGAACAACAGCCCTGTCCCACTTTTATTGAAAGGCAGAGCTAAGTGGCAGAGAGCTGACTTTAAATTATGATGTTAGTGGTCTTTCTTAGTTGTTTTCAAATTTAGTAAGGCAATATGAAAACCAAAAGGAACATTATAGAAAAGACCTTACTATTGTGTCGACTATAATAAATATCAAAGGCAAGCCCTGGGTAGACCTTGGTTGCCTGTAACACCTACTATCCCTACATGAGAGGAAAACTGAGTCAAATACAATAGCATTTTCCCAAGGACATTTGAAAGGTTGGTGGTGGAATTATAAGGAGAATCTATCATTTGCTGACACCTCCTTGTCCTTCTTCAATGGCATTCTTGTGCCGGGAGTTACTAAAGCTTGACATTCTCTGACTATAATAACAGAAGAAACCAGATCAAGACCACTGGTGAGCTGAAAGTCAGGAAGGAATTGTGGAGAAAAGAGAGAGGCTGTTTTTCCCAGGTGTCCCACAGTGATATTGACTAAGACATCAATCTCTTTGGCAAAGATGAACAACCCCTGTTTTCTGTGTCCCTGGGGCACAAAGGCATCCATATCAATACTATTACACTGGCCACAGCAATAAAAGAAAGAAAATGAGATTAGTACTTAACACATATGATTTCTTTTCATCAGTGTTAAAACAGGTCCCATACACATAGACAGAAAAAAGGAAAACTGTCTTGCTATTATCTAGAGAATTTAATGGTAGTTACAGGGAAAAAGGTATACTGAAAATTCAAAGTATCCAACAAAAGGAATATAAGCAGAAGACCATGGGCAGTAAAATATATATATTATATATGTCAGAAAAAGAGCACCACGTATATGTTTGTACTGTCTACTTAAGGTCACCCAACCTCTGTCCTCCCTTGTTCTATCCATCCTTTCCTCACCTTCTATACCTGCTAACTCCACAGGGGTGTAATTTTCATTTTAGATACATTTTGAGTATTTGCTCAGTTGAAAACCATCCTAAAAATGCAAATCAAAAGTAGATTATAGGCCGA
>CM052441.1:23762291-23788272 GCA_028533085.1 Varecia variegata | reverse complement strand
TAAAAAATAGAAAGAAATTAGCTGGCCAACTAAAATATATATAGAAAAAATTAGCCGGGCATGGTGGTGCATGCCTGTAGTCCCAGCTACTTGGGAGGCTGAGGCAGTAGGATCGCTTAAGCCCAGGAGTTTGAGGTTGCTGTGAGCTAGGCTGACGCCACGGCACTCACTCTAGCCCGGGCAACAGAGTGAGACTCTGCCTCAAAAAAAAAAAAAAAAAAAAAAGTAGATTATATATCAATTTAGTTCCCAAAGGCCTTATCTTTGCAAAATACATTTGTAAACCCTAAAGTAGTAAAAATATACATCTCCTCATTTTTATTAATAACAAATATAAATATGTCCATGAGATGAATGACCTTTGAGAAGTTTGGTTTGCTATCCAAATGACTTAGGGACCCAGGAAGGAATGCCGTTGGAGGAGATTTTGGCAGGGGTTTTGAGTACAAAACACAAAAACACACAATGGGAGTTGGAAAATATTTGGAAAACTCAAAGACAACAGCTTGCGCTCATTCTCAGCTGATTTGTGGCTAGCTTTCACTTTCCACCTCAGTGGGACTGATGGCAAAAGAGCACCAGAGGCCCGGTGGCCTGCTCTGGTGGCAGCTGTTTTATTCTATGGCCGTTGTTAAAAGAAACAAGGACCATTTTGGCCTGAGATGTCTGTGTGTTTGTTAGGAAACACAAAATGTGGCAAGTAAAATAATCTTATCTGCAGTTAAAGACAATCAAGCACAATATACTAGATTTATGAATATCTAGTGACATGATCTACATTTTCCAAAACAAAATAAACAGGCCGAGCATAGTGGCTCATGCCTATAATCTCAGCGCTTTGAGAGGCTGAGGTGGGAGGATCACTTGAGGCCAGGAGTTCAAGGCTGCAGTGAGCTATGATCGTGCCACTGCCTGGGCGACAGAGCAAGACCCTGTCTCTAAAAAAAAAAAAAAAAAAAGCAAATGAAACAAACACCCCATAACACAGAACTACAACCAAGCACTTACATTTAATAATGCATATTGCATGAGTAACTGATATTTAGACTAGCGATTTCAAAGATTATAAATCTCTGGAGACATTTCTGAAATTCCAAACCTAAGTCCAGTGTCAAAAGCAATAATGGTGGAGGCACTGTGGTCACCACAGTCTAGAAGTGGCCTGAAGCTCTGCCTGCCCGGGCCCTTCTTGTTTCCTGGTGCCTTAAGAACCTAGGTGGAAGAGCCACTAACTTAGTGACTTTATCACAAGGATTATTGAAACGTATCCCTGACACAAAAGTATTTAAATATTTAAAGGCAACCTATGCCCCCCCAAAAAAACAGTTCTTAAGGGAGTGTCTTTATCCAATTAAATGAGTACATTTTTTAAAACATTCTTCAGCCTCCTACTGTATCTGATCATTCTTTCTCTTAAAGGGATAAAACCCTATACTCCATGTGCAGTTAAGTGGCACCAAGTTTCACTTCTCTTCTTCCACATCTATCTTCAGGGCTTGTCCTACATTTATTCAGCTACGAAGTCAGGTTTGTTCTAGACCTGGAGCAGCTCTCAAATCCGTCTCTCCTTCTCCATTCCCATAGCAGCTGTCCTAACTCAGGACCTTATTAATTCCCCACCTGCATCCCAAGATGATCATTCTTTTTTTTTTTTTTTTTTTTGAGACACAGTCTCACTCTGTTGTCTGGGCTAGAGTGCCATGGCGTCTGCCTAGCTCACAGCAACCTCAAACTCCTGGGCTCAAGTGATCCTCCTGCCTCAGCCTCCCAAGTAGCTGGGACTACAGGCATGTACCACCATGCCTGGCTAATTTTTTCTATATATATATATATATTTTTAGCTGTCCATATAATTTCTTTCTATTTTTAGTAGAGACGGGGTCTCGCTCTTGCTCAGGCTGGTCTTGAACTCCTGACCTTGAGCGATCCTCCCGCCTCGGCCTCCCAGAGTGCTAGGATTACAGGCGTGAGCCACCGTGCCCGGCCCCAAGATGATCATTCTAAATGAGAAGAAAGGAATCATTTCACTCACACACTCAAACTCCTTCATGGGTGCTCCAGTGTTTACAGAGTCAGGTCTACACTCCTTCTTTGGGCACCCAGAATCTGTGAGGACCTGGGCCCCCACTGCCTCTCCAGTTCATGTCACCACTTGGAGAAACCACCCCCAGCATTCCAGGAACCCATATGCCTTTGTGTCTTTGTATTTTTCTTGCTGCTTCAAATGCCCTTCATTTTAAACATTTCCACAACCCTGAAGTCATTTCCCTTCCCACCTTTTTGGCTTGATCTCTACTCGTCCTTCAAGACTCAGCTCCCAGTCCTCTTGCGAAACCCCTGTGTCCTGAAATGGAGTAGAAGATTTCTTGTTTATGTGACCTTAATGCATTATACAATACTTCTTTTAAATATATATCTCATTCTATTATAATCATCTACTCACTAGTTTTCTTCACTTCCTACACTGTGAGCTCTTTGAGGACAGGGATTCTTGTTATTCATCTTTGCAACACAGAGTTTAGCTGGGACTTAGTAGCACTCAGTGCACGTTTAAAGAATGAATGAATGAAGGAATAAATGAATGTGTGTTCAACTTAGAATACATGTGCTGGGGAATCCAGGGAGGGAGGCTAGCATATAAAAATAAAGATTTTTATCAACTCACGTTAGTGAAACTTGTGGGTAACCTCAGCCCTGATTCTGTTCCCAGACTTAGTTGTTCATTCATGTGCTCATGCATTTATTTAACCAACATTTGTTGAGTGTCTGCCATGTTTCAGGTATTGTCCTAGGCACCGGAGTTCCACAAATATTGAAATACACTTCCTTCTCTCAAGGAATATGTAGCCCAGAAAGGGAGTCAGATGCAAAACCTGAGTGTCCTACTGATCTTCGGGAGCTGCAGAGAGGAGGGCAGGGCATGATGGAAGTTGAAGGAGGCTGTGGGGTGTCCCACTGGGACAATCTGCCTTGTGGAAGTGCTGTCTGAAGAGTGCCCTGAAAGGTGAGTGTGACAACAAGGTGGAGGAAGCCAGAGCTGACCAAGGGAGATGGCATATGCTAGTGCCATGGAGCTGAAGACATGAGCCACAATTAAATGAAATGGCCATAATTTGAGGCAAAACTGTTGCAAACCCATGCTCAATAAGACAGACCTGTATTAAAACTCTCAATTCTCTACCTGTGTAACCTTGGAACATTAACCCCTGCTGTCAAATGGAGGTATAATAGCACCGATCTGATAGGAGTGTTGTGAAAATTAAGTGTAAAGTAAGTGAAATCATACTTGGGAGATCTGTGGTGTGACACAGCATGCGGGGCATGATGACGATGAGAATGGTTGCTGGAACTACAACACAGAGGAACAGCACTGGTCGCCAAGGTCGCCATGACCCCAGCAAGGGAGTCTTCTGCACCATGCCAAAGAGTTCTAATCTGTAGTCGCTGACCAAAAAGTTTGGGAGAATTTTAAGTAAAAAAGTGCTAGATAATCAAATTGGCATCTTAAGATCTCTCAGTTAACTGTGTGAAGGATGAATTTAAAACCAGCATAAGACGTTCAATGAGGGCTGAACTGAGACAACAGTGGGGTGTGGTGAGAAGACAACAGATCCTAGAGGTGTTAAGAAGTCGACCCACAGGACTTGGCCACCTGCAGTTGGTGGGGCACAAAGGAAAGACAAGGTTGACAATGAGCCTTAGATTTCTGGCTGAAGCGACTGAAGTAGAAAACCATTAACCAAGAGAGAAAACATAGGAAGTAGAACCAATTTGGGGGAAATAGAGTTTCATTGTAGACAGTGAGTTTCTCAGCCTATGGAGTATCTAGACAGAGCTGCCGGTAGGCTATTGATAAATGAATTTGGTACAGGCTGGACTTACAGATAAGGAAAGAAACAGCACATTGTTTATTGTTGCTTCAAGCTATAGAAATAGATGTGTTCACCTGGGAAACCAGGTAAAATCTGAAGAGAGGCGATTACTATGTCTTTAGGTAGTAAGGTCATGGGGACAAATTATGTTTTATTTATTTATTTTTTTTTGAGACAGTCTCGCTCTGTTGCCCCGGCTAGAGTGCCATGGCATCAGCCTAGCTCACAGCAACCTCAAACTCCTGGACTCAAGCGATCATCCTGCCTCAGCCTCCCTAGTAGCTGGGACTACAGGCATGCGCCACCATGCCCGGCTAATTTTTTCTATATATATTTTTAATTGTTTGGCTAATTTCTTTCATTTTTAGTAAAGACGGGGTCTCACTCTTGCTCAGGCTGGTCTCGAACTCCTGACCTTGAGAGATCCACCGGCCTCAGCCTCCCAGAGTGCTGGGATTAGAGGCGTGAGCCACCGGGCCCAGCCACAAAATATCTTAAGGATAAACCCCTAAAGCAGAGACTTTGAGTCCATTTCAAAGATTGAAAGAAAACCTTAGAAGGCTTTTTGTTTGGGGTTATTTACAAATGGTTCAAACACTGTCCCAATATCAGAGAGTGGATCTGAAAAAGCCGACTTTAAGCCTCCACTCTGGGAGAATGAGAGTAGCCATGTTGCTGCGTAAAGATCTCAAAACAGTTCTGGAAGTAAACAGAGTGCCTTAAACTGCAATGTTAAGCATATTTTATTTAGCTGGAGATGACAGAGAGTGGTGGATCTGCTGAGATGGTTCAAATAAGTACAGTGTATGAAGACAGTTGGCCTCTACTTTAAGATACTCAGGTCGTGGGGGGACAATGAAGAGAGGAAATTGGGTTTATCAATAGGGAAATGGTAAAAAATAGGGGGAGAAAGATACAAAATACCCCGGTAAATTTTTCATACCCCCCTGCATAGAAATTCATTGCATCTAAATTCTTATTAATGTATTAAACATGTCCTAGGACTGCAAATACACATATCAGAAAAAGTTATAATTTTTATTGCACATTTGTTAAAGTTCTCTGCAGATATTAATTCTGGCTTATAACTAACTGGTCACCCACTTCCCCTACCTCTGCCCCCACCTCCAAACAACCACACTCCTGTCATCTTCCCCAATTTTATCATTGTCACCTTTACACATTGATGCTGTATGACGTTATCTCACTTATTCATTTGTTTATATGTTTATTTCTCCTCCCCTCCGTAAAATGAAAGCCCCGTGAAAGGGAGGGGATTTGTCCATGTCTTAGCGCAGAGCCGGGCACGCAGTTGGTACTCCATAAGGGTGTGTTCAGTGAGTTGAACAAATGAAGAGATTGCTTTAAAAAGCTCATTTATTACCTTATCAGAGAGGACTACCCTGATCACCCGAAAATACCACCCCTCCACACTCCCTGTATCTTTGCCTTCTTTATTTTTCTTAACATTTATCGCTACCCGATATATTCTGTATTTCTTCATGGGTTTTCGTCTGTCTCCCCCTCTTGCATGTGAGTTCACTGGCCACAGGCCGTTATTCTCACTGCTGTGCCCCGAGCTTAGAACAGTGCCTGGCACCAAGCAAGCGGTCCAAAGGGGCTGCATAAATCAGTGAATTTAAACTAAAATTGGGATTACACACCACAGCTCTTTCCTGTATATGCAGTACATTATTTTTCTCCTGCCTTCATTGTGATTAAAGGATTGACGTTCTCCCCATTCTATTAATTCTAGTCCACAGGCAGCACCCAGGTGCTAGGATAAGTCTGAAGCTTAACGTCAGTGGCATTTGTCTTGGTGTCCTCCCTCGTCAGACTCTCTGCCCTTCCCCTCCCTCCCCTCCTACACTCCCACCCATGACCTCACGCTGTCTCCTGTGTTCTGGAGCGGCAGGTCCAGGCAGGACCCCCTGACCTGGATTTTTGCCTTCCTGTATCATAATTGGCCTCTCCATTTCTCAGGGAAATATAACAATAACAATTATGGGTAACTCTGTGCTGCCTGCATTAAAGCCATCACATGGTTCAATCTTCATAGCAACCCTAATGAGGAGTCTATTAACACCACCCCTCATTATAAGTGGGAAGACAAACCCTAAGAGCCTGAATAATTTGTAAAGATAATACAATTTTGTTTTTAAAGGTCAGTTTTAAGCCCAAGTGTCTCTGATGTAAAAGCCTGTGTCCTTCCCACAATCAACCATTGCCAAGTGTCAAAGACAAACCAAGGTGGCTGTAGCTGGCAGTGGCTAAGTGCTTCTGTCTCTTGGGGAGGAAGGAGGGAAACTTTGACCTTAACGTGGCATTGCCTGAGACCCAACGCCTCAACACAAAGCTTAGATCTCAGTGTCAGCAGTGGGGCTTGTGGGCACGTTGGCAGATTTGTGCAAGACACGATCTTGAACAAGACACTTCCAGGCAGCTTCCTTTTAATCTCACTATGTAAGAAACCACCTTACATGCATCTTGCCAAGCCTGGTAGAAAACAGAGCAGAAAGTGTTTAATTAATACTATGTTGCTTCACCTCCCAACTGAGCCAAACACCCTCCAGGATCGTCAGAGTCCAGTTAGAATCAACTGGCTCATATGAGACAGAGCCTTTCCCAAGTTATGAAATACTTCCACTGCCTTTTATATCTCTTGACTATTTTTCCTATTAGCCATAAGATACAGATTTCTAAATTTCAGAGACAGGAAGAGGCCTCAGTGAGATCCAGCCCAACACTCTAAAGCCACCAGTTCTATTTTTACCTTATTCATGGAAGGTCTTTTTTGTTGACATTGAAATGTTTTTTCAAAAAGAAATTATATAATTACCAATAAGCAATATAAGTAAGGCCTTATCAAGGAGGACTCAAGGAACAATCACAACATTAGTGGGTGCTGGGCCTTGATTGTTTCCCCTCAAATTGAGGCTGTGTCTGCACAATAATTACCTGAAGTGTCCATTCTTAACCAGCAATTTTATGTCATATAGATACAAACTCCTTTAAAAAAAATAAATATAACTTCAGGGGTGGATCACCTACATACCACACATTATGCCAGCACTATGTGGTCAGTAGCTCTCTTAAGCCTCAGAACACACTTATGACGTAGGTCCTTTTTTTAACTCTTCTTTTCACAATGGGAAACTGAGCCCCAGAGAGGCTAAGTAACTTGTCCAAGGTCACACAGCTAGTGAATTAGAACCTGGGTAGTCTGATGACATTAGAGCTCCAAATCTTAATCACTAAACACTATACACATGTAATTAATGCTAATTCATTAACAAGAATTTTGCCTTGTGCCAATAATTCATCTTACAGCTTTTATTTGTAACTGTCCCCCATGTGGATTTTATTTACTGATGGGAATACTAGGAGGATGGGAAGGGAGAAGATAGTGTATGAAGCAATTGAGTAAATTTCCCAGCTTGCCAGCTCCTGGGTTTCAGATAAAAACTTGCACAATCTTTATCCTCCAAAATGCAGGGAGTTTTATCATCCAAGTTGCTGGCTTTCTCTATAACAAACTGACCTCCTTTTAAAATGTGTTTGTTTTTAAATGGCCATTAAAGATTAAATCTCCTGAATGAGTCAAAGGTAAAACTCAGGGTCACTCAGGACTAAAGAGACACAGGGCAACTGCACCCGGGAAGAGCTTCGGGTGAACCCGGTCAGATGCCTTCACACACTTGGAACAAGAAACGTGTTTAAGCAGTGAGGAGGGGAGGATCAGCTTCCTTCCCTGGAGAGACCCTGAACCACATCCTACTCCTGCTTAACTCTGGTGGCAGAGAATAAGGTGTCTATATCTGGGGCCATAAGTACAGGAGTGTCTCCAGCTGCTTGAGCTGGTGACATTGACTCGTGAGGTCAGCCAGCCAGTCTCTCAGTGTGTCTTCGCTGAGCTCCGTCTCTGCTCCAAGTGCTGAGAGTTAGAGATTTAGTGTTCAGCAAAACCAGGTGTGAACTTGCCCTCCTAGAGTTGACCATTTTGTGTTGGAGACAGAATGTAATCAAATTGTCTCACTTGTGAATATAACATTGCAAATCCAAATAAATGCTATGAAGCAAAGAAATTAGGGTTCTGTGAGAAGTCTTCGCAGAAGTGAAGTCAAAAGGGAGGGGTGAGGGATGGGCTTCCAGGCAGAGGGAACAGCATGTGCAAAAGCCCTGTGGTAGCAAGGCTCCCACTGGTCCAGACAGCAACTGTGTGCAAATTAGAAAAAAGGTACCACCTCCCTGAGACCCTTTGCTTCTATTAGAAAATTGTCATCGTTGACTAATTTTGTGTTAGAGCAAGACTTTTTACTGTTAACTTCTAGAAAACTGTTGTTTAGACAATTCTACATTATCTAGAGTGTCACAACCCTCTGCTGCTCAGTATCATAGCAACTAGTCCTGTGTGGCTACCAAGCACTTAGAACATGACTAGTCTAAGTTGAGATGCTCTGTAAGTACACAGTACACATTAGATTTTAAAGATTTAGTATAAAAAAGGATTGTAAACTATATCAATGATTTTTATATTGATTGTATGCTAAAATGATACTATTTGAATATATTGGGTTAAATAAAACATATTCTTAAACTTAATTTCACTTGTTTCTTTTTACTTTTTTAATATGACTACAAGAAAATTTAATTTAAAATAACATAGGTGGCTTTATGGCTCAAATGTCATCACTACTGACCAGCATTGGTGCATCTTTTGATGCAGTGGCCATGGGTACTGTGCACCCTGCATGGCAGGAATGGACGTGATGAACACAGAGAAATGAAAGGGGGCCAGAGTGGTATGACAAGGAGGGTGAGGGAGACAGAGATACAAGATAAGGCAAGGCCAGGTCGTGCCAAGTCCCGTCTCCTAAGCCTGGAGAGTTCAACACGTTTCATCCCTGGGTCCATGTTCATGGATGCTGCCCTTGCATTGAAGTTTGTCTAGTCGGTGATTTTTTGGAAAGGCTAGGTGACAAGATACTCTCTAATGACAGGGAGTGCACAGTCCAGCAGGAGACACAGGCAAGCAAGTGGGCCATTCAGTCAAGTGTGAAGAGTCCTGTGACCAGCCCGAGCCCCCAGTGCTAAACACACAATGGTGTGCTGTTGTTGATAGAGGAGGGTGGGAAAGAGAATACTGAAAATTCAGTGAAGACCTGCATGTCACTCATGAGAGAAGGTGTCAGCATGTGCTTTCCTGCCGGTGGGCTCTTAGTCCAGAAGGGCAGCGCACTGCCAGGGGAGAGCCAGGAAGAACAGAACCCACCCTGCCGCTGTTCTTGGAGACCTCTCGATGTTCTCGTGTGCATGTGTCTTTTCAGTAGACGGCATGCACAATTGTCTTTAGCATTCGGATGAGTGTAATTGGTGTCTCTTGTCACACCTTCCAACCAGAGAAGAATCAGAGCCTTGACCCTTAGGGAGTCAGCAAAAGGGGATAGTGAAGTTTCCCCTGGACAATACTGAAGGCTGAAGTTGTATGAACCACGAGCCGAAGACACAAGCCTGCCGGCTATGGAGTCCCAGAGCAAACCTCTTGTCCCTACTCCTACCAACAAGTTTCCATTCTTATTAAGATGAACCCGAAGAGCAGTGCAGAATAATAATACTGTTACAAGTAATTTGTACTAAGTAATTATGTACCCAACACTGTGCCAAATCACCTACGTTTATTAGCTCATTTCATCTTTTTAAAAACTTTATGGAATGAGTGGAATTGTGCCTATTTTACCAGCAGGAAAACTGATTCACAGAGAAGTTAACAATGTGCCAAGTCTGCAAAGACACCTCTCATTCTTCCCATTTCCCCATGTGTCAAATGGGGACCGTATTGGAAGCAAATGAGGTCATGAACAGAACATGCTCTGAAGAGTACAAAGATTGGCACAAATGTACAACTTACTGTTGCATTTTAATTGTTCATTTACGAGATTAAAATATCCAGATTTAATATGAAAAGCAGGTGTAGCACAGACCTTGTGCCAGCTCCTAAGTGCTTTGCACTTGTTAGGTCACATAAACTTCACAACAATGCCATGAGGTAGGTGTCGTGATTGTCCTCATTTTACACTTCCATTCTCTGCTGGAAGCACAGAGAGGCAAAGAAATCTACTCACGTGTACACGACTGCTGAGTGGCCAAGCCAGGCTTCAAACCCAGGCTGTAACTTCTTACCCACTGCTCTATCTCATCCCTCAGTTCATGTGGCTTGGAGTGCCAGGTGCCAAACATCTACCTATGTTTCACTTGTTAGACAAAAAAAAAAAGAAAATCTATAAAGATAAATTAGAACACTAGAAATTATATATATTTTGAAGTATTCAGCAAAAAGGAAAGTAGCTAGATCATTATTTCTATATATTATTGACTTAAAATGAAGGTCATTTTAAGGTCTGTAACGTGACCCATTTTCTGTCAGAGATCAGTGTTTCTGATTTTAAAGCATAAAACAATGTGTAAAGTTGCTTTACAGCTTATTTCTTGCAGAGGACCTAACTTGGAGGGTGGTGTGTGCACACAATAATCCTCAAGGTCACGGTGCATTGAGACAGACACCAATATTGCCTCAGAAGTGAGTGCCCAGCTCGCTCCGTCCCACCCATCAGAAGGTCCCCTGGAGAGGGAGGGATGTGTCGGCACAGACCAATCTGCAGCAGGAGACACCTGTGGGCCCCAGCTCTGAACAAATAGGGCTGGTGTGAGTTGACGTCAGCCTCAGTGTTGGCGTGACAGCCAGGTGGGTTAATCTGTTTGTGCAGATAACCTGTGCTGAACATGGAGCCTATGCCAACATTCAGACTGGGACACCCTGAGTTCCCGCCCTCTCTCACGACCTCCCCAGTATCCTGCTGCAGTGATCGTGTTAGAATCCAGAAAGGCACAGGACTAGGGTCCGGAGGCAGACTCTGGAGCCAAACTACCTGGTGATGAGCCTGACCCTGCCATTCCTCAGCTGTGTGACCTTCAGCTAATCCCACAGCCTCCGTGTGCCTCAGTTCCCTCACCTGCAAAATTCAGGTAATGACAGATCCACCTCGGGAGGCTGTCGTGAGTTAAATGGGTGAGTGCAGGTCAGGCTCTTAGAACAATGGCTGGTGCACAAGAAGCATGAGCTGCTAGTATTGTCATCCAAAGCATTGCAGGACCTGTCACCTGCAATGTCACTTTTCACATCCTCATATTAAGATGACACAACTACGTATTAATTGTTTTTATTAAGGTTTGATTCACATAACATAAAAGTCACCATTGTAAAGTGTACAATTCAGTTTCCTTAGTGTATCGGCTGTGTTGAGCAACCCTCATCACTATCTAATCCAGGACGTGTCTTATCAGCCCAAAAAGAGGCCCCACCCGTAGCAGTCACTCCCCCGTCCCCTCCCCCGTCCTCTCACACCCACTGATCTTTCTGCCTCTGTGGATTCGCCTATTTGGGACACTTCATATAAATGGCACCATACAATCTGTGGCCTTTTGTGAAGACACAACTGCGAAGGAAGCCTTTACACTTCAGAAGCAAAATAACAGGATCCCACCACCCTTCCCCCCAAAAATAATAAAGCGTCAGCTGCATTCGCTCACGGTAACGGCCTCTCAGTGGGCTGACGGGGGGAGGCTCAGCTGGATTTGGGGTTTTGAAACATGTTAAGCTTTGAAGCTCATCTTCCATCCCACGCAGCACGACAGCGATACGGAGCCGCAGGCCTATTGCTCCAGCCTCCTTCTTCCCTGTTTCCCACGTCGGCAGAGAACCGCTGACAGCTAAGGCGCATGACCAAGTGTCTCCCCTGCCAGGAGACCTGACCTATAGAAGGAGACTGAGGATAGAAGCTTCATGAAACCATAAACCTTTCTTTAAGCTCATGACAGCCCCAGGCTAGGAAGTCATCTATGGTCTTAAATCTTTGCTTGAGGTGTGCTATTTCATTGCTTATGAAGAAGTAAACCCCAACATTGCTCTTAGAGAGAAACAAATAATCCAGAATAAAAGCCATCTCAAACCCATTCTCAGTTTGAGAAGGAAACAAAAGTGCATTTCATTACTTTCTCCAATCTCTGAGACCTTGTGGAGAATCACAGGATGGCGGGGAGGAGGCTGGAGCCAGAAGTGGATTAACGTGTCAGGCACGAGCTAGCAGAAGGAGGTAGCCGTCAACCTCCGGACCCTCCTGTGTGCCCACAAGTGGCCAGAGAGCCAAGGAGCACCACGGGGAGCAGCCCATTAATCCAGACAGCCAAGTAAGGCTCCAGTTTAGGAAAGCATATGTTGAACATGCATATTCATGAAAACCAGGCTAAACTAAATTTATAACTTGTAGCTGAATCTTTTGGACACCTGGGTACAATCCAGTATAAATATCTGTTGTATTATGATGATTATTTGCATTGCCCAACCATGAGACTACATAATTTTGTTCAGAACACTATAGTAAAAAGAGTAGTAAATGTGGACCCAAAATACTTCGAGCAAATCTTGACTCATTCATTCAATCTCTTTGTGATCTTAGACAACTGCTTTTGTTTCTTTATCCTGGCCTTCTTCAAACGTAAAACAGCGATGATCCCCCAGACCCCTGCAGCCCTAAGAATATACCAAAGTTTCTTCTCACTCATGAATGAATGCGAGAACGTAGCACCAACGTGAACTCTCTCAGGGCTAAGCTCCCAGAGTCAGACTGAAGTCCAGAAAGGGAAACGCGAGTGGTGACTTCGGCCAAATGAGCCTCTGTTCATCAGTAAGTGGTTTGAGAATTGAAAAAACATTCCAGTAAGCCACTGGTCTTCAGTCAAGCGAAGATAGGATTAAACAAGGCAAGTATCTTTTTATGTAGCAATGGGATTAAAGAACAAAGTTGTACTTATGACTCTTGCCTTTTTTTCTCCCCTTTTTTTTTTTTTTAGAGACAGGTCTCACTCTGTTGCCCAGGCTGGAGTGCAGTGACCTGATTGTAGCTCATTGTAACCTCAAACTCCCGGGCTCAAGTGATCCTCCCACCTCAGACTCCTGAGTAGCTGGAACTACAGGCCTATGCCACCACACCTGGCTAATTTTTTTATTTTTTGTACACATGGGGTCTTACTGTGTTGCCCAGGCTGGTCTCAAACTCCTGGTCTCAAGCAATCCTCCCACCTCAGCCTCCCCAAGTGCTGGGATTACAGGCGTGAGCCACTGTGCCTGGCCTCATCCTTGCTTTTTAATTGTTGTCAAAGGGGCAGAGTATTCTAATATCTCTCTAGGAAAACCAACATCCTTCTGAAGGCGTTAAGCTCCAAGCTGGCTTACAGTCAAGCCACAGGAAGGAGAAGATGGCTGAGCATGAAACATAAACTGTGTAACTAGTACCTGAGGAACAGAGAGCTAATTATAAAATGCACCTAGCCTTAGGCCCCACTTTTATGGGTCACTTGCTGCCCTTCCTATTTGAGGATCTGGAAAAGGTTACTTTGTTACCCGAGTGGACTTTGCCTTTCATGCCAGTGGCTAAGCGTCCAATTGCCCGGTGGTTTCTCTGATTACATGATCACTCGGGCTGACTGGGATTTCTTTATTCTAGATCAGCTCTCTTTATCGAAGGACCCAACGATGATCTCTGGACATTCATTCCTTTATGGCACCAAGGCTACAGATAGCAGTGAGGTCACATGGCACTCTGGCACAGTCCGAAAGGCACAAGAGGTCTGTACATACTGTACCTGCTCTCACGGCCAGGTGTTGCCCTGTTTTATAGCTTCTCAAGAACTGACACTCCAGTGCACACTGTAAACAATTCAGGAACAGGTCTATAAATCACACAGTTTACATAGAAACATATTTAAACTACCCTTTGGGATTAAATGTAGCTTGCGTTTCCAGTTTATGAACGGTGACCCTTACCGATAGAATTCATAAATCAAAAGCAAACTCTAATCCATGCAGGCTTCATTTCTGTCCCTGAGATTTTCACAAGGTTTTGTTTCCCAATCCATTTGAACAAAACAAGATAGATCAGCTTTCGTTGTAGTCAAAATATTTTGCAGGAGCTGACGAAAAATTCTCATCATGAGGCAGATAAGCGGGGACACGTGATGTCAAAACAAGGTCAAGCAAACTTGAAGTTAAACAAATAGTTCTCAGCGGGCTGTTTTGAATGTCCCTTCTCTTTGCTTGGAAGAAATATAATTTTTTTTAATGTTTCAAAGCATTCCCTTACTGCAAATGCGCAAAGATGAAAATCTCAGCCCCCTTGCTTATGTTCCTAAGCTTTTATCAGTTGGAGCATCCCAGGTGGACTGGGAGAAAATGTTGATCATTGCTAGAATAAAAGGAACTATTTTTTTAAGTTTTATTAATACATAGTATTTGTACATATTTGTGGGGTACATGTGATATTTTGATACATGCATATGATGCGTAATGATCGAATGAGGGTATTTGGGATAACTATCACCTCAAACATTTGTCATTTCTTTGTGTTGGGAACATTTCACATCTTCTCTTCTAGCTATTTTGAAATATACAATATATTGTTGTGAACTATAGTCACCCTACCATGCTATTGAACACTAGAACTTGTTCCTTCTATCTAAGTGTATGTTTGTACCCATTAACCAACCTCTCTTCATCACCTCCACCTCCACACACACACCCTTCCCAGCCTCTTATAACTCTTATTCTACTCTCTAGCTTCATGAGATCAACTTTTTTAGGTCCCACATATAAGTGAGAACATGCAATATTTGTCTTTCTGTGCCTGGCTTATTTCACTTAACATAATGACCCCCAGTTCCATGCATGTTGCTGCAAATGACAGGATTTCATTCTTTTTTATAGCTGAATAGTATTCCATTGTGTGTATACACCACACCTTCCTTATCCATTCATCCAGTGGTGGACACTTAGGATGGTTCCCTACCTCGGCTATTGTGAATAGAGCTGTGCAAGAAACACAGAGATGCAGGTATCCCTTTGATATACTGAAAGTCAAGAAAGAAATTCACCCAGATCTGAAGTCGGTCCCTCCACCGACTGTGACACTCAGTTTGCTGCCTTCAGAGAGGCTGCTGCTGCCGCTTGGAAGGGAAAACACAAAGGTTCTCCTTGAATCCGGTAAGGACAAGACTTGTGGATGGGTGTTATCATTTACACTGGAGCAGGTGGGGGAATTTTATGTAAACTGCTCTCTGCTTTTCAAAGAATCAGAGTGATCATTTTTTATTGAGTATCAGATGAGAATTGTCAACAATCCCATGCAAAAAGTCAACAAAGGAAAGGTGTTAAGCACCAAATTGCCTTTTAATGTGATATTCATGAATCTGCTATTCTCACTACTTAGAAATTCCTTAATCAGTTTTTTTCTCTCTTGGGGCAAAAAAAAAGGTCTCTTTTAATGTTACTTGCAAGCACGGGATTGATTTGATTTCATTATTTCAAGAGTACTTACAAGAGGCTCAGCACTTTTAATTTGAAGCGAAGCTAAATACTTGCATGCATGTTTTTCTGCTATCACAGACACAGCCTTTTGTTTTTTACAGCAAATGCACTGAAAAATGGACAACCGATCAGACACCTAATACAAAATGGGACTTGATAGATCTATTTAGACCAGGGTCCCAAGCTCAGAACTACTGACATGTGGAGCCAGATAACTCTTTGTCAAGGACTCTCCTGTGCACCATGGCTATTTAGCGGTATTCCTGCCCCTTCCCACTGGATCCCAGTAGCACTTCCCCGGTGTAACAAACAAAAATGTCCCCAGACATTGTCAAATATCTCCTGGGGGACAAAACCACCTTTGAGTGACAGCCACTGATTTAGATAAAGAGAGGATTGGGGGTGGCGTGGGGGGAAACAGGTCTGGAAATAGAGTCAGCTGAAAGATCTGAAGTGGATTTCTAGTCATAAAAATAACAATTGAAATTAGAGAAACAAAAGGATAGTGAGAAAGCTGGGAGTTTCCAATTTAGAGTCTCTGTCAACACATCGCAGTATTGTTTTGCAAGTTCCTGAAGGAGCATCTGATTTATCCGAAAAAATGAAATCAATTATACTTATTCTTGCTAAGATATAGTGCTTCCCAGACTAAATAATCAGCTAAATCATAATTAAGATGAAATAATTTTAAAGCTGGTCCAATGTTTTCTTCTTGAACATACTGCTGATAGAAAGGAGAAAAATTTAAATGTTAACTTCTTAGGTTTCTGTTGTAACCCCACAAAGTTGATGATGGCTAGTTTGTGCCTTTTTCAGTTACCTACACCAATGTACAGCTGTGTTTCATCTTGTGTTTTATAGACATAATAGATAAGATTCTGTATGCAAATGTTTTGGAAAATCAAATGATCTCTTTATGTCACCTGTCTCTTCTTCCCTCTCTCCTCACCTCTCCCCAACATGCATGCAGCACATACTTTTCTGAGCTTTATTAGCCTCGTTTTTATTTTCTCTGTAACTATTAATTTTAACCTATGGTCATGGTTTTTTTTCCTTCAAATCAAGAATCTCTTTCTTCAAGCAACTTTTTAGACAGACCCCCATCTTATAAAGCAGGACTCTCCCCTTCCCCTACCCTACAGGTACTCCTGAAGCAGAGTCTGAAACCACTGATGCAGGAAAAGGAATTAAACTTGTAAATGCACAGTTATTATAGACAATGTGAGGCATAATAATGTAAGCATTTTAAGGTCAAAATGACTACGTTTATATGTGCCAGATTCTCAATTAGCCTCAGAAAAAATTCACAGTTTTCAAAGACTAGGCTAATGTTATAAAGAAGAAAAACTCTCTTTGGTCTTTAAAAGACGGGGAAAAAATACTGCAATAAGAATTCCATTTATGGTACAAAGCTGTTATTCCCTTTGGTTCAGTTAGAAGTCCTGGTTAAATGTCACTTCTCTGCTGTGAGGAGCCACCTCTCAATTTTAAACTTCACCGTAACTACACTGAGTTCGTGTCTTGACAACCCCTAGCCCACCTTACCTGTTTGTCTGGGGTTTCTTCAGCCCCAACATGGTCTCACCTGTCAATCAACCACCCTCCCGTACTGTGCTTTTGGCATCTCTGCAGATATTGTTCATGTCTGACGGGAATTCCCACCTCCTGGTCCCCATCAAGTCGACTGCTATGTTGTTTTGTTTTGCTTTGTTTTTTTAATTTAGCTTCAAAACCTACCTGAAGTTTTTCCTGAGTATTTCTTTCTGGAAAGAACTCTGCCCCTCATCCCCCGTAGAATCTGTAGACTGAGCTGAGCTAAATCCTTGCCTGACCTTTGAATTCTCATTGAAGTGTTTCAATGAATAGGTTAATCACAGGGTTACACCTAGATGACAAATTTCTCAAAGACAAGACACTATATTTCCCCTTTATTCTCTACGTTTTGTTTATAAGACACAGTAACTTTTCAAATAATGCTTGCTAAAATAGAATTACCTATATACTTTTTAAAAATAACAACAAAAATGGGTTATTATGAACGCAGATATAAATAGGCCAGCCATGGAAATAACAGTTAATGCAGTGCATAGAGTGTGATGGTCAATTTTATTTGTCAACCTGACTGGGCCACAAGGTACCCAGATATTTGGCCAAACATTAGTCTGGGTGTTTCTGTGAGGTTGTTTTGGATGAGATTAATATTTAAATCAATATATGGAATAAAGTAAATTGCCATCCATAATATGGATGTTCTATTCAGTTGAAAGTCTAAATAGAACAAAAGGCTGGCCGTCCCCCAGGTAAGAGAGAATTTTCCTGCCTTAGAAGCCTTTGAACTAGAACATCAGCTCTTCCTGGTTCTACAGCAGCCGGCCAGCCTTCAGACTCCAACTGGGACAGCCTTAGCTTTCTAGGCCAGGAGAGGCTGCCTATATTACAGGGGAAAAGGACACACAGGACTAAGGATCATCCATGGAGCCACAGGGGACAGAGATGGACTCAGGTTTTGTGGGACCTGAAGCTTAGACCATTGTGGAGGGGGAAGGGGAGGGATCCTTTTTAGGAAAAAGAATATGAAATTGGAACGTTCTAGCTCAATGCTTACCCAGCTTCAAGAGTGTTGGGGGAGAGAGAGAAACAGAAGGTAGAATGAGGGCTGCTGTCAAATTTTGACAACTAACTTTTGAAATTATTTCCAGACTTAAACGAAGTAGCAGATGCCCTCCTAAAATAAAAACAAGTCACAAGTAAAAAAGATATATGCATTTTTACCAAGGGAAAAAAATGTCCTCAATAAATAAAATATGGTTAGTAGATACAAATACAATGGCAGCTGCTTACAACACTGGCAAATTGTCAATTCCCAGGCAAATGAATGCTAAGGGTACACACCATGACTGCATCTAACATCAGAGAGAAGGGCTCTAAAATTAGCTAACTTTAAAGTTGCTCAAACAAATATAACCATTCGTACTCCGGGGGTGTTGATGCATGCAGGCTGTGGGGGAGAGAGTGCTGGTTTCTTGTTTTTCATGCTTGCAATCAAGAGAATGGGTTGGTTTTCTAGAAAGTTTTCAGGGCTGATACATTTTATGTTTATACAAATGAAAAACAATTTTAAAGTTTGCCTGAGTCTGGGAGTTCATTTTGGTTACAATTGACTGTACCTCTTCAAGAAGCCACAAGCTTCCATCCGAATTTCTTCTGCGTTTAACACAGGTTACTTAACATTGCAGTGGGAGGTGGGAGAACAGCTATTTTGTTCTCTGCTATAACCCTGTAGCTTCTTAGAGATTCCATTTCTTCATTTAGATCCTCAGCATCTTAATTTATGGATGAACAATTCACAATTACTAAAATCACTCATGACTCTTGCCTTTATTCCTTTCAAAGATAAGGTGTGTTCTGGGGCAGATAAAAATGACAACATGACTTATTCAAAGGGACCCAGTTTCCCTGTCTTTCCCTAGTCCCCCGAACTAGCACAGACTAAAGAGCGCAGGGGTCCTTATTTCATCTGCTACTGACCAGCACACCACTATTACTGAAATAAAAGTAGATATGTTCTATTTCCCCCCAGGGGATGTAAAAAATCATGGGCATTATGTTGGGAAAAGTGATACCACCGAGGAGTGACATGTTTAGCTTTGTTACAAACCTTACTAGGATGAACTCAGCTAAGGAAGGCTGGCCGTGCTTCTATATTCAGTACCGGCTATCAGGCATTCTTTCAACCTGTCCCCCATCACAGAGCCTAAGGCGAGAAAATATCACGCAGAGCTGGAGTCCAAAGAGTGAGAAAGAAGCCACAAATGAAATTGATGGCAGTGATCACAGGCAGTAGAAATAGTGACATGGCTTCCATTAGACTCTTCCCTCGCTTTAGTGTCATTACAAATCACCTACTAAAATCAATCCTTGCCTGGGCTCAGAATAATGTGCATAGTTGGCTTGTAAAGTAATGAACTTGGTCCATACACCCCAGATGTTTGTGTGTGTATATATGTACACACACACATCACACACGCATATGCTGTAGACCCTCATCATTCATGGTACTTGTGTTCTGTGAAGTCTCTGCAAACACTGAATTCGTGCATACTGAAGCGTTGCTCCTAGGGAGAAATATGGGGTTGGGTTCCTGCGAGCCTTTGTTCACAACATCTTTCTGAACTGATCAATACACAACCTTGTTTTATGTGTGTATCTGTTTAAAGACTCCTTATGTAACATATACTGTTGATGCATTGCCATGGAACTCACAGCCAACAGCACTGTCACTCGTGGCCAAATGAACCTTACCTATCACACGTAATTTCTCTGCAAGGCACTCCTCAGCCTTCTTGGGCTTTGGAACACTGGCCAGCACTTCAGCACCATGCATGGGGCCATTTTAAACACTGAAATCACCAAAAAGCACAAAAATGTGGGGAAAAAAGTGGCACTAGATAGACTGTGTAAAGGATACTTGTTTACATAGGATACCTGAAACAAGAAGGCAGAGCATGGCCTTGTTTGCCCTCAGCTGAGAACATGCACAATAAGCAACTCAAATTTGTCACTGCTCTGCACGTGTCTGTGAACCACCGCGACAGTCATGCGAGTGCTGATTTGGGGGTTGCAAATAAATTGTCATGAGTAGACAAATGCACAAGTACAGACTCTGCAAATAATTAGTATCAACCATATACATTATATATATATATAAAATCAGTGTCATTACTTTATAGTCACATTATGATTCAATCAATATTTATTGATGCCTACTATAGGCCACAGGGTTCTGTGATAGATGCTTAAAAACATGCAAAAAGTATAATTCACAATAGCTTTCCTCAGGTATAGATTATTGGGGAGTCAAAGAATTTGTGTATGAAATAATAACAAATAAAGCAGGAGAAAGCCAGTGTTGGCTGAATAACGGAAATAATACATGTTATATAAAAGGTATGCAGACTTTGTTCCTGTCACGGCTATGTCATGAATTAATTTTTACATAGACTTTGGAGGAAAAAAATCAATTGAGTTTAGATCTGTACTGTCCAATTATGATAGACACTAGCCACCTGGGGCTATTTAAATCCAAATTAAAATGAATTAAATTGAAAAAAATCCGTGCTTCAGTCCCACTAGCCACATTTCAACTGCTTCATAGCGACATGTGGCTGGTAGTTACTGTACTGGATGGCATGGATACAGAACATTTCCATCAGTACAAAAAGTTCTGTTGGAGACTGCTGATTTAGAGTCTATAATTTATATATGTTAAAAAACAATGAGAAAAAAATCACAAATACAGAAACCTGTCTCATTTGATATTATTAAAACTACAAATTGCATGGAATATTTTAGGTTTTACCTTGTTTACACACTTGAAAAAGGCAGTTTCAAGCTTGCCGTTTCTTGCCCACCAACAACATTGTAGGTAGCAGCCTAGAAACACCATGAGGTTTCCACAAGGTGCTCGGATAACAGCGATGTACCTACGATAAATAAACAGCAATCTCCTGACACTCCATGCCCAGTGAGGGATCATGACATGTCAAAAATAAACATATTCCATTTTCCTAACAGCTTTCTCTATCATTTGTGTTGGTTAATTCTCTCAGAGGCACTCAAAGTTCCTACGTACTGTATGAGCCCTGGAGAATGAATCAGAAGACGGACTGGCTGCTGGATTGGATTAATCAGTTTCATCAGTCACTTACTATGTAAACTCTAGTACACGTGGATCAGGAACTGGGCTTTGAACTGTGCTCCCACGCACTTCTATGGAGCTTCCCGAGTGCCCAGAAATTTCCAAATGTCATCCCACCCACTCTGGGACTCCCGGAACCTTGGGTCTCCCTTGCTGCCAGCTGTGCATATGGCAGCCACTGTGTGAGGGCGCAGGCGGGGTGGGGGGGTTCCCCACAAAGCCTGCAGCGCTTAAGCTTTAACCAGGAAGGAAGGCACGGGTCCGCTTGTTTTTCAGATGCTCAAATTTTAAAAAGTATTCCATAATACGTCAATTCCTATCCTACCTTTTCATTGCCAAACTCTCGTCTCACTCCCCACCCCAGCTTAGGAGGCATTTCTCCTGGTAGAGGAAGATGCAGGAGAATGGAAACGTCTCTGAAAGTAGACTCAACAGTCTACTTTGGAATTCTTTCTGTCCTGCACTTGGACCTGTAGCTTCTAAGCTTGGAAGATTAAGAACTTGCTGTCTTTGTTCCCAAGCACAGTTCTGATAACTTCCCCAAGTCTCCCACCCAGTTGGGGTACAGTCACATGAAGAAGAAAAGAACATACAAGTTGATTTCTCAAGTTTATTATCCTACTACAAACACCAACCTGTGGAGTGAATGCATCTTTAAACATTCAGATTAGTTACCAGTCTTACTTAAATGAGTATAATGGGTTGTTCCAATACCTGAGCAATTTTCTATCCCACTGTCGTTAGAAGCCATAAGGGATATCAGGAAGTAGCTAACTTGAAGGCAGAAAGGCATATTTGATCAGACTGATGAGACAAATACACCTGGGATCAAGTAGTTTGGCTTTGGCTTGGAAAATGGATATATCTTTCAGACATACCCTGGTCTATAATATACATCTTAATTTAGTCCTTAACTTCTAAATTTACGTTCAAAGATTACTTGGGGAAAGAGAGTGAAGAAGTGGAGATTATACTCCCTGAAACTTGTGAGAAATGTTCTCTCAACTACCACCCCATGCTTTAAAAAATAATCTAAAACATCAAGGAGTTAATTTTTTAAGCTCCATCATCCAAGAGATGCTGCCAACCTTTAATAGATTTAATTTTTATAAAGAAATTATACAGATTCCATATGCGATTAAATTAAAAGCACATTAAGTCAGGAACTCAGAGAACCTGCCTCCACCACTATTGGGAGTTCAACCTATTGCCCTTGTTACACATGCTCTCCAAAAGAAAGGACAAATAAAATTTTTCAAACTAAGTCCCAACTGTAAACTTTTCTGAATATGCTATTTTTTTAATTGTTACGAAAACTGCTTTTGGGCACAGCTAGCTTTTCTTCTAGTAACAACACAGTTGCACAGTTACCTGTCTTCACCTAGGACATAAAAAGTGATGTTCATTAAAAAATATAAGATAGAAGATTGAGCAGGCAATTTAAAATATAATAGCAACATTTTGATTTTATTGGTTACTGGTACGAGACTCCAAGGATGAATTCCAGCTCCAGGTAATAGATCTTGTAGGAAACCACAGAGTGGGTTGTGATTAGTATTTTCAGTGACAAGGCAATCTGATTCCTCCTATCACTCCCATGTGAATTACAGATGGACAGAGTTCACACTGGGTGGCAATACTGCCAAAGGAAGAAAAGATGCCATCTTACCAAAATGTGTGTGTGCACGTGTGTTCACATGTGTGTGCATGCATGTGTGCTGCTCAGCCTGGAAGGACATTTTTCTAGGCTTCTTTCTCTCTTGGCCTCTGACTATTTAGCACTGAGTTTGCAATTTTCACTCAGTCTCTGAGCCCGCAGTGACCACTGTGTGAGGCAGAGGTAACTTGGATGTACACTCATTTCTTCTTCCACAGGCTCCCATGAACAGACATTTCTATTTCTGTGTCACCGAGTCTATTACACCTGGCATCCTTTAGGGTAGGCTCTTAATGCTTACTATTAATAATATTGTTTTAAGAATATATAAAACACTATAGTTACACAGCAGGCACACTAGGGAGTGATTATATAAAGGCATTCAACTTAGATCCTGCAAATAACTATAATAGTACTTACAATATTTACCTAAAGTTTTCACCTAGCTCACATACTCACCACATAGCATTTTTCACCCCCTCCTCTACAAGATAAAATTACTTTTGGTAAAAACACAAAATGAAATAAATAATAATAATAGACAGAAAATCAATGCAGTTAAACTTTTCTTTTATGGAACTTTGTATCTATAACCCTGCCAGTAAAAATTAATAAGAAGTGATTTTAATAAAATTTTAATAAAATTAAAATTCAAGTGACTTTGAAATCCTGCCACTGTTGTAATGTTTTGTTTTCTTGATTTTTTTCTTTAGTTTTAAACTAACAATTTAAAAAAAGAATACACTTCTATTTTAAAGAATGAGTCCAATTCAGAAAACTACCATGTAGGAATTAAATTTGTACTAACCAAATAACAATATTACACCCTGCAGCTAGCACTGCTTCACTGTTTTTAATATAAACACAAATAAAAGCAAAATGGTCACAAAAAATTAAGAGTAGACATAACTCAAGTTCTGTTTCTTCATCTTTATAATCTCTATGCTATCTTGTTTATTTCAAATCTACTACTTAAATGCAGGCATATGGTGCACCTCAGGGGCTGGAGACACAAATATTGTCAGAAGCGAATTTAAATTCCACACTGTTATAACTGTACTCTAGGAACAAGCATTTGTAGCTAAAGCCGCATGTGCTGGGGGCTCACTGAATAGTTGGGAATTTTCTGAATTAACTACCATTTAGAATATCATGTTTATTAAAGGACAAGTAATAAATATATGTAAATTTGAAGCACATATATATATATGATTAAAACTTAGTAGTAATCATAAAAATTGTTCAAAACTTAAACCAACAACAGATTTCCTTCAAGGAATATTTTATCATGGACCTATAATGTTTAGAATTAATAGCTCGTGGTGATGACAAAAAGCAGACTGGCTTGTAGTCAGTTTTATCATTGTTTTTAAATTCTCTTTAGACAAAGCATCTCTGTATTGTTGCACAGAGGAATGACCAGCCCTGACACCTCACTCACGGTATACCACTAAGTTCCACTAACACATCTAATGGAACGTGTGGCTGCAAAAATGCAATTTGCAAGCAACTTAAAAAATATTGAAATAGGTTCTGAATGGTCTATCTTGGCCTCCATTGGATTTTTGATAGTTTCATTTAAAGATATAACATGTCGGGGGTCATGGTTGGCACTTACTCCACTTTAAGAAATTTGGTATTAATTTAAAATTTAACTAATTTTCAAAAATAACTTATGGTACTTTTTTTTATTCCAGAATTTCTGTAACTACTTTTGGAACCTATTTATATTTTCATCATGGCCCATGTTATAAGTACTACAACTTCAATGCCTACAGTTTCCTATTCCTACGTATTTCTCTCTTCAAACTGTTCTTTCAAGCACTAAGGGCTATATCCTGGGTTCTAGATCCTGAGATTTGGTCATATGATCTTAGTTTTATATTTCAAGATTATATTCAGAGAACTTCAATGAACTCATGTTGGTTGTTCTACCATTTTTAGATAATTTTCTCACCCCCACCTCATGTTGTTAATTAAACATAAACTAATTTGAGAAAGCAGAAAATAAGCCTCAAGCTATAATTGAAGTTTTTATTTGCAAATAATAAGCCAAGACATTCAATAGTTCAGAAACTGTGACAATGTACCAGGGTGTTGGGATCACGAGGATGCCTTCACTTTGCATTTGCAACCTGGAATGATTGAGCAGCAGTTGGGCTCTCCACCAAGAACACAAACACACCTGTGCTTCCTATTTATGTTCACCTGCTGACTAATACTCCCACAATGACTTTCCTGGCACACTACTTTACTGTAATGTTTTAACCTATTAAATTCCCACTGTATCAGAAATGTGTTCATCCCAATCTGTCTTATAACTGGGTATAAACAGTGGGCTGCTGGAACCAGCTTGTATCAGCTTGCAAGAGCTGATGGTTGGGTAGCATCTATTCCCAATTTATGTTTAACGATGTTGCACTTGTGGTTTAAAAGCAGCATGGTAAAAAAATTTACACTACAGAAAATGGCAAATGGCACAAATCAGGGCTTCCCGTCCTCCCAGCCCCACCAGAGCTGATTTTTAAGCATTGACCTGCACACCATTGCATAGATACATCTGTCTTTGCTTCACATAGGGAACTTTAGACACACTCCTTCCTGTCCTACCTCGAGTATGTCTGGTGAAAACCACAGGATGCATATGCATGAATGATTTAAAAGGTACAAGAGTTCACTTGGAGACCGTGATGAGGACCAATTCTACATTTCCTCTCCATAAAGTATGTGGAAGGAGAAATGATACCAAAGTGCACTAGAATCCATGTTAACTGTGTTCAGTGTCTAGTATAAGAAAGCAAATGTCCTCTGAGCCATGAGTGTGTACTGGCCAGGATCCCAACATAGACATACCCAAAGCTTTAACCGAGAACAGTTTAATGAAAAGATTATTTGCAGCACTGTGGGCAGAGTTGAGGGAAAAAACAAGGAATGCCGAAGCATCCAGGTACAAGCAACAGAGGAGACAGGAGCCATCACTACCCCTACACCTGCAGGGGCAAAGGGAAAGGATGCTGTTCTTGGAACTAACCAAGAGGAGCTCTAGCCACAGGAAGAGAATCTTCCAGAACTGTGGCAAGGCATGCAGGGACAAGGGCAGATAAATGGCCAGACCTCTCTCTATACCTCCCTCCCTCCTCTTCCAGTGCCTCCCATTGGCCAAACCAACCAGAAAGCAGAGGGCAAGAGCCCAGGTGCTGCAGTCCACTGAGTTCAGCTCCCAGGTGCAGAGCAGGACACAGCAGGGTGCAAGATGGAGCTGGGGGACTGAGGCAAAGGGGAATCACCCACCCAGGCTCATACTCTTTTTCTTTCCTTTCACTCTGCATTCCTTCTTC
>CM052441.1:23697246-23762191 GCA_028533085.1 Varecia variegata | reverse complement strand
GCTCTGTTGCCCGGGCTAGAGTGAGTGCCGTGGCGTCAGCCTAGCTCACAGCAACCTCAAACTCCTGGGCTTAAGCGATCCTACTGCCTCAGCCTCCCGAGTAGCTGGGACTACAGGCATGCGCCACCATGCCCAGCTAATTTTTTCTATATATATTTTTAGTTGGCCAGATAATTTCTTTCTATTTTTAGTAGAGACGAGGTCTCGCTCTTGCTCAGGCTGGTCTCGAACTCCTGAGCTCAAACAATCCACCCGCCTCGGCCTCCCAAGTGCTAGGATTACAGGCGTGAGCCACCGCGCCCGGCCTGCATTCCTTCTTCTACCTCTGTGTAGCCTCAAGAACAAGTAGGAAATCGAATCATTTAGCCATGCACTCACATGTCTTGAAAAAAAATTAAAGTATTTTTTATTCTAATGAAAAAGAGGACTGTGAGAGAGAAAGAAAGGATTTTGAGGAGGTTAGCCGGCTGTGGCTATCATTTCCAGCAGAACTCAGATTGCAAGGCATTTTTCATATTTTATTAGAAAAACCATACAGATTTGAAAAATACAGAACAGAAGAATGGTGTAAATGGATTCTGGAATCATCTTGAATAGGCAAAATGAAGCTCAGACATACCTTTCTTTTGACACAGAACCACAGTGTCATTTCAATTTTGCAGAGCCTGACAAATGGACAATTATGGCAGACGGTTCTGAATCACTTAGCTTGAGTGTGTTAAGGATGCTTTCTTTAGTTCGGTGCTCCATAGCTCATCCTGAAGAAGTGCTCCAGCTCCCACTTTCCCCCTACAGGCACAGAGAAAATGCATTTTAAGATCATAAAACTTGTTACAATGCCCTGGCCCTCAGTAAAGTTATAATAGCAATCAACTCTGGCTCGTAGAATCTCTACATAACAAGCAGGCTCTCTACTCACGTCTTTGGTTAGTGTACTAGTTGGCCATGGCTGCCATAACACGATACTACAGACTGGGTGTCTTAAGTAACAGAGATATACTTCCTCACAGTCCTGGAGGCCAGGAGTCCAAGATCAAGATAGTGGCTTTTCCCAACGTCTCCCTACTTGGCTGGTAGACAGGTCCCTTCTCCATGTGTCTTCACACGATCTCCCCTCTGTGTGTGTCCGTGTCCTAATCCCCTCTTCTTACAAGGACACCAGTCATACTGGATTAGGGCCCTACTTTAATGACCTAATTTTAACTTAATCACCTCTTTCTTTTTTTTTTTTTTTTAACCTGGATTCTTTGGTAGAATTAGTCACCTCTTTAAAGACCCAATCTCCAAATAGTTACTTTCAAAGGTTCTAGGCGTTCAGACTTCAACATCAGAATTTTGGGGGAACACAATTCAGCCCACAACAGTCAATAATTATTTCTTTTCTCCTGTGCAACTCATGCCATGGCTTCCCAAAGGGAAGATGTTTTTGCTCTGGCCTTCTCTCTCTTCTCCTGCTCAAAATGCTTCATTCCTTGGTCCCTTTCTTTCAGGCCATGGTTTCTTTCTGTTACAGCAAGTGTTACAGCGAGTGGTCCGGAGGACAAACCGAGCGGCACACAGAGAGTCAGAGAATCAAGGTTTATTCACCGATGGGCTCAAAGGGGTCTCACCACCAATTTCTGAGCCCCGCCTACCCGATTTTTCCCACTTTTATTAAGTTGGGGTGGTCCGAGGGGTGGGGGTCTCAGGTGGCTAAGGTAATAGGTTAATTGATGTGTCAGGTAATAGGTTAGTATTATGCTGATGCTCCAGGTAATAGATTAGTTGATGGGTCAGGTAACAGGTTAGTATTATGCTGATGCTCCAGGTAATAGATTAGTTGATGGGCCAGGTAACAGGTTAGTGTTATGCTGATGATCCAGGTAATAGATTAGTTGATGAGCCAGGTAACAGGTTAGTATTATGCTGATGCTCCAGGTAATAGATTAGTTGATGAGCCAGGTAACAGGTTAGTATTATGCTGATGATCCAGGTAATAGATTAGTTGATGGGCCAGGTAACAGGTTAGTGTTATGCTGATGCTCCAGGTAATAGATTAGTTGATGGGCCAGGTAACAGGTTAGTGTTATGCTGATGATCCAGGTAATAGATTAGTTGATGAGTCAGGTAACAGGTTAGTATTATGCTGATGCGGGTCTTCCATGAGGGGTGGGGGTCTCAGGTGGCTGATGCGCCAAGTAATAGCTGGGGGTTTTCCTTATCATTTCTACTTTCAAGTATTATAGCCAAATTATCTGAGAAATTATAGATGACAAACAATTTGATCCTTACGGTTTGTGAGTATATCAATCTCCCAGGTAATAGGAGCTTTCTGGGGACAATGCTATTATCCCCAGACAATGAAATACGGGACAGAATGGCAAGAATTTCAGGCATCTTTAAAGCTGGAAATAGGAATGCTCCAGAGAATGTGGAGATTTGCACTTGGCTTCAGATAAAGGGGAGATGTGTGGAAGGAGCCAGCACAGGGCCTGGAACAGGGAGAGATCTGAGCCCTCCTTAGTTCCCTCTGCTCCAGGGACCCGCCACCCTCCCCCAGCCCACCGTGGCCGTCGCCTGGACCACTGCTTCAAACTCCCACAGTGCCGCTCTGTTTTCACGCATCGCCCCTCACATGCCCTCTCCATACAGTCTTCAAAGTCGTTTTATAAAAGAATTTTATAAATAATTTTTCAATTTCATTCATTTTGAATGAGATGATGTCACAAACTGCATCCCACCCCGCAGCGGCCCCCCCCCCCGCCCCCCGACCTCCTCAAAATCCTCAACAAATTCCTATTGCTCTTAGGAAAAATCTTTACTTCTAAACATGGTCTTAGACCAGAGGTCAACAAACTATAGCCCATGGGCCAAATGTGGCCCACTGCCTGTTTTTGCACAATCCTCGACCCAAAAACGAATTTTCCATTTTTAAATATTGAAAAAAAATCAAAAGAAGGTTTCATGGCAAGTGAAAATGATATGGAATTCAGATTACGTGTGCTCAATTGTCCTTGTGGTCTTTATCTATACAGGTTTTTCTTAGTCGTAAGAGCTTGAAATGCAAAAACTGTGTATGTTTTGACCTTATACAGAAAACCAAGCCTGAACTTTTGATAATTGAAATTTTATGGCAATGTTAAAGAGTGTGATATGTACTGTATTCCTGGTCGGTACCAATGAGGTCTCTTGAGGCTCGCCTTTCTTTAGGCTTAAAGTCATTAGTCCTCTAAACTGAAAAATTACCCTCCCCAACCCCCAACATACTCACATACTTTTTTTTTTTTTTGAGACAGAGTCTCACCCTGTTGCCCGGGCTAGAGTGCCGTGGTGTCAGCCTAGCTCACAGCAACCTCAAACTCCTGGGCTCAAGTGATCCTCCTGCCTCAGTCTCCCGAGTAGCTGGGACTCAGGCATGCGCCACCATGCTCGGCTAATTTTTCTATATATATTTTTAGCTGTCCATATAATTTCTTTCTATTTTTAGTAGAGACGGGGTCTTGCTCTTGCTCAGGCTGGTCTCGAACTCCTGAGCTCAAACAATCTGCCCGCCTCAGCCTCCCAGAGTGCTAGGATTACAGGCGTGAGCCACTGTGCCCAGCCCATACTCACATTTTCTCCTACGAACATACACAACATGCCTGCACACACAGACTTACTTTTGTGTAACTATGGTTCCCCCTGTAGCTACACTTCATTATACCCCCCTGGTATCTAAAATAAAACTGGGAGCCATCTTTGGTTCTTCCCTCTCCACTCCAGTAGCCATTTGCCTCAATCTACCTCTTTAAGACCCTGAAATCCATCCTCTTCTTCCCCTGCCCACTGCACCCTATTCCAGCACTCAGCACTCTGCAGTGAAAAGTCCGTCTCTTCCCTAAAGGCTCGGACCCATTTTCACTTGGTCTTTGTGCATCAGCCCCTGACAACACAGTGCCTGGCACCTAGTAGGTCTTCAATCACAATTGCTAAAGCAATGATTTTCTTACACAAACTCTTCATTCATTTGCAAGACCATATGGCTGCCCAGGTGGTATGACTGGCAGGCAACCAAATGGCATGCAGAAGTGATTCCAACGCACTTCCCTCACAGTGTGACAAAATGCCAGAAATCTCCTCTGGTGGAATGGATTTAACTCCTGAGCTAAAGCACTATGTTTCCAGGAGGCCGGGGTTAAAAAATCAAATAAGTTCTCTAAGATAAAAATTATCACATCAGATCAATATATTTCATCAATTCTCAAGGTCCTGAGGAAATGGAACAAAGAACGGGTGAGTTATGACTGCCGATTAGGCCAAGTGAGATCCACAGCACAAGATATTGCCCCATGGAGGGACTGAGTCTAACAGAAAATCACAGAAATAAAGCTCAGGGCATTTAGGCTTTGCCCCTAGAATCAGAACTATCATAAGAAAGAAAATCCAATAATTCATGCTCGAGTCAGAAATAAGAGAGGCTGTACTTCCTGTCTGGGGCCACAGCCGCTCACACCCTGCTTCCACTTAGAGCAATAATTCTCATTCTAGACATGAATCTAATGAAACCCTGTGTTTGGATTTCCTGCAATTTTTCTGACTGTGAATATGGACTTGTTCCCAAAAACGTCCAGGTTCCATCTGCCCTCCTGAATGGGCAGTTTCCCTGCAGGGAGCGTCACACTGCCGCCAGATCTGCCCCAAGTGGCAGGTGAAGATTTATCCTCATCCTGATATGAGACACTGAATTTACTTTTTAATTTATTGCTTGAGTCAAAATATAATGAAATAAGAGCTGATAAAATAATCCAGTTGGCCAGAAAGTTTTCTACATCTTATTTGTAAGAGTGTTCTAAACCAAGTTGAATCATCTCAAGATCTGCCAGATGTCAACAGTTATTAGGAGTTGCTACAAGTCACTGGGCTCCTCTTTCCCTCCCTCTTTCTCCCCCATCCTCCCTCCCTTTCTTTCTTCTTTTTCTCCCTTCCTTCCCCTCCTTCCTTCCTTTCCTTCCTTCCTTTCTGTTCCTCCTTTCTCTCTTCCCTCCCATATTAGTTTGTTTGGGTTGCCAGAACAAAATACTACAGGCTGAGTGGTTTGAACAATAGAAATTTATTTTCTCACAGTGCTAGAGGCTGGAAGTCCAAGATCAAGGTGCCAGCATGGCTCGTTTCCTCTGAGGCCTCTCTCCTTGGCTTGCAGATGGCCACCCTCTTGCTGCCTCTTCACACGGTCTCCCCTCTGTGAAGACCTGTGTCTGTCCCTGTGTCCGAGTCTCCTTATCGGGACACCAGTCAGATGGGATCAGGCCCACCTGAATGGCCTTATTTTGTTTTAATCACTCTTTTAAAGGTCACAATCTGAGATACTGAGGGCTCAGACTGCAACATATGAATCCGGCAGGGGACAGAGGGGAAACACAATTCAGCCCATAACACTCTCCCTTCCATCTTTCCTTCCTTCCTTTCTTCATTTCCTTTCATCCTTCATTCATTCAATAAATACTTGTTGAGGGTTTACCCCAGGCCAGATGCTATGAAGAAGAATGACACAAAGATAATTCCACAAACCCTGCTCAACACAGACACAACACACACACACACACACACACACAGACATGCACACACACAGAATGGTGTTAACAAAGCTCTCCTATTTCACAAGAGCAGCTTCTTGGACTGAGACTACTGTTGGCTCTTGTCACATTACAGTCAGTGGTGTGGAATACCTGATCCATGTGGCAAGGTAAAGGCCAAGTTAGCATGGGGCAATGACTGCCACTGATAGGAGTTTGACCCCCGGCTCTGCCTTTGACTTTCTGAATGAGCTCGATAAGGAGGCTGAGCTACAAGATCCTCAGGTGTAGAAAGGAGGGGTGGGGCTCGATGCCTACCCCAGTCCTCTCAGTCTCAGCTGGTGATGATATCGAGAGGCCCCTGTGTTGTGAGCAGGGCTCAGGGATTTTAAGGAGGAGCCCCATTCCAAGGTCAGAAATGTTAAAATGAAAGCAGAGAAAAAAACCTGGCTCTTTTGGAAACGCTTGTCGATCAAGGAATATGTAACAAATGTAAGCAATTCCTATTTCCACTGAAGTAAAAGATTCAAGTTGCTTTTCTGGGTCAGGCCTTTGCAGGAGCAAAGCAAGTGAGGATGGGAAAGGTTGTTGAGTCACGGAGAATATTCTGCAGAGAAGCAGCGCCCCCTGCTGGGATGAGGTGCTATTGCATGTAATAAGTGAAAATCGTGACGACTGGCCGGCCTGGGTTTTAACCGAATATCAAATGCGGAGCATTAATCTTAATCAGAAGCTGAGTTTTCAAGATCACCAGACTGTGGAAAGATTTCTCCACGGGTTAATTTTAGCCATGTCTCATATTTACTTTTGCTTCAAACTGTTCATCCATGCCATACATCTTTCTTCATAAATCAATCTCAATGATATGTACTAATAAAAAACACTTAGTCAAAATCTGTTATTTAGAGCACACAGCTAGGCTCACAGGTCTGAAGTCTCCTTTACTTCAGACTCCATTAAGCAACTGCCCAACTAATCAGACTACCAGACCTCCGAGTCTCCTTCCAGCTTTAGAATTTAACTGTATGGAGAAAATCACGTATTTAATTGAGTTCTATTAAACATGGGTATTTTATATACTGCAGGATATATGGAGAAGTGTAAGACATGTCCCTGATCTCTTGTTTTGGAGACTTAGCATGAAAATATACAAAGATAAATAGCAATTATAAGAAGTAAATAATCATGCCAGTCGACAAATAAAATATGTCCAAGAGTGGTGTGGGCAAGAGCTATTTTGAGAACCAGTGTTTCAGGCTGAGGGCCAGAAAGGGTTTTATAAAGGAAGGGTTTCTTGAGCCACACCTGGGACAAGAATTTTGATGACATTCAGGGATGATAAGAAAAAATGAAGCAAGTATGAAAAAATAGAGGCAAAAAACATGTTAAAAGTTTTTGATAAGAAAAAAATGAAATGTGCTTGAGAAACACCAGGAAGATCAATTTAACCTGAGTAGGACTTTTTAAGAGAATACTTTGAGATAAGGCAGGAAAGGGAAGCTGAGACATGATTAGATGATTCCGTAAGTACAAGGATAAGGAGTTTGAGCTTATTACTGTAAGCAATTGAAAAGCATCGAAGATTTCTGGGAAGGAAAACAAACTGATAAAAACTGTGTCTTAAGAAGACTCACCTGGCAGTCACGTGCAGGATGACATTATTTTAAGATATGAAAAGATGCCCTGAATGTGTAAGAGGCACAGAGATAAAAAGAGGGGTTTCAAGGTCACAAATGTGTATATAAAAGCAGAAAAGAAATCTGGCTCTTTGATTTTTTTGTATCAAGGAATATATACTAACTTAAAATAATCCAAAGGACTTAAATGTTAGACCTGAAACTATGAAACTACTAGAGGAAAACATTTGGGAAATCCTACAAGACATTGATCTGGGCAAAAAGTTTCTGGGTAGGACACAAAAGCACAGGCAACAAAAGCAAAAATAGACAACTGGAATTATTCCAAGCTAAAAGGCTTCTTAACAGCAAAGGAAACAATTAACAAAGTGAAGAGACAACCTACAGAAAGGAAGAAACTATTTGCAAACTATCCATCCAATAAAGGATTAATAACCAGAATATATAAGGGACCCAAACAACTCAATAGCAAAAAAAAAAAAAAAAAGAAAGAAAGAAAGAAAGAAAAACTTTCAATTAAAAGATGGACAAAAGGCTGAATAGACATTTCTCAAAAGAAGACACACAACCAGATGTGGTGGCTCACATCTGTAATCCCAGTGCTTTTGGAGGACAAGGCAGTAGGATTTCTTGAGGTCAGGAGTTTGAGAACAGCCTGGGCAACATAGCAAGGCCCCATCTCTACAAAAAAAGTTGTTTTAAATAGCCAGGCGCGGTGACATGCACCTATAGTCCCAGCTACTCAGGAGGCTGAGGCAGGAGAATCGTTTGAGCCTAAGAGTTTGAGGTTGCAGTGAGCTATCATAACACCACTGCACTCTAGCCTAGACAATAGAGCGAGACTCAGTCTCAAAAAAAGAAGACATACGGAAGACCATCTGGAGTGGTCAACATGAAGGTAGCTGAAAGGTGCCTTGGTAGAATCTTGATACATCATCAAAGACATGGTCTTTCCAAGGTGGTTTATCAGACATCTCTTCATCTTTGTTCTGTAAATATTCAGGTGCCCAACAGACATGTTGCTGCTGCTACAAAGCCTGCAAGGAAAATAAACAAACAAACAAAAAGGTGCTAAAGGAAAAGCACCAGATGAAAAAAAAAGATGTAATAGAAAAAATAAATTCATACCCCTCCGTGGAAGGCAAACCTGAGGATGATATCTATTTAACATCTTCTACCCACGGCAGATATATGAGGTGGAGAAAACTATTTACTTACTTAAAAATTTTCAAGTTCTTGACTTTACTAACCAAAAGCAAGGTGTTTGTCTTGATTTGACACTAGACATGGCTCTGGGAAAGAAGAAAGAAGCGGATCCATTTGCCAGTGTTCTTAGTCTGCCACACCCATTCTTTTCAGAAATCAGTGAAGTGGCTGTATGTACAGGGAAGGCATCGGAGTTTAAAATAGCAGGAGAAAATGGAGCTGCATTTACAGGAGGAACTAATCTGATTCAGAAGATTTTGAATGATCAAATTCACATAGACTTTTATGTAGCTGCTCCAGAAATAATGCCTGAGCTTAATCCATTAAAGAAGAAACTGAAAAAAAGATTTCCAAAGCTTATTCAAAATTCCATTGGCTGTGACATCCCCAAAATGCTTGAATTATCTAAAAATGGCCACGAAAGTAAGGTAGATGAAGGAAAGGAGAACTTTCTCGAGACCAAGATAGCAGCATTGGATATGTCAAGTGACCATAGAACTGCCAATCTGCACACAGCTATTAACGTATTTTGTAGGCACAGACCCGCTTTGTGGTACGTGCTTTCCTTCATAGTTCAACAAGTGAAGGTTTGTTACTAAAGATTGATCCATTGATTCATTGTTGCCTAAAGAAGTAAAAACAGAAGAAAGTTATTTCTAAATTTGCAGTTTCAGGCGTCCACTGGGGGCTCTCTGAACGTGTCCCCCTCAGATAAGACAGTACCACTGATCTTTGTTATGTCACTCCTAGGAAACTAATACAGAGGCCAACTGGTGAGAGTGGCCAGGAAGAGGGTGGATCAGAGATGACCTAGGTGAGTCTGGCTTGGGCCACTGGGTCCATGCTAGTGCCGTGATCTGTGCTAATGGACGTAGAACATGTAGGAGGAGCAGTGGGTGGGGACAAGACACAAGTAACCAGTTCAGTATCTGATGTGTAAGTCACAGCCCCACGGTCCACCTATTTGGACATGTCCAGTCAGCATTTAAAAGGCTAAGCAAGGGAAGGAGGTAGAAATAGCCCAGAGCTATAGATGAGTGAGTCTGAAGAGACATCAAATTTGTTTAGAAAAGTGTTAATATTCAGATTGGAAAAGCTTCACCTTCATTCTCGATAAAGTGAGAGAGACTCTACATGGTGAATGCTGGGTGGTAGGTCCCTCTCCCGCTGAACAAGGATCCCCATCCTAGCTGACTCTGCAGGGCTGATGTGGGTCAGCTGAGGAATCCCTGTGAGGGGACAGCACCGCACCCCATAGTATGTGGGAAGGTCCCTCGGAAAGAGAGGTGCGGCCCTGACCGAGACACTTAACCATCAGAGCCTCAGTTTCTCACTGTGAGGCAACAGGGGGGCAATTTGTAAAGGCATGTGGGACCCAAAGTGACCTCACAGTCAGTTCAAGCATTTTCATTTTACAGAGGAGGAAAATCAGACACAGAAGTTAAGTGGTGTATTCAAGGTCACGAACAATTGGGTGTCGGAGCTGGAATTGGAAAGAGCTCTTTTCATTAAAGCATTTCTAAGGTCTCTTTCAGTCTTTAAATCCTATGGTTATAAAAGCAATTTATAAATAGAATAGGGTGGTAGAAGTTTCTAAATGGCACCATCCACCAAAAATTGCTGTTTAAAGAGAGAACTAATTGGAATTCATCAATCTTACAATGCAGAGGCCCCACATTAATTCTGTGCACTGGAGCAAAACCTGTATGGCAGCTCGTTTAAATGCAGGAGGTCAGTCAGAGAGATTGCTTCTTTAGATCTTCAAGAACATTCAAGAACACTGTCAAAATCCTTTCATTACATTCATTTCATGTTGGATTTTCAATGACGTTTCCTCCCATACGGAAATCGAGCTGGTTGAAAACTTTTCCCAGCATGCCCCCTCCCCAGCTCAAAAAGGAAAACAAATGTGGTTGCAGCAGACTCACTTGAAAGTCAACATCTAGAAACTGTGGTCAAAGCAACTGGTCCTTTTCCCAGATGATGTGTTTACCGAAAATGAGCTTCCCTGAGGCCACTCGGAGGCAGGCTCCAGGGTCTGAGCTGGACTTTGAGTGTGTCTGACAAATGAAGGGAGGCGACTAGAGGAGTGTTTCCTGCCAGCTGCCACATCCAGGTGTCATTGCAACCAAGGCTGGCTGCTGCTGGAAGCTCACAGCTGTAGAGCAGGAAGCTGGCCCCTCGCAGGGAGGGCAGAAGAGAAGAAAGCGGCCTTCTCCCTATCTGCCTGCCTCCACCTCCTAACTTCTTTTCTCTGTCTTGGACCATCCAAATTTCCCCTGAGCCTCCTTTCCCTTTGCTTTGGCTTCATTCTTATTCTTCCCTCTTTGCTCCTCTTTCTATCTTTTTCCTATTTTGCTCTTTACCATGTCTCTAACACTTTGCCATGTTTCTGATACTTAACCCCAACTCTGGTCTGTCTACTCCTGGAGAAATGGAAATGAAGTCACATTCAATCAATATACATCAATAATTTCAATAACTTAAGGAGACTAATTCTATGGTAATGAGTGTGGTCTGCCCTCTCCTTAAAAGCTCCATATGGTCATGGGCTGGCCACCGTGGATCAGAACCACCAGCCCAAGTGGGACCCACCAAGCTCCATAAAGGCAGTGCCATCTTGGTTCCCTGGTTCCCTGAATGGCCAAACATCAAAATCATCAAAATTTAATTATACCAATTTCTAGCTCCATTCCCAGTTGAGATGGAAAACTGAGCATGTATAGGAAGTACCCCTTCTACTCCTAAACATAGAATAGGTGGAAATGCTGGATAAAAAATATGTGTGTGTGAATATACTTAATGTCACTAAATTGTACACTGAAAATGGTTAAGATGGTAAATATTATGTATATTTTACCACAATAAAACTAAACAGGGCAACCAGTCAATCAGTGTCAAGACAGGGAGAATGGGAGGTCATTGTCATTGGAAAAAGGGGCCACCTGAGTGTGTGTGTGTGTGTGTGTGTGTGTGTGGACAGATAAAATTTATGCAGCACAGCCAAATTCAAAAGAAAGAAATAAAATTTTGAGAATAAGACCTTCAAGGACATAGCAGTGAAAAGCTATTAAACTGAGGTAGCCCTCAGGTGTGTGGGGAGCAGATATGTACCTCAGAACTGAAGCTCTGGTATTGAAGCCCTTAAGTCAGTCCTGCTCAGTAGGTGCTGGAATTGAGCTCCCTGCATAAAGCCAGGAGTGAAAAAGTCAAGTGCCCTCTCTGAAGAGTGATCAGAAGACTCTAAAAAAGTTATAAAGCTGCTAGAATTTCTTCCTATAACCCTAAAGGCTGATCAAACCGTAATTCTAGACTCTGAAGATTTTAATCTAGGCAGAAATCAGAACCAGGAGAATCTTTGCAATGAAATCTGATTCAATCCTGTACCTTGCATCTCATGTTAGCAAATGAGCAGTTAGCACAGAAATAGATCCTTGGTTTCTAAAGCTGAAACTTTGGAATTTTGCCTGGAACCAATCATTATTTTATTTGCTCAAACCCTGTATCAGACATAGGTCATATGTGTCCAACAGGCACCCCTTATTGGCTTTTTATGGATGTTAATTAACAGCTCCATTGTTGGCAGTCCATTTGGAGACACTCGGCTAGAAATGCCAGCTGCTTTGCTGAAGTTATGGGTATGTCTGAGCCTTCCACCGAGGGCTGTGAAGTCTTAATGGAGTGGCAGCACCGTAGGGCAATTCAGGCCAATTTAGATTTTGTAGCATGTCCATGAACCACTGTTTCCTGTCCTGCTCTGATTTTTGTTCAAACAGTTTCCATCTGCCTGGAATAGCCACCCCCAGAATACTAACCTAAGAAAGTGTTTATTATTTGCCACTTCGCATCCAGGCCACTAAAATACAGATTTACAAAGGGTGTTTCCATCCCTGAGACAGCAATGCCTTCCATTCGTGTAGAATGCTTAAGGTTTACCAAATGTTTTCACAGGATAACCTGGTTTTCTATGACGCAGGTAATGGGGCTGTATTTACTCCCCTCGAATGAGAAAAACAGGTCCAGGGAGACTCTGGGACTCACCCAAAGACACACAGCAGAGCTAGGGCTCACAGGTCTGCAGCCAACTGTACCAGGAGCCCAGGTGGCCTCTGCTTCCAATGTCCCTGACTTCCCATTCTCCCTGTCTTGATGCCGATTGTCTCTGGCTGCCATGTACTCTTTATTGTTAATTTTGTGAAATATAGCATAAGCCATTTTAAGTGTACAGTTCAGTGGCATCAAGTACATTCACGTTATTGGGCAACCATCACCACCATCCCTCTACAGAGGAATAGAAACCTCAGGGATCGTCCCTCAGCACAAACACCAAATTCACAACTATCCATGCAAACGAGGAAGCACCTTCAGAGGAACCAGAAATCAATTGAGTGATCATACTACTTGGTTTTAGCTTTATATAAAGGAAAGAGGCACCGGAGAGGGCAGGAAAGGCAGCTTGCATTCCCTACACCACCCCTGCCCCATTGCAGGACCCCCCCCCCCACTGCCCCCAGAGAGAATCTGTGTGCCTGGGGAGGGAGAGTGAAGTGACTGCAGGACTTTGCATTGAAACCCAGCACCACCCTGGCACAGGGGAACATAGCACAGGGCAGAAATCTGCCAATGCCCATGGAGGGAGCATTTAGACCAGCCTGGCCAGAGGGAAACCCTCCACCCTGAAACTGGAGTTCCCACTAGCCCCACCACCAGCTGAGAAAAAGCAGCCTGGGGCCTGGACTAAGTTCACAAGGCTGTCAGGTCACAAAGGCTGCAGTCCTTGGGCAATTCCTACGGCTGTGCTGGCTCAGAGTCAGTAGACTTCAGGTGCACATGACCCAGTGAGACAACAATGGTGGTGGCCAAGCCAGTATCTGTGTCACAACCCCCCTCCCCCCTCCAGGCAGCACAGCTCAGGGAGTTTTCTTCCACTTGGGGAAAGGAAAGGGGGGAGCTCAGAGGACTTTGTTTTGCAACTTGGGTACCAGCTCAGCCACAGTAAAATAAAGTACCAAGCAGACTCCTGAAGCCCCTGAGTCCAGGCCTTCGTTCCTGGATGGCATTTCTGGACCCACCCTGGGCCAGAAGGAAACATGCTTCCCTGAAGGGAGGACCCAGTCCTGGCAAGATCCACCACCTGCTGACTAAAGAGCCCCTGGGCTTTGAATAAACATTAGAAGTAGCCAGGCAAAAGTCACTATAGACTTTGGGTGAACTTGGCTGGCTTCAGGTGTGACCTGGTACTGGTGGCCACAAAGGAATGCCCTTGTCACTCCTTCCCCAATTCCATCAGCCCAGCACAGAGAATGAGGGAAGAGAGTGAGAGACTTTGCCTGATAATCCAAGGAATTCTCTCATATCTTACCCAAGTCCACCAAGATGGTACCACTGGGAGTCTGTAAGAGTCACAGCATTACTGGGCTTGGGGCATCCCCAGTACTGATAGAGCTGTAGTTACCAAAGACTTAGATCACAACACTCAATTCCCTTTGATTATCTGGAAAACTTTCTCAAGAAGGACGGGTTCAAACAAGTCCAGAGTGCAAAGATTAAAATAAATACCTAACTTTTCAATGTCCAGACATTGATGAACATCCACAGCATCAAGAACACCCAGGAAGACATGACCTCACCAAATGAACTAAATAAGGTACCAATGACCCAATGACCAATCCTGGAGTGATGGAGATATGACAAAGAATTCAAAATAGCTTTGCTAAAGAAGCTCAATGAACTTCAAGACAACACAGAGAAGGAATTCAGAAGCCTATCAGAGAAATTCAACGAAGAGATTGAAATAATAAAACAAAATCAAGCAGAAATTCTGGAGCTTGAACAAAGAATTAGTGAGACTGAATACAGGCTATTTGAAAATACACAGTCAGAAGAGAAAAAAAGAATAAATAAGAATGAAGTATGGCTATAAGATCTATGAAATAGCCTCGAAAGAGCAAATATAAGAGTTATTGGCCTTAAAAAAGGAGGTAGAGAGAAAGACTGGGGTAGAAGTTTTATTCAAAGAAATAATAACAGAACTTTCCAAACCTAGAGAAAGATATCAATATTCAGGTACAAGAATGTCATAGAACACCAAGTCGATTTAAACCAATCAAGGTTATCTCAAACCATTTAATAAGCAAGCTCCTAAATGTCACTGATAAAGAAAAGGTCCTAAGGGAAACAAGAAAAAAGAAAAAAAATAACATATAACAGGGCTCCGATACGTCTGGCAGCAGACTTCTCAGTGGAAACCTTACAGGCCAGGACAGAGTGACTTGACATATTCAAAGTGCTGAAGGAAAAAGACTTTAACCCTAGAATATTATATCCTGCAAAAACATCCTTCAAACATGATGGAGAAATAAAGACTTTCGCAGACAATCAAAAGCTGAGGGATTTCATCAACACGAGACCTGTCCTACAAGAAATGCTAAAAGGAGTTCTTCTATCTGAAAGAAAAGGACATTAGTGAACAATAAGAAATCATCTGAAGGTATGCAACTCACTGGCAACAGTAAGGACACAAATACAGAATACCCTGTTGCTGTCATTGTGGTGTATAAACCACTCATTTCTTCAGTAGGAAGACCAAAAGACAAACCTATCAAATATAACAACTTGTTGAGAAATAGATAGTATAAAAATATCTGGATGAAAACAACAAAAAGTTAAAAAGTGAAGGGGGGATGGAGTTAAAGCGTAGAATTTCTGTTAGATTTCTCTTTGCTTGTCTGTTTGTAGGCAGAGTTGTCACATGTTTAACATAATTGGTTATAATATATTTTTTACATGCCTCATGGTAACCTCAAATCAAAAAAACAACAACAGATACACAAAAAATAAAAAGCAAGAAATTAAAACACATTACCAGAAAAATCACTTTTAACAAAAGAAGACTGGAAGCAAGGAAGAAAGAGAAGACCACGAAACAACCAGAAATCAAATATCATGGCAGTAGTAAGTCCATACCTATTGATAACAACATTGAATGTGAATGGACTGAACTCTCCAATCAAAAGTCATAGAGTGGCTGAATGGATGAAAAACAAAAGCCTAATTATATGTTGTCTGCAAGAAACACACTTCCCTTATAAAGACACTCATAGATTGAAAATAAAGGGATGGAAAAAGATATTCCATGAAAATGGAAACCAACAAAGAGCAGGAGTAGTCATACTTCTATCAGATAAAATAGATTTCAAGACAAAAATTGTAAAAAGAGACAAAGAAAGTCATTATATAAGGATAAAGGGGTGAATTCAGCAATAGGATATAACAATTTTAAATATATATGCACCCAACACTGGAGCACCCAAATATATAAAATCTTCCATCTCCAGAACTTTTCCCTCATCCCAAACTGAGACTCTGTTCCCATTAAACAATAACTCCCTACTCCCCACCTCCCCAGCTCTGGTAGCCACCATTCTACTTTCCATCTCTATGAATTTGACTACTCTAGGAAGTGCATATAAGTGAAATCAGACAGTATTTGTCTTGTGTCTGGCTTTTTTCACTTTAGCATAATGTTTTCAAGGCACATCCATGTTGTAGTGTGAGTCAGAATTTCAGTCCTTCTTAAGGCTGAATAATATGCACCATATGTCTAGACTACATTTTGTTCGTCCCTTCGTTTGTTATGATGCTCTGCATTCTGACCTCCCTCCTTGAGAAATGGCACTTCAGCTTTCTTTTAGGAAAGTATCTCTTCCCATTGGGTAAAGTCTGGTGCAAGTATTAATTAAGGTTCTCTGGGCAGGAAACAACCTAAACAGCTGCTCGCTCCAAGAACTTGAAACCCAGGCAACATGATAAATAGAGTAAAAATGGAAAAGTCTTAAAAAAAAAAAAAAAAAAAACACAGCTATACCCTGGGAAGACTGAGTGGTTGTTTTGGCTACATAGAACTGTTCCAGTTCTTATTCATTCCCAAGTCTGATTTTCCAGTCTTTCCTTTGACTATACAATTTACACCTCAGCCAATATTAGGTTTGGCTGCTGGAAACCAAAGAACTCTAACATTCATCACAACTAAATAAGGAGTACCCTACTTCCACAGCCTCCATCCTAGCTATGGGCATGATTTAGTTCCCCCTTAAAAGAATGCATTCAATATTCATTTTTGTATTATTTACCTACATAGATTTGTGGGGACAGGATGTAGAGTGTAGGGGGAAGGGAGAGGGAAAAATAGGACTGTGATGCCATCTATTTGCCCTATAGATGAACTTGAATTTCTTTCAAGAAACTATTTATATTCATTTTTGCTTATTTTTATGTCAAATCTTGGCCAAACATATAAGGACTTAGTTATCAGTATTTCTAGGTTTTATAACTCCTTCCAATCTTGTCTCCACAAATATCTTGTCTTTGAAATATGTTTCTAGGATAGCCTAGATTCCCATAAGTGTTCTACAATACCAAATACTGACAGTCATGTTCCTGTTTTCTCCTATGTTCTATTTCTCTGAAAAATATTCATTCAGTCAGCAAATAGTGACTGAATACCTAAAATACATCAGGCACTGGGCTAGGTTCCATGGACCCAGCAACAAACAAGACAGACATGCCCTGTGTCCTTGTGAAGTGTGCCTTCTAGTGGGAGAGACCAACGGGCAACAATACATAAAATTCCAACTCAGCTAACTGAGAAACCCTGAAGGAGGATGTCACCTGGTTAGGGACGCAGAAAAGGCTTCCCCAGGAAAGGTTGATTACAATGAGTTTTATAATAAAGGCTAAGTAGGCACTACCTACATGGAATAGTGGGGGTCTAGGCAGGAAGGAAGGGTCTTCGTAGAAGAACAGACAGCATAGGCAAAAGTTTCCATGGTTGAAGATGGCCTGGCATCTCTGTCTCATGAAATTTCCATTGAAAAACTTCCATTCTTATTTTACCTAATAGTTTTCACAAGTATATTCTTTCTGAAATTGCTTTAATATACTATGTCTAATGTTGAACTCATAGCAGCTCCGTTAGGCCAAGAATTATCAGTTTGGGCAAGGTCCCAGCTACTGTGGCCCATTTCTCATCCCACCTCCTTACCTTCCTCCTCACACCCCCATCCATTTGCTCTTCACCTGCAGGCTCTGCCCAACTGCGCCTCCTAGGCTGAGACAGGAGGGATTAAAGGACTCCAGGTTCAAGTCAGTATGGTGGCTAGTTTATCCCGACCTGGTGGTGCCTCAGTGCTGATAATCAGGTCACTAAGAAAAGACTATCTTCCCTGTACACCTAGTGACAGCTCCCTCTCTGGGTAACCTTCCTGGTGCTCCCACCACCGTCTAGCACTGGGGCTCTGCCTTGCTTTTTCCTATCTCCTTGCTGGGAATCAGAGCCCTGCCCCTGACTCCAGCAGAGCCCTGCTGTCCACAACAAGATCTCCTAAGGACCCACTCCACTTGCCAGAATTTGGGGCCCTCTCCTGCTCTGTATTTCCCATTGTAATGTGCTGCCTCTACTAGGACAGGAAGTGCCCTTCTGCTTGCAAAGACCACCCCTCGTGGTTATTGCCAGTCATGCTCTCACTGCCTATCACAGCTCTGCTGCGTGTCTGGCCCTTCAGCACCTGCCTCAGTCCTTTGGGAACACCCAGTGCAGGGTCCTGGCTCTTACTAGTCTTCTACGACTAACCAGGCCATAGCCCAGTCATAGCAGACCTTGGTCTGGAATCCAGCAGAGACACCTCTCCTGATGGCTGGTCCAGGCTCTTTCTTTTTTTTTTTTTTTTTTTTTGAGACAGAGTCTTGCTTTGTTGCCCGGGCCAGAGTGAGTGCCATGGCATCAGCCTAGCTCACAGCAACCTCAAACTCTTGGGCTCAAGCCATCCTCCTGCCTCAGCCTCCTGAGTAGCTGGGACTACAGGCATGCGCCACCATGTCCGGCTAATTTTTTCTATATATATTTTAGTTGGCCAGATAATTTCTTTCTATTTTTAGTAGAGATGGGGTCTCACTCTTGCTCAGGCTGGTCTCGAACTCCTGACCTTGAGCGATCCGCCCACCTCAGCCTCCCAGAGTGCTAGGATTACAGGCGTGAGCCACCGCGCCCGGCCCAGGCTCTTTCAAATTCCATCCAAGCCCTGTAACTGGTAAACAAAACTAGCTCTGCGAACTGGGATTTGTGAGCTCAGATTTGGCTGTGAAAAATAATTCATGATTAGTGAGGGATTTTATTTTCATTACTTGAGGAGCACTGTCGTCCTCAGTGTGATATTTCTTTGGCTGCTCAAAAGACATTCTGCAGTGCAGCCATCTTCCGCCTGATGAAACTCACACTGTCTACAGATTGACAGATACCACAAGCAGCAAACTGAGTGGCCAGGAGCCACGACGATTAGGTCAGGACACACAAATAGATCTGACCAGATCTCACCCACTTCCTCTCCCTGAAGTAGTCCACGGTTCCCGTGGGGACGGGCTGCAGATGGCTGCAGGGTTTCTCTGCTCAACTCTGAGCAGCACTCAAGGCAGCAGAAAAGTGAAAGCCATCAATTCTTCCCAATATTGAGCAGGCCTGTGTAGAGAAACACCGGGCTGAAAAGGAGCCTGTCCCTGCCCAGCCACCTCAGCAATCACTGGACCAAGGAGGGCATCGCAGTGTGAGTCCACGTGCTAGGTCAGTGGGAACAACCGCCACCCAAGCTGCACTTTTCTTTTTCTGTTTCTGATCTTTGACCCAATGTGCAAAGAAGATAAGATGGGTGTCTCCTAATATGTCCCCATTCCCTGCCACCCAACCAGAACAAAACCACTCAGCCATTTCCTTGTAAACTGCACAGGTTGCACAAAGGCCAAACTGGGAAAATGTGCCAGGGAACATTAGTTATCATGTCACCTCACATGATGTTTCAGAATCTGTAACCTAACACACAGCCCCATAATCTTAACACTTCCTCTTATTTAGCAATGCTCCGTGACACAAATGTGTGGACAGATTGCCAGGGAGCCCATGATATGGGCTCTGAGTACAGGCTGTTCCGATGGTATCTAAGAAATACCTACGGGTGGGAGAGATGGAGGAGGGTGGAGAATGTTTGATGATGCAGATATTTTAAAAACCCAGAGATCAGCACACTAATAAAATTACTATGTAAAACCTACCAAAAACAAAAAATGAAGAGCTGGGGAAGGAGGAGAAGGAAATGGAAGAGGAGGAGGAAAAAGAATGCAAAAAGAGAGAAATCAAACAGGCCTCCCACATCCCCTGCCCATGTTAGGTGCCCACATAAGCATAACACACACGTGACAGACAGTCATTACTGAGTGCCCTCCACTTCGTTCCATAGAGAGTTTAATGTTTTTAAAATGACCAACACCTGCCTCTTCAACTTTGGTAAGCAAATTTCCTCCCCCTAGAAGCCCAAACTCCTTCTTTCTCTTATCACTTCTCCACAATTTATTGCCCTTTGTTAAGATGGTATAAAGTCCCCCCACCAAGTGTAACCATTTCTTTGGGTCTTCTTTTCTATGAAGACCTCTGTGCATGTAAAAATTAAAATATTAATATCAAATTAAAATTGTGTGCCTTTTTTCTATTAATCTGTTTTTTGTCAGTCTAATTTGCAGGCCCCAGATGCAGAACCTAAGGGGGTATAAGAAAATTCTTTTCCCTTCCTTACAAGGTATCTATCTGTTCTATCCATTAAAGGAACAAAAAACCTATTCAGAAGTCATGATAAGAGAGGCAAACTGAAATGTGACATGACTTGGAAAAATAGAAGGGGTGTAAGTACATAAGCAAAAGGAACCCATTTTTTCATCCTTTTTTGGATGGATATTTTCATCAACATAAAATCACCTTTCCATCTTTATGGGCTTTATGTATTACTTGATTCTGCAAATAATATTTACATACTCTTAATATTACAAATGTCTCTTGTTGGTTTTCAAAGTCAGGCTGTAGACAAAGAAAGCTAACTTAAAATTACAGTACAGAGTGCAAAGGTTATGAGTCTAGATAACGAAAGTAATCAGCTGACGAGGTGGGAGGGGGGAAGGGCGGAGCCCAGGCTGGTGGCTGAGATCTCCTTTCCTCATCTTACAGAACAGGGAGTAGACTGATAATGTCAGAAGCTGATAAATCAAGAACAGGAATTTATGTATATGATTTAAAGTTATTCATTGAACTGTTAAATATCTTACAATATCAATGTAACTAATAAAAATTGAAAGGTAAAATGCAGGTAGAATGAGGTAGGATACCTGTACTGAATTTCATACCTTTCATTTGACATACTGTATATATTACATGAAGTTAATAAAGCCAGAAATACAGGTTAGTTCTACAATATAGAAGATCTAAAACCAGAGCTATTTTAAATGGTTAGTTCTTCTGGGAAGAAGAACTAAGGATTGGAGAGGGGGGATTAGCTTAACAGAGAGAGAGAGAAACACTTTTACTTTCATTCATACCATTAGGTACTCTTTCAGTTATTTTTATTTTTTTTAACATGTTGGGATCAGCCTCTTATAAATAGTAATGTATGTATTTACAAACTCCTTGCGATGCTCTTTCACAGGAGTGGGAACAGGAAGGGTATTCCAGGTCTCCAGTCCTCTCACTCCAGCTGCTTTAAGAAGTCTGAGATCACCCGGAGTCTTGGGAGACCCAGGGCCATGGAAAAGAACACCTTCCTCCAGAGACAAGCTGGGACGCCTGACTCCCATGAGGTCAAAGGAGGACGATGTCCTCTATGTCCCCAGTACTGCCAGGCTGTTCAGCAGAAGGATCTGGAGAAGCAGACCCGGTGAGAACCTGCTCCCACTGTGCCTGTTCTTTTCCTCCTGCCTGGCACAGGGAGGGAGAGAGGCCATTGCGGGGTAATTCACCTGCCTGCTGGCCATCCATAGTAGATTCCCCCTAAGCCCGAGCTCAGACTTTTAAAAGAAAATTCCAATGCCCTTGGTCCTTCTTTGCTTTGGATCTGCTTGTCGCCTGGGAACTTCCAGTGACCTTTACTTGGGGGTGACTGCCACTAACTGTGACCCCATCAATAAGGTAGACTCCCTGCTGTGACGTCCCAGGCTTTGCCGATGAGGGTTTCAGGGTGCAGTTTTAGGAAGGCATTTTGTTCGTAGGTCTCTAAAGCGAGCTTTCTGGAACGCATCTAACAGTCCTGAGCGTTTGCGTGGTCAGTCTCCGCTGCCAACTCATCAGTGTCCCGTCAGTGCTGACTCACCCCAGGGCCTGCGCAAACCATCGTCGTCACGACTCTGCAGCTTCTGCCAACCCCATGATAGGCAGCTCTTCTGGGAAGCATCATGTTTCCGATTGCAGCTGGCCATTCGTCAAGCATTGGAAATTCGCCTAATTTCATCTGTTGGCCTAGCAGATGCCATCGCCACGCATCTGATGGCGGCTTCCCCATCCCGCGCCTCACCACAGTCCTCCTCCGCGTTCCTCAGTCCTGTCTTACCGTTGGAGCTATTGTAACATTCCAAGCCCATCTTATAACTGCAATCCATTCCAATGTGACTCAACAATTTTCAACAGAGCATTGAAAAGTACTCCTTGGAATATTAAGGACCAATGGAGTCACTGAGTCATAACCAGGTTGATTGCCAGAGATCTTGAGATCACCCTGGGCAGCTCTCTCCCCACTCCCACGGGGACAGCTGAGACACACAGAGGTGCACTGGCTTGCCAAAGATCTTACAGCAAACAGAAAAATGTTAACACAGGGGAAATTCCAGTTCCCCCTAAGTGGAACTAGAATACAAATGTACAGAACATACAGAAATATGCAAGCATCACAGAAACAGAGGTATTCTGAGGACAATGAAAAATAACTGCAGATTCCGATAAGTATTTTGGAGCTCCCACCCACGTACAGTAAGCAGCTGGCTTCTATATGTTCTTAATTACAGCTGTTGGAATTGAGTTTATATGTGAAACAAGCACTTTATTTTAATGTTTCAAGCTCAGACATAGTGAATGGCAGGAGAGAGCAGAAACCCCTTCCCCGAGGACTGAAGGTCAGCAGCTGGGACTGAAGGTCAGCAGCTGGCGCTATCAGGGGCAGTTGGGCTGCCCGGTGAGGAGTGGTTTCTGATTCCGTGTAATTTATGTGACAGCCCAAGAGCTGCAGGCTCTGCAGCTCCAGGTGCCCGTTGCCTGTGGGAACAGGTTCCTGCGCGGGGCATAAAATGCTCTCCTGCAGCATCGCATTAAGGTGCCCGGATAGCAGATCACAAGGATGCCGCTGCGAAATAAACTGCAGGCGCTCATGAATTTCTAATAGGAGAAATCTGATTTTCATGCAACAGCCTTGAGAAATCAAAGCCTGTGAGGATCATCAAGATAGGTAAAAATCTGAAGATCAGCATATTTCTCTCTTCAGGGGGATTTTTGAACTATTTCTCTGATGTTTAAAGTTTAGCAAAATGCATACTTCTGAAGTCCTCTTTGCATTGATTTTAGGTATCTTCAGGGGAATGCACTCTCCCACTTAATAGTAATAGCTGGCCAGGAAGCAGTTCTGAGGGGTTATTTATAGTAACTCCTGCGGCCACTGGCTGGGACTCAGGCTGAGTTAGTGGTCTGCATCTAGGCTGAGTTCAGTCATCAGAATGGAAGTGATACTGTCCCCATGGAAGCGATACTAAAGCGCTTACTGAAGCACTTACTCTGAGCTGAGCGGACTGAACTCTCCTCCCTTTTGGCCCCTTCCTCTGATATCCTAAATAAAGGGAGAGAGTTCACATCTCCTGGACAGTGTTTGCAGAATATGTACGCACCCTTTCCTCAGGATGCATTTAGTGCATCCTAATCTTGAGAAAGACTGACTCCCTGAACTTAAAGGTTAGAGATAATTAGACAAGAAAATCCCTTCTCTGGACTTCTTGTAACTGTCAAAAGTGATGAGTAGTGGAAAAATTGCTTCAGGTCAGACTTCTCACTCTCCCTGAACCTTTGCACTGTATTGTGCATAGAAAGAATTTAACATCCCAGTGGCATGATAAGGTGAACGTTGCTATTTCTGCCTTTTGACTCTTCGTTATGATTTGCTATCATAAGCCTGTTAGATATCTGCAGAAACCTAAATAAATGCAATAATTACTCGGGAATGTCCAACACACTCACCCTCTCACCTCCCCTTTGCTGCTGAAAACACATCCTTTTGTCTTGGGAAACACATTTTGGAAAAATGATTTAACCCTTGGCAGCAATAGATAGTTTTTATATCCTATTCTGATTGTCTTAGAGGTTAACCATAGAGAAAGCAACATTTGATTTCCATACTCTGAAGAATCTTAAAATGCCCCAGTCCTGTTTTTTCTTTTTCTTTTTCTAAATTATTTTTATATTTTGAAACATATATAAGCAAGTGTCATCTCTATGCTTACATGCAGTGCTCTGAAAATGAGTTCCAACACTCTTCCATTCTCCAGAGAGTGCAAGCTCCTTCAAGTCGGGGATGTTTTTCATGTTAGATGCATGGCAGGATTTCTTTTTTCCCTACAGATGCAAGATCAGTGACTCGGTTAGAGAAGAAAATACGGCGTAGTGGAGAACTTAAGAGGGAGAGTACCGATAAACCACTTCTAATAAGAAAAAAAGTTGAATTGGGAGTATAGATAACATTTTATAGGAATTTTAAATCCAGAATTTACTGACTCAAGTGTTTGGATTAAACTTATTAAAATCCATGAATTCTTCTCTTATAAAATGAAGCCTCCTGGCAGGATGATCTGACCACATAACAAGGAGATAACATCATGGGCCAGCGTTTGGTCATGTCATCCACAACTTCTAATTTTAGCTCCTAAAAACCCTGAAGCCATTTTTTTCTCCTCTTCTTCTTTATTCCCACTGGTTATAATCATGGAAAATGTAAAGTTTTGAATTTGATCCATGCCTGACAACCAAGAAGTAGATGAACATGTTTTTCATCTTAATTCTGTAAGAGAGGAAAAACTTTACCCGCTTCTTTTCTGTGTCTGGGCCTTGTGAATTAAACTGGGAAAGGACAGATTGACAGGAGGAAAGGCATACAAATTTTATTTTAAATTTTACCTGCATGGGGGCTCCATAGGAAAGAAGTGAAAATCCAAAGAAATAGCAGTCTTGGGGACTTAAATACCATTTTAACAAAAGGTGATAAATTGTTAAGAAATGACTAACAAAAGAGAAGGAGTTTGGGCTCCTAGAGGCAATAAATTGTGAGAAGGTAAATATATGGGGGGAAGATAAGGATTATTTAGTAAGGTTCATTTATGCAGACTCATCTCAGTGCCTTCTCCATCTATGGTGATAAAGGTTGCTTCTTTCCATCCTGGTACCAGAGAGAACACCTTCACAAGGGAAATTTATGCCCTACTTGCAGGCAAATAGGGAGAAGGTAGAGAACTTGTCCTGCATCCGCTTTTTCTTAACTATCTTCAGCTCAAAATAATCAATATGCCAAAGTAGCATATTTTGGGATAGCATATTCTGATCCCCTTTAACTGTTTTTCTAGTCTTTTTTTTTTTTTTTTTTTTTTTGAGACAGAGTCTCACTCTGTTGCCCGGGCTAGAGTACCATGGCATTAGCCTAGCTTGCAGCAACCTCAAACTCCTAGGCTCAAGTGATCCTCCTGCCTCAGCCTCCTGAGTAGCTGGGACTACAGGCGTGAGCCACCACACCCAGCTAATTTTTTCTATTTTTAGTTGCCCAGCTAATTTTTTTCTATTTTTATTAGAGACAGGGTCTCACTCTTGCTCAGGCTGGTCTCAAACCCCTGATCTCCAGTGATCCTCCCTCCTCCACCTCCCAGAGTGCTAGGATTACAGGCATAAGCCACTGTGCCTGGCCCCCTTTAATCGTTTTTACATATCTAAGATCTTCCAGATTATTCAACATATTTTTTAAATCCCTGTTCTTCTTAAAGATGTTCTTCAATTGCCACCTCCTGTCTTCCATGTTCTAAGTTGGGCCAATTGCTTTCTAGGACTTTTTTGCAGCTAACAACTTAAAATGTCTTTTCATTTCATTCCTCAGGCAGTTCTTCTGTTTGTTAGATCCATGTTTCCTTTTGCTGCATGACATTACCAAGTCATACCAAGAAAGATAAATAGAGAGAAACTTTCTGAGTCATTAAACGTCTTATTTTGCCTTCATTCATGAATAACAATTTGGCTGCCTATAGAATTTAGGTTCAAAATAATTTTCCTTGAAAACTTGGAAATCTTGCTTCTCTGTTTTCTAGCATCAATATTATGAATGAAAAGTGTGATGACAATCTGATGCTTTTTTTTGTAAGTATCCTGTTAATTCACACTGCAAGCTTTATAGTAGGAATTTTAAAATTTCAACAGAATATTTCTTAACACATGGTGAGTATTTTCCATCTAAAAAGAGTTTTTCTAGTTCATGAATATTTTCTTTTACTCTTTATTTGATTTTTTCCCCTTTTTTGATTTTGTTCTCATATTTTGAATTAGTTACATATTAATAGCTTTCTAGATCTATCCTATATCTCAATATCATTCTTATATTTTTCCCTTTCTGTCATTCTCTGCATCTATTTTTTAACTTTATCATCCAGATTACTAATTTAGTTTTCAGCCATAGCAATGATTCAGTTCTATTAATTTTTACAATTTATTTAAAGAAGCGATGTTTACTTCCTCAAAACCTCATTTATGTTCTCTGACTGTTCCTTTTTCATAGTAGCCTATTCTTGTTTACGAATGCACTATCCCCTCAAATCTTTCCAAGGAGACTAATTCAACTGTTTATTCTTTCTTTTATCTGTTTCTCCCATAGTCAGTTGCTCTCTCACACATTTTGGTATTTTTCTTTTACCAAATATTTGATAATCCTTGATTGATTAGTAATAATTTTTAATAAAAAGCATATGGTTGGGAGGAGAGGACGGTATATTCACACCTAATGGGTGCAGTGTGCACTGTCTGGGGGATGGACACACTTGCTTGTAGCTCTGACTTGGACGGGGCAAAGGTAATATATGTAACGTAAACATTTGTACACCTGTAATATTTTGAAATTTAAAAAAAAGTATATGGTTGATTAGGTCATTGGCAAAGTTAGTTGGAAAAAATCATTTACCTTAGGCCCATCACTGATTGGTGGACTAACTCCACACTTTCTGTGTGCCTGGGTCAAAGACAGGCTTCTTTTTAGGATGTGACAGTTAGGATGGATGGCCTGGGAGGAGTAGGGTCTCAGGTCTGTATTCGCCCAGTTGAATAGGTGGAGCCAAGTAGGAAAGGTCCGACTGGGGTGCTAAGACATAGACAATGGCTGTAACTGAGACCTGGGATAGTGCGAGGGTGAAGAAAGAAAATTTGGTCAAACATGCATTAATGAGGCTGCCTTGTGAGCCCTGGAGGAGCTTCTAGAGATTTGAGAGACACAGAAGTAGGGAAATGGCACCCAGAATGTGTGCTGGTGGGAAGCAGACAAGATCCTCCACCGGCAGGACCCGGATCCAGGAAGGGACTGGCAAGAGCAGGGCTGGCTGCGGTCCCAGAGAGGACGGGCTCCTGGGTAGAGACAAGTGGTGGGAGGTGGGTTCAGGCACAGGGGGCAAGGAGAGTCCGTGGTCAGAATCTGGAAGGAGGATATGGCTTAGGTCTCAGGGACAAGGATGAGCTCGGGCCAGACCACTTAGGCGAGTGAAGAGGCAGATTTCTAGAGACTGGAGCCGCTGAACTTCCTCCTGCTAGTGTTCACACTGGTTCTGGACTAAACTGATCAAGAACAAGGGGACTCTGCTGGGGAAGGGCGAGGACAGGAGAGGGGAAGGAAGGTAGGCGTTAGGAACCAGGTATGATCCAACACCATCACTTGATCTCAAAGGGGTGGCTTTTATTTCTCAGCATTTATGAACAAGCCAATATACCTGAAATCCTAAGCAAAATTATAAAGCTTAGTTTTCCCCCTACCACCTCTCCCAACTACACAGGCACAAACCATGGGACAAACACCCCTGAGTACAGGAAGACCTTGTTCCATTCCTGGAACTTGTTTTGAGCGCCTTCTGTGTGCCAGGCACTGTGCTATGAATTGAGACTCTTCAGCGGGGTAACACCAGCCTTGGCCTTCGACACTCCTGTCCGGAGTGTCAAACCTGCAGACGGGTGGCTTCCGTCAGTGTGGGAAGGGCTGCGCTGGACGTGGGGCTGGGCTGCATGCCATGCGGGCAGCCCCTGTCCCATTCTGAGTGGAGCTGGGTAGCAGAGAGGAGGGGCAACACTAAGTGGGAGGGAGACTTGGAAGAGAGGCACCAGCCACGACATGTGCCAGGAGCCACAAGTACTTCACTGCCTCTGGGGCATGATCCACAACAAATGTGAGGTGGTCATAGATGGTGGGTTTTGAAGTCTGAGAGCCCTGGGTTCAAATCCTACCTCTGCCCCAGGCCATTTGTGTGACCTTGTGTGTGTTACTTAAACTTAACCTCTGGAAACCTCCGTTTTCTCCTCTGATCCCTGGAGGGATCAAAAAAAATGTGCTAAAAATACCTTTATTATTTATTGAAAAGTCCATATTCCTAAGAGGATGGGGATAAGGAAGAAAGGACAATTCAAGAAGGCGTATGCCACAGTAGTTACTAAATTTGCTTAACATTTATTACTTCTTTCAGGGTTAGTAAGTTGTAAGCATCGTTAAGTGCAGACACAAAGAACTGGAATTGATCAGACTTGACAGTAGGAATGGATCAAACTATTTTCTCTTCTTGTTCCAAGTTTTCTCCAAAAAGTCGTAGTTATTTTCTTTGTCCTTGTACAGATATATTTAGCAGAGCCTACCATATAGGTCTCCCCTGACAAATTCCAAGGACATTCACTGTCCCCTTACATAATAAGGTCCAATCAATTATCAGTTGGCCATGCTAGTGGTTAATGGATGAGGAGACCATCTCCACAATCTCCCCAAAGCTAAGAAATTATGGTTATTCATTTCTCTTTGGCTTTGTAGATTTTTTTTTTACCATATACTTGCAGATGAAAATATCTGATTATCTGTCAGTTCCCACAAATTCAATCAAGATGATGGAAAAAAAATATTATAAAGACATACTTGGGAGGAACCTAGAAATTGTTTGGCTTTCTTGTTGTGCCTTCCTATGCAGAAGTCTTTTCTTCTCTGAGTCCATATTGAACATAGACAGTATCTCTTCACCCGCGGGTAAAATTACTAACTACTAAGGATAGGCTAGAGATAAGCTTCTGCCAAGTCACAACGTGGCTGGAATGCATGCCAATATTTCAGTTCACCACATTGGTAACCGATCTCTGCAGCCAGGCATTGACCATAAGGGCTTCACCATGGGCAAAGGTCAGTGTTTAACGGTGATGGTTTTGATTTCAGTGAAGAAGTCATAAGAGTCCTTAGCTCCTTCTCTGCCTATCCCAGAACTCTTCATCCCCCCGAAAGGAAGGTTCAGCTCTCTGATGAGCCAGCAGTTGGTCCAGACCAAGCCCGACTGCAGCTTCTTAGCCACGCGGTGGACGCGCCCCACGTCTCTTGACCACACCGTGGCTGCCAGCCCATATTTAACGTTGTTGGCTCTCTGAATCACTTCCTCTTCGCTACCGAAAGGGGTGACACACGTCACTGGACCAAATATCTCTTCCTTCATGCAGCAGGATTCATCCTTAATGTCTGTTATCACCGTGGGAAGCATAAAATAGCCTGCCTGATTCCTGGCGGGGAGGTGCAACTTATCCACACCCTCCCCACACTGAATTCGGGCGCCTTCAGAAAGAGCTTTCTTGACATAGCTTCTGACCTGGGTGGGCAAAACCATAATTAGCAACATCTTACCATTTGGCTTCACATAAATCAGCAGAAAATTCAGTATTTCCTAATCGTCTTGCAAACAGGAATAAGGTCATTCCTAAGAAATCTAAGGTTGATTATCTTACCACTCAGCTGCTAAACCTGAGGGCAGAGGGGCTCCAACCATCAGCTGGGCATTCAGCCCTCCAACAAGGGGAGGGGAGAAGTAATTTACTTAATGTCTAAGTGCCAGGCACTCATATGAGTGCTTTTCATACATTCTCACTTGATTCTCTCAAAATTCTATTAGATATTTTTATCTGTTATTATCCTCTATTTGCTGACGATATAATTAAGCCTAAGAAAGTGAAAATGGTTTATACAGCTAATAAACGGTAAAGCTAGAATTCACCCTCAGCTGCATTCTGTAGTTAAATACACAAAAGAATATTTTCTCCCTTTTGGGGAAGTGAATGATATGTAAGATTTAGTTAAAGGCCAGGATGTTCTTCAATAGCTGAGCATCCAGAACAAATCATTTCTAATTTCTAGTCTCATTACTGAATATACTCTGAAAATATATCTAGGTAATATAGTATAGCTAACTATAATGGGAAATAAATTATGTAATAAGTTAACCTAGTGACTCAGAGATAATGACAGATGTTTATTAATAGTGGTTGTAGAAATAACTCATTATCATAGTGAGACAGATATATATTTATATATGGAAATATTGTCAAAGTCACAATGATTCATTGTCCTACTCCCGAGGGATATTATAAGCATAAGAAAAGTAGTCCTAAAAATTACAAGTACACAATAGAAATCAAGTAGTAAATCAAAGGCAGGGTAAATTTTGAAATGATGTTTCAGATTCCTACTTATTTATCTATTTGAGCATTCTGCCCAGTGTTAGATTAGGAATCCATTGTACAACTATTTCAATGTGGAGGATAGGTCTATTTGCCATGTTAAAAAAAAAAGTAATGTTATTCCATTAACTGTGCTTCCAGTTTATAAAATAATTAATAAGCCATGAAGTTAAAGACTTTAAAATATAAAACATTTTGTACAGATTTGTATTCCCTTCCACTCAACCTCCTCCCCCAACACCCACAATGAGCTCAAAGGTTTCCCAGAACTTCCCCTATTCGAGTTTGTGGGTAGAGACTAAAATAAGTCTGTGCTTCCCTTTCCTGAGTCTACTTTCTTGCTTCTTTTGAAACAGCCTGCCCAAATTAATTAAAAGATGCCAAAGGAGCGTGTCCTGTGTGAACAGGGGAAATGAAGGTGCATATTGCCAGAGACCCTGCTGGGAGGCCGTAGCCGGGAGTTCTGTCCATGATTCAGAACTGTGCAAGGAGTCCCCTGGCTTCATGCTATTGTGGCTAAACAAGATGACATGGTTTATCTCCCAGAAGCTCTTGGGGTAATAAAATATGAAGAGAAGTAGCAGTTTTTAAATTGTGAACTTACCAAAACATTTAATATATAAGGTGAGTCATACTACACTGAATTTATTTCCTAGAGAAAGTAGGACGGGATAATAGAATGGTATCTACCCTAGCAGCTCAGGAAGAGAGATTTTCAATAAAATCTGGGGAGAAAAAACCTGTGACTGGTAGTATGCTACAAATGTAAGGAATTATTATAAAACTTTTTTTGAGGGGAGCTAATAGTACTTAGTAGCTTTGGACATGAGATCAGAGCATAGAGGTTGAAAGAGTGGACTTGGGGGCCAAACTTTATTCAAATACCAACCAGTTCCTCCATTTACTAGCAAAGGGCTTTTAAATGTTCTATGCCTCAGTTTCCTCATCTGAAAAATAGAATCAAGAGTCTCTCATTCATAGTGTTCTTAAGAGGATTAAATAAAATAATACACGCAAAAGATTTAGCATACTGCCTGACACATGGCAAGCCTTTCTGAATGTCAGCTGCTGTTGTCATTGATGATGGTCATGATGGTGATGGTGACGATGTAATGCATGACCCGACACTTTCTAGTTCAGAGACCTCACAGATGCCCCTGGCTCTGTATGTCAGTTTTTAATCTGATTGAAGGGGACAGGGAGCTGCAAGGGTGGACTTTAGTTAGGCCTGACACCTGGCCCTCTTGGGAGATGCACCATGAGCTTCCTCTGCGCTTCCACTGGCCTCCTTCTGGAGGATTCTCTCCAGAATCCTCTCTCCAGTTGCCTGCATCTTTGAGCAGGCACCTAGCAAGATTCTCCAGAGCGGAAATCGGAGAAGGATTCAGGAGGGTAGAAACAAAAACAAAAAGCAACCCTGTGGAAAGGACAAAGGAGCCTTTTCTTCATTCCTTGAAGACGGAATCCCCTGCAGGTTAGCATGTGTGTGTCCCCGTGGAGTCACTGGGAACACGGCACGTCGCACCTCCATTTAGGAGCATGCTGTATCCCAGAAACATAAGAATGAATTACAAACCCTGGCCCCACCCACCTCCACGAGGAAGCCCCCTGCCTGCTCGGGGCCAAGGTCATTGGACCGGTAGAAGCTGTCTGTAACAAAATGGAGTCACTTATGTCAAACCCTAATAAAATAGAGTTGGGAGCCCATGAAGAGAGGGTCCGCATGCACATTTGCCTGATAACAAGAACTATCACGAGAGACTACCAAAATCACAACCTTGTACAAAGGCCACCACAACCTTGCATAAAAAATACTTCTATAAGGATGCTTACGCAGCAGCTGCCTGTTCAACCTTGGACTGACGCCACCCTTGTTATTGATCCTTGTAGCCAAGGATAATTGTTTCAAAACAGTGTATGTCACCTTCCTCATTTTACCTTTAAAAATCCTCCCCTTCCTTTACACCCCTGGATATGCCTGACACCACACCATATAAGTACTCGTTCAAAAATCTCCTGTCATTCATTCCTGAATAAAGTCATTTCTTTTCTTTAGAAAGCCTTTCTCTCTGTTGCCGTTTTAGGTTGGCAGACCCTAACCACCCCCCTACTAAACTAAAGGTAATTTGGGTCTTCTCTGTGGAGTCACTCATAGACACAATGTTTAAGATGTATGTTTTACTCTCAAGAAAAAAATGTGAATATTTTATGGTGAAATATTCTGACACCTAAACTTGCTAAATTCTCTATGTTCATTTTATGGATAATGAAAACTGCTAGGAATCACCAAAAAGCAAAACAAAACAAAATTTTGAGATTTGGGGAGGCATCTAAATGCAATGTGAATAGTGTTTTTAACTAAAATGTGGGATAATAGAAATATTTTGGTACCTTTTTTGTAAGTTGGTTCTTGAGAAACACAAGAACATTGGAAAAATATGGACCTACAGACATTGTTCCACTTGTAGCAATGTGAGAGAAATCTCAAATTAATGCTGATAATAATCTGGTTGCATTTTTTGCAATTCCTAATTGGCACTTAAAAAGTTGGATCTACATAATACTGAGGTATTGAAAATCCATATTTAGCCAAAGGTTTTTAAGAAACTGCAATTCAATACTAAGGACATCTGTGACATGAGCTGATATAACCAATACCAGCACCAGTGAAAAGATGAAGAGCAAAAGGGGAGTTTTAAGCAAAACCTCAAAGGCTTGTATGTGTCTATACAGTCCCTTTGTCATTGTTATGATTTAATAACCAGTGATACTAGATGCTTTATGCTTATGTATTTTCAAGTGTTTTCTTGGAAAAAGGCTGGGTTTTTGTTTTTGTGTTTATTTTGTTTTTCCTTTCAGAGTCTTGACGCTAAGTCATGCTAGCAAGAGATGGCCAGGACCAGGGAATTTTGTACCCAATTCCAGGTAGTTTAAGCAAAGGATCAAAACAAATTCGAGGAAAATGGATACTTTAGGTTTGGGGGATGTGTCATCACTGAAACACATGATCTGGTGTTAATTCAGTCACTCACCCAACCAATACTATGCACCTACTGTGTTCCAGGGACTTTTCTAGAGTCTAAGGGTATAGTAGTGACTAAAACTGATCATGAAGAAGCTTGCATTCTAGTCAAGGGAAGGTAGTCAGTAAAGAAATAAGTCATATATTAATAGTGTGTCAGATGGTATTGAGAGCCATGGAGAAAAACTAAAGCACCAAAGAAGTCGAGGCAGCTCTAAGAGGTACACTTTTGTCTAGGATAGGCAGGAAATCCCCCACTCAGAAGGCGACATTTGATCTAAGGAGGGAAGGAGAGAGCCAAGCCAGTGTGTGAGGAAGAGCATTGCAGCCAGCATGAGCCACAAGAGCAAAGGCTGAGAAACAGGAGCGTGCCTGGAATTTTCAAAGAAGAACAGGGAAGCCAGTACATAGGAGTGGCACGAGGGAGAAGTTCCCAGAGGGAACAGGGAATAGATGGTCTCTTAGGTAATTTTAAAGACTTAGGCTTTGACTGTGAACAAGATGGAGTATGATGATGCATAATGTGAAACGTCACCACCAGTGATGAAATAACTATGATATTAGAGCAGAGTTTAAAAAGTGACTTAGCTAAGGCTAGGCATGGTGGCTCATGCCCGTAATCTTAGCACTCTGGGAGGCCAAGGCGGGAGGATTGTTTCAGGCCAAGCAATGACACAATGGGCATCAAAAATATTGTTGAAAGCCCACAGTGATGACAATGCATTGGAACCTGTTGAGCCTGTCAATTGAGCCTTCCTAAGTTCATTATGTAGCTCAATAGGGAATCATATTTAAAATATGACAGAGAAAAGCCACAGCTACCAATATGAATCAAAGTGCTGCATCAATTTCTCTCTCTCCCTGCCTCTCTCTCTTACACACACACACACACACACACACACACACACACACGCACAAAAGACATTGTGTATGTTTAGGGGACTACAGGTCATTCAGTTGATACAGAAAAGTGAAACACTTTGACTTGTTTCACTAATACATCTCCTCTCTTTGGGTAAGTAAACCAGTCATTATGGCAGTGCCTAAGATAGAAAAAGTAGTTTATCTGCTGAGTTGACACCGGAAGAACTTTGAAACATAAAGTGGGTGAATTGCAAAGCGCACCTCCGACTGTGCTACGGCCTGAACCTACTGGAAGATACTTCCTGGAAGTTAACTTTTGCCCTACCTCTTCCTGCTTCACCAGAAGCAGTAGGGAGCACACTAACGTTTTTCACCAGTCGTTTGCAGGTGTGGGCAGGCAGGCACGTAGCCCTAGTGTCCAAAAGAAACAGATGACAGAGAGAGAGGACAAGGGAGCCTCTCGCAACTGGTGAACCCTCACTTGGTGAAGGTAGGACCATCCGCACCTGTGGGTCCCCATGGACATCCCAGGACTGCTGCCTATGCATTTGCAGTCTCATAGGTAAATTTAGCTGGACAGAAATATAGCCATGCTGGCCAGCCTCACTTTAAATAAATAACCACAAGCCTCAAGGGAGCCCTTCAAGCTGCCCTGCTGATGACTTTGTCATTCCCCAGCCCTTTTTCTCTTCTGGCCTTCTGAAAGACTATTTCACGCCACTCTTCCCTTCTGAAACCTTCAATAACTTCTCCCCTCCTCACCCTGCTGCCTATTTCACTGAAAAAAAAGGGAAAAAAATAAGAGAGCATCAAGCTACTACATCTTCCCATCTCCAGGCATCTGTGCTGTGGTGTCGTGAAGGTCAGAGTCAAATGTAGTGAATGTCCAATGCACAACGCAGTGTCAGCGATTTCTACAAAGCTAAGTGAAGGCTCTGTCCCTCACTGGCTGACTGATGGGGGCAAGTTTCCCTCAGTGGGCCTCGGTTACCGCAGCTGAAAACAAGGTCCTTCAAACTCCAGAAATCTGCGGCTTATTTTGGGAGTCACATCTGGTAATAAATTAAAATGACTCTAAAGATCTGAATTCCATAAATCACTCAGAGATCATCAACAGTTTCTCCCAGACTGGCCAGCCCTAGTCCCCCACTGACTAAGGACCACACAATTTGGATTGTTTGTGCTAGCATTTCTGGAATCCCATCGGCTATAAACCAGAGGCAGGCCTTTTCCATAGGGAATGTTTGTTTGCCTATGGAATTCCCCACCACTCTTGGTCTATACCATTCCTATAGCTGACCTTTATGTATTGAAATTGCCTTCCCCACTCTGCCAATGGTATCTCCATGCTGACTTCTCAAGTTCATTCATTTAATGTGGATCTTACTTTAACCTGGACTACATTTTCATGCTCATATCCAAAATTTTTAGACGTGGTCCATAGGCAATTTCTCACAGGTCATAATTTTTCAAAAATAGGGTAGTAATTAACAATATTTCAAAGCCTAATGTGTGCTATGCTTGCACTGATCTTCTCTTCAAATAAGAACTTATTCTGTAACTTATATGGCAGAAATTTACTTACTTTTTCCAAATGTGCTTTACTTATCAGAGCGCCCATGCTGGCCGATGGATCAGAGGGAACGCCGACTTTCCACTTTCTGGTAGCTTCTACAAATCTCTTCAAAAATTCACTATAGATGCTCTTCTGGACAAAGATCCTGCTGGTACAGAGGCAGATTTCACCCTGCCAAAAATGAGGACAATGGCAAGGCTAGAGGACACTCTCCTCTGTGGATAGATCACCCTGTACTTTTGAGCACCTGCCATGTATCAGGTGCTGGTCTAGGCAGCATGTTATAGTGGTGAATAAGACCAAGTCCCCACCAGGTGGAACGCAGAATCTTGTGGGCAAGACAGAGAAAAACACAAGTAAACAAACTCAATAAATAATAGAACTTGGGGTAGTCATCAAAGCAAGAGAAGAAAATTAATCATAGGATAGGACTAGAATCTGCTGGGGAGGCAGCTATTGTACTAAATGGAGTCATGGGAGGCACCTGCAAAGAGAGGCTATTTGAATTGGCTCTTAACTGAGTGAAGCAGCAGGACAGGCACAGATCTAGAGGCAGGGAACTCTCTGCAGTGAGTAGAGGCAGAAGGACCGCTTGAACTCAGGAGTTCAAGGTTGCCGTGAGCTATGACGACGCCACTGCACTCCAGCCTGGGTAAGAGAACAAGACCTGGTCTCAAAGAAAGAAAAAGATAATGCAAGTTTTTAGGCAGCAGAGTGGTAGGATTGGCTTTACATTTTTAGGTGATCATTCTCACAGCTGTGTGGAAAATAGAATAGAAGGAAACAGAAGAGGGAACAGAGTGGAGAGTTAAGAGAATATTCCAGAAGTCCAGGTCAGTGGTGGTAGCTTGGACCTGGGTTGCACCAACGGAGATGGAGAGGAGTGATAGGGATCCACCCAGTCTAACAGAGTCTAACAGGGGCTTGGGACCCCCAAATATGGGGAAACTGGCAGAGGTGCACTGGAGAAGTGACAGGGTTCAGGGTGTATCTGAAAGATAGAACCAGTGGGGCCTGTTGATGGATTAGATACAGGACATGAGGAAAGAGACGGCAAGAGCAAGGATGAGCCCTGGGTTTCTGGCCTGAGCAACAGAGCAGATGGTGGTGCTATTCCCTGGAAAGGCAACCACGAGGCAGGGACAGGATCACTGCCGCAGGGAAGGAGACCAAGGAAACTCAAGAGTTCTGCTTTGGACACGTTGGGTTTCAGACCCCTCACTATAGACATCCCAGTAGAGACGCTGAGTGTTCAGGGGAGAAGGCCTGAGGGAGAAGCAGGTTTCTCAGTGAAAAATAATCCTAACTCTCATTTGAAGTTAGCATGTGATAGTTTATAAGCCACATTCTAGCCATTTCACAGCATGATGTATGTATGACAGGTACATAAATGCATAAATATATTTCATCGTGTTTATATTTGGTCTTCCCAACAATCCTAGAAAGTAGAATGCATCTAATTATCCTGGCATTTGTGCAAAGGTTCATTGTCCAAATTAAATAGTTGATGTTTTGAAATAATAAATACTTTCTACAACCAGGATCACTATGAGAATCATCTGCATATCTGGCTTGGGAAATGTCCAAACATCTGACAGTTTCATTTGGCACAAGTGCCTGTGCCACAGTGGGAAGGAGGCTTGAGGGTTTTACAAAGTTTCCTGTTACTCAGTGCCAGGAAAGCACAGGTAAGCATGCCAAGTTCCCCAGGAGAATGACTTTGGAGGAAATGGAGAAAGGATAATATCATCTGTTGAGTGCCTACAGTATGCCAAGCATCTATAGGATGCTGTCCTCATAATAATTCTGTGGTCTATTAGCTTTCCTGGTTTACAGTTATGAAATAGAGTTTGGAATTAATATATGTCCAAGGTCACACAGAGATGCTTCCCAAAAAAGCCAACTGTATTCAATTAAGGAAGAAGTATGCACTACATGGAACTCTTCACTGAGCTAAGTAAAGAAATCAATCTGCTTTATTTATTTTGCCTCAAATCTATTTGTTACCTTGGGATTGGCGAATTAGTTAGGTTCATGTTCCATTTCTCACTGACATTTTAAAACACCCCAAGAGAAGGGCTCTCTAGGCAAACTCAAATGCTAGGACAATTCTGGCAGCCACGAGGCTTACAGTGTATACCTCCATGCTCAGAATTCGTTTACTTTAATACAGAGAGTTCACCTTAACTTTCTCTTATCTCAATTTCTCAGTCCACACCATTTGTCCCTCTCTTGTCGTCTCTAAGCCATCGAAACACTTGGTTTAATAATTCACTTGATATTTGCTTACTTTAATGCATCATAAAATGCATCATACTTTATTTAGTTGCATTGTAAAATTGCATTGTCTATTGATCCAGAAACCCTCTATATTTCTAGGCACTTTCTCTGGGAATAATGATGAGAGAAATAATTATAATCATCACAAAAGTATTAATAATATTCTTCTTTCTACATTCACCAAAACCTGATTTGAGGCATCATTATTGTTTACATGATTTTACTGGTGAAGAAATACAGTTTCAAAAGGTTACGGAATATCCAGTGTTACCTGGGTTAGGTAAATACAGATATATCTCATTCCACTTCCCTTTTCTTCTATGGAAGTTCTAACTCTTTGGGTTATGTTTTTATTCTCTGCTAAAATAAAAAATCCTTTGGAGAAAAGCATTCAATGTTTATGCACATTTGCTATATCCTAGGCAATATTCTAGGCACTGATGCTAAAAATACCACACAAAAGCAGGCACTGTTCCCATCTTCAAGAAGCCTACTGTCTAGTTGATCTGGTCTAGTGTTCTTAGCCCTTTAGGATGCCATGGCCTTGAAGAATCTGACAATAACTATGGAGCCCAGACAAACATCTGCTATATAATTTCAGGAGATGCCAAGATGACCTGCAGCTCATTCATGACTCCAAGCTGAGAGGCCTGCTCTAGACTGTTTCAGGTATTTGTAACTCAGTGTGTGAACACATCTGGGATGCTTTTGGAGGGAGAATAAACTTTACTGGAAATAGGACATTTGGACAGCAAGAAGCATCTGTGCGTAAAGGAACGTAGAAGCTTGGAGCAGCAAAACAATCATTCTGCCCATGGCTGGTGCCTGATAAAAATTGTGTAACTCAAGGAGAGGAATTTGCTGAACAGAAGCTGTGACTCTACAAGGTCACTCATCGACATTGAGATTGAACAGACAGCCAGTGGAGCAACACAATGTTCTGATCCTCCTTCCACTGAAATGACACTGGATTGACCTGCTCACTCCTGGGCTTTGCGCTGTGATGAAACAGATCTGTCTTGACAGGGCCGCGGCGTCGGGGAGTGGAAAAACCCAGGAGGACACACCTGGTTAGCGAAGCTGGACCTGACGGTGGCCGGAATGCACTCGTCCAGGTTGGCGTCCTCAAAGATGATGGCGGGATTCTTGCCCCCCAGCTCCAGGGAGAGCTTCTTGCAGTGGGGAGCACTGAGCTGGGTGATCCGCTCCGCCGTGGGCTGGCTCCCCGTGAAGGAGATGAGCGGCACCTCTGGATGGGACACCAGGGCCTCCCCGACCCTGGGCCCTGTTCCAAACACGATATTGACCACACCAGGTGGAACACCTGCAGAGGAAACAGTGTCAGTTACAGTCATTCTCCTCTGTGTGTTGAGAAGATTCTCTTGAAAGTCCAATAGCTTGAATGGGGGCAGGTGGGGCTGGGGAAGCACTTGGGTTTGACACTTGGAACTGTTGTGGCTGCCTCTTGTTTAACAGCAAAGTGAAGATTACGGTCACCTCTGCCCACGGTACGCCATAGGTGGGATTTCTCTGGGTCCTTTGTCCTACAAAGGCGCAGGGTAGAACACATTCTAGGTAATTCATTCCATAATATTGACCAGGCTTTAGGGGCTGAGATACAGAGAGGCCAGCCAAGCCCCATGGGGGAGCAATGCCCAGCTCCGGCTTCGTATCCGGGAGTCACAGGGCAGCGTGAAAATGTTAAGTGGAGGAGTGTGCAGCTGCTGCGAAGGTGCAGAGAAGAGATCAACTGTCTTGGCCCTGGGGAACAGGGGAAGGCTCCCCAGGGAGGGTGGGTCTGAGTTGGAGGTCGTGTGCTTCATGACTATCGACAGCACCCTAACACTCTAGAGCCAACCTGCAAGTACCAAGAACAACCAGAAGTGGGTGCCCCAATCTTTTCTATAAAAAGACACTACCACCCTATGTCTGCATGCAGTTATTTATGTTTTCTGGGTGTACTTGTCTCCTGCCTGCCTCCACTACAAGGTACGGCTAGCTGAGGGCAGAAATGGTGTATGTTTCACACTCTCTGTCATATACTCCTGCCACAGCCTAGTCTGGCACAGAACTAGTGCCAGTAAATGAACATTGATTGGTGCTTACTGGGCCCAGGGCATCAGCAATTCACTCATGCTATCCCTGTGAGATTAGAATTATTGCACTTATTTCACCAGTGAGAAATTTGAGGCAAGATGAGATTGAGGCCAATAAGCAGCAAAGCTGGTCATTGCAGGTTAATAAATAATTGTTAAGTAAATGAATGAGTGCTTAGTGTACATTATCCAAATCAGAAATGGTTCATGAGTTTGGGAAACTTTAAGTCTCCAAAAAGAAAACCATATGTGGAATCAAGCTGTGTCTAGGAAGTTCTTAGGGTTTGCCTGCAGGTAGCTGAATTTATTCCCTCTGGTTCTTCAGGCTTGAACTACGGTAGGTGCAGCCTGTAAGCTCTTTCAGCTGCTTCCTTGGTCCCGGTATCCTTCCCTTGCCCCAGCTTAGACATTCTCTCCTCATTGGAAACATACTGTCCTGGATTCAAACTATTTCTTCAAGAATCTGCTTTGAAGGTATAAATAATAATTTCACATTGAAAGTCCGTTATCATCCAGAGCCTCCTCACACAGAGCCGCAGCCCGAGCCCAACCACCCTGAGGGGACAAGAATGGCCCCATCCAGGTGAGCCCTCAAGGAGACAGGTGGGAAGATTCCGTAAGTCATGACAGCGTCTGACAGAGCCCCACTACTAATGGCTGCACCTCCATACCCCATGTGCACGTGTGTTGAAATCTGGCTCGGGTCGGTCCTGAATTGTGGGTCACTGCCGGAGAACTGCCTGGCACCGTGTGAGAGCACCTGGGCCCCGGGGTTGGGGCAAAGAAGTGTGTGGGAGGAGAGGCCCTCCCAGCAGCTGATGGGAAGAAAACAAGGACAAGCTCCCCACCGTGTCCTAGGTGGCCCTGCATCTCCACCACGGGCACGTGGGCGTGGGTGAGTGGGAAGAGGTGGACGGTCAGAGTTTATCAATCCCAAAAGCAAAAAATGGATCCAACCACTTCTAATATTGTTGGCAGCATTTTGATAGAGGGTGAGAGAAAACAGAAAGACCACATATTTATCAGCACAGGAAAACGAGCTTGTTTCAGCAGACAGTGCCTGCCACGCAACGGCATTAACGTTATTACATTTCTTTGGGCTCCGATGTCAATGTCTGCTGGCCGTTGTGTCTCAGGACCATTTCGCCATTTTATCCCAACATTAATGAAATTCTTTTAGAGACATCTGCTCCCTAACCCTTAAGAGATTCTGGATATAAGAGAAGGAAAGCAGTTTAATTGGCAAATAGCAATTTGGCAAAACTCAGGATAGTTGGCTAATAGACAAGTTAGGAACTGACGAGAATGGACAAGAATGAAGTCCCTCAAATGCCAGGGTGTGGCAGGGTGGCAACGAGAAGGATTTTAAACTTAAATAGGGCATGAAAGAAAACTAACGAGAAGGCCCAGGAAAACACAGTCAATGGACGCTCCAGGAACGAGTGCAAACATTTGGTGCCCCCAAGAAGAAAATAAATGTTCTAGGACTCCCAAAGAGGTATTCGCTGTGTACTTTTTAAAATGGTTTTATTTCAAGGAAGGTCATCTGTCAAGTCTGTTTGAACACCCAGGACTGGGGGAGCTAGCTCCTTAAATATCCAGGGTGTATGAGCAGTTTACCCGGGACTGGGGGAGCTAGCTCCTTAAATATCCAGGGTGTATGAGCAGTTTATCGGGGGTTTTTCCCTCACACTATGCAAAGTTTCTCTTACATTGCTCTAAAGCAGGATTACATAGATATGGTTCACACTTGCTCCCAATCCCATTGGGGAAACTGAGGGCTTAAGAGAGGTGCCATGTGAGTATTACACTCTTAGTGTCTGTCAGGGGAAGAAAGTTTGGCAAAACCAGCCCAGGGAGGAAAGAGAAGGGCTATCTTGCTGTAACAGGCTTATTAGTTAATAAGAAATAAGATCAATCGTGCACAAATATTAGTAGATGGTAACAGAAAACTCTCGTGTAGACCAGGTTCTGTGCAGACTGGTTAGGAAAGAGAACTCAGCCCAGATCAAGACGTGTTTGGTTTCAGGAGAGAGTGGCTACGGGACCTGGCTCTGTGGAGCCTCCTCCACGTCCACAGGGCCCCTCCCCAGTGACAGATCAAAGTAGAGCGTAAGTCCGAATCCCAGCCCACTCTGAGGAGCCTGCACTCACCAGGCAGGGAAGAAATGTCTTGGGCCTTTGCAGACACCAGGGACTCGATTTCACAAAGAATGGGATTAGAATGTGGTCTCTTTTGTGAGGGACATGGGAGAGGTAGGCACGTTTATGTCATGCGCCCCGAGAGGCCCAGGGTCTCCACAGACATCATCCCAAAGACCTAGGCAGAGAGGCCTCATTCCTCTGTAGGATGCAAGGGTCATAATGCCCAATGCCTGCCCTAAACTGCCTCCGTTTTAACCTGTCATCTCAATCGTGGAGTAAAGAATGGGCTACACTTCACTGGAAGCGAACGTGTATGTTTTGCTTCGAGAGAAAGGTGTCCAGAAGAGGGAGAGAGAGATGGACTCGTAGCAGCAGTCATTCTGTGCACGTGGGAGAGCGAGCAGCACCCTCCGTGGGCTGAAAGGCAGAGCACACGGCTAGAAGGATGGTAGGTCTGTCCCCACCACCCAGCTGTCATCCCTGCCCAGGCCATGGGGGGACCAGAGCCGGGGACCCAACACTAAGGGGCCTTCTTGTAGGTTACTGGCTGGGGCTTCCTGCCTGTTACCTTCCAACACTGGTGCAGCGCCAGGCCGTGCCTGTGCGGAGAACACCCCAGAACAAAACCAGGAAGGCACCCTGAACGTGGCCATGAAACTACTGGCAGAAAGAGGACAAGGAGCAAATATGTGAACCTTGACACGCTAATAAGAGGCCATATTGTATCAGCTTCTGAGTAGTAGTCCCAAAGTGGGGGAAATCAGAGCGATATATATTCAAATCTCTTGAAAATGGGCTATTTCTCCTAGGTATCCTATAGCTATACAAACTAAAGGAGTACCTAGCAAAATTCTCATTGTCATCAAAACAAACTTGTGGCTCAAACATAAGATTAAAATTGGCTATTGAAGATTCTATCTGGAGCAGGCTGGTTTCTTTGATTTGATTGGAGCCTTCAAGCCTGTGTCACTATTGTGCTCTAAGGACACTGCCAGTTGACGCCCCTGGGGTGAGACTGTTCTGCACTAGCACGGCTCTAGCTGAAGAGAGGAAGCAGGGTGTGGGAGACCTCTGGCCGAAAGGGATTTCTCAGAAAAGGATCAGGAAGACAAAACCCAAAGATGTCACTGGAATCCATTTTGCTCCTGAGTGGAAGATTTCTCTATAATATAACTTTGCTGCAACTCTGTGCCTCCCCCCAAACCCCAACACCTAATTACCTGCTTTATCCAGGAGTTTACACAACATCCACGCGGTCACTGAGGTCAGCTCGCTGGGCTTGGCTATCACAGTATTCCCTGCAGCCATCGCCGGAGCTATCTTCCAGGTCAGCAAGTAGAGTGGCAGATTCCAAGGACTGATCAGACCAGCTAAGGGACGAGAGGGGAAGCATTGCCAGTAATGGCAAGCCCCTCAGAAGCAGACTGGCCAAGCGGTTATTAATGTAGAGTTCCTTCATGTCGCGTGACACTTAATTCACTCTTTTTTTTCCCAAACTTCACTAATTTGTAGCTACCTTCAGGGCAATAACTCTAAAATGCATTACAAGCAACTGTACCTTTTAGAATAGAATAAAATCAATACAATTTACCCATTTCTTGATGGTTCAAAATTATAATTATGAACAACAGCAATATAAGCTCCAGAGCTAAGAGCTGGTACCTATCACTAAACAGTTCTAGAATGTGATGTATTTTGAGATTCATAGAGCTTTACTTTTTTTAAAAAAAAAACTTCCTCCTCCCCATTGTTAGATTGTCCAGCTGCTATTTCTTCTAACAAGTTTCTCCACCTCTGTTTCAAATCTGTTGCGGTTTGAAAGAAAATCTCAAACTTTATAGAATTATTTGTAAAATGGGAACAAAAATATCCTGAGTGTTCCTTGGGCAGGGGGGCCGTGGGTGGGGGTTTCTATCACTAAAGCCAATGTACTCTGATGCACAGACTGTGAAATCCATTTGGCTACTTAGAAAATTTTTTAATAAAAATTCTCTCTAGATTCTCATCTGTATCCAGATCAGATAGGTTTGCTGGGTAAGTAACTAATGTCTAGACTATGTCTCCGTGCAATATTCCAAAGCTATCCAGGTTTCCAACCACAATACACACAATATAAAATCTACCTTATGAATAAGGAAATGGACTTACCTTATTTTGTACTCTACCCTCAAGCCTGTGCTATGAAAGTAAATGTATATTTTATATTATTAAATTTCCCATTGAAAAATCTGTTCTTTAAGGAATAACAATATTTTGCAGCAAAATATATTAGTATGCTTCTTAGGAGGAACCAGAGATTTCCATAATGCCTTAAAAATGTTATTTCTGAAGGGTTCAAAGAACCAAAGCAGTAAAATGTCCCATTTTCTTTCCTTTTAATTTCTGTTCATGAACCGTAGTAAAAACAAGATGGTTTGTGTTTTTTTCTCAGAGGAAACAGTGACATCTAGTGGATGGTTTCAGTCATCACAGATATTTATATATTCCTCCAAAAGACAAAGGAATGAGTAAGGGAAGTAGATAATTCTCAGTCGAGGCTTATTTACCACATACCTGGCACTATTCTAAGTGCCCTACACTTGTTAATTTATTTAATTTATATAAAACATGCACAAAGAGAAAATTAAACTATTATCCCCTTTGCAGGTAAGATACTGAAGCACACAGAAGTTAAGTGACCTCCCCACACAATTCTAGATCTTAACCACTGCCCTCTCTGAAAATAGATTATTTTTATTTTTAAATTATAGGCAGCAAAAAAAAAAAAAAACATCCTGGTATATGAATTTACTCTTAGCATCATTCTTTTCCTTGTGATTTTCCAAGATAATGTTCCGGGAATAAGTAGGGAATTTGACATGAAGAGAATACAGCATAAATAGATTTCTGAGGCCCACAAATTTTAGGTAAAAGTCAAAAAGATTGCTTGTTCCTTTTCCTTTGTCTGTTCCTTGAGATCAAATCTATGAAATTTTGTGGGCAACCCTATGCATAATTGTGACGCAGGCTGTCACTGAACAGCACCTACCGATTCCCACAGGGGTCCGCACGGTGTAGTGCATACAGCCCAGGTGGTCCATCTGCGTGCACTCTGACGTGTGGTGCAGGATGGAGGAAGCAAAGAACCGGAAGTTCTGTACAGACCGGGGAATGTCCATGGTTCTTGCCAGTGCTAAGGTTTTCCCTGTAAGAGGTAAACAACATCAAGCACTGTCAGTGGAGACACTCACTCTATCAGTCAATTTTCGTCACACATGTATTCCAACTCACACTGAAATAGCCTTGGTTCCTTCTAGCCCGGGGAAGGCATTCCTTGACCACACAAAGAGTTGATCGTGGTTTGATAAAGCTATGAAATAATTAGATGTAAGGTTATAAAATGAGCTAGGGGGTTAACATTGAGTCAAACAATCTTTGCTTTGTGGACTGAACACTTTGCAGCTCTTATCATGAATTTGCAAGATGCTGGCCAGGCACAGTGGCTCACACCTATAATCCTAGCACTTTGGGAGGCCAAGGCAGGAGGATTACTTGAGGTCAGAAATTGAAGACCAGCAGCCTGAGCAAAAGTGAGACCCCATCTCTACAAAAAATAGAAAAATTATCCAGGTGTGGTGGTGCACGCCTGTAGTCCCAGCTAAAAGGTAGGCTGAGGAAGGAGGATCGCTTGAGCCCAGAAGTTTGAGGTTGCAGTGAGCTATGGTGATGCCACTGCACTCTAGCCTGGGTGACAGACTGAGACCCTGTCTCAAAAAGGAAAAAAAATGAATTTGCCAGATTCACTTCACTCACACAAACTCTTAAAATTCAAAATCGCCAGATTTTGTACATGTGACAAAGGGGTTGAAATATGGATAAGACAGCTGTATTCGCATATCAAAAAAAATCTATTTTTATGAAAACAGGATATATATTAAATGTCCTCCCAACACACGGGTGAAGTCATAAAGACTGAAGGGAACCTCTGGCACAGGATGCTGTGTGTCACTTGCTCACCCATCACATGCCCGTCCTAGCTCTGGGATGGAACGAAGAGACACATGAGCTTACTGAGTGAGTTATCTTGTTGTTGCTGAGTTATCTTTAGCAATGCAGGGAGACTACAGTCAAGAACAACAGCAGAGGAAACGTCTTCTTTTTAAATGGCTTGGACTCAGGCTGCTTCCTAACTTTAGGTTGGTTGATAGCATACATATAATTTTAAAAGCTCTTGGCTTTTCCTAACAGATACTATTGCAAAGATTTGCAGATATTTACACCATTACCCTGAGCTCTGTCTGGGAAGGAGTGGAGAAAAAATGGGAAATTGCATTGAAAATGGAATAGTGACTGACGTATCAAAAACCTTTCTAAATAACCTGACTGTGTAACTGCTCTTCTAGTTATCTTTACTCTACTTAGAATGGGGTGGAAGATTGCATGATCAGCCTGATTTCTTCATCTCTCCCCATATCCATGCCCTTCCTTTGCCATGTATCTTTTCAGTTCCTTCCTCCAAATAGACAGAGTATGTTTCCTGCCCATTGGCTTTGGGTTCAGCCATGCAATGTGCCTTGGCCATTAGAGCGGGGTGGAAGTGTAACAGCTGTGGCCCCAGCCTGACAAGCCTTCGGGGTGCTGCTCTTCCCCTCCGCCATTGCCATGAGGAGCACGTGCATGGGCTGGCCTGATGGCCCCAGGAGGGACAATATGATAATCAGAAGTGTCCTGAGTCCCACCTGTTACAGGGACAGCTCTCACCTTGGTCTTTAGATTCCGCCTGGGCCAGCTCCTCCAGGGACTGCTCCAGCAAATCTGCCAGCTTGTTGAGGACCTGCGCGCGCTCCTGGGGACTCCGGGATGACCAGTCGGGAAAGGCTCTTCTGGCAGCCTCGACTGCAGCTTCAATCTTTGAGAAGAAAATGGGAGAGGGTCACCTTAAAGCTATTGCCCCCGAGGGGCTGGATGAATCCAGAATCCACAGGTCCCTAGAAATCTAATTTTTTTCCTAATTTCAAATATTCAACATATCCCAGCGCTGAGCTATGCACAAAGTAGATGACACAGGAGTTTATATGAAGCACAGGCACAGGCACCACACAGACACCACAAAAACAAAGAAAAACATTCCATTTGAGAAATAAAAATCCTAAGCCCCCAAACCTCTTGGTCATGAAGACCCTAGAGAAACACTAAAAACTGAGTTCCTGGCCATGACAGGACAGGAGGTTGGACACGCTTTATTATATCCCCTCCTGGTTGCAGTTTAGACACAGCTGACCAACATTAGTGTTAAAATAGATATCATAAGACTGACAGAACAGACTCTGTCTGGCCATAAGATACAAATTACAAACAGGACCTAAGGCCATGCCAGGCAAGGGTTAAGTCACCCTCCCCTACACTTAGAGGATAAACCACGTTCTAACTGTCACAAGTGTTTCTTTTTCTCTAGCAGTTCAACAAGCACTGGCCTCAAGATAAGCAACATTAAAGCAATTATAGCTCATCAGAGTAACCTGCCAGAGTTCACACGGCTAATAAGTGGCAGAATCAGGATTCAGATCCAGATCTTGGTGGTTCCCAACACCAAACATTGACCTGCTATGACATAAGCACCGTTTCTGCCCTGCCCAGCTCTGCCCAGTGGAAGAGGCCCATGTGAGAGAGGAGGGATCTATGGTTGAACCGCTAGCTTGGGTACCTGGTTTTGGAGTCACATCCAAAAGGAAATGAAATATGGGAAGGTAAGGGCAGGGCCAACTCATGGCCAAAATGTGACGTAGGCAAAATGAACTGTCGAGTCCTCATCTGCCTTTCTCTTCTCTCAGGCAATGGCTAAGCAATGCCTTTTCCGAAGACGGCAGATCCCTAGCCTGTGTCTCACTCCTGTCTCCTCTCCCACAGGCATGACAAACATTTACAATCATGTAAAGCTGCCTTCCACCACTGGGCCCAGCTCAGCCTCAGAATCCTTCCACACAGGCCTCAGGCAGCCACAGGCGTCTTTCTTGTAGCACGTGATCTGACAGCAGTCCAGCCACCTGAGCCCGTGCCAGCCCTCTCACACCGATTCCAGCTCACACCGCTCCTTCCTTTTCCTCATGCGAACAAGGTCACTTTCAGCTGAGCTGAAGCAAGGTATAAAATGATTCTCATCTTATTTAGAAAATCTGAAAAGATGGTAGCTTCACCCCAAAAACTAAATCTATAATGTGAACCTGTGGACAGGATGAGGGGGCTTTGGTGACCTCCCCCACAAGCTGCAGCCGAGGGGAAGCCCCACTGCCAGCCAGCAATAGAAGGGTTAATTTCTACAGTCAATGTAAAAATCTGATCTTTTTATTATTCAGAAAATTCAAGTCCACTCATATCTTCAAAGTTGTCTTATGTCACATGTCATATGTCCATGCAATATCAAATACATATTAATCTACTAATACCATACTATGAGCATAAGCTAATACTTAGAAAGTGTTTACTATATGCCAGGCACTAAGGGATTTATGTATATTAGTCTGTTCAATCCTCAGAACATTATGAAGTAAGTATTATTATTATCCCCATTTTATAGATAAGGAGACTGAGGCACACAGAGGGTCAGCTCTAAGTTAAGGTCAAAGATACCAAGTGATAGAGCTGGTCTTTGAACCAGGCAGTCTGACTCCAGTCTGTGCTTATGACTGATGCTTTAATGCAAATGTGTTACACAAACACGTGTGTGTGTCTGTGTGTGTGCACGCGTGCGCGTGCACGCACGCACACCCACGGACCTAAGCATCAAAGACGAGAGTGTTAGCACACTGCCCCTTGTAAAATAAGGATGATGATAGGGTCTCATTTTCAGGTTGTTACAACTCATTACTTGGGACAATCCATATTAAAGGGCTTAGCGAATGCACACTACCAGACTTCAAAATATGCTACAAAACTATAGTAGCCAAAATAGCATAGTCCTGGCATAAAAACAGACATGTAGACTGACAGAACATAATAAAGAACCCAGAAATAAACCTATGCATCTATAGCCAACTCATTTTCAACAAAGGTGCCAAAAACATACTTTGGGGAAGGGACAGTCTCTTCAATAAATGGTGCTGGGGAAACTAGATATCCACATGCAGAAGAGTGAAACTAGACCCTCATCTCTCACCATATGTAAAAATTAAATCAAAATGAATTAAAGACTTAAATGTCAGACTTGAAACTATGAAACTACTAGAAGAAAACATAGGGAAAACACTTCAGGACAATTGGGCTGAGTAAAGAGTTTTTGGGTAAGACCACAAAAGCACAGACAACAAAGGCAAAAATAGATAAATGAGATCACAGTAAGCTAAAATCCTTCTTCACAGCAAAGGAAACAATCAACAAATTGAAGACACAACCCACAGAATGGGAGAAAATGTCTGCAAACCACCCATCTGACAAGGGATTTATAACCAGAATATATAAGGAACTTGAACAACTCAATAGCAAAAAAATAAATTAATTAATAATACAAGTAAAAAATGGACAAATAATCTGTGTAGACATTTCAGAAAAGAAGCCATACAAATGACCACAGAAAATGTTCAACATCACTAATCATCAGGGAAATGCATATCAAAATCACAGTAAGATAACATCTCATCCCAGTTAGAATATCTAGCATCAAAAAGACAAAAAATAACAAATGCTAACAAGGATGCAGAGAAAGGGGAACACTCATACACTTGTTGTGGGAATGTAAATTAGTACAGCTACTATGAAGAACAGTATGGGGGCTCCTCAAAAAACTAAAAATAGATCTACCATACGATGCAGCAAGCCTACTATTGGGTATTTATCCAAAGAAAAGGAAATCAATATATCAAAGAGATATCTACACCCCCATGTTTATTGTAGCTCTATTTGTAATACTCAAGGTATGGAATCAACCTAATATCCATCAACAGATGAATGAATATACACAATGGAATATTACTCAGCCATAAAAAGGAATGAAATCCTGTCATTTGCAACAACATGGATGGAACTGGAGGATGGTATAGGATTTTATGTTAAGTGAAATAAGCCAGGCACAGAAAGACAAATGCCACATGTTCTGACTCATATGTGGGAGCTAAAAAGTTGATCTCATGAAGGTAGAGAGTAGAATTATGCTTACCAAAGGCTGGGAGAGGAAGAGGGGAGGATGAAGAGAGGCTGGCTAATGGATACAAAAATACAGTTAGAAGGAATAAGTTCTAGTGTTCGATAGCACTGAGGAATGACAATAGTTAACAATAATTTATTGTATATTGCAAAATAGCTAGAAGAGAAGATTTGGAATATTCCCAACACAAAGAAATGATAAACATTTAAGGTGATGGATAGCCTAATTACCCTGATTTGATCATTATGCATTGTATGCATGTATCAAAATATCACATGTACCCCATAAAGATGTACAATTTTTATATATCAATAATTTTTTAATTTAAGAAAATAGCTTAGTGAATGCAAAGCACATAGCAAAAGCTGAATACTTGGGAGCTACTGTTAGCAGCACCAGCAACATTTTCTGTGAGTGACTTTTTGGGAAACTGAGCATGTAGTTTCTACAGTGACCATATTTTTCAAGCCAGAAAAAAAAATCGGACTTACGGGGATCAGATGGGATATTTGCAAGTTGAATTGCTGAGAAATCAAAAATATCTATTATTCTACTACTAGTAGGTATATCCATACCTCATGCTATTTTCTAAAAAGGCACGAGACATTAGCTGCAGAAAATATTTCAACTGAATTTGGCACATTTGACATTTTTAACTTTGACAAACACTCTGAGTCAAGGGGGGTGGATAACACAAAGCTGGATTTCCTACGTCTATGTTAGGTCATTTGAAGCAAACAAAATTGCAGGTTACAGTTTAACCAACAAATTAGCCAATATTTGTAAACATTAATCCATAAGTCTAAAGGTTTTTTTAATGTGAGACAGATTTGAAATATTAACAAAAGAGAAAAATAGCTGAGTTCTTCAAAAAAACTTTGCAGATATCTATGTATTTATATATAAAGGCTACAATTATATTTTAAATAATCTAGTTCTTTGTGCCTTAAAAAGAATAAATTATAATCCAATAGGCATTGGATGACTATACATACATCAGCCACATTTATCACCCTAGATATATTTATTTTCTCAGTGCAATAACTGATAACTAATTAAATATATCTCAAATATTTTCCAAAATTCCCCAAGTAAAATTAATTCTGTATCACTTAAAAAATGTAATGCATATGCCATTAAGCACTTTGAAAAGAAAAAGGATGGTATTAAATGTAACTCCAAAAATATATAGGAATTTGATTGAGTTCCATCATTCGAATGGTTGATTTTATTTTACTAGGTATTTAGGAGACATGAGGAATTATTAGAAGACAATCTAAAATAAAGCCCAGGGGATCTCTGTTGTTGTTGTTCTGTTCTTTCTTTTTAAGTGAAGTGATATCTTTTTTAGAAATCCATGAATATAATGGTAAATTGAGACACTTGGTTGAGAAAAGGGAGCACTTAACAGTGACAGTTCTTACAAATAATACTTTGTACTAGACACCTATTAGGGAATATCTGAGAATTACCAAAAAAACTGTACACATGGCTATGTGTTAGATTAGCTAGAAAAATTACTTGCTTTTGAATACGGTAACCTGAGATTTATTCTATCATACATGTCCTGTCACAAGGTAAACCTTCTTAGAACTAGAATCTTCCTTCTGCTATTGTTTAACAATTCTACACCTTCTCCCAACTCCCTCTGCTTTTAGAAAATTAAGTTACCCATAATTCGTCAACATTTTAAATACGTTTCAGCCTTCTTTGAGTGAATGTACTCACCTCTTCTTTTCCGCTGTCTGGCACTCTGCAATACACCTCCCCTGTCGAAGGGTCATAAGAATCTATGTACGAGTGACAAGATAAAAACTTTCCATCTATGAAGTTTTCCAGCATCAAAAGTGCCTTTGTTGCAGCCATAGCAAGGAAGACACCTGCCTTTCCCCTTCACAGTCCTGCACTCAGGCTGTCTCCACCACTTTCCCTATTCCTGAGTCAGTTCCTCGCTCCCAGCCCTACTCATTTGCTAATCAGTGGAAGTGGGAGGTGACCTGACACTCAGAGAATTCCAGTCTCCAAACTAGGAACTAAGAGAGCCCTCGAATGTTTCACAGACTTACACTACGTTATGAGAAATGGATAATCGTGTGTCAAACTAACATCAACGTATGTGTTCATAGCCCTTAAAACTGCCCAAAGGCATCTGTGTGTAGGATTTTACTGGGTTCATGCCATAAACCGTTCATTGCTCGAACACTGATGGAGTGCCAGGCCCTGAAGCAAGTCCTTTACATGCATTGACTCATTTATTACACACGACAATCTTGTATGAAGCAAATGTCATTCCTTCCTTTCTTTTATAGATGAAAATGAGCCTCAGAGAGTTAGACAATTTGCCCATGGTTGCATAGTTAGCAAGAAATGAACTCTAGCCCTTTGGTCTCCAAATCACATGCTTTTTCTTCAATGCATCACTGCTCATCCTGCAGAGGTGACTGAAGACAGACACTCTCTCTCCACTGTTCATCTGTTTTTCTTTACCTTGGCTGCCTTCTCTGTAAAGAGCTGTCTCTCTATCCCCAAAACCAGGGCTGCAGCAGCAGCTCGCATCTGCCCAGATGTGCATGGAGATGACGCTACAAGCCAAAACTGTGCATGACACATATAGCAAGCAAGGGATTCGTGGTGTGGGTGAGAATTTCTACATCTTGGTAAGAGAAATGAGCAACCCAACAGAAAGGATAAGCAAAAGATATTTAAAAAGTAATTTATAGCAAAGGGGAACACAATTGGCTAATGAACATATCAACAGATGCTCAGACTCACTGTTAATCAGGAATGTGAAATACAAAGAGGTGCCCCAATTTGCCAATCACACTGGAGAGCATTTTTAAAGATTGATAACATCCACTCTGGGAATGTGGAGAAGCACACGTTCTCCCGCTCCTCTGATGGGAGGGTTCACAGAACACTGCTTGGGGCAGTGTGCCAGTGTCAGCACTTAAACATGCTTACTTCTCTGGTCTAGCAATTCCCTTTCCAGAAGTCTCTCCTACAGAATTATTTGCTCATGGACAAAGTAGAGAGGTCATAGGACATCGTTTTTTATGATAATTAAAAACTTGAAAACAACCTAAATGTACATCAATTTGAGAACATTAATTACAGTATAATTGTTACATCCATAATAAGGAATATTATTTATCCATTTGAAGGATGACTTAAGTGACAAAAGAAAGCTAGTAAGTTGGTACAATCTCTTTGGATAATGACATGGTTGAGAGTGTTGAGGGGGAGCAGTTTTTACTCTATATACTTTTAAATTGCTTGAGTATTTTATGATAAGCCTACATTACTTTTATATTTATATTACTTTTATGGTTATGATTTATAGTTATAATTAAGTCAATGTTAGATGTAACTATTCTAAAATACACTGGCCACATGAGGACATTTGGTGGCCGCACACCTCCTAGGGCCCTCCCTGCTTCCTCTTAATTATTCTGTCTCAAGATATTCTCCAAAATTCTTGCTAATCACTGATGCAAAGTTATAGGCAATCCATTGCCTATGTGACTAAGCTCCAGGTCTTTCTCTGCAATCTGAAAATTATCTATGATGCTCTGCTGAACGTAGGACCAACTTCTGGTCTTTTCTTCTTTGCGGCCCAAAACCTCTGCAAAAGCTTTGGAAATACAACTCATTTTATTCTAAACCATGTTCTTGGGAAGAGTTCTCTCTCCTCACCCAGTAAAAAAACAGAAAAGCGGTATAAAGATATACATTTTTTTTCTCAGCTTAAAATTCTTAACATTTTCTTTTCCAGATTACTTTTTTCCCTTTTCCTCTTGTGTTAATGATTTTTGGTCCTATTGCTGTGTTTTTGTTGAAAACCTCTTCTTATTTTTGTTTTTAGACATTAGTCACGTGTAAATAAATACAGCCATATGTCATATAACGCCATTTCAGTCAATGATGTACCATATATACGATGGTGGTCCCATAAGATTATAACAGAGCTGAAAAATCCCTACCACCTACTGACATCGTACCTGTCCTAACATCATAGCACAACCCATTACTCACATGTTTGTGGTGATGCTGGTGTGGACAAGCCTACTGTGTTGCCAGTCGTATAAAAGTATAGCACATACAATTATGTACAGTACATAATACTTGATAATGATAATAAATGGTCATGTTAGTGGTTGATGTATTTACTATATTTTTTATCATTATTTTAAAGTGAACTCCTTCTACTTGTCAAAAGAAAAAAGTTAATTGTAAAGCAGCCTCAGGCAGGTCCTTCAGGGGGCATTCCAGAAGAAGGCATTGTTATCACAGGAGATGACAGCTTCACGTGTGTTATTGTCCCTGAAGAACTTCCAGTGGGAGAAGACGTAGAGGTGGAAGACAGTGATATTGATGACCCTGACTGACCCTGTGTAGGTCTAAGCTAATGTGTGTGTCTTAGGTTTTACTGAAAATTTTAAAAAGTTAAAAATGAAATAAAAACTTTTAAAGTAAAGCAGAAGAAAGCTTATAGAATAAATGTGTAAACAAAGAAAATATTTTTGTACACCTACACAACGTGTTTGTGTTTTAAATTAAGTGTTACTACAAGAATCAAAAAGTTTTTAACCAGCCTGAGCAAGAGCGAGACCCCCGTCTCTACTAAAAATAGAAAGAAATTATATCAATAGCTAAAAATATATATAGACAAATTAGCCGGGCATGGTGGCACATGCCTGTAGTCCCAGCTACTCGGGAGGCTGAGGCAGGAGGATTGCTTGAGCCCAGGAGTTTGAGGTTGCTGTGAGCGAGGCTGATGCCATGGCACTCTACCCTGGGCAACAGAGTGAGACGCTGTCCCAAAAATAAATAAATAAATAAAAGTTTTTAAAAAATTAAAAAGTTTATAAAGTTAAAAAGTTACAGTAAGCTAAGGTTAATACATTATCGAAGAAAGAAAAAAATTTGTTTGTAAATTTAGTGTAGCCTATGTATACAGTGTTTCTAAAGTCTGCAGTAGTGTGCAGTAATGTCCTAGGCCTTCACATGCACTCACCACTCACTGACTGACTCACCCAGGGCAACTTCCAGTCCTGCAAGCTCCATCCATGGTAAATGTCCTATGCAGGTGCACTATTTTTATCTCTTATACTGCATTTTTACTGTGTCTTTTCTCTGTTTGGATATATTTAGATACACAAATACTTACCATTATGTCACAAGTGCCTACAGTGTATTTAGTATGGTAACATGCCGTACAGGTTTGTAGCCTCGGAGCAACAGGCTCTGGCATGTAGCCTAGGTGTGTCGCAGGCTGCACCATCCATGTGTGTGAGAGTACACTCTGTGATGTTCACGTGCGGACGAAATCACCTAACAACCCATTTCTCAGAATGCGTCCCATCGTTAAGCTGGGCGTGACTGTATACACATACATGGATAAATAAGTACAACAGTGTACACAGTCAGGGTCCATTTAGAAAAAAGAAACCACAGTAGATGTTTCAACCTTTAATATCAGGAAATGTTTACATGGATGTTGGAGGCTGAAAAAGCGTGCAAGGGCTGCCGAGATGACCCAGAGATCAGCAAGTGCAAAAAGCGGCTACCATTCTTTAGCCTGAGGGACAGAAAGGAAGAGGTGAGCTGCTAGAACCCAGAAGCTGGCAGGAGAGCCTCCCACCTGCCACCCCAGCTGGCGCTGGTGCTTCTGAAGACATGTGGTGTGGCTGATGCCGGGAGGCCCGCAGCAGCTGGAGGCCAGCGCATCACCTGTTGCTGGAGAGGAAGGCAGTCTCTTCTCCCTTCCCTCCTTCCAGGCTCCCATTGGTGACAGCCAGCTGGCAACGGAAGGTAAGGAATATGGGCTGCAGATCCCAGCCCTGGCACCACGGAGCAAAGTACCAAGGAGTGAGCTTGAAGCCAAGAAACAGTGGGTGGACACCCAGCCTGTGCATAAGGCTTTTGCAGCCCGGCTCCTGGGCCTCCCACTCCCCGCTCCCCAGGGCGTCTTTGCCCCTGCAGAGCCTCGTAGAAGCCCGCCCTTTTCCCAGCCTCCAAAGTAACACATCACCCTCCCGTTCCCCAGCCACTGCGCTGAGATTTCTCTCACCCAGGCTATTGAGAAAAAGAAATCTGATGATATACCCGAAGCAACACTGACTAATGTTGATTTTTTGCACTGTTTGTCTTTTTGTGTATTTCTTAGCAATCCGAAAGATTCTAATGAGAGGTCTATGGAAGGGAGATCTTTTTGAAGAAAAGAGCGCTCCAAGGGCACGGGGGAGGAGTTTTCTGCCACGCAACAGCAGTAGAGAGACGGTCCTTCTGGAGTGCCCGGTGCTCATCGGAACCCCCACCGGAAGCAGGCCCGGGCTGAGGTGCGGGTGTTCCTGGCAGTCGCCTCCTTGTGCCATTTACCGCTCGAGCTGGACCTTCGCTCTTTTTCCACGATGTACCTGCCGTTCCCTCCCTTCCCCTGCCCTGTCAGCCCGTTTCTATCCACCGTGCATCCACCTGGCCCCCACTTGCAGATCAACCACAGAACCGACTCTGGAACCGAAGCTCGGCTGGGGCGGGGGAGCCTCCAACCCTGGAGGACGCAGCCTCGGGCCTCGCAGAGAGTCTGGCCATGTCCTGTGACCACAGTCCTCGTGCCTGAGCTCCGACATGCCCTCAACGCCTTCTCTCTACACTTCGTACCAACCTTTCTCTTGTCTCCCTGGAAGAGACATGAAATCCTGTATCTGCGTAGGGGTTGAGACTTTCACGTAGCTCCGCCGCCTCGCTGTCCGTCTGGGTGTCACCTGCTCCTGGATTCTCCCACTGGCTCCAGCTGCTGTCCAGCGCGCACTGCTGCTCGCTGATCTGCTCTTGCCATGCCCTGGGATGTCAGCTTCACCCATGAGCAGTGACCCGTCTGCCCCCAACCACATCCCCTGCGCAGTGAGGGTAGGGGACTCAGGACCTTGAGCTCAACTGAGAAAAAACTGTAAATGTGAGGTATTAAGTATACTGGTATTCTAAGAGAACTAGTATTTCTAGACTATTCCAGAAGAGGATAAGGTGCTTTTACTTCATAGACACAAGTTACTCTCTTTTAAATGGGAGAAGCGATCCTGACTTAGGGAGCTCAGAGTGTTTTGGAGCTCTGAACTATCTGGGTAGGCTGCAGGTCCAGGGAGGGCAGTGAGTTTAATTGAGCACCTCCCGTATGCCAGGATCCATGGGGAAAGATATGGGCAATAGATGCTGGAAGAACTCACCTTCTGCTAGGGGGATGGAGTGGCAAACCAGAATCACAATATGGTGGCCTGAGGCACCCCTGGAGGGGTACACTGCACTCGGGAGAAACACCAGGTAGGGAATGGAGAGCTCCATGGGGGTGCAATGAAGCTATTAGAGGATGAGACTGGAGGTGGACCGGGGAGGATGGATAAAGACACAAAGGGAGGAAGTTAAAAGATAGACAGGAGGAAGGTAATTCCAGGCCAAGGAAATTCCTGTTCTGTGATGCCATCTTCCTTCTGTCTCCACAAGAACCTTGATCACCGAATTATCTTCTCTCTGATTCTTCTTCCTCCTCTCTCCTGACTCTTTCAGCCTTTAAATGAGCCTCTCCTATATAATACCATTTAAGCAATATAATTCAACAAATTAAAGTTAAATGAAATTTTAAAAGACCCTCCCCATGGCCTTCTGTCCTGTGTCTTTAATGTTTCTTTCCCACAGAATGAATGAGCATGAAAGCATTGTCATGATAGGAATAACTACCCTAACTTATATGTGGCAAGATGTTTTCACATACCACTCACAAACCCACAGTCTTCTTAGCCGTACTCCTAGGAGGAAGAAGTCCTAGAACAATCACATATAAAAACTATGTTATGAAAGATGATCAATATGAAACACCAGGTGTTTCTTTGGTTGCAAGTGCTCCACTCTGGGGAATTTGGGGATGTGCACCTTCCCTCCCAGTTTGAGCTCAGAATGGGACCACTGGCCTTGGTCTTGGGATGGGGCCAGCTGGCCTCTACCACAAGGAATAGTAACATAATGGTTGCAGGACCCCCCCCCCCAAGAGAGAGCTGAAGGCTAGAAAAACTAGGAGAGGAGAGGAACAAGGTAGAAGAGAGAAGTTCAAGCAGTATCTATATGGGATTTAAGTGTAAACAGGTAACACCCTAACACATATGCTTACATTAAGCTCAGCCATTTTGGGGAAATGCTAGGTGTCCCCTGTGGCGGACACCACTAATGTTCTCTAATATCCAGTTCTCCTCCTGAGCACTTATCAGCCCCCTTGCAATTAGGTGGGGCCATGTGGATAGTTCCAGCCAGGGGCTATGAGTAGAAGCAAACCCTGCTGGGGATGGTCCACTGTCTCTCCTACTTTCACGTAGACCAAAGAGGCTGTGTGTTCCAGGTAGCAGGGACAGGATGAGGAACCTCAGTCAGCCTGGACTGCTGAGTCACTGTATGGTGAACAGTTGTACTGTATGGTGATGCTTAGCATGAAATAAGCATGTTTTGCTATGCCACTGTATTTGGAGGCCCATTTCTAACCAATCACAGCATAAACCAGCATAGGGTGGTTAGCAAACATAAAACTTTAGCCAACCAAAATTTCTCATTGATGCTCTGCCCTGCAGGCACCAGTCCCTGGGCACAGACCCCACATCTAGAGATGGATAGAGCCTCTGTGACGGGTAGGGACCCCTTTCCTTAAAGAAAAGGGTGTGGCCAAATGCCTGGGGTCTTGCAGGTGCCACACACCGCATTGGTGATGCAACCATAGCCTAGTACCCTAATCGAGGAGGAGAAAGCCCAGTGCCCCACTTAAAGGGAAGACTTAAAGCTATGGCCAGTGGAGGAAGACAGGAGCTTCGCAGGGCAAAGGTGTGTGCCTCATCCAGCATGGGAACACTGCTCTGAGATTACAAAAATTAAACCCAGTTAACAGGGTATCGAGCTGACATTACAAAGGTCACACGCTGTGGAAGCAGCTATTACCATTTAACTCCACAGTCCCTTGACTGATATTTGTGACTGGATGCTTGGCAAGGATCAGACATTAGAATCAATCCAGGTGCAGTTGCTCTGGGCCAAATGGCCAAGGATAATCAGAGAAAATGATACTGTACACTGATATATTAAGTGGAAAGAATTGCTCAGCAAAATGGACTAAATTTTCTGATCTATGTTCTAAGTCACTAATTCTTTTTTAGCTATATCTAATCTGCTTATTCTAAATTCCAGTTTTTAGCTTTAATTATTGTATTTTTCACTTCTATAAGTTGTACTTGGTTGATTTTAAAACCTGTCTGGTCATTTTTGTAGTCTCTTCTTCCTTACTCACATTTTCACCTCTTATTTAAGTACATATTAAAGATTTAAATATTTCACCCAGCTATTTTATTAATACATTCTGCAACCAATAATTGCAATGTTTGTAGTCCAAGGTGGAGAGTTTAAACTGTTTAAGCCATTGCAAAGCTGAAAGATAATTCTTACATCTATGGCCTGATCCATTGAATTGACTTTACAACATAACTCCTCCAGAGCAGTGTTATTTACCTTATTATCAAATTCTTGAAGAAAACTTGACTTCTAACAGTGTATTCTCTTTGTAAATATGTTCATTCTTTCTGCTTTAAGTCTTCTATGATCTTTGTTCACATGATCTATAAGGCAGCATTGTGAGAATTCATTAATAATTGTACTTATATCCTTTAATTTTTAATTTCTAATAAAATTTCACCATGCATTTTTATGCTGTGGTATAGTTTCATTTTTGTATACATTGTGCATTGTACCCCTTATCACAATGAAATTTTATCTTACTGTTTTTTGTTTGCTTGCTTTAAATTCTTAATCCAATATTAATATTGCTACTCCTAATTTCTGGAAAGGCATTGTAGTGAACATGCCTCTGTCAGACTTAAATCCAACTTCAAATCATGGCTCCATGATTTATTTACAAGTTTGCATTAACCCCTCTGGGCTTCAGTTTTCTCAACCATAGACTGAGGTTAATAATGCCTGCCTCACATAATTATACAAATGTCATATGTTCATAAATGAACTATTGTATGAAAATTGTTGGCACATCATAGATACCCAACTGATTGTAGTTACTTTTGTTTCCCCAGTGCATCTGTGCCCTTTTGCTTTCAATCTATGGTTTCATTTTAGGCATATCTTTTGTAAACAGTATATCATTAGCTTTGCAGCTTAAGTCTACATTTTTAAGAGAAAAATCTAAGCTATTTTCATTTATTATAATAATTGCTACCTTTCTCTTCATTTGATTAATTTTGTTTCCATCTTTTGCTATACAGACTAAGTTTCTTTGCCTTTGTCTTTTGCATTGATATGAAGTTTTACTAATTCCATTAGTGGTTACCCTAAACATTCTGAAAATTTTTTTATGATTTATATGACTTATGTTTTATGTGATTATCAGAATAACAAACAAAATAATGTAGTCCTTTTATGGACTATAAGTAATTTAATGCTTTTTATTCCTCTACATCACATCCCCATATTTGGAGCTATAATTTAATTCACTTATTTCATTATTTTGTTTTGCATTGCATTTTACAACTATATTTACACTATTAATTTACTTTTACATATTTCAGTGGTTTCAACGTGAGAGAGAAAAAGCAGCTTCTGACAGCTAAGAGCTGGCCTGGCACTCACAGCTAGGCCACGGTGTTCTCCTGTTGAACATTAACAATTCCCAAATCTCTGACATCAAATGAGGTCACTCTGTGATCCTGATAAGTGAGATACTGTAATCATGCCTGAGCACGGTCAAAAACAAATCATGGTTGGGATGTTCTAAAGTTATAACATGTAACCAAAATGTTTGTATCCCCATAATTTCCCGAAACAAAAAAATTAAAAAAAAAAAAAAGTCACTGTGTAAACCGTAACAATGATTAACCAAATCCTTCTTGTGGCTAACCTGACTGCTGCTTCTTCCCAGTCCTCCCACTCCTTACTTAAAAATTGATACCCAATTGCAAAATCACCCTCACTTTTGTTTATTATTTCAAAACATTTAGGAGGTACAAGTTTTGTTACATGGATGAATTGTATCATGCTGAAGTCAGGGCTTTCAGTGTACCCGTCATAGTGTACATTGTACCCAATGGGTAGAGATCACCCTCACTTTCTGACAGCACCCAATCCACCCTTTGGTCCCACTGCTAGATTCTCATGGGTGTGTGGCTCTTCTTACTGGAGGTGGATGTGTTCTAAAGAATGTTTTTACTGTTGGTGGGATTTTAAACAGTGGCAGTTTGAAGGCCAAAAGCTGCCCTGCTGGATGATTTTGCAAATGTAACCCTGCCTCCAGCTCTCACCCCCCTATATTTCTGAATTGGCAGAGAAGGGATTGTTATTTACAAGTGTAATTACTTTGACTCGGGAGAATCTTTTATAGAAGTAAAATTTTACATCAGCATTTAATGGCGCTTTCTCCTCCCCTAGTCCCTCTGCATTGCCTTTAGGGTATGTTCCTCCTGGATGCTTTTGCCCTGTCGGTTCTCTTTGGAGTTCATGGTTCTGAGAACCGAGAACCCCGCTGGCTGGACTGTCAGCCCTATGAAGACCTGGGCCCTGGAGCCTTCTCCTGTGCCTGGAATACAGCTGACTCACAGTTATGTGAGGGAGGAAGGAATGAATGTTTTTCTACTCATATATTTCTATAGATATTTTAGAGGAAAATTGGAAAATGACCCAGTGTTTTGTGTTGGGCCCATAATATTTTATCTTGATTTTTTTTAATACTGTACAACATTGACTAATTTCTAGACATCAATAATTTTATTTACATCAATAAAAAACACTTCTAATATTTCTATTTTAAAAGGTGAAAGATTTATACGATCTGAAGAGAAACCAGAGTATTAATATTTCTATTTTAAAATCTTGATTGCATTATGAAATGAAAAGATCTTGACAACTATGTAAAAAGATAAATATGCACTGGAAAGACAAAAAAGAAATATATCAAAACATTGGCAGCAGTTATCTTTGGGTGACAGATCTATGGATGAATTTTATTCCTCCTTATATTTTCTGTATTTTTCCACATTTTCTAAAGTGACTATGATTGTATTAAAATGATGGTCAAAATTATTATTTGCATATTCTTGGCAGAAAAAGAGAATGTCTAGATATTGATCTCTAAAACATTTCTCATGATACAGAAGGGCTCAAATATTGTCATAAATGAATGTGTTAAATAACACTAACAAGTCAAAACACGGTCCTGTAATGTTTTTAAGCCAAGTTACCCTAGAGGTAATTAATCAGCAGAACCTCCCAAAGAGTCAAGGTCAGAGGACAGAGCCAGTGGTGTGAAGAAACAGTGAAACCATAATAAGGAAGAAGTCAAGACAAGACGTACCTGAAGCAAAATGACACAAAATGGATGTACTGTTCAGTATGGATGGAAGTATCAGGGTGAGGAAACGAGACCATAATCAAGGGCAGCTGGCTCTACGTCTTTGTCACTTACTTAACCACTGCCAACACTCTTCTCCCACAGTTGTCCTCTTAATAATATCACCACTCCTTTTGGCAACAATAGATTGTAGGCAAATAAAAAGACTGCATTTTATCACAATTTAAGAAGGAAGAAATTCATTTCTACCACTACTATTTGTTGATGCTAAATTCTTGATTAAAATTCTTAATTCTATCATATCTATATATATGTGTTTGTGTACACACACACACACACACACACACACGCAGCAGATGGTTTCTTGGTTTTGCTCCTCCACCCCAATCTATTTCCCCTCCCTAATAACACCCTGAATTTCCAACTTTCCCACAACTGTCAGCTATGTGCTTTGGGTCATATTCAGTTTATACCCAACCACAGACCATCCCAGGGAAAAAAAGAAAACTCAATCATAGTCAATGATGAGATGTTTCTAGGATTTCTGGAAAAGACATGCTCTTTTAGCCTGTCCTTGCCCTGTTTGTAGGGTCTGAGGATACAAGTGCAGAATCACCATATCCTGCCAAGAACCTGCACAGGCTCTGAAGGTAAAACAGCATTGGAGAGGGCGCAGTGGAGATAAGTCCTTGCTGACAATGTGTGAACTATAGGATCTAGATTGATTTGAAGCTAGAGCAACCTCTAATTTTTTAGTAACATCAGTCAAAAAATTTTCTTTGCTGCTTAAGTCATTTGAAGCTAGGCTTCTGTCACATCTATCTATTAAATTCCTGATTAATATATAAATAAAACACTCTTACCTCAGCAAGTTTACTCTGAAGTGACAATTATACAAATACATTTTAGTAAAGAAGTGTACCAGGTGTGTTCACCTGGTGATCATTCACCAAGCAGCACGTCTATGATCTGTGCACTTTCCCATATGGATGTTATTCTTTTTTTTTTTTTTTTTTTGAGACGGAGTCTCACTCTGTTGCCCAGGCTAGAGTGAGTGCCGTGGCGTCAGCCTAGCTCACAGCAACCTCAAACTCCTGGGCTTAAGCGATCCTACTGCCTCAGCCTCCCGAGTAGCTGAGACTACAGGCATGTGCCACATGCCCGGCTAATTTTTTCTATTTATATTTTTAGTTGGCCAGATAATTTCTTTCTATTTTTAGTAGAGACGGGGGTCTCGCTCTTGCTCAGGTTGGTCTTGAACTCCAGAGCTCAAGCAATCCGCCCGCCTCAGTCTCCCAGAGTGCTAGGATTACAGGCGTGAGCCACCGCGCCCGGCCCCCATATGGATGTTATTCTTCAAAGAAGAAGAAGAAATGCTGTTGCATGTGGTAAGCCACCCATATACAAATCACATTGTTTTCTAATAAAAAATGTTTGTCAAATAGTCCATCAGATCAGAGTTCCAGGCTCAGCTGAGGACAAAATCTACTCTTAAGCTTCTTGTACCCGGGTGGCAGCTCAACAAATATTTATTAAATAAGTAGACCGTGAAGTTTGAAGCTATAAAGAAAAACAACTCTGACTTGTAGGGGACTTACAGTCTGTAAGGTATGCAAGACAAAGATATAGTCAAAAAGTGAGAACAGGAAAACCAAGTTATGGTTAGAAATGGATGAGACTAAATTTGATCTGCTGTTAGGATAAAAAGCAAGAATTTATGTGAAAGAATCAGGAAACCCTCAGGTGAAAAAGATCCCACAAAACTCCCAAATCATATTTAGTGGTAGTGGTAGAGAATCTCATAAATGTTTCATGAACAAAACACATTTTGCATTATGCTCAAACTAAGGCATTTTATTAGCTGGCTTTACAACTTAAATAATATCTTGGTTACCAAAGTAACAGCTTCCACTAATTCCATATTAAGCTTTCAAAAGTTTACTTGTTGGAGGAGGGACATTCTTATGCTCAACACAAAATATCTTTAGTATAACCTTCAGCAGATCTTTTCTTAGCGTTAACTAAAAATGTGCTCAAGTCAAATATCAACTACCTTAAAAACCCAATTTGGTTACTTTTCCTTAAACGTGCAATATAGTTGAACGAAAAGAGAAAACTGCAAATATTTTGTGGTTTGATTGGAAGTAGAGTTCATTTCATGATGATGCAATATCTTGTAATACTATTTCTGATACTCTCCATAAATCCCAGGAAAGCAAATCCATTTACTAACATTTCAAAGAGAATGTCGGTTTTTAAATGAAAGGACAATATTAGTCTTTCTTTACCAGTTGGCAACTTGAAATTTTTGCAGGAGTGATTATTAATACTTTTTTGCAGCTAATTATAGCTTTAATTTTCTCTCTCATCTAAAAAAATATCAATTTCATGTTGTTCTTTTGACTGAATAACTGGATTCTTTAAAGCAGAGGTTAGCTATTTCATTGCATTTGGACACATCGTAGAAATTCTGACCCATCATTCTTTTATCT